>CM062297.1:347731543-348335628 GCA_031216915.1 Pictodentalium vernedei | reverse complement strand
ATCCCATTTTCTCCTGTTCTGACACTCTTTAAAGTAGTTATTCAGTAATCCGTCACATTTTTCTGTGTTTACAAATACTGAAATCTCTGATACACAAGATTATGTAAGTTTGTGTGAAATGTCATCAGCTTCTCCGCAAAATTTCAACTTTCTTTAAATGGTTGCTTATGTTTTGTATTATTAAACTGAATAAGCTACCAAGCTGATTAAACATATGATTTGAGGATGCAGGATAGTTGTTGGAAGTGTTAATTTATCAAAAATAACCTTTACTTCACATAAAAGTAACAGTAGTATTTGATGATAAATTACTCATTAGTAATTATGTAGGTATAGTCAAAGTGTGCAAGAAAAGTCTGTTTTGCATCTGGCAACAAATAACGTTTACAGATGAAACATTAATTCAATGGACTTGCAGTAATTTGGAATAAACTGGGAAAAAATTCTGATTTAAAATTTTATAAGATAGGTTGTGAAAGGAATTGTATATATTTTTATACTGTACCAATGACCCAGACTTATCTGCTGCTAACTCTAATATTCTAGGGCCAAACACAAATTTTGCCCCCCCCCCCCCAATCCCCCAAATTTGCATCAAAATCCAAAAATTAGATGTCCTATGTGGTCCTCCATACTTTTATCCACTGCGCAGTAGTTAAGGAAGTCTGAAATTGGAGCCAAATCCTCATTCTTTGTTTGGCCCTTCAATCAGTAACATCACACTGATATCTGTGCTTAAAATCTCAGTTTAAATGATGCCAGACACATAATCATGAGAGAAATGGTGGATCTAAGGATGAAATGGAAGGATGAGAGGAAGAAACAGTGGAAGGATGTGTTCAGGGCTGTAACTAATAATTTTTATGAAAAATTATTTCATGTTCCCTAATTTCGGGGCATGGGCCTGATATTTTCATTCTTGCTATGAAATTTCCATTGTTTGTTCAGTGTTTTCTCTCTCCCTTTCCTTAATACCCCCCTTGCTATTCTCCCATGCTTTTGGCATTATTTTTGTAATCATTTTACAATGAAATTTCTTGGAAGTTTTGGCTTGGTAACAGAATGATTATTCTGTTTTTCCCCATGGTTACGTCCTCACCCTAGGGTGGTTAGGCGTTTCAGTCATGCATCAACCATCCGATGTACTGCAGTTTCTTCTCAGGAAGCCTCTGTTTACATTGGATAGTGTTAAAATTGGTTACTGATTTTGGGCCATATTTTCAGAACATGGGGTCTTGTTTCCAGTTTTATTCACTTTTGTTTACATTGACAACGGTTACTTCAGACAGTGATTCCTTGTCGTCTATTTAGTTCTGCTCATAGCCAGATACATAATATTGTCCGTAAGTGTAGCATTAATTTTTAGACATGATTTAAAAATTTTGTCCACACTTAGGCTTTTTTGGGATCCATTTGGGCTCATCGTTCCCATTGGGAACTTGTGCTCAACTTGAAAATTTTTTCTTTCGAATTATTTCCCGAAATGTTTGTAATGGATTATATTATTATCATGTATCTTATTTTCAAGGGTTAGTGTGAGTACGTTGACTGTTTAACTTTTTTCAATATGAAAGAAGTTTGTTCAAATTGTAATTCGAGGAAGTCTTCCTCTGATTCTCATGTTCAGTGTATTAATTGTAGTCAGTGTACTCCCACTAATTCTTGCTCAGTGTGTGCCAATTGGAATGACAAACGTTGGAGATGTGTGTCACGGTATATTTTTAGTGATGAAAGGTCCATGCCCAGACTCTCACTACAGGGTCACTCTAGTTTTTCAGTCTCTTTTTCAGAGGAACAAGAACAGGGTGATGTTTCCGTGATGTCTTTACGAAGTGGGCCTCCGTTTGCCATATGCCTAAGAGGTCCCACGTAGGATCGACAGCATTGTCGCCCGCTAGCTCGCCTGGTGAAGCAACCATTCAGGAAATGGTTGTGAAGCCGGGTTCGTCCGTTGCGGTCCAGGAAAGGAGATCGGGTGTTGCAAGCACTATAAACATGGATCGTGCACACCCCGCGACGGCGGATCCGAGGATAGTAGGGAGGAAGCCAATCAGTCCGGTACCTAGCTCGTCCAGGTCTGACTGGACCACGAGCAAGAGAGTCCCCTCTCTCTTTCAACAACATCTGGGACTAGATGTCGTTGTACGTAATGTTCGGAGCATACGTCCACCCCTCGGGTCGCTCCGTCGTATAGACAGTCCAGCACGACTAGTCTATTGGCTTCCTCATCCTCATGGCAGCACACATGACCGCAACTTGGCTACATGACTTCTAATATCCAGTCTGCATCACCGATCAGGGATTCCACGCCGATCAGGTCACGCCATCCGGTAGCCAAGGACACGAGGCCTCACCAGTCGGGACGTTTGCATAAAAGAAGTATGCAGGAAGTAACGTCCCAGGAGCTCCCAGCGGCTAAATCACGTAAGACTGCGGCTCCACAGGCCACTGTGACGGACTTACTATCACAGATAGCTCAACTCATTGCAGCAACCCAGCAGCCATCAGAAACTTTTTTGGAACAGGAATTGTCTGAGGAAGCTGGGTCGGTTTGCTCCCCTGCAGAGTCAGAAAGGGACGACCGAGAATCTCATATGGTCCAGTCGGATGACAAAAGGGATTCAGCAGAGCTGGAATTTTCCCTTTCTGAACAATATAAGGTGGCCGTAGATTTCATCCGGCAACACCTTCCAGATATTGTTCCTCTGAACCAAAATGCTGTATTACCGGATAAGAGACTGATAGCGTCTTTGGACACAGGCTTTTTTGGCGGGATTAGGGACACTGTCCGAGTTTCCGACCCAGTCCAGTAATGTCATACGGACATTTGAACTTTTGAATGACGCTATATTCAAGCTAGCCTCTGAGACTGGCAAATCCGGTTTCTTATCACTTAGCGCTATACTGCTGCGTTTCATCAATGTGAGACATAGATTTGAAACGGCAGGACAAGGCGTGCCGAGAGTTCCTCTGCGTTTGGACGACCAGGCTGAAGACCTGGAATTGTCGTTGCCGGCATCCATGTCTATTAACTCCAGTATACTGGAGACGACAATCTCGTCTAATAAAATTAATTTAGACGCATTATCTTATGCAGATCACCTTACCAGAGCGTTATCATTACGTCTCGAAGGGAAAGAATTCCAGGATGTTCAAACTTCCTTAAGAGTTCTTTAGTGGGCTATAGCATATTCTACGTATAACTCCGCCCTTTCAGTGGCAAATCTGGAGTTAGTCAGACATGATGCTGCCCTGGATCCATCCACTAGAGTGGACAGTAAGGTGAAAAACTCTCTTCGAGTCGCTCCGGTCTCCGGAGAGCTTCTCTTCGACGGAAAGCTTTCTATTATCTATGATCAGATTACTAAGAAAGCTTCGGACTCTCTGCTTTTTAAATCCACTTCTGAAAAGTCGGACTCAGCAGAGAAGAGTAAGGCAGGTACTTCTGGGGCGAATACTTCCAAGGGAAATTCCTATAGAGGATCTAAGAAAGCCTCTACGTCTTACTCTAGAGACCGTCAGAGTAGCGACTCAGGCAGGGGCCATTATACTGGCTGAGATAACAGGTCAGATGCCCCTAGGTCGACGGGATGAGGTGCGGGTCGTGGAGGATGTGGTTTCTCCTCCCGCAGTCCTCACAGGTCCAGGAGGTGATGGTTTAAACCTCTATTGCGTTCCAGTCGGCAGAAGGCTGTCGAGATTCTTAACCAATTGGTTGTCAATTACGGACGACCCATGGGTGCAAGGGGTGATTTCCGAAGGTCTAAAACTGTCCTTCAAGGAAAAACCTCTGTGAACTCGAAGTCCACGTTGGACTCAGCTTCCGTCAAATGTTCAGAAGAGAGAATCGCTTCAATCAGAAGTTCAATCTCTTCTGGACAAGAACGCTATAGAGGTCATAGAAAACCAGGAATCTCCAGGTTTCTACAGTCACCTGTTTCTGGTTCCAAAACCAGACGGCTCGTTTCATCCAGTCATAGATCTGAGCTGGATATACAAGCTGATCGTGGCTCCAAAATTTTATATGGAGACCATCCGATCGGTCAGAGCGAGCATTCAAGGGAACGACTATGCTGCGAGCATAGATCTCAAAGATGCGTACTTTCACGTCATGGTCCATCCAGCGTTCAGAAAGTATCTTTGCTTTGCTATCCTAGGAGTCGTTCATCAGTTCCGAGCGATGTGCTTCGGTCTGAATCTAGTGCCCTGGGCATTCACTCGAATAATGAACTCGGTAATGACTCATTTCCAAGCTCATTCGACTGAAGTAACGTCGGCCTACCTGGACGACATTCTTCAGAGGTACGGCAACCAGTTAACACTTCAGAACCATGTTCAGAGTCTGCTTCAACTACTCTGACATCTCGGTTTCATAGTAAACGAAAAGAAGTCGGATCTGGTGCCGTCCAAGTCATTCACCCATCTGGGAATGAGCTTCGAGATGCACAGCAATCTCGTTCCTCTGCCGTTAACCAGTGCAAAATTAGTCAGTTGTTACGCTCGCTTTTGTCTTCACTCAGAAGTAGTAACAGCAAGAGAATTCATGAGACTGACAGGTTTGGAACTAGTTCGAAGGGACTCTGTGCTGGACACAGGCCGATCCCTTCCTGGGGGCAGTGAGCTGCTCTTCGATCTGCTTCTTTGGCAGGTCCGCTACTGTTCCATGGGTTCCGTGTCGACGGTCTGGATTGCCGTCCTACGTCATTCCAAGGATCTGCTTCGTCAGCTTGATCAGCCTTCTAGGGGAGGCAGGGGCCGTTCAAAGCCTAACAAGTACCCTTCTGCTTCCTCTGCAAAGCAAAGGGCTGATCCTTCTGCCACCGCTTCTACTTTTTACTCACGGGGTAAGGGTAAGCGTCGGCAGGCTAGAGGGAAGGCTCAGGATTCTTCATTCAGTAGAGGAAGTGGTTTCTCCTCTCGGCCTCGTCGGGGCTCGAACTGAAGGTCCTCACCTCGATTTGTCCCAGGTTGGAGGAAGGGTAGCAGAGTTTGCAGATCATTGGGCCACCATCACATCCGATCCTTGGGTGTTAGATGTTGTTCGGTCCGGGCTGTGAATATCCTTCCGAAGGCACCCCACTCTGTGCAGAGTGCCTCTTCCAACCACAGTTCCTTTAGACGTTTTACGTCGGGAGCTTTTGTCCATGGAGATAGACAATCTCCTGGCCAAGGGGACGTTCGAGGTCGTCAAGAACATTCAGTCAGTGGGGTTTTATTCCCGCCTGTTCTTGGTGCCGAAGAAGGACGGCCGACTCCGACCGGTTATCGATCTGAGTATCCTGAACCAGTCTATCCTTGCTCCCAAGTTAAGCATGGAGACTTTCAGGTCGGTCCGCCATTCCATTCACCAGGGAGATTTTGCTTCCAGCATCAACCTGTTAGACACTTACTTTCACGTTCCGATTCATCGGGTGTCACAGAAGTATCTCAGGTTCGCTTTTCTGGGGCGAGTTTACCAGTTGAAGGCCATGCCTTTCGGCCTCAACCTTGCTCCTTCGACCTTCACCCGACTGATGTCGCCTGGGATAGCTTTCCATCGCACACAGTCCAGGGTGACTACTTTAGCATATCTAGACGATATCCTCCAGAGGCATTCCAATGCTGCCTTACTGGAGTTGGATGTCGACACTCTGTTGAGCTTGCTCACGTCGCTAGGATTCAAAGTCAACGAGGAGAAGTTGGATCTGGTCCCTTCTCCATCGTTTTGTCATCTGGGGGATGGCCTTCCGCACTCCGTTCAATACGGTGGCGGTTCCCCAGGCCAGGGCTGTGATTCTCTCAGCTTTTGCTCTGACTCTGTCCCAGTCCACATCCACGACAGCACGGGGTATTCTCCGGCTGCTCGGTCTCTGCGGTTTGGTGACGGATCTCATTCCTCTAGGTTGGCTGCATGTCAGAACTCTCCAACACTTTCTGCCCAGTCGTTGGAGGCCGAATGTCGATTCTCTGGATCTGATGCTTCAGTTACCAGAATCTCTTCATCCTCACCTTCTCCACTGGACGAATGTTCAGTGGATCACGCAGGAACTTACCCATGTCCGATTGCATTCTGACGGCAGATGCCAGCGATCTCGGAGGGGGTGCGACTTTGGATCCTCTAGGTCTTTCCATTCACAGGATGTGGGACCAGGATCGGGCATCTCTACACATCAACCAGAAGGAGCTTCTTGCTCTTCTGAGTTTCAGGCAGTGTATCCCTCACCTGTCGAATCGTCAGGTCCTTCTGTTGTTCGACAATTCTACAGTGGTTGCTTCATTCGGAACCAGGGTGGCACGCACTCAGTTCCAATGTACGAATTGGCTCGGGATCTTCTACTGCTCACTCAGGATGTCAACGCCGGGGTGGTTGTTCGTCACATTTCCGGTCGTTTCCCTGTCCCGACGGGGCAGGTTCTTTTCCACCAAGTGGATGCTCCACATGGCAGTGTTCCATCGATCTCTTTGCGACTCGTTGGAACCATCAGGTGGACACTTTCGTGTCCAGATGCTCTGGCTTTCGCCGTGGATGCTCTGGCCCTCCTTTGGGACGGTCTTGTTGGCTATGCCTTCCTTCCGGTTCCCATTCTGCCTCAGGTTCTAGCCCAGATATGAACCTGCAGTCGTCAAATCCTTTCGATCACATCCCTGTCGCCTCGGTGGGTGTGGATCAATCTGCTCTGCTCTCTGTTAGCGGCGGTTCCGGCATGTCTCCCTCTACGTCGCGACTTTCTTTGCCAAAGTTGCCCAAGGAGGTTTCAAGTCGACCCAATTTCATTGTGCCTCCGCGCATGTCTTTATTGGGTCCTGTCTCCTTCGTAGTGGTTTTTAGCTTAACTTAACTATTGCCATCACGTGTGCGGAAGTCTGTGAGTCTGTTCACATTTTCCTTTAGCACGGGCTACACCCCGCAGGTCTTGTCTGATCGTCACAAAATTTCATATGCAGGTTTGGGGTCATGTCTAGATGAGAACGACCCCTTTTGGTCGCGATCGGGCAACTGGTATGGCTGCCCGAGCCCAAAACCAGAAACCCATTAGCACAGTCTACAGGTCATATTTATGAAGGGATTTCATTGTAACTTGGTAGGATGCCTTGTATAATGCCTAGATGAGAATGATCTGTCATCCGCCCGAAACCAAAAAACTTTTAGCACAGTCTGCAGGTTATGTTCAGTATGGCGGGATTTCATTGTAACTTGGTAGGATGACTCCTTATGATGTCTAGATGAGTATTTCCCCATTTGGGCATGATCTGCCAACCGTGACAACTGCCCAAGCCCAAAACCTGAAAACCTTTAGTACAGTCTACAGGTCATATTTACTGAGGAATTTCATTGTAACTTGGTGGGTTGACTCCATATAATGCCTAGATGATGACATCCCCTTTTGGTCACGATTGGTCATCTGTGATAGCGATAGTGCCCGAAGCCCGAAAACCTTGAGCACAGTCTACAGGTCATATTTATGAATGGATTTCATTGTAACTTCGTAGGATCACTCCAGATGATGCCCAGATGAAATTATCCCCTTTGGTTGCGACCATTCAACCAGGAGGGCTGCCCTAGCCCGAAGCCTGAAAACCTTTAGCACAGTCTACAGGTCATATTTATGAAGGGATTTCATTGTAACTTGGTAGGTTGACTTCAAAAAATGTCTAGATGAGAACGTCCCCTTTGGATGCAATTGGGACTCATTTTGGAATAATTTCACTGTAACTTGGTAACTTTCGTTAATATACGTTAACTGTGAGGGCCACATACATTAACTGTGAGGTCAAATTAACCCACCCCTCAGCTCTATAGTACAGTGTACACCTCATATTATTTTTATCAAAAACATAGCATTCTTAGACCAGAAATGAACATATTCCCAATTATCACAATTCTTGTCTTATTTCATAATCCTTTCATAAACATTGAACATTATCCTTTTCATCAAATACAACACACAAGTTAAGCTACAGTGTCATTGACACTTTCATTAGAGACAAGCAGTGGAGTTGCTTTTCTTCTTCAAGTAAGCACTCACTCCACTGGTTTAGACTCTGTGGCTAAGTAGAAGGTTCTTCTGTCGATGGTGTGCAATCACTCTGTTGCTTCTGTCACTCCTTCGATCACACCGAGTGCCGAGTTTCTGGTATATGTTTGTTTCTGGGGGTCTCCAGCAATGTGTACAAGTCCATGCTTCGGAGACCTTTTTCATATGTGGTACCGCATTGTTTCGACACTCATCCTTGCCTCTCCAAGCTTGTTCAGCTCTTTTCCTTGAAAAGGCCTAGGACTTTGCAGTTTACTCCAAGATGGACACTTTCTGGGTGCTGTTCTGCTTGGGGAAGGGGGGGGGGGGGCGTTTGCACCTTTATCCTGGATGGATATGCATTTTCTCACATGCCAGATCTCTCCTGCATCCATTTCTCGATGGATTTGTCTTGCTATTCGTGCAGCTTCTGCTCGTCTAGCTACTGGTGATTGTTTGTATTACCAATCGTTTTTTCTGCCACGAGGTGCGTGCATTGTCTTCCTCTTTTACTAACTCTGTCATGTTGTCGGATGTTATACTGGCAGCCTACTGGAGAAATGCTACATTCTCCTTTTATCTTCGATAGTTGCAGGAGTCGACAGGATGTTTGCTATCCTAGTCATTCAGTTTTTTTTACAGGGTCAGTTCCAGCTCTGTGCTGTTACTGCCCTTTCTGTCTGTGTGCCGCACTTCACCATACGCCTCATCTTTCATTGTCTTTTACTAATGTTTGTGATGCTATGGTTTGATAGGCCAAGGGATCTCTTCCTCTGTCCATGGTTCCAGATCAATTGCGTTATGTGTGGGTTGGTTTTGTGATTCCCTCCATCCTATTGTCTATTCAGCCTGTAGTAAACAATTGTAAGGTACGTTGGTAACAAATATAAATTTTATAGTAAATTTCTTTTCTTATTATACCTACCGCAATTGTTTACATGGAGGCCCTCCCGTCTTCTTTTTCGGGTAAGAATCCTTCCTCCCCGCTGATCACATAACTCCTATGTTGGTGGACTCAAAAGAATGATGAATTGATGACGCACTGCGCATTGGTTAACGGAAGTCGTGGATTTGTACTAAGGGAAGAGCATCCCATACTGGGTGTGCACCGATGCCTCTCGGCCCAGTTTTGGCTTATTTTTTTGTGGTGTTTTTTACACCACTTTTCTTTCCCACATCTCTTGGAAAAGATTAAAATAGTGAGTATTTTATCCGAGTTAGGGTCTTCCACTGTAGTGCAAGCCTGTAGTAAACAATTGCGGTAGGTATAATAAGAAAGGAAATTTACTATAAAATTTATATTTTTACCTCATTTGTCAACATTGCTATTTTGTTAGCCATTGTGCAAAAATATGTGACCTTAAACACCAATAAATAAATAAATATAGATATTTTGTTGATACTTCGTGCTGATTTTGTTGATTTTTTTTAGCTTAACTTGACAAAGTCAAGATAAGCAATTGCCATCACGCATTCGGAAGTCTGTTAGTCTGTTCACATTTTCCTTTAGCACAGGCTACACCCCGTAATTCTTCTCCGATCGTCACAAAATTTCATATGCTGGTTTGAGGTCATGTCTAGATGAGAACTTCCCCTTTTGGTCGCGATCGGTCAACCGTAATGGCTGCCCGAGCCCAAAACCTGAAAACCTTTAGCACAGTTTACAGGTTGTATTTATGAAAGGGTTTCATTGTAACTTGGTAGGATGCTTCTTATAATATCTAAATGAGAACACCCCCTTTTGGTCATGATCTGTCAACCGTGATGGCTGCCCAAGCCCGAAACCCAAAAACTTTCAGCACAGTCTACAGGTCATATTTAATATGGAGGGATTTCATTGTAACTTGATAGGATGACTCCATATGATGTCTAGATGAGATCTTCCCCATTTGGTCACGATCTGTCAACCAATACGACTGTCCGAGCCCAAAACACGAAAACCTTTAGCACAGTCTACAGGTCGTATTTATTGAGGGATTTCATTGTACCTTGGTAGGTTGACTCCATATAATGTCTACATGAGAACGTCCCCTTTTGGACGCAATCATTCAGCCATGATGGCTGCCCGAGCCCAAAACCTTCAGCACAGTCTACAGGTCATATTAAAAGAGGAATTTCATTGTACCTTGGTTGGATGACTAGATGAGAACGTCCTCTTTTTGTCGTGATTGGTCAACTGTCATGGCAACAGGGGCCCGATGCCCAAACACTTTTAGCACAGTCTACAGGTTGTATTTATGAAGAGATTTCATTGTAACTTGGTAGGATGACTCCAGATAATGCCTAGATGAGAACCTCCTCTTTTGGTCGCGATCATTTAACCATGACAGCTACCCGAGCCCAAAACCCCAAAAACTATAGCACAGACTGCAGGTAGTATTTATGAAGGGATTTCATTGTAACTTGGTAGGATGACTCAGTATAATGTCTAGATGAGGACGTCCTCTTTTGGTTGCGATCTGTCAACTGTGATGACTACACAGGCCCAAAGCCCAAAAACCTTTAGTACAGTCTACAGGCCGTATTTACAAAGGGATTACATTGTAACTTGATAGGATGACTCGTTTTGGAATAATTTCACTGTAACTTGGTAACTTTTGTTGACATATATTAACTGTGAGGGACCCCATACATTAACTGTGAGGGCCACTTTAACTCCCCCCCTCAATTGTTTAGTACAGTCTGCACCTCATATTATTTTTATTGAAAACATAGGATACAGGGAACAGAAATTAACATTTTCCCAAGTATCACAATTCTTGTCTTATTTCATAATATTTTCATAAACATTGAACATTATCCTTTTCATCAAACACAACACACAGACAAGTTAAGCTACAGTGCCATTGACACTTTCATTTATTGAAATGTATTTTTGAATGATTGATGATTCCAATGGAAAAAACGAATAAAACTAACACATAAAATTTTATGTACATTATTAATGTATTTAATATCAATGGGAACACAACATACACTGACAAGATCAACTGTCCTGTACACAGATCATTCCTGGCTGGTCTGCTTTTTCATTTTACATTCGGTTTCATTCGTGGATAAGCCCATCTGACGGGTCGGTATGGCACTGTCTATTTTGTTCTTTTCCAAGCGATTTGGGAAAGAAAATTTGGTGCAAAAGCACCAAGAAAAATAAGCCAAAACTGGGTCGAGTGCGGGCGGAGCACACCTAATAGGGGACACTCTTCTCTACTTAATCCATAACTTTCCAGTACTAGTGAGCAGACGTTTAACCAAAGTGTCTTTTTTCTTCAGCCATCTTACCAAGATGCGTTTGAATTTTACTCTGAATCGGCAATACTTAGACTCGTTCTTCACAACTTTCCTGTGCTGAATTATGGATATTAGCTGTTGCTGTACCATTGAATGATACAGGGCTGTGTTTTTTTTATTATATATTCTCTCGTTATTCACCACATATTTGATATTTTTATACTGTACCAATGACCCAGACATAGCTGGTGCTAACTCTTAAAAATATAGGGCCAAACACAAATTTTGCCCCCCAATCCCCAAAATTTGCATCTAAAACCAAAGAAAACATGTCCTGAATGGCCCTCCATACTTCACCTCTACTGCGCATGCGCAGTGTCAAGGATGTTCCGAAATTGGCGCCATTAATCATTCTTTGTTTGGCCCTTCATCAGTTAACATCTGACTGATCTTTGTGCTTGTAAATCTCAGTTTAAATGATGCCAGACACATAAATATTAGAGAAATGGTGATTCTAAGGAGGATATAGAAGGAGGAGAGGAAAAATGAGTGACAGAAAATATTCAGGGCTGTAACTTAAAATTTTTTAATGAAATTATGTTAAGTTACCTATTTTCGAGGCAGCTTGTTGTGGTCATTCTTGTTATCAAGTTACAATGCTTGTTCAGTGTTTTCCTCTCTCCCTTTCCTTTAAGTCCCCTCTTGCTATTCTCCCATGCTTTTGGCATATTTTTTGTAATATTATTACTAAAATTTCTTGGGAGTTTTAGCTGGATAACAGAATGAATTCTGTTCTTTTCCCCATGTTTACGTCTTCACCTATGGGTGGTTAGGCGTAGTGTTCTGCATCTACCATCTGATGTTCTGCAGTTTCTTCCCTGGAAGTCTCTGTTTTGCATCAGATAGTGTATTATTGGTAACTGATTTCGGGCCAGGGTGCCTGGAGTCTTGTTCTGGTGTTTTTACACTTATTGTTTACATTTACAACAGCCCTCTGTGTGAGGGGGGATTTCTTGAAAATAATATCTTGATGTTAATTTAATCATAACTAGATACATTATTATTGTTCGTAAGTGCTACATAAATTTTTTTAAATATTTTTAGAATTTTTGTCCACACTTAGGCTTGGGATCCATTGGGACTCAACGTTACTTTTCAGAAACTTGGGCTGTTCTGAAAAAATATTTTTTCAAAATTTTTTGATTTCAATTATTTTTTCTATGTTAATGGATCATGTTATTATGTATTTTGATTGTCAGGGGTTGGTGCGATTACTAGGACTTTGTTTTCTTTTCACAATGAAAGGATATTGTTCAATTGTAATAAGAGGAAATCTTCCTCTGACTTTCATAATCATTGTATAATGTAGTCAGTGTGCTCGCACTAACTCCTGTTCTGTATGCGTTAATTTCGATGACAACATGGGAAGCGTGTGTCACGGTATGTTAGTGGGGAAATGGCCATTCCGGTCCTTTCCCAGCAGGGTCACTCTACTTTATCAATCTCTATTTCAGACGATCAAGAACAGGGTGATGTATCCGTGATGTCTTCCAAAAGTGTGCCTCCGTCGTCACAATTAATGAAGAGCTAGCGGAAAAGTGCTCATGTAAATACGTCAATTGCCTAAGAGGACCCTAGTAGGTTCAACGGCCTTTGACGTCCGCTAGCTCGCCCGGTGTGGCGTCCATTCATCGAATGGTTCGGCAGCTGGGTTCGTCCGTTGCAGTCTAGAAGGAGTTTTCGGTGATGCGAGCACTATAAATCAACAAAATGCACACCCAGTGACGGCGGATTAGAGGAGAGAATGGAGGAAGCCTTTTAGTCCGGTTCCTAGCTTGTCCAGGTCCATCCGGACTGCAAGCGAGAGAGGCCCCTCTCTCGTACAACAACATCTGGCCCCAGATGTTGTGGTACAAAATGTTTCGCATTCGGAGCATACGTCTGCCGCTCGGGACGCTCCGATATATAGTCAGTCCGGAGAGACTGTCAATAAGGCTTCCTCATCCTCATGGTAGCGCACACGACCGCTCTTGGCTACGTGACCTTGGATATCCAGTCAGCTTCACCAATCGGAGAATCATCGGCAACCAGGTCACACCATCCGGTAGCCAGGAACACGAGGCCTGCAGACTCCGGACGTTCGCATAAGAAAGTATGCGGGAGTCAACGTACACGGAGCTTCCAGCGGCAAAGCATCGTAAGACCGCTACTGCACAGGCCTAGGTGACGGACGTGCTATCCCAAATAGCACAGCTTATCACAGCATCCCAGCATCGACAGAATCTCTGTCGCATCATGTATTATCCGATGACGCTGGGCCGGGACGCTCCGCGGAAGCGGGTTCGGACGTCCGAAAATCTCATCCTGTCCGACGGGATGCCGAAAGGGATTCGGAGGATTTCGAGCTTTCCCTTTCGGAACAACATCAGCTGCTGTGTATGTCATCTGACTTATCTTCTAGAGGTTCTTTCGTCGGACCAGAATGCTGCGATGCCGGATAAGAAACTGACACAGAAATTTTTGGTTCGGTTCAGGGACATCGTCCCTCAGTTCCGACACAGTCCAATAATGTCACACAAACTTTCGAATTATTGAACGACGCTATATATATATTATTATATGCTTGCTATTAACAAGCATGTCTGGTTTCTTGTTCGCAAAGTTACTGAGATGTCTTTCAAAAGTGTGCCTCTGTCGTCTTAGATAATGAAGAGCTAGCGGCAATAAGTGCTCATGGAATACGTCAATCGCCTATGAGGTCCCTAGTAGGATCGACGGAGTTGACATTCGCTAGCTCACCCGGTGTAGCGTCCATTCATCGAATGGTTCGGCAGTCGGGTTCGTCCGTTGCGGTCTAGGAAGGAGATTTGGGTGATGCGAGCACTATAATAAACTTTAGTACACACCCAGTGACGACGGATTAGAGGACAGATCGGAGGAAGCCTGTTAGTCCGGTTCCTAGCTCATCCAGGTCCGTCCGGGCTGCGAGCGAGAGGGGTCCCTCTCTCGTACAACAACATATGGGACCGGATGTTGTGGTACAGTCATTTCGCATTCGGAGCATATGTCCGCAGCTCGGGACGCTCCGTTATATTGTCAGTCCGAGAGACTGTCGATAATGCTTCCTCATCCTCACAGCAGCGCACACGACCGCACATTGGCTACGTGACATCGAGTATCCGGCCAGCTTCGTCATTCAGTGATTCCACGGTGAACAGGTCACTCCATCCGGTAGCCAAGGGACACGAGGCCTATACACTCCGTTTGCTCGCATAATAGAAGTATGCATGGGGTAACGAACACGGATCTTCCAGCGGCAAAGCAGCGTAAGACCACTTCTCCATAGGCCTCAGTGACGGACGTGCTATCCAAAATAGCACAGCTTATCGCAGCATCCCAGCAAACGACAGATTCTCGGTCAGATCACGAATAATCTGACGGCGCTGGGTTGGTGCGCTCCGCTGTTGCATCAGGTACGGACGACCGAACTCTTATAGGGTCCGACAGGATGGCGAAAGGGATTCGGACGATTTCGAGCTTTCCCTTTCGGAACAACAGAAGCTGCCATACATTTCTTCCGGCATTATCTTCCAGAGGTTGTTCCGTCGGACTACATTGCTGCGATGCTGGATAAGAGACTAATAGCGTCATTGGACACAGAGTTTTGGATCGGTTCAGGGACATTGTCCCTGACTTGCCGACACAGTCCAATAATGTCATTAGAACATTCGAATTATTTAACGACGCTATATATAAGCTTGCTACCAAGCGTGATAATCTAGTTTCTTGTCCGCAATGCTCTATTCTGCCTTTCATCAATTCTAGGGAATAATTTATATTGGCAGAACACGGAATACCGAGAGTTCCTATGCATCTTGATGGCGGGACTGAAGACTGGGAATTATCTTTTTTGCCGTCTATGTCAATTCCAACCACGATGTTGGAAACGACAATGATGTCTATTAGACTTAACTTAGACGCTTTATCATACGTAGACCACCTTACTGAGGCGTTATCATTACGTCTTCAAGAGAAGGAATTCCAGGATATGATCCTCAATGTGATTTCTTTCAAGGGCAGTAGTTTTTCCACGTATAACTCCGCCCTTCAATGGCAACCTGGAGTTGGTTAGATGTGACGCAGCCCTAGCTACATCCACGCGCGTGGATAGTAAGGTGAAGAACTCTCTCAGAGTCGCTTCGGTCTCGGAGAAGCTTCTCTTCGACGGCAACCTTTCAGCAATCTATCAATTGCTCGATATACACGTTTTCTTGTCTATCAAGTGTAACAAGAGATTCAGACTGGGGCAAACATTCGGTGGTTGACTCAGAGAGTGCCACTGCAGTTGCCGGATCCGAGTTTTATGATTATGACAGAGGCCAGTCAAACAGGTTGGGGTACAATATTGATCCCAACGGATTCGAAGTGCCAGGGTCTTTGGGTTCCGCAGTTTCTAGGCAAGCACTCAACTTCCAGGAAATGTTTTGGCTTGCACTATGTCATTGGATGAACATTATTCAGAAACGCATGTCCAAATCCTGTCTGATAATACGACAGTAGTTGCGTATCTCCGGAACCAGGGAGGCACTCATTCGATTCCGTTATTCAATTTAACGGAAAGAATCCTTCTGTTTGTCATAGTACACCAAGTTCTGCTTCGGTCCGTCATATTCCGGGTCGTCTGATTGTATTAGCAGACTCCCTTTCATGTAAGGGTCACTTGTTGCCGTCAGAATGGACTCTCAACAAACAAGTATTCAATCAGATTTGCTATCAATGGGAGCGTCCAATGATAATTTATTTGCGACACAACTCACTATTCAATTGCAGACGTATGTGTTTGCATGTCCGGATCCCTGAGCTTATGTTGTTAACGCTCTATTGATCTAATAGGACGGAATGATAGGATATGCGTATCCTCCAGCGCTGTTGATTCAGCAAGTATTGCTAAGATAAACTTCCACAATACAATTCTGTTGATAGCATCTCTGTCTTCACAGAGACCGTGAGTAAATTTACTCAGGTGTCTACTGTGGGACTTTCCGCGAAAACTTCCTCCATGAGAGGATCTTCTTTCGCTGGGGAAATCGTGTCAACTTCATCACAACCCGCAAGGTCTCAACCTTCACGTATTCTGTTGTGTGGTCCTTCTTGCACGGCAAGCATTGTTCAGGTCGAGCTATGGACGCGATTTCTTACTGTAGGAGAACCTCTTCTTCGCTATACTATGCGGCTAAAGTGGGGGCTCTTCCGTCGTTGGTGTAGGGATCATTATGTTGATATTTTTGATCCCTCCATACTAGACATTGCAACTTTCTAGTATACTTGTTTGACAAGATCAACTGCAGCCTGTTACTATTAAGGTTATAGGTCTATGTTATCTCATACCTATGCACTCTTTGATAGTTTACAATTGAGTCTTATGTCTCTTTATCTAAGTCAGTTAGAAACTTTTCGATAAATTGACCTAGAATCCTTAGATTAAATTCCTATATGGAATTTAGCTTCGGTTCTTATTTAGCTAAGTAATCATTTGAGCCTCTGGAAACAGTAGTTTTCAAATTCTGACCTTTTAAGACAGTAATTCTGTTAGTCTTCTCTTTTACTGAGGAGTCAGTGAGCTTCATGCACTATCGGTGGACGATTCTCACTTTCGTAGTATCGGAAACACTACTTCCTTTACTACTTAGGTTGGATTTTTGGTTAAGAGTCAGGCTCCTAATAGTATCTGGAACCTATTGTTATTAAGGTCCTTCCGTCTTCGTACGGGCATAGGCCTTTACTCTGTCCGGCTAGAGTTTACGTATTTTTAAACAGATATCAGTTTATTAGTACGGACGTAAGCTTCTTCTGTCTTTGATGCCTAATAGAAGGACATTACGCTCCATTCTATTGCTAATGGATTCAATTAACTATCGGTACTGCTTATGGTATATCATTGACTCAGCAGTTTGTGCTTGAGATTTCGGCTCATGAAGTAAGAGCTCTTTACACATCTGGGGCTTACATTAATAGTGTCGCTATTATAGATTTTATGAAGGCTGCTCATTGGGCTCAGCCATCCACATTCATGAATTTTTATCTCAGAAATATTGAGTCTATTTCTGGAGGCCTCCATTGTTAGGTCTATTATCTACTGCTCAGAATGTCATTCACTTAACAGTTGCTACTATAGCTAGGTAGGCTTTCTGTTCCGGCAGTGACTCTGTCCTGCTGCCCTCTTTGCTCTGGGCTATTTGACCCAGGACAAGGAGAAGGGGGGGGGGGGGGGGGAGGGTGTTCCCTTGGGTCACCTGTTTTATTATGAAAACAAGGGGATACCTCCTCCGGAGTTAGTAATTCTGAGCTGTTACTGGGATGGTTTTTAAGTGATAAGTTTATGTTTTTAAAATTCATTCAGGTCATAGTTTTTAAAGTATAGCTTTTGAATATATCACGTGTCAAACGGGCGTTATTATACAATCCTCAGACACTTTTGAGGAGTATAAAGAGTCTCTATTCTCTAGACTAACTTTATTTATTGGCTTACTTTAAAAATTATTAGTATAAGGATTATACTGGATATTGATAGAGTACATGGATGTTATGATGCTCAATTTTGGAAGGTGTTGTGTCTTTCTAATTTATCATAAATAAGAAAGATACATGTAAAGCCTAATACTCCTTTTCCCCCCGAGGGGATGACTCTATTTTATATAATTGAGCTTATTTGAACTTGCTCTATGTCCTAGGCCCTCCAGCCCTTTTACTATTCAGCTATGTCTGGGTCATTGGTACAGTATAAAAATGTTATAAAATTTATAGTAATTTATATATTTTTTGTACTTACCAATGACCCAGACGGGGATGGCCCTCCCAGGAGTTGGGAACTCATACCTCCCCGCTGAGTACATAGCGCTTAGCAGGCACTGGTTATAAGAATGATTAATGGCGCCAATTTCGGGACGTCCTTGACACTGCGCATGCGCAGTAGAGGTGAAGTATGGAGGGCCATTCAGGACATGTTTTCTTTGGTTTTAGATGCAAATTTTGGGGATTGGGGGGCAAAATTTGTGTTTGGCCCTATATTTTTAAGAGTTAGCACCAGCTATGTCTGGGTCATTGGTAAGTATAAAAAATATATAAATTACTATAAATTTTTTAACTTTCGTGTATCGTGCAGTTCGATCTTTGTTTTTTCTATATATGCTATCCCGTTGGATATTGCTTATTTTGGAGTTAGGTGTCAGTGGGGGCTGTTGTGTCAGCATTTCTCCCCTCCGTTGAGGGCCAAATTTCTGCCTGTTTGGTCCTTTTTGGCTGATTGGGTTCTTTTGTGTTCCCGCCGGGCCTTTGTTTCCTACCACCTTCCTCTGGTAGTTGGTGGGCGTTCTGATTTTTTTTGCCACCCATCGTTCCGTGTTGGGTGTTCTTGAGGATCATGACCATTCACTGGTTGAGAGGGTCAGATGCGAAGCCACTTTTCCTGGGCCTTTCCATGTCAGACTGGCAGATTTGGTTCGTGAGCTTAGGGAGGCCCTCTCCTTGCTCATGCAGGTTCTTTTCAAGAGCCTTCCTGTGACTTCCAGCGAGGCTACTAGTGGTTTCCATGCGCCCTCAGTGGTGCCACCTTCCAGGATTGGAAGCAGCCTGCTTTCTGATCTCCCTGGTGTTCCAACATCATGGGAGGCTTCGGCAGGTATGCTCGAGATGGGCTATGTGTCTTCCAATTCTAGAGATAGGTCAGACACACCTGACATTGAGAGCCATCAGTCTTCTGACTTGGGGGCGGCTCTTGACTTTGTGTTTGATTTCCTTCCAGAACTTAAACCGTCAGACCAGCCAAAGGTTTTATCCAGGTTGCGATCATGGGTCATGTGCCTACAGCTTGTGGAGTAACCTCCTTCTGGGTGCCTTCGACCGTACCAGTTGGTACAGGTGGTCGAAGCTTTTGCAGCATTGTATCTTAGTTGAGTTCCAAGGCTATGATGTTCTTCACCAGGGCGGATACCTTATTGCCACCTGTGCTTTATTGTTCCTAGGATTCCGCCAATCCATTAGCCTGCCAGACATTGACGGTCTTGGTTCAGTACTCCTCCTCCCTCGGGGCTTTCCAAGCCCAAGTTGGCCGTTATTCCTATGGCAACTTTGGAGTCCTTGCTGGGCTTATCCAGAGAGATGCTGGGCATGCTTTCTCTCAGATCATATCATCACTGCCTTGGCTGCTTATCTGCCTCCATACAAGTTTGACGACATACAGCCTCCTTTGTGTGTGCTTTCTGAGGCACTTATGCACCTTACTCACGCAGCTAATTTGGAATTAGTTCACTAGGACACAGTGCTGGACACTAGCTGTTCCCTTCTAGATGTGCAGCGCGCTGCTCTTCAATCTGGTTCTTTGGTGGGTCCATGTCTATTCCATGATTCTGTGGCAGTGGTCAGGGATAATGTCCTGCATCATTCCAAAGATCTGCTGCTGCTTCGCCAGCTTGATACGCCTTCGGTTCGAGGCTGGGGCCATTCCAAGCCAAATAAGTGCCCTTCTGCTTCGTCCTCTCTGAAGCCATAAGCTGATCCTCCTGCCTATGATTCTTCCTCTTACTCACATGGTAAGGGTTAGCGCGGCAGAACAGAGGGAGGTCTCAGGAACCTTCTACTAGAAGAGGAGATCGTTTCTCCCCTCGCAGGTCTCGCCTTGGCTCAATATGAAGGTACTCACCTCGAATAGTCCCAGGTTGGAGGAAGGATATCGGAGTTTGCAGACCGTTGGGCTGCAATCACATCCGATCCTTGGTTATCCTTCCAGAGGCACCCCACTCTGTCACGGGTGCCGCTTCCAACTCAAGTTCCTTCAGACAGTTCACATCGGGAACTTTTGATCATGGAGACAGACAATCTGCTGTAAAGAGGCGATCAAGGTCATCAAGAACATTCATTCAGTGGGATTTTATTCCCGCCTGTTCTTGGTGCCAAAGAAGGACGGCCAACACAGACCAGTTATCAATCTGAGAATCCTGAATCAGTCTACCATTGCTCCCAAGTTCAGCATGGAGACTTTCAGGTCTGTTCGCCACTCCATCGGGAGATTTTGTTTCCAGCACCAACCTGCGAGATGCTTTCTTTCACGTTCTGATTCATAGGACATTGCGAAAGTATCTCAAGTTCGTTTTTCTGGGGCGAGTTTACCAATTGAAGGCAATGCTATTCGGTCTCAACCAGGCTCCTTGGGCCTTCACCCGACTGATGTCGCATGTGATAGCCTTCCATTGCACACAGTACATGGTGCCAATCTGGAGTATCTGGACGACATCCTCCAGAGGCACTCCAGTGCTGCTCTTCTGGAGTCCGATGTCAACACACTGTTGAACCTGCTTTTGTTGCTAGGGTTCAGAGTCAACAGGGAGAAGTCAGACCTGCTCCCTTCTCAGTCATTTTGTCATCTGGGGATGGACTTCTGTACTCAGCTGACAGCTGAATACGGTGGCAGTTCTCCCAGGTGAGGACAGTGATTCTCTTGGCTTTTGCCCTGACTCTGACTCAGTCCACATCCACGACAGCTCGGAGTATTTTCCGGTTGCTCGGTCTCTATGGTTCGGTGACAGATCTCATTCCTTTAGATCGGCTGCATGTCAGACCACTCCAGCACTTTCTGCTCAGTCGTTGGAGGCCAAATGTTGATCCTCTGGATCTGGTGCTTCAGAAAATAGCATCTCTCATTCGTCACCTTCTTCCCTGGACAGATGTTCAGTGGATTATGCAGGGAGTTCTGTTGGACTTGCCTATGTCTGATCGTGTTCTGACGGCAGATGGCAGTGATCTCGGATGAGGCGCAATGTTGGATCCTCTAGGTCTTTCAGGCAGCTCTTCACGTCAACCAGAAGGACCTTTTTGCTCCAGCAGTGGATTCCCCACCTTTAGAATCATCAGGTCCTTCTGTTGTCCAACTATTTGACAGTGGTAGCTTACATTCAGAACCAGGGTGGCACGCACTCGGTTCCCATGTATGAATTGACTCAGGATCTTTTACTGCACTCTCAGGACGTTAACTTCGGTGTGGTGGTTCGTCACATTCCCAGTCATCTGAATGTCCTAGCAGACGCCCTGTCCCAATGGGGCAGGGTCATTTCCACCGAGAGGATGCTTCACAGAGCAGTGTTCCAGTCACTTTGCGATCTTGGAGTTATCCCCACATCGATCTGTTTGCGACCTGTTGGAACCATCAGGTGGACACTTTTGTGTCCCCATGTCCAGATCCACTGGCTTTTGCCATGGACACTCTGTCACTCAGTTGGAATGGACTAGTCAGCTATGCCTTCCCACCTGTACCGATTCTGCCTCAGGTTCTAGTCAAGATATGAACCTGCAGTTGTAGAATCATTCTGATCGCTCCCCTGTCACCTCAGCGGGTGTGGATCAATCAGCTCCGCCATCTGTTGGCGGCAGTTCCAGTACATCTCCCATTACATCATGACTTTCTCTGTCAAGGTCTCCCAAGGAGGTTTCACATTGACCGACATCATTGTGCCTTCACGCATATCTTTTAGAGATGGGTGGTATACTGTGGTATACTGAAAATACCAAACGGTATTGGTATTGCTATCATACCAAAATACCGAACCGAGGGTGGAAGAAATTACCGTAAAATTTGGTACTGGGAAAATCACCTGTAAATGTGGAATTTGCACAGTGCCAATCGTAGTTTTGCTTGCCTTGACAAAAATCCCCGAAGCAAGAAGTCAGTGGGCACAATTTTTCACGCTTTCAGACTAATGTTGAAATGATTAATGCCATTTAGATTTTTACGAATCGACTAATCACTGGGTTGTAGTCGATGATTAATCGACTAGTCGGTTCAGCTATATCAGATGCTAAACTAAGCAATAAATTCTGCAAAACTGTGGTTTTAACTGAATTCATTGGCTGGAGTGGCTTCCAAATTACGATACAATTAACTGGTTGACTGCTAGATTATTTTTGGTGATGAGCATTGATCATCAATATTTGTTTATAGCAAATTATTGGAGAGTGCCTACAGGCCCTCTCCAATAATTTTTAATTAAACAAATAATCTGCTTGAACTAATCTTTGTTTTCTTCTGACTGACTATGAAATACAGGCAAAGAATATGAAGACATTAGCCTGGTTCTTTCACTTTTCTTTAAAGCTATGATAGTGGCTTCCAGCACTCAACCAGTTAATGGGTCTAACTGCACGACATTGCGGAAGCCGATGTCTCCATGTCCTTGCGACCAAACAACCAGTGCCGCAAAAAATAAATTGGTCTAATAATAAATATTTGGTGTTCCAATATTCGGTTCTGTCAACTATTTTCAAGCAGAATTGAACTTTTCCCCCCAAATTCCCTAGTATATTGTTGTCTAATAAGAAATTTCTGCACTTTCTTATTGTACTAAAAAACTTTGAAAGCAGAAAACAGGTCACTGAAGAAGTGTACACTAATGACGTGATTGTTCCATGACCTGCATAACAAAATCAACCCCCAATGAAAAGCTAGACAAATTATAAACAATAGCCTCATTGAATATTAAATACATCATGTGACCAAACAGTGTGATTTGTTTGGTCAATATGTGCACTCATATTGCGAGTTGTGAAACTTCATTCAGTAGTAAATATCAATATGTGACGTTTTGTGTTCTGACCAATCTTACTACAGCAATGGGGCACGGTGGTGTTGCGGTAACCGGTTCTCATCAGATCACCTAAGTTAAGCAACATCGAGCCTGGTTAGTCCTCGGATGGGTGACCGTCTGAGCAATCAATTTGGACTCCTGCATTGTGTCCTTGGGCAGGCACTTAACCCCAGTTGTCCACATGGGGGCACGATGATGCCGGGTACTAAGGCGTACTGCACGTCGATGGTGTGCATGTCTTCAACCAATCTAACCCTGCCTGTGTTGCAGTGCGGTGTTACGATGTTGTGGAGCTGGCAGCTGCGCGCCTTTGCTCGGTGGTTCTCTCCGGGTACTCTAGCTTCCTCCACCAGTAAAACTGTCACGGTCATGATTAGCCATTGTGCATAAGTATGTGACCTTTAAACACCAATAAATAAATATTACAGCAACATTTACCCAAAACAAGAACGTGTTGAAAAAACATGAATATCTGTAGAGAGCTTTTGTTTCCAAATCCAAATCAAAAGCACTAAATTAATTTTAATAGAATTGAATTAAATTTCTGAAAGTTAAATTAAGCGGAAACTTCAAGGCTTTAGAGAATACGCTCTGGCGACTAATCGATGAGTGATTCACTAATCGGTTAATAGATTTGTTTAGTACTAATCATGTCAGCCTCGACTAGTCATAAAATCGTTTCAACACTAGTTCAGACTGGTACTGCCCCCTTCTAAACATAGAATATGCAGTGTGCTGTTCCAGTTGCTGTTTAGCTTGCCTAGAGTTGATAGAAAATGTTCGAAGCAAGAAGTCAATGGGCACAATTCTTCACATGTTCAGCCCACAAAACTTGCATCTGTTCATTATGCAAAAGAAATGTAGCTGCAGACCATGGAAATACATCTAACCTTAAACCTCACATGCAACGTCATCATAAAAAATGAATTCCAAGAAATCCAAAATACCACTACTCTGAAATGAAAGTTGGTAACTTGTTGCAGTGTGAACAGTGATGGAGCACATGGCTGCCATGGCTAATAAGTAGAAAATCACACTCTAATCTAAACTCTCTAAATAAAATGGGAATAAATAAATAAACAACAATATAAAATGTAACTCTTAATTAAAAAAAAATGAAAAACACATGCAACTTCAAATGTTTAGTTTTTATGAATGGTGGATTAGCCTCTCACCATAAGCTGTTAATAGACAATTTCACACGCAAATAATGTTGGTCACCGTTGGGGCAATTAAACCAATTGCCTGAACACGCACACGTTGCAAAGAGACTGTCACAGTCAGACACACAAACATTCACAAGTGGTTGGGGTGACCTTGTCACCTGATGGGGGAAGCTTATAAGGTGTGTGGGGGGTACTAGTGGGAGTGGGAGATATATTTTCTATTATTGCCATTAGTGGTTTGGGGGTCGGGCCATTTGCATTATAGATCCAATTTCCAAAACTGTGATGTGACATCACCTAATAATAAATACACCGATCACTACTCCCAAGAATGGCCAAAATTGTACTTTTCAGCAAAGCGATATGTACCGGTGGAGGTATCACATTATCAGTCAAGAAGGAATATTTTAAGCCAAATTTAAGGAAAGTGAAATATTGCAAACTGAAAGGCATACACACCCAGTCAATGTCACCCCCCCCCCCCCCCAAACACACAGATATACTGTCTCTCATTGTGTCACACACCCAAAGTCACAAACACACACTACATGACAAAGAGTATATTAACATCTGGAGACGGACAGAGTAGGAAGGAGACAGAGGTTGGAGGGTGTGGAGAGATGCCACTTTATATGCAGCCACTCACTCTTGCATTGACAGGCACGTCCATTTCATGTACAATACTCCAATCACTCCTAAACAGATATACATGCACTCATACGATAGTAACAATACACACACATAGTAGATGAACATTCAACATGGACACAATCATGTGCACACAGCACATACACACTTCCATCATCATGGCCTCATGCACACATAGTACACACATAGGACATTTTGGTTCATTAAAATACATTGATATGGTACCGAATACCATACCGAAACCGAGGTATCTGGTAGAAAAATACTGATACAGATACAGAATCAAACATGTCAATACTGCCCATCTGTAATATCTTTCGTCCGGTCCTGTCTCCTGCGTAGAGGTTTTTCAAGATGAGCAATGTAGTGCATTTCTTCTTCAAGGCGGCACTCCACTGGTTTAGCCTACACGGCTAAGTAGAATGTCTTCTGTCGATGGTGTGCTGATCACTCTGTTGATTATGCCAACCCTTTGATTACAGAGATTGCAGAGTTTCCGGTATATCTGTTTGATTCTCGTGGTCTCCAACCTGTTACCATCAAGGGGTACAGGTCTATGCTTTCAGAGACCTTTTTGTATGTGGGAAAGCATCTTATCGGCACTAATCAGCACCTCTCCAAGCATATTTTGCACTTTTCTTTGAAAAGGTCTAGGAGCTCCACCAACAGTGTTACTTTTACCACTGATTGCTCCTTTCTGGCCAAGAATCCAATACCAGAAACTACTCCGCCTCCTATCTGTATCCAGGCTCTTCCTTCAGTTGACCGTACTGCCTTTTGTTCTGTTCGGTTCTTGCAATTTATATTTATCTCAACATTTACCTTAACCGATCGCAGTTTATTAGGAAAGGCAGGAAGCAATTCTTTCTGTGTCTTATCCCTGGTCGACAGAAGACCTCTCCTCAATCCATTTCTAGGTGGATTTGTCTTGCTATTTGAGTGTCATATGCTCGTTTTGGCAAGCGACGATTGTATTACCAGTCGCATTTCTGCCCATGAGTTGCATGCTTTGTCTACCTTATGCTAACTCTGTCAAGGTGTCGGATGTTATGCAGGCAGCCTACTGGAGAAATGCATCTACTTTCTCCAACTTCTACCTGCGTCAGTTGCAGGATCAGTCTGAGGACCTTTTTTCTTGAGGACCTCTTTCTTCTGCTCAGGCTGTTATCAACCCTAGCCATTAGGCTATTCTTTCAGGGTCAGTTCCAGCCGTGTGCTTGATTACTGTCCTTTCTGTCTTTGTGTCACACATGGCCATATGCCTCATCTCTCATTGTCTATTTCAGTGTTTTTAAGGTGATGGTTTTATAGGCCTTGGGTACTCGTCTTCTGTCCACGGTTCCAGTGCAGTCAGGTTATGCGGGGGTTGGTTATGTGATTCCCTCCTCCTATTGTCTAATAAGCTTGTTGAAAACAGTTGTGAGGTAGGTTGATAAGAAATGTAAATTTTTTTAGTAAATTTCCTTTCTTATTGTACCTACCCCAATTGTTTACCTGGAGGCCCTCCCGTCTTCTTATTCCGGTAAGAATCCTTCCTCCCTGTTGATCACATAACTCCAGTCTTGGCAGATTCAAATAGAATGACACGTTGGTTATACGTCTGCTCACTGGAACCGGAAAGATGTGGATTGAGTCCTGAGAAGAGTGCCCCCTGCTGGGTGTGCGCCGGCCAAACTCGACCCAGTTTTGCCTTATTTTTTCTTGGTGCTTTTGCACCACTTTTTCTTTCCCAAATGGCTTGGGAAAGAACAAAATAGAGAGTATACTTCTGAGTTAGGGACTTACACTGTAGTGCAAGCCTGTTGTAAACAATTGTGGTAGGGAAAATAAGAAAGGAAATTTACTTTTAAATTAAAATTTTTGTATTGTGATGTAATTTTCATGTTTATTAACCCCGCATTTGAAAAATTGCTGGGATATATTGGTTGTCTCCGTCCGTCCTTCCATCCGTCCGTCCATCCGTCCCTCCGTCCGTCTGTACGTCCGGGAATGGTTTCCGGCGAAAAACTCTTAGGGGTTTCAATTCAAAACATTGAAAGTGTGTTCATGTTCATTCATAGGGTCTATAGATGTGCATAAAGATTTTGGATTTTTGATTCGGCCCTCGGGGGCATAAGGGGCACCACTTTTGTTGTTAGAGGAATGGTTTCCGTTGAAAAACTCCTAGGGGTTTCAATTCGAAACATTGAAAGTGTGTTCATGTTCATTAGTAGGGTCTGTAGATGTGCGTAAAGGTTTTGGATTTTTGATTCGGCCCCGAGGGGCGCAAGGGGCACCATTTTTGTTGTTAGAGGAATGGTTTCCGGAGAAAAACTCCTAGGGGTTTCAATTCGAAACACTAAAAGTGTGTTCATGTTAATCAATAGGGTCTGTAGATGTGCATAAAGGTTTTGGATTTTTATACCCCCGCTTCGAAGAAGTGGGGGCTATATAGGAATCGCCCTGTACGTCCGTACATCCGTACGTCCGTCCGTCCGTACGTCCGTCCGTACGTCCGTCCGTCCGTACGTACGTCCGTCTGTCCGTCCGTCCGTCCGTACGTCTTTCCGGACATGAAATTCTTGTGTGCGCAACTCCTCCTACATTTATCAATCAATTTGGACAAAACTTTTCAGACATCATCACTACTAAGTGAACATGCGCATATTCCAACATTTTTGATCTGCGACAATTTTAACCAGGTTTTCTCCCTTTGACTTAGATTTATTGTGTCTTTCCATCCGAACAAATTCTTGTGTGCGCAACTCCTCCTACATTAATGAACCGATTTTGATAAAACCTTTCAAACATCATCTCTACTAAGTGAACATGTGCATATTCCAAACTTTTTAATCTGCGACAATTTTAACCAGGTTATCTCTCTTGAACTTTGATTTAATATGGGTTTCTACATGAAATTCTTGTGTGCGCAACTCCTCCTACATTTATCAATCAATTTGGACAAAACTTTTCAGACATCATCACTACTAAGTGAACATGCGCATATTCCAAGATTTTTGATCTGCGACAATTTTAACCAGGTTATCTCCCTTTGACTTAGATTTATTATGTCTTTCCGTTCGAACAAATTCTTGTGTGCGCAACTCCTCCTACATTAATGAACCGATTTTGATGAAACCTTTCAAACATCATCTCTACTAAGTGAACATGTTCATATTCCAAACTTTTTGATCTGCGACAATTTTAACTAGGTTATCTCTCTTGAACTTTGATTTAATATGGGTTTCTGCATGAAATTCTTGTGTGCGCAACTCCTCCTACATTTATCAATCAATTTGGACGAAAGTTTACAGACATTATCACTACTAAGTGAACATGCGCATATTCCAAAATTTTTGAGCTGTGGCAATTTTAACTAGGTTATCTCCCTTTAACTTAGATTTATTATGGGTTTCTACATGAAATTCTTGTGCGTGCAACTCCTCCTACATTTATCAATCAATTTGGACAAAACTTTTCAGACATCATCACTACTAAGTGAACATGCGCATATTCCAAGATTTTTGATCTGCGACAATTTTAACCAGGTTATCTCCCTTTGACTTAGATTTATTATGTCTTTCCGTCTGAACAAATTCTTGTGTGCGCAACTCCTCCTACATTAATGAACCGATTTTGATGAAACCTTTCAAACATCATCTCTACTAAGTGAACATGTGCATATTCCAAACTTTTTGATCTGCGACAATTTTAACCAGGTTATCTCTCTTGAACTTTGATTTACTATGGATTTCGGCATGAAATTCTTGTGTGCGCAACTCCTCCTACATTTATCAATCAATTTGGACGAATATTTACAGACATCATCACTACTAAGTAAACATGCGCATATTCCAAAATTTTTGAGCTGTGGCAATTTTAACTAGGTTATCTCCCTTTAACTTAGATTTTTTATGGGTTTCTACATGAAATTCTTGTGCATGCAACTCCTCCTACATTTATCAATCAATTTTGACGAAACCTTTCAAACATTATCACAACTAAGTGAACATACGCTTATTCCCAAATTTTTGATCTGCGACAATTTTAACCAGGTTATCTCCCTTTAACTTGGATTTATTATGGGTTTTCAAATGGGATTCTTGTGTGTGCAACTCCTCCTACATTAATGAACCGATTTTGAATACATGTTGCACATTGTAAATGTGTTTTTCCAAATGTAAACCATATATGTGTGGGCTCTTTAAGTATTCAGTGCTGTTCTGTGGAAGGCCACATGCAAATACAAATTTCAACAACAAAAAATGATCTTTATGTATACATTTCCTTATGGCCTTTGCCTACATGATCAGAAGTGCATTCCTCTAAAAACCCAAAGCGGGGGTATTAATCACCTTCAGTGATAGTTCTAGTTTTATTCGACCCTAGGGGGCGTAAGGGGCACCACTTTTGTCGTTAGAGGAATGGTTTCCAGCGAAAAACTCCTAGGGGTTTCAATTCGAAACATTGAAAGTGTGTTCATGTTCATTCATAGGGTCTGTAGATGTGCATAAAGGATTTGGATTTTTGATTCAGCCCTGAGTGGCGCAAGGGGCACCATTTTTGTCATTAGAGGAATGGCTTCCGGCGAAACACTGCTAGGAGTTTCAATTCGAAACACTGAAAGTGTGTTCATGTTCATTAGTAGGGGCTGTAGATGTGCATAAAGGTTTTGGATTTTTGATTCAGCCCAGATGGGCGCAAGGGCTCCATTTTTGTCATTAGAGGAATGGTTTCCGGAGAAAAACTCCTAGGGGTTTCAATTTGAAACACTAAAAGTGTGTTCATGTTAATCAATAGGGTCTGTAGATGTGCATAAAGGTTTTGGATTTTTGATTCGGCCCCGAGGGGCACAAGGGGCACCATTTTTGTCGTTAGAGGAATGGTTTCCGGAGAAAAACTCCTAGGGGTTTCAATTTGAAACACTGAAAGTGTGTTCATGTTAATCAATATGGTCTGTAGATGTGCATAAGGGTTTTGGATTTTTGATTTGGTCCTGAGGGGCGCAAGGGACTCCATTTTTGTCGTTAGAGGAGTGGTTTCCGGCGAAAAACTCCTAGGGGTTTCAATTTGAAGCACTGAAAGTTCGTTCATCTTCATTAATAGGGTCTGTAGATGTGCATAAAGGCATTGGATTTTTTATTTGGCTTCGAGGGGCATAGGGGGCACCATTTTTGTTGTTAGAGGAATGGTTTTCGGCGAAAAACTCCTAGGGGTTTCAATTCGAAACATTGAAAGTGTGTTCATCTTCATTAATAGGGTCTGTAGATGTGCATAAAGGTTTTGGATTTTTGATTCGGCCCCAAGGGGCGCAAGGGGCACCATTTTTGTCGTTAGAGGAATGGTTTCCAGAGAAAAACTCCTAGGAGTTTCAAGTCATTTGTGTGCAAAACACTCTATAGTATATCCCCGCATTCGCATTTGTAATTATTGGTAAATTGTTGACACAGAATTGAAAAGATTATGCAGACCACACTTGTACGTAATCCCACAGATACAAACTTTGTAAGAAAATAATCAAATGTTAATATTTGATTACACATTTTATATAAAATACTACAAACAAGTAAATTATTATCAGAATGTGACAACAATTACTGTTGCAATTGAAGTCAATGGCAACAAACTTTTGGACTGAATGGTTAATAATATTTGTGCTACGCTAGCTAAATGTTTCATTTTATACAATGATTTGATATTTATGATGAGAAGAACAGCCTGACAAAATTACACAAGGCCGGAAGATATACATATATAATAATATTACCCACTTCCCTCTTTTATGTTTATTATAGCAGATACAGAAACCCTGTTTTATGCACATCTACAGACCCCATTTATCAACATGAACACACTTTCAGTGTTTCGAATTGAAACTCCTAGGAGTTTTTCGCCTGAAACCATTCCTCTAACGACAAAAGTGGTGCCCCTTACGCCCCCGAGAACCGAATCAAAAATCCAAAACCTTTATGCACGTCTAGAGACCCTATGAATGAACATGAACACACTTTCAATGTTTCAAATTGAAACCCCTAGAAGTTTTTCTCCGGAAACCATTCCTCTAACAACCAAATTGGTGCCCCCTGCGCCCCTCGAAGCTGAATCAAAAATCCAAAACCTGCATGCACATCTACAGACCCTATTGATTAACATGAACACACTTTCAGTGTTTCGATTTGAAACTCCTAGGAGTTTTTCTCCGGAAACCATTCCTCTAACGACAAAAATGGTGCCCCTTGCACCCCTCGGGGCCGAATCAAAAATCCAAAACCTTTATGCACATCTACAGATGCTATTGATTAACATGAACACACTTTTAGTGTTTCGAATTGAAACCCCTAGGAGTTTTTCTCCGGAAACCATTCCTCTAACGACAAAAATGGTGCCCCTTGCACCCCTCGGGGCCAAATCAAAAATCCAAAACCTTTATGCACATCTACAGACCCTATTGATTAACATGAACACACTTTTAGTGTTTCGAATTGAAACCCCTAGGAGTTTTTTGCCGGAAACCACTCCTCTAACTCCTTGCAGTTTTTTGCCGGAAACCATTCCTCTAACGACAAAAATGGTGCCCCTTCCACCCCACAGGGCCGAATCAAAAATCCAAAACCTTTATGCATATCTACAGACCCTATGAATGAACATGAACACACTTTCAATGTTTCGAATTGAGACCCCTAGGAGTTTTTCTCAGGAAACCATTCCTCTAACGACAAAAATGGTGCCCCCTGCACCCCTCGAAGCCGAATCAAAAATCCAAAACCTCCATGCACATCTACAGACCCTATTGATTAACATGAACACACTTTTAGTGTTTCGAATTGAAACCCCTAGGAGTTTTTCTCTGTAAACCATTCCTCTAATGACAAAAATGGAGCCCCTTGCACCCCTCGGGGCCGAATCCAAAATCCAAAACCTTTATGCACATCTACAGACCCTACTAATGAACATGAACACACTTTCAATGTTTCAAATTGAAACCCCTAGGAGTTTTTCTCCGGTAACCATTCCTCTAACAACCAAAATGGTGCCCCTTGCGCCCCTCGAAGCCAAATCAAAAATCCAAAACCTCCATGCACATCTACAGACCCTATTGATTAACATGAACACACTTTCAATGTTTTGAATTGAAACCCCTAGAAGTTTTTCGCCGGAAACCATTCCTCTAACGACAAAAGTGGTGCCCCTTACGCCACCGAGGTCCGAATCAAAAATAAAAAAAAAACCTTTATGCACATCTACAGACCCTATTGATTAACATGAACACACTTTTAGTGTTTCGAATTGAAACCCCTAGGAGTTTTTCTCTGGAAACCATTCCTCTAACGACAAAAATGGTGCCCATTGCGCCCCTCGGGGCCGAATCAAAAATCCAAAACCTTTATGCACATCTACAGACCCTATGAATGAACATGAACACACTTTCAATGTTTCAAATTGAAACCCCTAGGAGTTTTTTGCCGGAAACCATTCCTCTAATGACAAAAGTGGTGCCATTTACGCCCCTGAGGGCCAAATAAAAAATCCAAAACCTTTATGCACTTCTACATACCCTATGAATGAACATGAACACACTTTCAATGTTTTGAATTGAGACTCCTAGGAGTTTTTCACTGGAAACCATTCCTGGACGTATGGACAGACAGTCGGATGGATGGACGGACAGAGACAACCAATATATCCCCACAATTTTTCAAATGTGGGCATAACAATCCTCAGAAGACATAGAATATCTTTGAACTTTGTCAATAATACCATTCAAATATGGATCTCATTGGAACAAGCTCAGAGCTGTATCTGGTAATATTCATATTTGTATGTTTTTATTGACAAATGCTGTTAAAAGTGTTCTTATAAAATGAAATATATATAATGCATCAGGATGGGGAGAGTGTGATGTGGAAAACATAAAATGTGAATTATTGATGTGTTGTTAGCATGCACAAATCTTCCTGACAGGCTTGGAAATCTCCCTGATGGGTCACCAAAATCTCCCTGATAGTCATATTTAGAGGTGAACAGGTCTGGGCCACATGCAACCAATTATTTGGCTTAATATAGCATAGCACACATATCCTTTACTAAATACTGCCTAGTCTGCAGGGGAGATAATTCTCAGTCCCACAAATGCAACCATTGCAAATGTGTAATCTTTTGTCTGAGTTGGTTTGAGCAAAAATTGCAATTCATCGGCTCTAACACAGATCACCTTTGGGTATAAAACTCTTGAATGTTTATTTTTTATGACTACATATGATTATTTTATTCAGAATGCTGGTGATCAAAAGGTAGAGATGGAAGAGTTAAAGAAACAAGCAGATGAAGAAAACAAGAAATTAGAGAAAAGAAAGAAAGCAATTGATTTAGAACTGAGGGAAGTAGAGCCGCTGGTTCAGGCTGCAAAAACAGCAGTGGGAAATATCAAAGCTGACTCCTTATCAGAGATCCGATCTTTGAGAGCACCACCAGATGTTATTAGGGACATATTGGAAGGAGTTCTAAGACTCATGGGTATATTTGATACTTCCTGGGTTAGCATGAAAAGGTAAGATTAGTACATTGTTTTCTATTGTCTAAGTAAATTATCATATGTTAGTTAGTGGCAGAAGATTTAACTGTTTTACAAATAAATTGCAAAGGACAATCTGATCTGCTCAGAATATAAGAGATTAAATCCGTACATGTATTTCATTAACCACTGACCTATGAACTTGGTAATTTTTTTTCATTTCTAGACATAAAAATTGGAATTCATCTTTTCAGTTTTAGTGTTAATTTTAAAACATAGCTTACAGCATGTCAGTGAATTGGTCCAAATAATCATCATTAAACCCAGATTGCCTGTATGTCCATTTATATGAGTTTATAACTCAGACGATAGTGGACTGATCTTGTTGAAATCTTATACGGATGTCCATTATGACGTGCTGTTTCAAACACATATGTTATATTGTCTATGCATTCCACTTGTGAGTTATGTCCCTTTTTCCATTGTGAAATAGACATTTTTTTCTCATACAAGTTTATAACTCAGCTGATTGTGGTCTGATCTAATTGAAATCTAGCATGAATGTCCAGTATGGCATTCCGTTTCAGACATATATCAAATTATGCTGTCCGTACATTCCACTTATGAGTTATGAGGCATTTTCCATTAAGTGATTTTATGCAAAAAAAACCCTAAGTTTAAGACATGGGTAGGTGAGGTAAAGATTTTGAACAACTGTCTGGAGAATTTACCTGTGGGATGAGTGGATTGGGTCCATTGGGTTCATGTTAATATGCATTTTGGATTGTGTCCATCCAGGCACAGCCCCATCTCTCATCTTGGCAGCTTTGGGAATATGCCAGGCTCTTGTTATCAATGTTTTGAGAACAGGAAAATTTAATTTTCTATAGTTCAGTAAAAGGTATTGCATGATAAATTGGAGCACCTTCACAACTGCTATCTAATCTGCAGCTTGACTTCTACTTCTGTGATGTGATAGGTGTAACCATAATATTCATCATCAAAGGAAATATCACCTACTTCCTGAAAGGGCACTTCCCATTTGTCATCTGTGAGCGCCACAGTCATGATGTTAATAGAGGGGCTGTGGCAAAGGCTGGCCGTCTTAAATGTTAGAGGTCCCTGGTTTGATCCTCAATCATGAACGATTTTGGACACTCTCTACATTGCTGGTAATGCTATTGTCATGGCATAACATTCTTTTGGATGAGAATAGAAGATCACTTCCCTTGTGCTGAGAGTTGCGAATTCTGTGCTAGAAAAGTGGGTTTAGTGTTGCAATCCCATATTTGGGCTTCAATAAAAACTACTACAGGAGCTATGATCAACTTCTCTATTTTTAGCATGTGCTTTATATCCAGCTGGAAGTAAATGAGATTTTGTTCACATGAAATTGTTTTGTGATAATTTATTGAAGAATGCCAATGATAATAATATTAATGTTGTTTAAAGCTGAATATCTACTGAGGTGCTCATGGGATTTATAAAGAATTATCTGAAAAAGTGATATTACCTTATAAATCAGTTTACATTTAGAAATACAGATTTTTATACTGCACCAATGACCCAGACATAGCTGGTGCTAACTCTTAAAAATGTAGGGCCAAACACAAATTTTGCCCCCCAATCCCCAAAATTTGCATCTAAAACCAAAGAAAACATGTCCTGAATGGCCCTCCATACTTCACTTCTACTGCGCATGCGCAGTGTCAAGGACGTCCCGAAATTGGCGCCATTAATCATTCTTTGTTTGGCCCTTCATCAGTTAACATCTGACTGATCTTTGTGCTTGTGAATCTCAGTTTAAATGATGCCAGACACATAAATATTAGAGAAATGGTGATTCTAAGGAGGATATAGAAGGAGGAGAGGAAAAATGAGTGACAGAAAATAATCAGGGCTGTAACTTAAAATTTTTTAATGAAATTATGTTAAGTTACCTATTTTCGAGGCAACAGCCTGTTGTGGTCATTCTTGTTATCAAGTTACACTGCTTGTTCAGTGTTTTCCTCTCTCCCTTTCCTTGCTATTCTCCCATGCTTTTGGCATATTTTCTGTAATATTATTACTAAAATTTCTTGGGAGTTTTAGCTGGATAACAGAATGAATTCTGTTCTTTCCCCATGTTTACGTCTTCACCTATGGGTGGTTAGGCGTAGTGTTCTGCATCTACCATCTGGTGTTCTGCAGTTTCTTCCCTGGAAGTCTCTGTTTTGCATCAGATAGCGTATTATTGGTAACTGATTTCGGGCCAGGGTGCCTGGAGTCTTGTTCTGGTGTTTTTACACTTATTGTTTACATTTACAACAGCCCTCTGTGTGAGGGGGGATTTCTTGAAATAATATCTTGATGTTAATTTAATCATAACTAGATACATTATTATTGTTCGTAAGTGTTGCATTAATTTTTTTAAATATTTTTAGAATTTTTGTCCACACTAAGGCTTGGGATCCATTGGGGCTCAACGTTACTTTTCAGAAACTTGGGCTGTTCTGAAAAAATATTTTTTCAAAATTTTTAGATTTCAATTATTTTTTCTATGTTAATGGATCATGTTATTATGTATTTTGATTGTCAAGGTTGGTGCGAGTACTAGGACTTTGTTTTCTTTTCACAATGAAAGGATATTGTTCAAATGTAATAAGAGGAAATCTTCCTCTGACTTTCATAATCATTGTATAAATGTAGTCAGTGTACTCGCACTAACTCCTGTTCTGTATGTGTTAATTTCGATGACAACATGGGAAGCGTGTGTCACGGTATGTTAGTGGGGAAATGGCCATTCCGGTCCTTTCCCCGCAGGGTCACTCTACTTTATCAATCTCTATTTCAGATGATCAAGAACAGGGTGATGTATCCGCGATGTCTTCCAAAAGTGTGCCTCCGTCGTCACAATTAATGAAGAGCTAGCGGTAGTGCTCATGTAAATACGTCAATTGCCTAAGAGGACCCTAGTAGGTTCGACGGCCTTTGACGTCCGCTAGCTCGCCCGGTGTAGCGTCCATTCATCGAATGGTTCAGCAGCCGGGTTCGTCCGTTGCGGTCTAGAAGGAGTTTTGGGTGATGCGAGCACTATAAATCAACCAAATGCACACCCAGTGACGGCGGATTAGAGGAGAGAACAGAGGAAGCCTTTTAGTCTGGTTCCTAGCTTGTCCAGGTCCATCCGGACTGCGAGCGAGAGAGGCCCCTCTCTCGTACAACAACATCTGGCCCCAGATGTTGTGGTACAAAATGTTTCGCATTCGGAGCATACGTCCGCCGCTCGGGACGCTCCGATATATAGTCAGTCCGGAGAGACTGTCAGTAAGGCTTCCTCATCCTCATGGTAGCGCACACGACCGCTCTTGGCTACGTGACCTCAGATATCCAGTCAACTTCGCCAGTCAGAGAATCATCGGCGACGAGGTCACACCATCCGGTAGCCAGGGACACGAGGCCTGCAGACTCCGGACGTTCGCATAAGAAAGTATGCGGGAGTCAACGTACACGGAGCTTCCAGCGGCAAAGCATCGTAAGACCGCTACTGCACAGGCCTCGGTGACGGACGTGCTATCCCAAATAGCACAGCATATCGCAGCATCCCAGCATCGACAGAATCTCTGTCGCATCATGTATTATCCGACGACGCTGGGTCGGGATGCTCCGCAGAAGCAGGTCTGACCAGAATGCTGCGATGCTGGATAAGAAACTGATAGCGTCGGTGGACACAGAAATTTTTGGTTCGGTTCAGGGACATCGTCCCTCAGTTCCGACACAGTCCAATAATGTCACACAAACTTTCGAATTATTGAACGACGCTATATATATATTATTATATGCTTGCTATTAACAAGCATGTCTGGTTTCTTGTTCGCAAAGTTACTGAGATGTCTTTCAAAAGTGTGCCTCTGTCGTCATAGATAATGAAGAGCTAGCGGCAATAAGTGCTCATGGAATACGTCAATCACCTAAGAGGTCCCTAGTAGGATCGACGGAGTTGACATTCGCTAGCTCACCCGGTGTAGCGTCCATTCATCGAATGGTTCGGCATTCAGGTTCGTCCGTTGCGGTCTAGGAAGGAGATTTGGGTGATGCAAGCACTATAATAGACTTTAGTACACGCCCAGTGACGACGGATTAGAGGACAGATCGGAGGAAGCCTGTTAGTCCGGTTCCTAGCTCATCCAGGTCCGTCCGGGCTGCGAGCGAGAGGGGTCCCTCTCTCGTACAACAACATATGGGACCGGATGTTGTGGTACAGTCATTTCACATTCGGAGCATATGTCCGTCGCTCGGGGCGCTCCGTTATATTGACAGTCCGAGAGACTGTCGATAATGCTTCATCATCCTCACAGCAGCGCACACGACCGCTCATTGGCTACATGACCTCGAGTATCTGGCCAGCTTCGTCATTCAGTGATTCCACGGCGAACAGGTCACTCCATCCGGTAGCCAAGGGACACGAGGCCTATACACTCCGTTCGCTCGCATAATAGAAGTATGCACGGGGTAACGAACACGGAGCTTCCAGCGGCAAAGCATCGTAAGACCGCTTCTCCACAGGCCTCAGTGACGGACGTGCTATCCAAAATAGCACAGCTTATCGCAGCATCCCAGCAAATGACAGATTCTCGGTCGGATCACGAATAATCCGACGGCGCTGGGTCGGTGCGCTCCGCTGTTGCATCAGGTACGGACGACCGAACACTTTATAGGGTCCGACAGGATGGCGAAAGGGATTCGGACGATTTCGAGCTTTCCCTTTCGGAATAACAGAAGCTGCCATACATTTCTTCCGGCATTATCTTCCAGAGGTTGTTCCGTCGGACTACATTGCTGCGATGCTGGATAAGAGACTAATAGCATCATTGGACACGGAGTTTTGGATCGGTTCAGGGACATTGCCCCTGACTTGCCGACACAGTCCAATAATGTCATTAGAACATTCGAATTATTTAACGACGCTATATATATAAGCTTGCTACCAAGCATGATAATCTAGTTTCTTGTCCGCAATGCTCTATTCTGCCTTTCATCAATTCGAGGAAATAATTTATATTGGCAGAACAGGGCATACCGAGAGTTCCTATGCGTCTTGACGGCGGGACTTAAAACTGGGAATTATCTTTTTCGCTGTCTATGTCAATTCCAACCACGATGTAGGAAACGACAATGATGTCTATTAGACTTAACTTAGATGCTTTATCATACGTAGACCACCTTACTGAGGCGTTATCATTACGTCTTCAAGAGAAAGAATTCCAGGATATGATCCTCAATGTGATTTCTTTCAAGGGCAGTAGTTTTTCCACGTATAACTCCGCCCTTCAGTGGCAACCTGGAGTTGGTTAGACGTGACGCAGCCCTAGCTACATCCACGCGCGTGGATAGTAAGGTGAAGAACTCTCTCAGAGTCGCTTCGGTCTCGGAGAAGCTTCTCTTCGACGGCAACCTTTCAGCAATCTATCAATTGCTCGATATACACGTTCTCTTGTCTATCAAGTGTAACAAGAGATTCAGACTGGGGCAAACAATCGGTGGTTGACTCAGAGAGTGCCACTGCAGTTGCCGGATCCAAGTTTTATGATTATGACGGATGCCAGTCAAATAGGTTGGGGTACAATATTGATCCCAACGGATTCGAAGTGCCAGGGTCTTTGGGTTCCGCAGTTTCTAGGCAAGCACTTAACTTCCAGGAAATGATGTTATTTTGGCTTGCTCTATGTCATTGGATGAACATTATTCAGAAACGCATGTCCAAATCCTGTCCGATAATACGACAGTAGTTGCAGTATCTCCGGAACCAGGGAGGCACTCATTCGTTTACGTTATTCAATTTAATGGAAAGAATCCTTCTGTTTGTTATAGCACACCAAGTTCTGCTTCGGTCCGTCATATTCCGGGTCGTCTGATTGTATTAGCAGACTCCCTTTCACGTAAGGGTCGCTTGTTGCCGTCAGAATGGACTCTCAACAAACAAGTATTCAATCAGATTTGCTATCAATGGGAGCGCCCAATGATAATTTATTTGCGACACAACTCACTAATCAATTGCAGACGTATGTGTTTCCATGTTCCATTCCCTGGGCTTATGTTGTTAACGCTTTATTGATCTAATAGGACGGAATGATAGGATATGCGTATCCTCAGCGCTGTTGATTTAGCAAGTATTGCTAAGATAAACATCCACAATACAATTCTGTTGATAGCATCTCTGTCTTCACAGAGACCATGGGTAAATTTACTCAGGTGTCTACTGTGGGGCTTACCACGAAAACTTCCTCCATGAGAGGATCTTCTTTCGCTGGGGAAATCATGTCAACTTCATCACAACCCGCAAGGTCTCAACCTTCACGTATTCCGTTGTGTGGTCCTTCTTGCACGGCAAGCATTGTACAGGACGAGCTATGGACGCGATTTCTTACTGTAGGAGAACCTCCTCTTCGCTATACTATGCGGCTAAAGTGGAGGCACTTCTGTCGTTGGTGTAGGGATCATTATGTTGATATTTTTGATCCCTCCATACTAGACATTGCAACTTTCTAGTATACTTGTTTGACAAGATCAACTGCAGCCTGTTACTATTAAGGTTATAGGTCTATGTTATCTCATACCTATGCACTCTATGATAGTTTACAATTGAGTCTTATGTCTCTTTATCTAAGTTAGTTAGAAACTTTTCGATAAATAGACCTAGGATCCTTAGATTAAATTCCTATACGGAATTTAGCTTCGGTTCTTATTTAGCTAAGTAATCATTTGAGCCTCTGGAAACAGTAGTTTTCAAATTCTGACCTTTTAAGACAGTAATTCTGTTAGTCTTCTCTTTTACTGAGGAGTCAGTGAGCTTCATGCACTATCGGTGGACGATTCTCACTTTCGTAGTTTTGGAAACAATGCTTCCTTTACTACTTAGGTTGGATTTTTGGTTAAGAATCAGGCTCCTAATAATATCCGGAACCTATTGTTTTTAAGGTCCTTCCGTCTTCGTACGGGCATAGGCCTTTACTCTGTCCGGTTAGAGTTTACATATTTATAACAGTTATCAGTTTATTAGTAAGGACGTAAGCTTCTTCTGTCTTTGATGCCTAATAGAAGGACATTACGTTCCATTCTATTGCTAATGGATTCAATTACCTATCGGTACTGCTTATGGTATATCATTAACTCAGCAGTTTGTGCTTGAGATTTCGGCTCATGAAGTAAGAGCTCTTTCTACATCTTGGGCTTACATTAATAGTGTCGCTATTATAAATTTTATGAAGGCTGCACTTTGGGCTCAGCCATCCACATTCATGAATTTTTATCTCAGAAATATTGAGTCCATTTCTGGAGGCCTTCATTGTTAGGTCTATTATCTACTGCTCAGAATGTCATTCACTTAACAGTTGCTACTATAGCTAGGTAGGCTTTCTGTTCCGGCGGTGACTCTGTCCTGCTGCCCTCTTCGCTCTGGGCTATTTGACCCAGGGCAAGGAGAAGGGGGGTGGGGGGGGTGGGGGGGGGGGAGGGTGTCACCTGTTTTATTATGAAAACAAGGGGATACCTCCTCCGGAGTTAGTAATTCTGAGCTGTTACTGGGATAGTTTTTAAGTGATAAGTTTTATGTTTTAAAAATTCATTCAGGTCATAGTTTTTAAAGTATAGCTTTTGAATATATCACGTGTCAAATGGGCATTATTATACAATCCTCAGACACTTTTAAAGGAGTATAAAGAGTCTCTATCCTCTAGACTAACTTTATTTATTGGCTTACTTTAAAAATTATTAGTATAAGGATTATACTGGATATTAATAGAGTACATGGATGTTATGATGCTCAATTATGGAAGGTGTTGTGTCTTTCTAATTTTTCATAAATAAGAAAGATACATGTAAGGCCTAATACTCCTTTTCCCCTCAAGGGCATGGCTCTATTTTATATAATTGAGCTTATTGGAATTTCCTCTATGTCCTAGACCCTCCAGCCTTTTTACTATTCAGCTATGTCTGGGTCATTGGTACAGTATAAAAATGTTAAAAAATTTATAGTAATTTATATATTTTTTATACTTACCAATGACCCAGACGGGGATGGCCCTCCCAGGAGTTGGGAACTCATACCTCCCCGCTGAGTACATAGCGCTTACCAGGCACTGATTATAAGAATGATTAATGGCGCCAATTTTGGGACATCCTTGACACTGCGCATACGCAGTAGAAGTGAAGTATGGAGGGCCATTCAGGACATGTTTTCTTTGGTTTTAGTTGCAAATTTTGGGGATTGGGGGGCAAAATTTGTGTTTGGCCCTACATTTTTAAGAGTTAGCACCAGCTATGTCTGGGTCATTGGTAAGTATAAAAAATATATAAATTACTATAAATTTTTTAACTTTCTTTTCAACCTACTCACAATTGTTTACAATTGGCTGTAACGTAAGTGCAAGCCCTACTTCGGAACTAACTCAAGCTTTTAGAGAACTTTTCCAAACAAGCTGGAAAAGAAATAGAGTGCAAAAGCACGAAAAAGATCGAAAAAAAGGTCGAGCGAGACCAGCGCTCGAAATTACAGGTACTCTCTCTGCACACCTCTTGCGTTTACCGAGCACATGCGCAACAACCATGACGTCAATTCCTTTTATTTCCGCCATTTGTACATGGTCGGGAATTTTTGTGACTCGTGCTATACTTTGCTGTTTTCTTCGTGAACAACTTATTATATGTGCTATCTGCATTTTATTGTGTGCAAGTGGATTGTATCCTTTTTCAAGCTTTCAAAATTGTTTTTGATTAATGTTATTTTTGATCATTATTGCTTGTTTCTTCACACTTAATCTTGTTTTTCCCCCACGTGTGAACACGACCTTCCTGCTGTTTTCCGTTGGCGGGAAGCTTGATTCCATTGTTATCATTCATATAATGACAAAGACTATTCCTTGTACCTCTTGCTTGCAAGTGAAGCATGTGGACGACTCTCATTCCACATGCGTCACTTGCAACAATTGCACTCAGGCCCAATCATGTGGTATTTGTGGGGTTTGGTCCTCAAAATTCTGGGCTTCTGTTAACAAGGTCTTTCTGTCCAGGGCTAGAACCCCTCGTTCTCGGGGTAAGGGTAGCCGTGCTGTAACAGACATTTCTGCTGGTGCACGTGGTGACTCTATCACACAGGATTCTGATCTGGCTTCTGTGGCGAGTTCCTCTGCAACTGTTGACGGTGCTAGTTCAGTGATACCTGACGTGGAGACTGCGGTCTCTTTGTCTTCTGATGTCACTCTTGAGGCGTCTGTTTTCGTAGAGAGCTTCTCCGAGGTCAGCTCGGTGACCTTCTCCGATCTGCCTCCCACGCCGTCGACGGTTGCTGAGGAAGTTGTTACTATGGATCCTATTCTGTATGATGGTGGCTCTACCATCTCCTCTGGGGGTGGTCTACAGTCTTGGGGGACCGAGGCTGTACCTGCTGGTGTGTCTGTGAGCTCTCAGCCTCCCCTAGCTTCGCGGCGAAGCTGTGCGGGTTTGCTGTCTGCTCCCTCTCATCTGACTAGGTTTGTTCCTAGTCTGTTGAGCCGGTCGGTCGCTTCGGCAGTGATTCCTCGCCCCTCGAGTGAATCATTTATTGTTCCTCCTTCCCCTGCTAGTGTGCCGACTATCAGGATGGGGTTGGGACTTTGGCATCCAGGGCCTGGTGTTCGGCAGAGGTCAGTGACAGCCTCGGTTAGCTGTCACTCTCGGAACCTTCCTCCGGTGATTCCTCACTGTGTTCCGAGTCTGGGTGTCAATCGATGCTTGCCGTCGGTCTCAGAGGATGGGCAGTTGGGGCCGTCTGCCACGCAGAGGCCAATGACAGGTTCCTGTCATTCTTGGGACAATCCCCCGGTGTCTTCTCACCGTGTCCTAGGTCCAACTACCGATCGACGTGCACAGTTGGTCTCTTTAGAGGATATGCAGGCAGGACCTTCTGTTCCGCAGAGGTCAGTGATGGCCCCTAGGCGTCACAATCAGGACTTCTCACCGTATCCCTATTCTGTCTGCCTATCGACGTTCGATGTTGGTCTCTTCTGAGGATTTGGGTTCTTCTACCAGAAGGGTCCATTGGGAGGACACTCCGTCGGGCGATGCTCCTGCGACAGATTCTCAGGGTGACCTGCGTCAGGCCGTTTTGGCGCTCACCCGGTTGCTTTCTGGCAATCCTCAAGTTGACCTCCCTGTGCCTCCTGAGGCACAACCTCCTTTGGTCGGTCGCCGAGATGTCTCGCCTGGCCCCTTGGATACTGCTTAGTCTTCCCAGGAGGTTTCTGCTGGTCAGCCTGAGTTGGGCTACGCCTCCGCTGCTACAGAGAATGACGATTATCTGGAAGGTGATGGGGCCCCCTCGTCAGTCTTGGGGCAGGCTTTGGATTGCGTCTTTGGCTTATTGCCGGAAGTTCAACCTTCAGACCAGCCATCTGTGACCGTCCAGCCGCGGTCCACTGTGGAGCGCCGTAACCCTGTTGAGCCTTCGAGCTCTGGGGCTTTGCGTCCTCTGCAATCGGCTCAGGTTGTTGAGTCCTTCCAGGGCTTAGACGCCAAAAGGCGTTCTAAGGCCCTCAAGGGTTCCTTCTTTTCTAGAGCTGATGCCTTTCTGCCTCCATCGCAGTTTCGTGTTTACGATTCCGTCTGTCCACCAGTCTTCCAAGGGATGACTACTGTGGATGAGGATTCTTCTTCCCTCGGGTTAACTAAGCATAAGTCGGCAGTTCTCCCAATGTCGGTAGTTGAATCCATGGTGGGCTTGTCCCGGGAGATGCTGGGTATGTTATCTCTCGCAGACCATGTCGTCGCTGCCCTGGCTGAATATTTTCCACCAGGGGAGTTTGATGACGCTCAGGTGCCTTTTCACATTTTGTCACAGGCTCTCATGAACTTGACACACACCTGTAACACGGCTAATTTGGAGCTGGCACGCTGGGATGCAGTGTTGGATTCTTCTCCATCCCTTCCTTCTGAGCAGCGTGCTGTTCTGAGGTCTTCCAAATTTGGTGGGGCCTCAGTTGTTCCATGGTTCCGTGGAAGCTGTTCGTGGCGAAGTTCTTCGTCATTCGAAGGACCAGCTTTTGCTGCGACAGCTGTCCAACCTGCTGCGACGGGTGGTTGTCGTTCCAGGCCCGCCAAGCGTGCTGCTGCATCTGCCTCGTCGGCTACGCCTTCGGCTCCGTCTGCTCCTTCTGCGCAGAAGAAGTGCCGACGTGGCCAGGCTCGCTGGCAACCTCAGGCAGGAAAGTCTCAGGACTCTGTCACTTGCCAAGGTGGTTTCTCCTCTCGGTGGCCTTGTTGAGGCCACAAGTGAAGGTTCTCACCTCGATTCGCCTCGAGATAACGTCGGACTCATGGGTCCTCGACGTCATTCATTCCAGTCTGCGACTGTCCTTCCATCGGCACCCCAGTTTATCTTGGGTGCACCTCCCGACTCAGGTCCCTTCCGATTCTCTGCATCGGGACCTGCTGGTGCTGGAGATCGACAATCTCCTCTCCAAAGGGGCGATCGAGGTGGTCAGGAACACCCTTTTACCGGGGTTTTACTCAAGACTTTTCTTGGTGCCGAAGAAAAACGGCCAATTTCGTCCTGTCATCGATCTGAGTATCCTGAACGAGTACATAATAGCTCCTCGTTTCAGTATGGAGACTTTCCGGTCGGTTCAACGTTCAGTTCATCAGGGCGACTTTGCTGCCAGTATCAACCTGAAGGATGCCTACTTCCATGTACCCATTCATTTGGCGTCACGGAAATACCTTCGGTTCTTGTTTCGGGATTGAGTCTGTCAATTCAGAGCTCTCCCGTTTGGTTTGAACCTGGCTCCTTGGACTTTCACCCGACTGATGTCACATATGCTTGCTTTCCACCATACTCAGTCGGCTGTGACTTCGTCAGCCTACCTGGACGACGTCCTTCAGTGGCACCACGATGCTGCTGTTCTGGAGTTAGATGTCCGGCAGTTTCTTTGCCTGCTAGCATCGCTGGGTTTCAGAGTCAATCACGATTCCGTCATTTGTGATGGATTTCGCCACTCTTCACAATGTCGTGTCCGTCCCCACTGCTCGGGCGACGATTCTTTCCGCCTTGACTCGGAACCTGCTTCAATCTTCCTCGGTCTCGGCCAGGACTTTCCTTTCAGATGCTGGGCCTTTGCAGTTCGGTGACAGATCTCATTCCGCTCGGTCGCTTGTTTGTCCGACCTCTCCAACACTTTCTGTTGGATATTGGTGTCCGAATGTAGATCCGCTGGACCTGGAACTTCCTATTCCTTGGCCCCTGCTTTGTCACCTTCACCCTTGGGCCGATGTTCCCTGGCTGACACAGGGTGTTCTGTTGGATCTTCCTTTGGCCGATCGCATCCTTACTGCGGATGTCAGCGGTGTTTCAGGCGATTTGCGAGCAGTGGGGTCGACCTTTTCGCTACTCTCTGGAATCATCAGGTAGAGACCTTTATCTCCCCTTGTCCAGATCCTCTGGCATTTACGTTAGATGCTCTGTCCCTGGACTGGACCGGTTGGATTGGCTATGCCTTCCCTCCTGCCTTCGATTCTTCCTCAAGTATTAGCGAAGATTCGTGCTTGCATTTGCAGGATCATTCTGATCGCACCTCTGTCTCCACAGAGGGTGTGGATCAATCTGCTGCGGCCTCTGTTGGCAGATCGGCCGATTCATCTACCTCTACGTCGTGATCTTCTTTCCCAGGGTCATCCCAGGAAGTATCACAACAACCTGGCGAGCCTGTCCCTTCATGCCTGTCTTTTATCAGGTCCTGTCTCCGACAGAGAGGTTTTTCGAGATGAACAGTGGAGTGCATTTCTGCATCGCGGCGACATTCCACTGGCATGACTTATGCTGCGAAGTGGAAGGTTTTCTGCCGCTGGTGTGCAGATCACAATGTGAATTACCGTGATCCGTCAATCGCTCAAATTGCGGATTTTCTGGTATATCTTTTTGACTCCAAAGGCCTCCAGCCCATTACGATTAAGGGTTATCGGTCTATGCTGTCTGATACTTTCTCTTATATGGGAAAGCGGTGCATCGGTCATAATCTTTTTCTCTCCAAACTCATTTGGCACTTTACTTTCAAGAGGCCTCGAGTTTTGCGTCTTACACCCAAGTGGAACTTGGCATGGGTGTTGCACTGTTTGGAGGGGGCGCCATTCGAGCCTTTATCTGAGACCGATATGCGTTTTCTCACCTATAAGATGGCTTTTCTTCTAGCATTTGCTTCCGCTCGACGAGTCAGTGAGCTTCATGCGCTATCTGTTGATTCTGCTTTCTTCAGAAATGAGGCTAACAGTGTCACCTTCACTACTGATTGCTCTTTTCTGGCTAAGAATCAACTTCCTGATTCAGTTCCTCCTCCCATCTGCATTCGGGCTCTCCCTGCTGTCGATGGACGGAGACCTCTTCTTTGTCCTGTTCGTGCGATCGAGACTTACATTACTCGCACTCAGTTCATTAGGAGGGGTCGGAAGAGATTCTTTCTGTCTCTCATTCCTAAGAGGCAGTCTATCTCTTCCCATTCTATTTCCAGGTGGATCTGTCTTGCAATCAGGCTAGCTTATTCCCGCTTGTCTGCTTCGGATCTTGTTTCAAACCGGTTTAATGCTCATGAGGTTCGTGCCATTTCTACATCCTGGGCGTTCTCCAATTCTGTTTCGCTCCGAGATGTTGTGAATGCGGCTTACTGGAGGAATGCTTCTACCTTCTCCTCCTTTTATCTCTGCCACCTACAGCAGCAATCTGAGGACCTTTATTCTTTAGGCCCTCTCGTTGCTGCTCAGGCTGTTGTGCACCCTCGTTAAAATTGTTGTTATCGAGGTTGTGCTTCGCTCAGCCTTGTTCTTTTCAGGTGCCTTCTCTCTATCTTCATTACAGGTTTCACTATTATTCTCTGCTCTCCTTGCTTTTCTTTCTGCTGCTCTTGTTGGTATTGGTTATGTGATTCATCTCCTCCTGTTGTTTATTCAGCCAATTGTAAACAATTGTGAGTAGGTTGAAAAGAAATTAAAATTTTTTAGTAAATTTTGTTTCTTAACATACCTACCACAATTGTTTACGGGAGGCCCACCCTCCTTGGGGATATCCTTGATATCGATACCTCCCTGCTAAATCACAAACTTCTCGTTGGCGGAAATACGGAATTGACGTCACGGTTGTTGCGAATGTGCTCGGTAAATGCAAGATGTGTGCAGAGAGAGTACCTGTAATTTCGAGCGCTGGTCTCGCTCGACCCTTTTTACGATCTTTTTCATGCTTTTGCACTCTATTACTTTTCCAGCTTGTTTGGAAAAGTTCTCTAAAAGCTTGAGTTAGTTCCGAAGTAGGGCTTGCTCTTACGTTACAGCCAATTGTAAACAGTTGTGGTAGGTATGTTAAGAAACAAAATTTACTAAAAAATTTTAATATTTTCAATGTTATACATTGGTAGCTGGTCCGAAGGCAGCTCCAATAGGCACTCTCCAATAAATTATAAAGAACAATTGATGAAAATCAAATTCTGACTTTCAAAAAATAATCTAAAATTCTATAAGTCAAGATCCCTGTGTATAGTTCAGAAGCAAGGCTACAAAGTTTTCTCTATGGAGGCAATCCCACATAATTTTTACCATTAAGCTGAGGCCAAATTTTAATATAATTTATTGAAATTGCTCAGTAACCCTTTGTCAAATAACTTCAGTGAATAACAAGGAGATTGGATTGATGTGAATTTTCAAATACCTGAAAACACAAAATTTATAAATTATCGAAAGTCTTGAGAGTTCAGAAGCATCTACTTTGACCTCAATAAATGTAGGATGCTGTTAAAATAGTTTTGATAGTGCTAAAGCATTGCAAAGCCCTGTTGCACTCAAGGGACACATTTATCAATTTTATTAACTTGGGTAAAATATCAGACATAAACCATTTAATTTTTAGCTCACCTGACTGAAAGTCTGGGTGAGTTATTCTGATCACTTGTTGTCCGTTGTCTGTCGCCTGTCGTCCGTCGTCCTTCGTGAAAGTGGTGTTTGGGTCTTTTTCTCCCAAACCACTGGCCACATTTTAATGTAATGAGTAATGGTTATATAAGGACATTTGGGTTTTTCTTCAGATTGGGTTTCTGCTCATATTGAGGAGGGGGCGGGGCCAAAATGCCTCAATTTTTTTAGCTCCGCTGACAAAGTCAGCAGAGCTTTTCTTATACTGATTCATCCGTCGTCTGTCGTCCGTCGTCCGTCTGTCCGTCTGTCCGTCGTCAACATTTTATTTGTCCGAGCCATAATTTCTAAACCGCTGAATATTTTTCCACCAAACTTCATAACAATATGTATTATCAATAGACGGTGTGTCATCAATTATTCTGCGGTCTGTAAATCCACAGGGTCAAGGTCACAGGTCACAGGATCAAGAAAATCTTAAGATATTTTTGATATTTGTTTGTCCAAGCCATAATTTCTGAACTGCTGAATATTTTTACACCAAACTTCATAACAATATGTATTATCAATAGACGGTGTGTCATCAATTATTCTACTGTCTGTAAACCCACAGGCTCAAGGTCACAGGATCAAGAAAATCTTAGATATTTTATGATTCTGCGGTCTGTAAATCCACAGGGTCAAGGTCACAGGTCACAGGATCATAAAATATCTAAGATTTTCTTGATCCTGTGACCTTGACCCAGTGGGTTTACAGACCGTAGAATAATTGATGACACACCGTCTATTGATAATACATATTGTTATGAAGTTTGGTGTAAAAATATTCAGCGGTTCAGAAATTATGTAATCGATCCAAGCCATAATTTTCGTGACAACTGAAAATTTTTCGGCTAAAGTTTGTAACAATATTAGTATTAGAAAACATGCCCATGCGATCAGTGGCCCTCAGCGGAGCTCTCTAGGCGTGACAGGCCTCTTGTTTAAAAATCTTCTTCTCATGAACCAGCTGTAGCAGAAACTTGATATTTGGTACACAGCTTCCTTTTGAGGTGTAGATTCAAGTTTGTCCAAGAGAAGTTCGAGGGGTAATATTTGTCGTCGTTACGGGAGGGACAGGAATTTTTGCCTCGCCCATAATTTCTATTTTCCAAACTGAGAGGCTGATTTGAACCAAATTTGATGTGAAGTATTAATGGGTCATAAGTACTTGAGTTCTGCAAAAAAAAAATTCAAAATGACCTGTGGGAACCACAGGAGCTAAGAAGAGAAAAAAATTTGATCGCCCATATCTCCAAAACTGCATGGCTCTGAGAATTCTTATTAGGTGTGAAGCTTTCTTAGGACCAACAGGATGGAATGGTCAAAAAAAATTGCTATCAGTTTTATCATAGGGTACTTTTTCGGGACTTTGAAAAAATGCTGAGTCAGCATTTTTTAACACTGTGGGTAATGGGGAAAACATTTAAGACTCTTCTTCTCCCAAACCACTGCTCCAAAAGCTTTCAAATTTCACATTTAACATTTTTGGAAGATTCTTTCACAGGGTTGTTGAAATCTAATCCCCGGGTCCATATTTAGGCTCACTCTGGGAGCCGAAATGTTTAAATAGTGCAGAATGAGGAATATTCTTTAAAAATCTTCTTGTTCAGATCCACCAATCAGAATCTTTTGATATTTGGTATGCAGCATCCTTATGGGGTTGAGATTCAGGTTTGTTCAAGCCAGGTGTCTGGGTTCATATTTGGTGTGCCTGTAGGAGCCCGAATCATAACTCAGTTCATGATGAGGAACATTCTTTAAAAATCTTCTTCTTCACATCCACCAGAATGAATCTTTTGATATTTGGTATGCAGCATCCTTAGGGGAGTGGGATTCATGTTTGTTCAAGCCAAGTCTCTGGGTTCATATATGGGCTTTCTGTGGGAGCCCGAATTATAACTTTGTTCAGTATGAGGAATTTTCTTTAAAAATCTTCTTGTTCAGATCCAGCAGTCAGAATGTTTTGATATTTGGTATACAGCATCCTTAGGGAGGTGTGATTCAAGTTTGTTCAAGCCAAGTCTCTGAGTCCATATTTGGGCTCCCTGTGGGAGACTGAATTGTAACTTAGTTCAATATGAGGAACATTCTTTAAAAACCTTCTTCTTCACATCAACCAGTAACAATCTTTTGATATTTGGTATACTGTGTTGTTAGGGAGGTGAGATTCAAACTTGTTAAAGCCAAGTCCCTGGGTTCATATTTGGGCTCCCTATGGGAGCCCAAATTATAATTTAGTTCAATATTAGGAATATTTTTTAAAAAAAGTTTGATCAGATCCACTGGTCAGAATGTTTTGATATTTGGCATATGGTTTTCTTAATGGGGCAGATGCAAGTTTGTTCAAATTAGAACCATCGGTTGATAGTTGTCAATGTCAGGTGAGTGCTCTCAGGCCCCTTGGGGCTTCTTGTTATTTTTTTTAAGTTTGCATTGATTATAAAAAGAGAGCATGCGGCAGCCAAATAGACCATGTGGGAGGGCCTGAGAAACAGATTGTTTACTTTAATGATAAAACATAATGAAAAAAAAAAGTTAAAAATTTGTTTCTCATGCCCTCCTGCAGGACCATTTGGCTGCTGCATGCTTTATTTTTTTTATAGCCAATGTAAACTTACAAAAATCATAATTAAATGGTTTATGTCTGATATTTTACACAAGTTAATAAAACTGATAAATTTGCCCCATGAGTGCAAGGTTCTCCAGCTTCCTCCACACATAAAACTCGTGGTCATGATTAGCCATTGTGCAGAAATATGTGACCTTAAAAACACCAATAAATAAATAAATAGAAGATCTACTTTGTGGGGCCTAATCTTTTGAACTTTCTTGATTTTTTGTTTTTAATTATTTTGTGTTGAGCAGCACCTCCAAGGTTTGTGAACTTGATTCAGTTAATTTTTACATGATCACTAGCAGGAAGACACATGCATACTTCTAAAGATTAAAGTTGCAACATTTTACATTAAATTATCTACTTTTTTATACCCCCCGCAAACAAAGTTTGGGGTGGGGGGGGTATATAGGAATCACCCTGTCCGTCCGTCCGTCTGTCCGTCTGTCCATCCTTGTAAGCGCAACTCCTCCTAAACCGTTTGAAGAATTTTCATGAAACTTTACACAATGGAAGAACTCCATATGCAGATGTGCATGAAGCAATATAATTCCGTTCTGACATTTCCAAGGGGAGATAATCTAACTTATACTGTCTGTCCATCCTTATAAGCGCAACTCCTCCTAAACCGTTTGAAGAATTTTCATGAAACTTTGCATAATGGAAGAACTCCATATGAAGATGTACATGAAGCAATATAATTCCGTAATGACATTTCCTCTAACTTATACATTTCAGGGGGGGGGGGGGGGGGGGGGGGGGTATCACTTTGTGAGTTTGCTCACAGTACCTCTAGTTCAGTCAGGTTTTGTAGTGATTTCTGTATGAAATGAGAAAAGAAATGCCTATTCTGGTGCCTATCAGTGAAACAAGTACACAAGATGGTATATACACCTCCCCCACCCCCATTCAAAGACCAACTGTGTGTAGGGTGTGGGTTTTTAATAACCCAGGATGATAGTTTTAGTTTATGTATGGGATATACTGTTGAATTTGGCCAGAATTTTTTAAGGAAACTTTTGTTTGCATTTTCAGTTTTTTAGCAAAACGAGGAGTGAAAGAAGAGATACAGACTTTTGATGCAAGAAAAATTTCTCCAGATGTTCGGAAAAGTGTTGAAGATCTTTTAAAGAGGAACAAGGAATCATTTGATGCAAAGGTATTGATATTGTAGAAGATAGTGTTCAAATAATATTTACTCCCCAAATGCAATATCAATAAAAAATACGGTTCATGTTAAAATCAGTTGTGGAATAAATTGGTAAATTTGTTGCAGATTGTTCAGGAATGTTCGAAGTGCTGATTGGTTTGAAGACAATTCCATTTTGTACACAATAAAAAATATCAACTTTTCACCTGACAGCTTAAACACAGTTGCAATTTTTTTTTCTTGAATAATTATATATTTCCATTTTTTATCTCCAAAACATAGCTTATGAGCAGTCACTGGAATGATCTCAGACAGCTCACACCAATGGGGGGGGGGGGGGGGTTATAAGCTATGTTTCGAAGGCAAAAATTAAAAAATATAAAAATTGAAATGTCAATATTTGTGAACAGCACTGGCCAGATATTACCATTATGTTCGATAAAGGACTCATGGTTATAATAAAACATTCTAGTAATGAACTTAATTCTATGTCATGAAACTCTGGGTGTTACTTTTCATTAGCTTTATGTGGTCATGTGACAGGGGCACAATATTAGTGAAATACATTTTATTCTCAGGTTTGTTATTTCTGGGGATTCTTGAAATATAAATGGTATTAAAATCTCCTAAATGATTTTTATAAATGATGACTACTAAAGAGAGTGTTTCTGGTTCAAGACATTTGACAGACTCTGAAATACATTGTTGCAGGTTACCTTAACTTTAAAAATTATATTGAATGATATTTTATTGGAAAAGTATTTGATCAGAGATTGAGAAATTTTTTTACAATTATTTTGTGTCATCAAAATTTGTTGACTTGTCTTTGCTATGTTAAGAATTTAATGGATAGTGTCTGCGGTGCTTACCATAAATTCTAATAAGATAAATGTTCATTTTGAAACAAGTCTGCACTTGCTTTTATTCAGAAACGGGTTACATTTTTAAAACAAACAAACAAACAAGTGAGCTTGTAAGGCAGGTCTTCCAGGCTACAACTTGACACCTGGAGTTTCTGTTAGTAACTTTAACAAAGCTTTAAAAATATTGTTACCAGTTCTTTGGATAAATTTCTCTATCCTTGCTTACAATGAATACTTAGCCAAACTATTACTACTTTTATTTTTGGCAGTTACACTTTGTCGAATCTAGTGTTGGGTGGTATTGGGATAATTAAATACCTAAATAATCAGATAATGATAATGCGGTGTACTGTTATTCCAATTATTTTTGACGCCATTGTCCCAAACAATGTATATGGATGAAATGTTTGCTTGCAGCTTTGCCCAAACCATCTGCCAGAAAGACCAAAATGTGCACCAACAATGGCAGTTAATTATCTGATGCTTTATTTGTGATTCCTGTAGACATTTCAAGTGTAATTCCACAACTTCAGAATGAAATGGACTGGAGTCTTCATGATATTATAATATTCAGCAGTCCTCAGATTCTGAAGTGTGCATTTGCACACCCCATTTAATCGCAAGAAGTGTTAAAAATTAGCACACCTCAGCACTTAAAAAATAAATTGCCTTGTTAATTGATTGTGGTAATGACTTGCTTTGTTTATTTGAAAACAATAAAGTTCCTTGTGTAGGTCTTGTATCAAAAACTGTTGAGCATATTATTTTGAAGGCAAGATGCTATCATGACATCAGCTTGTGCAAACAGCCAGTCACTTTCAAGTACAAGTGTAAAATTACAAAGAATCGCTTGGCAGCTCCCAAGGAAAATTTCCAGGTTTTAAATAGCAGGCATGCCATCGGTCAAAATGTACAATGTCACTAACTTCGCATGCTTACTGGAATACAGTCCATATGTCTTCTGACCTCAACTTGTTTCTAATTCGAGGTAAACAATATTAAATCTCTTACATAATAATGGTCACTGTTGAGACAAACCACTTGGAACAGTTGGTAAAGAAAAGTAATAAAGAAACGTTTCTTGGTCTGTGAGGGCAAAAGTAAAAAGGGAAAAGAACCAAATTTAAACCAACAATAATCTCTACACCAGTGAAATAGAATCACGTCTTCTAAACCATGATAAGCAAGTTGAAATTTACATACCAGGGTAAAACCGACTTTTCTGTATACCGATTATGATTTAATTTGCCAGTGACTGTGACATATTATATTGAAAATTCTACCGATTATAATCAGTACACGGAAAAAACGCCCAGCACTAGTCTAATCTAATGACATTTATTTCTTTTCTCTATATTGGTACCCCATATAGAGACTAAAATATTTTGTAACCCTCATTAACCAATTGTCTTCTTGAAGTAATATTTTAAAATCATATTTAACTCTTTTATATCAAATATCTTATCTGTATTGTCTATCTCTGGAATGAAGATCAAGATACTTTATGTTTATGAATATTCATTTTTCTTGTAGAATGCAAGGAGAGCATCAGTAGCTGCTGAACCTTTAGCAGGTTGGGTTACAGCCAATATAAAGTATTCATATGTGCTTGAAAGAATAGAACCACTTGAAAAAGAACAATCTGAACTCAAGAGGTAGGTCAATTTATATTTGTTTTCAAATGACTTAATGCTGAAGTAACTACAGTCACACCCTGTTAATTTCACATCCACTTTTCCAGTGAGAATTATTCCCCTGCCACGAGTATTCAGATAACAGTGATTTGGTCATATTTTTATACTAAAACTAATGGCCCAGACTTAGCTTGTGCAACCTCAATATTATTAAGGGCCAAACACAAAGTTTTAACCCCACCAATCCCCCAAATTTACATACAAAACCGAAATTAAAAGTCCTATCTGGCCCTCCATACTTTTAGTACTTGCGCATGTGCAATACCCAGGAAGAGACTGGAATTGGCGACAACATCATTCTTTTGTTTGGCCCAAGTCAGTAAACATTTGAACTGACATTTGTGCTTTAAATTCTCATTTTTGAAGATGCCAGCCACAAATCAATGATGGTTTTCATGGAATCAACAGTGTAACAGGATGCTGGAAGTGAATAACAGTGGTTTCAGATGTTCAGGGCTGTAACTTTATAATATTTTTATACTGTACCAATGACCCAGACTTAGCTGGTGCTAACTCTAACAAAACCAGGGCCAAACACAAATTTTGCCCCCCAATCCCCAAAATTTGCATCCAAAACAAAAAGAAATCATGTCCTAAAGGACCTCCATACTACGCCTCTACTGCGCATGCGCAGTGACGCAGACGTCCCGAAATTGGCGCCAATTATCATTCTCTGTTTGGCCCTTCATCAGTCAACATCTCACTGATCTTTGTGCTTGTAAATCTCAGTTTAAAGGATGCCAGACACGTAATTTTTGGAGAAAATGTGATTCTAAGGAGGATAGAAGGAGGAGAGGAAAAAGAAGTGACAAAAAATAATCAGGGCTGTACTTAAAATTTTTTGATGAAATTATGTTAAGTTGCCTATTTTCGAGGCATGGGCCTCTTGTTGTCATTCTTGCTAATTGTTGCACTGCTTATTCAGTGTTTCCTCTTCCCTAACCTTCTAAAGTCCCCCCTTGCAATTCTCCCATGCTTTTGGCATATTTTTGAGATATTTCATTTCTAAAATTTCCTGGGAGAGTTGCTTGGTTACAGAATGTTTTCTGTTATTTTCCCCATAGTTACGTTTTCACCCATGGGTGTATAACGTTTGTGTTCTGCATCTTCCATCTGATGTTCTACAGATTCTCCCCTGGGAGTCTCTGTTTTGCATCAGATAGAGTGTAATTGATGACTGATTCCGGGCCAGTTTTTTCAGTGCCTGGAGTCATGTTTTCTGGTGTTTTTACACTGTTTGTTTTCATTGGCAACAGCCTTTTTTGAGGGGGGCTGTTTGCCTTTGCTGTAGTTTATCTCACTATAAGATACATTTATATTATCCGAAAGTGTCTCATTAATTATTTAATATAAATTTAAAATTTTTGACCACACTTTGCCATCGGATCCATCGGGCTCAACGTTACTTTTCAGCAACTTGGGCTTCGCTGAAAAAATATTTTTTCAAAATTATTTTGTTTTGCAATTGTTTTTTCATTTATTAATGGATCATGTTATTATGTATCTTTGTGTCAGGGGTTTTTGCGAGTAACTAGGACTTATTGTTGTTCTTTCACAATGAAGGGACATTGTTCAAATTGTAATAGGAAGAAATCTTCCTCTGACTTTCATGATCATTGTATTAATTGTAGTCAGTGTTCTCGCATTAATCCCTGTCCTATATGTGAATATTGGGATGAGAAACATTGGAAACGTGTGTCACGATATGTTGTTTCTGGAGAAAGAGCGATTCCGGCTCTTTCTCCGCAAGGTCACTCTACTCTCTCAGTTTCTATTTCAGAGGAACCAGAACAGGGTGATGTTTCCATGTTATCTTCTTCAAGTGTGCGTCCGTCGTCACAAATGAATTCAGAGCTAGCGGCAAAAGTGCTCATGGAGATTAGACAAATGTCATCCGCTAGCTCGCCCGGTGTAGCGTCCATTCACCGAATGGTTCGGCAGCCGGGTTCGTCCGATGCGGTCCAAGAGGAAATTTTGGGTGATGCGAGCATTATAAACATAATAGATGCACACCCAGTGACGGCGGATAGTAAGCGAGAACGGAGGAAGCCTTTGAGTCCGGTTCCTAGCTCGTCCAGGTCCAGCCGGGCCGCGAGCGAGAGAGGCCCCTCTCTCGTACAACAACATCTGGGACCAGATGTTGTGGTACAAAATGTGTCTTTAGTGGAGCATACGTCCGTTGCTCGGGACGCTCCGTTGTATAAGCAGTCCGCAGAGACTGTTAAGGCTTCCTCTTCTCGTCAGCGCACACGACCGCACCTTGGCTGCGTGACCGCCGATATATTACCAGCTTCGCCGATGAAGGATTCTTTGGCGACCAGGTCACACCATCCGGCAGCCAGGGATTCGAGACCGATGGACTCTGGACGTTCGCATAGGAAAAGTATGCGGGAGCCATCTGATGCGGAGCTGCCCTCGGCAAAGCAGCGGAAGACTGCGCCTCCGCAGGTCTCGACGCCGGACATTCTTGTGCAGATAGCACAGCTTATCGCAGCATCCCAGCAGCCGAAAGAAACGGTGTCGGATCATGAATTATCCGACGGCGCTGGGTCGGTACGCTCCGCCGAAGCATCGGGGGCGGACGACCGGGAACATCATGAGGTCCGACCGGATGGTGAAAGGGATACGGATGACTTGGAGCTATCCCTTTCGGAACAACATAAAGCTGCCGTCGACTTCATCCGGCGCTTTCTCCCTCAAGTTGTTCCGTCGGGCCAGACTGCTGCGCTTCCGGACAAGAGAATTATAGCGTCATTGGACTCTGAATTTTTTGAGCGGTTCAGGGACATCGCTCCCGAGTTTCCGTCGCAGTCCAATAATGTTGCAAGAACATTTGAATTATTGAACGACGCTATATTTAAACTTGCTTCCAGGACGGGGAAAGCAGGTTTCTTGTCCGCTAATACTCTCAACCTGCCTTTCATTAATGCAAGGAATAAATTCGATACGGCAGGACAGGGTATACCGAGAGTTCCTCTGCGTATGGACGACGAGGCGGAAGACTTAGAGCTATCATTACCGCCGTCAGCTTCTATTCCAACCGCTGTGTTGGAAACAGCTATTGCGTCTAACAGAGCCAATTTAGATGCCTTATCTTACGCAGATCACCTTACTAAGGCGTTATCACTGCGCCTTCAGGGGAAAGAGTTTCAGGATATACAATCCTCTTTAAGACTTCTTTCAAGGGCAGTAGCTTATTCCACGTGTAACTCCGCCCTTTCAGTGGCAAATCTGGAGTTGGTTAGACGTGACGCAGCCCTAGCTACATCCACACTAGTGGATTCTAAGGTGAAGAACTCTCTTAGAGTCGCTTCGGTCTCAGGAGAACTTCTCTTTGACGGCAAGCTTTCCGCTATTTATGATAAAATTAAAAAGAAAGCTAATGATTCTCTGTTGTTCAGATCTGCTCCTAAGAAGTCGGATACAGCAGACACGAATAAGACAGGCACTTCTGGGTCTAATGCGCCCAAGAGAGGTTCCTATAGAGGTTCCGGTGCGTCCTCTTGGTCTTTTTCGAGAGACCGTCAGGATAGCGACTCTCGTTCGGGACGTCCTTCAGGCCGGGACAATCGGTCGGACGCCCCGAGGTCGACGAGGCGAGGTGCGGGTCGTGGAAGACGTGGTTTCTCCTACCGCAGGCCTCGCAGGTCCAGGAGGTGATGGCTTAAACCTCTATCGCGTTCCGGTTGGCGGAAGGTTGTCGAGCTTTTCACAAGAATGGGCGTCGATTACGGACGACCCTTGGGTGAGAGGAGTGACTTCGGAAGATATCCTTCAAACGAAAGCCTCCATTAACTCGAAGTCCAAAGTGGACTCATCTTCCGTCAAATCCACAGAAAAGAGACGCTCTGTTATCAGAGGTGCAGTCTCTTTTAATGAAGAACGCGGTAGAGGTCGTAGAAAACCAGGAATCTCCGGGATTCTACAGCCATCTGTTTCTGGTTCCGAAACCAGACGGCTCGTTCCGTCCAGTCATAGATTTGAGCTGGATAAACAAGCTGATCGTCGCTCCGAAGTTTTATATGGAGACGATTCGATCGGTCAGAGCGAGTATTCGGGTGAACGATTATGCAACGAGCATAGATCTCAAAGATGCGTACTTTCACGTCATGGTACATCCGACATTCCGAAAGTATCTACGCTTCGCAGTCCTAGGAGTGGTGTATCAATTCCGGGCGCTGTGCTTCGGATTGAATCTAGCACCCTGGGCTTTCACTCGGGTAAGGAACTCGGTAATGATCTACTTCCGAGCTCATTCGTCTGCGGTAACGTCGGCCTACCTGGACGACATTCTTCAGAGGTACGGCAACGAGTTAACGCTTCAGAACGATGTTCAGAATCTTCTTCTATTGCTCCGACGTCTCGGTTTTATAGTAAACGAGGAGAAGTTGGATCTGGTGCCGTCCAAGTCATTCACTCATCTGGGAATGAGCTTCGAGACGCACAACAATCTCGTTCGTCTGCCGTTAACCAGAGCGAAATTAGTCAGTTGTTACGCTCGCTATTGTCTGCATGCAGACAAAGTCACGGCGAGAGAATTTATGAGACTGATAGGTCTGTGCGGAGCCGCCGCAGATCTCATTCCGATGGGGCGGTTACGCACACGTCCTCTTCAAATTTTCCTGACTCAGAATTGGAGTGTGAAAATTCATTCGCTCGATGTAGACGTTCTCTTGTCAGATCAAGTGAAACAAGAGATACAGACTTGGGCAAACATTCAGTGGTTAACTCAAGGAGTTCCGCTGCAGTTGCCGGATCCGAGTTTTACCGTTATGACGGATGCCAGTCAAACAGGTTGGGGTGCATCATTAATCCCAACGGATTCGAGATGCCAGGGTCTTTGGGATCCGCAATTCCTGTGCAAGCACATAAACATCAAGGAAATGTTGTCAATTTGGCTTGCGTTACGTCACTGGATGGACATTATTCACGATGCTCATGTCCAAATCCTATCCGACAATACGACAGTAGTGGCGTATATACGGAATCAGGGAGGCACTCATTCAGTTCCGTTGTTCAATCTAACGGAAAGAATCCTTCTGTTTGCGTTAGAACATCACGTTCTTCTTTCGGTCCGTCACATACCGGGTCGTCTGAATGTGCTAGCAGACTCCCTTTCACGAAAGGGTCGCTTGTTGCCGTCGGAGTGGACTCTCAACAAACAAGTATTCAATCAGATTTGCTACCAATGGGAACGGCCAATGATAGACTTATTTGCGACACATCTCAACAATCAGTTGCAGACGTATGTGTCTCCGTGTCCGGAACCAAGAGCTTTTGCAGTAGACGCTCTGTCGATCCCTTGGGACGGAATGATAGGATATGCGTATCCTCCAGCGCCGTTAATTCAACAAGTATTGCTAAAGATAAAACAATCTCAATGCAAGATTCTGTTGGTAGCATCTCTGTCGCCACAGAGACCGTGGATAAATCTACTCAGGTGTCTGTTGTGGGACCTACCGCGGAAGCTTCCTCCACGGGAGGATCTTCTTTCGCAGGGGAAATCGCGCCAACTCCATCACAACCCGCAAGGTCTCAACCTTCACGTTTTTCCGTTGTGCGGTCCTTCTTGCATGGCAAGCACTTTACAGGACGAGCAGTGGACGCGATTTCTAACTGTAGGAGGACCTCCTCTTCGCTAAACTATGCGGCTAAGTGGAAGGTTTTTCGTCGTTGGTGTAGGGATCATTCTGTAGATATATTCGATCCCTCTATACCAGACATTGCAAACTTTCTAGTATACTTGTTTGACGAAATCAAACTGCAGCCTGTTACTATAAAGGGTTATAGATCTGTGTTATCTGATACCTATGCACATCATGATAGTTTACAAATTGGATCTAATGTCTCTTTATCGAAGTTGGTTAGAAACTTCTCGATAAATAGACCCAGAACTCTTAGATTAATTCCTAAGTGGAATTTAGCTTGGGTTCTCCTTAAATTGAAGGAAAAGCCATTTGAACCTCTTGGGACAGTAGATTTCAAATTCTTATCTTATAAGACAGCTTTTCTCTTAGCTTTCTCTTCTGCCAGAAGAGTCAGTGAGCTTCATGCACTATCGGTGGATGATTCTCATTATCGTAGTGTTGGGAACACTATCACCTTCACTACTAATGTGGGTTTTTTAGCTAAGAATCAGGCTCCTAATAAATATCCGGAACCTATTGTTATTAAGGCTCCTCCGTCTTCAGACGGGCATAGGCCTTTACTCTGTCCTGTTAGAGCACTACGTATCTATAAACAGAGATCTCAGTTTATCAGAAAGGGACGGAAACGTTTCTTTCTGTCTTTGATGCCTAATAGAAAGGACATTTCAGTCCATTCTATTGCTAGATGGATTCAGTTAACTATCCGTACTGCTTATGAAGATTTATCTTCTTCTCAGCAGTCTGTGCTTAAGATTTCTGCTCATGAAGTAAGAGCTCTTTCTACTTCCTGGGCTTATGCTAATAGTGTTGCTATTACAGATTTAATGAAGGCTGCTTATTGGTCTCAGCCATCCACATTTACGAATTTTTATCTCAGAAATATTGAGTCCATTTCTGGAGACCTGCATTGTTTAGGTCTGTTATCTGTTGCTCAGAATGTCGTCCACTAAACAGTTGCAACTATAGTTATGCAGGCTTTCTGTTCCGGCAGTGACTCCGTCCGGCTGCCCTCTTCGCTCTGGGCTATTTGACCCAGGGCAAGGGGAAGGGGGGGGGGGGGGGGGGGGGCGGGTGTTCCCTTAGGTCACCTGCTTTATAGTGAAAAGCAAGGGAATGCCTCCTCCAAGTCAGTATTTATGAGTCGCTTCCGGGATGGTTTTAAAGTGTAATATTAATGTTTAAATTCATTCATGTCTTATTTTTAAAGTGTAGCTCGGTGTGAAGCATTTGTATATGTCAAGTGTCAAACGGGCTTTAATATACAATACTCGAACACTTTTAAATGACTATAAAGAGTCTCAATTCTCTGGACTACTTTATTTATTGGCTTGTTTTAAAAATAATTAGTATAAGGGTTATACTGGATGTTAATAGAGAACATGAATGTTATTGTGCTCAATTATTAAGGGTAGTGTATCTTTCTAATTTAATATTAAATAAGAAAGATACATGTAAAGCCTAATACTCCTTTTCTCCTTAAGGGGTTACCTCTTTACTATATAGTTGAGCTTATTGGATTTTCCTCTATGTCCTAGGCCCTCCAGCCTGTTTACTATTCAGCTAAGTCTGGGTCATTGGTACAGTATAAAAATGTTAAAAAATTTATAGTAATTTATATATTTTTTATACTTACCAATGACCCAGACGGGGATGACCCTCCCTGGAGTTGGGAACTCTTGCCTCCCCGCTGAGTACATAGCGCTGACCAGGCACTGCCAGTAAGAATGATAATTGGCGCCAATTTCGGGACGTCTGCGTCACTGCGCATGCGCAGTAGAGCCGTAGTATGGAGGTCCTTTAGGACATGATTTCTTTTTGTTTTGGATGCAAATTTTGGGGATTGGGGGGCAAAATTTGTGTTTGGCCCTGGTTTTGTTAGAGTTAGCACCAGCTAAGTCTGGGTCATTGGTAAGTATAAAAAATATATAAATTACTATAAATTTTTTAACTTTTATGTAAAATTATTCATGTTCCTCAATTTCGGGATATGCTTCTGGACGTCGTCATTTCTTATCAACCTACTCACAATTGTTTACTACAGGCTTGCACTACAGTGGAAGTCCCTAACTCGGATAAAATACTCTCTATTTTTGTCTTTCCCAAGCAAGTTGGGAAAGAAAAGTGGTGCAAAAGCACCAATAAAAATAAGCCAAAATTGGGTCGAGTGCAACCGGCGCAGACCCAGTACGGGACGCTCTCTCCCAAGTACAACTCCACGACTTCCGTTGCCAGTGCGCATATACCGTCTCTAAAGACTCATTCTTTTTAAAATCCGCTTCGTGTCGAGATGTTTTTGCACGCTTATCAGTGTTCCACCAGCTCGATGTTTGATGATTCCTGATTCATTAGACCACAGTGTATCCTTTGTATTCTCAGGAACAGTGTTTTATATTCTCTTTTTTCTATTATATGTCCATAATGTATATTTATTTGCTCTCTCTCGGGTCGCGCGCGATTTTCGCGGGCCACGCGGTTCGGACTTAGATTTTCACAATTATTGTTCATGCTTTTTTTGCAAATTTTTCTAATTGTGTTAGAGTTAGGTGTCAGCGGGGTACCACTCCTACAGTGTTTCTTCTTTCTGTTGAGAGTAGTCTTCCTGTTGGGTGGTTCCCGGTCGACCGTCTGGGGTCTTTGTTTCTGTCACCTTTCTCTCTTTGGGGGTGTTCTGTTTTCTGATCTCACCTTCTCTGCTCCTCTCACCTCTTTCATGCCTAGGACAATTCCTTGTGGGCAGTGTCTGCTGCCTAAGCATGTGGACGATGTACATTCGTCGTGTTCCTCCTGTAATGGGTGTTCGGCCAATCGGCCGTGTGGTGTCTGTGGAACATGGTCTTCCACCTTTTGGGCGTCAGTAAATCGTGTCGTTCGTTCTCGTGGCCGTGCCTCCCGCTCCCGCGGGAAAGGAGAACGTGGTCGTTCGGGGCCTCCCGAGCCGACTTTGTCTGGTGAGAGTTATTCCTCCTCCGTGGGGGATGTGCAGTCTTTTCCTGCGGTGGATACTGCGGGAGCCGTTGAGTGTTCTGGTGTAGAGATGCCTGGTTCCGGGACTACGGTCCCCCTCCAGTCGACATCTGAGGCTGTCACTAGGGTTGTGACTCCTCCTTCGGAGCCGAGCTGGTGTGCTCTCTCCACTTTTTCACCAGCCTCAACGACTCTCGACATATCTACTACTGCTGCTGGTCCGTCTGCTTCGTTGTCTGTTTCAGCCGGCCTCGGCTTTTCGCTGCAGGGGACTGCAGAACTGTCCGATACTGTAGACTTGGGATATCGGCCCCAGCCTTCCCTGACTTCAACTCGGCGAAGTCGGAAGGGGCTGCCGGCCGAGCCCATCGCTGTGGTCTCATCGCCGTCGAGTACCACAGTTGTGTCTTTGGATTCAGATGTTCGTAGTGGAAACACTCTGAACTCCGTGGCGTTTCCGTCCACTCACTCTGGTCACACGACCAGTTTTGGGGGACCAACGCCTTTCGTGCAGCCTGGACCTTCTGCCCCGCAGAGGTCCGCGGTGACTCTCATGAGTTCTCGCAATATTGATCCTCGGGGTGCATCGTACCCCTATACACGTCTGCCTTCAGATGTTTCGGCTGCCGCCCGTCGTCCCACGTCGGGTGTTTTGGAGGATCGTGACCCTTCGCTGGTTAAGAGGGTCAGAGGTGAAGCCACTTTGCCGGTTCGCTCCCCTGTCGAACCGGTCGGTACAGGCAGTGAGCTTAGGGAGGCCCTCTCCTTACTCACTCAGGTTCTCTCAAAGAGCCTTCCTGTTGCTTCCAGCGAGGCTATGGGTGGTTTCCAGGCGCCTCCTATGGCGCCGCCTCCCGGGATTGGAAACAGGCCGGTTTCCGATTCCTCTGGTGTCCCGACACCATGGGAGGCGTCGGCTGGTTTGCCCACGATGGGCTATGTGTCTTCCGACTCTGGGGAGGAGTCCGACATGCTTGAGGTCGAGGGCCAGCAGTCTTCGGACTTGGGGGCGGCTCTTGACTTTGTGTTTGGGTTTCTGCCTGAGCTCAAACCTGCTAACCAGCCGACAGTGTCAGCCTGGCCGCGATCATCGGTCGCGCGCCAACAGCCTATGGAGCAACCTGCTTCTGGGCGCCTTCGACCATGCCAGTCGGTACAAGTGGTTGAGGCTTTTTCAGCATTGGATGCCAAGCTGAATTCCAAGGCTTTGAAGACTTCGTTCTTCGCCAGGGTTGACACCTTTTTGCCTCCTGTGCGTTATCGTTCCTACGATTCCGCCAATCCGTCAGTCTGCCAGACTTTGACGGTTCTGGATCAGGACTCCACTTCCCTCGGGCTTTCCAAGCCCAAGTCTGCCATCATTCCAATGACGACTCTGGAGTCCACGTTGGGCTTATCTAGAGAGATGCTTGGCATGCTTTCTCTCTCAGATCACGTCGTCTCAGCTTTGGCTGCTTATCTGCCTCCAGATAAGTTTGACGAGGTACAGGCTCCTTTGCGTGTGCTGTCCAAGGCGCTTATGCACCTTACTCACACGCATGCCTGTAACACGGCCAATTTGGAATTAGTTCGAAGGGACGCTGTGCTGGACACAGGACGATCCCTTCCCGAGGAGCAGCGTGCTACTCTTCGATCTGCTTCTTTGGCAGGTCCGCAACTTTTCCATGGTTCCGTGTCGACGGTCCGGGATGACGTCCTACGTCATTCCAAAGATCAGCTGCTGTTTCGTCAGCTTGATCAGCCTTCTCGGGGAGGCAAGGGCCGTTCCAAGCCTAACAAGTACCCTTCTGCTTCCTCTGTGAAGCAAAAGGCTGGTCCTTCTGCCGCCGCCTCTACTTCTTACTCACGGGGTAAAGGTAGGGGTCGGCAGAATCAAGGGAAGTCTCAGGATTCTTCATTTAGCAGAGGAGGTGGTTTCTCCTCTCGCGGGCCTCGTCGGGGCTCGAAATGAAGGTCCTCACCTCGACTCGTCCCAGGTTGGAGGAAGGATAGCAGAGTTCGCAGACCATTGGACCACCATCACATCCGATCCATGGGTGTTAGATGTTGTTCGGTCCAGGCTGCGCATATCCTTCCGACGGCACCCCACTCTGTCAAGGGTGCCTCTTCCAACCACAGTTCCTTCAGACGTTTTACGTCGGGAACTTTTGTCCACGGAGATTGCCAATCTCCTGGCAAAGGGGGCGATCGAGGTCGTCAAGAACGTTCAGTCAGTGGGTTTCTATTCCCGCCTGTTCTTGGTGCCGAAGAAGGACGGCCGACTCCGACCGGTTATCGATCTGAGCATCCTGAACCAGTCTATCATTGCTCCCAAGTTCAGCATGGAGACTTTCAGGTCGGTCCGCCAATCAATTCACCAGGGAGATTTCGCAGCCAGCATCGACCTGCGAGACGCTTACTTCCACGTTCCGATGCATCGGGCATCACGGAAGTATCTCAGGTTCGCTTTTCTGGGGCGAGTTTACCAGTTCAAGGCCATGCCTTTCGGCCTCAACCTGGCTCCTTGGGCGTTCACCAGACTGATGTCACATGTGATAGCGTTCCATCGCACACAGTCCAGGGTGACTACTTCGGCATATCTGGACGATATCCTCCAGAGGCATTCCAATGCTGCCTTACTGGAATCGGATGTCGCCACTCTGTTGAGCTTGCTCACGTCGCTAGGATTCAGAGTCAACGAGGAGAAGTCGGACCTGGTCCCTTCTCAGTCGTTTTGTCATCTGGGGATGTCTTTCCAAACCAAATTCAATTTGGTGGCTGTTCCCCAGGCCAAGGCTGTGATTCTCTCAGCTTTTGCTCTGACTCTGTCCCAGTCCAGGTCCGTGACCGCTCGGAGTTTTCTCCGGCTGATCGGTCTCTGCGGTTCGGTGATGGATCTCATTCCTCTAGGTCGGCTGCGTGTCAGACCTCTCCAACACTTTCTGCTCAGTCGTTGGAGACCGAATGTAGATTCTCTGGATCAGGTGCTTCCGTTTCCGGACTCTCTGTATCCTCACCTTCTTCCCTGGACAGATGTTCAGTGGATTACGCAGGGTGTTCCGCTGGACTTACCCACGTCCGATCGCGTTCTGACGGCAGATGCCAGCGATCTCGGATGGGGTGCGACGTTGGATCCTCTCGGTCTTTCCCTACACGGGATGTGGAACCAGGATCAAGCAGCTCTACACATCAACCAGAAGGAGCTTCTTGCTCTTCTTCTGAGTTTCAGGCAGTGGATCCCTCACCTGTCGAATCGCCAGGTCCTTCTACTATCCGACAATTCGACAGTGGTTGCTTACATTCGGAACCAGGGCGGCACGCACTCGCTTCCGATGTACGAGTTAGCTCGGGATCTTTTACTCCTCGCTCAGGAGGTTCACGCCGGAGTGGTTGTTCGTCACATTCCCGGTCGTCTGAACGTCCTAGCCGACTCCCTGTCCCGACAGGGCAGGGTTATTTCCACCGAGTGGATGCTTCACAGGGCAGTGTTCCAGTCGCTTTGCGATCTCTGGGGACGTCCCCACATCGATCTCTTTGCGACTCGTTGGAACCATCAGGTGGACACTTTCGTGTCCCCGTGTCCAGATCCTCTGGCTTTTGCCGTGGACGCTCTGTCACTCGATTGGAACGGTCTAGTCGGCTACGCCTTCCCGCCGGTTCCGATTCTTCCTCAGGTTCTCGCCAAAATTCGAACCTGCAGTTGTCGAATCATTCTGATCGCTCCCCTGTCGCCTCAGCGGGTGTGGATCAATCAGCTCCACTCGCTGATGGCGGCGGTTCCGGCACGTCTCCCGCTACGTCGCGACCTTCTTTGTCAAGGTCGCCTGAGGAGGTTTCACGTCGACCCGACTTCATTGTGCCTTCACGCATATCTTTTGTCAGGTCCTGTCTCCTCCGTAGAGGTTTTTCGAGACGAGCAGTGGAGTGCATTTCTTCTTCAAGGAGGCACTCCACTGGTTTAGCTTATGCAGCTAAATGGAAGGTCTTCTGTCGATGGTGTGCTGATCACTCTGTTGATTATGCCAATCCTTCGATTTCACAGATTGCGGAGTTTCTGGTATATCTGTTTGATTCTCGGGGTCTCCAGCCTGTTACCATCAAGGGTTACAGGTCTATGCTTTCAGAGACTTTTTCTTATGTGGGGAAGCGTCATATCGGCACTAATCCTTACCTCTCCAAGCTTGTTCGGCACTTTTCTTTGAAAAGGCCTCGGACTTTGCAGCTTACTCCACGATGGAATCTTTCGTGGGTGCTGCTTTGCTTGGGGGGGGGGGGGGGGCTCCGTTCGAACCTTTATCCCAGGTGGATATGCAATTTCTCACATACAAGACGGCTTTTCTGATGGCATTTGCTTCGGCCAGACGGGTTAGTGAGCTTCACGCCCTCTCGGTTGACCCTGCCTTTTTTAGGAGTTCTCCCAACAGTGTTACTTTTACCACTGATTGCTCCTTTTTGGCTAAGAATCAGTTACCAGATACTACTCCTCCTCCTATCTGTATCAGGGCTCTTCCCTCTGTTGAGGGTACTCGCCCTTTGCTCTGTCCGGTCCGTGCTATTCGCATTTATCTTGATCGGACACGCTTCATACGGAAGGGCAGAAAACGTTTTTTTCTGTCTCTCATTCCGGGTCGACAGAAGATCTCTCCTCAATCCATTTCTCGATGGATTTGTCTTGCTATTCGTACGGCTTATAGTCGTTTAGCAGCTGGCGATTGTATTACCAATCGTATTTCTGCCCACGAGGTGCGGGCACTGTCTACCTCTTGGGCTTATTCTAACTCCGTCAAGTTGTCGGATGTTATGCAGGCAGCCTACTGGAGAAATGCTTCTACTTTCTCCACCTTTTATTTACGCCAGTTGCAGGAGCAGTCGGAGGACCTTTTTGCCTTGGGTCCTCTTTCTTCTGCTCAGGCTGTTGTCTGCCATAGCCATTAGGCTTCTTGAAGGTCAGTTTCAGCCTTGTGCTGTTACTGCCCTTTTTCTGTCTGTGTGTCACACAGGCGCATATGTCTCTTTTCATTGTCCTTTACCAATGATTGCGACATTATGGTTGATAAGCCTCGGGACCTCTTCCTTCTGCTTCACGGTTCCAGTGCACTAGGGTTATGTGGGGGTTGGTTATGCGATTCCCTCCAGCCTTTTGTCTATTCAGCCTGTAGTAAACAATTGTGAGTAGGTTGATAAGAAATCTAAATTTTATAGTAAATTTCCTTTCTTATTATACCTACCACAATTGTTTACATGGAGGCCCTCCCGTCTTCTTTACGGGTAAAGAATCTTTCCTCCCCGCTGATCACATAACTCTAACGTTTTCGGATTCAAAAAGAATGAGTCTTTAGAGACGGTATATGCGCACTGGCAACGGAAGTCGTGGAGTTATACTTGGGAGAGAGCGTCCCGTACTGGGTCTGCGCCGGTTGCACTCGACCCAGTTTTGGCTTATTTTTATTGGTGCTTTTGCACCACTTTTCTTTCCCAACTTGCTTGGGAAAGACAAAAATAGAGAGTATTTTATCCGAGTTAGGGACTTCCACTGTAGTGCAAGCCTGTAGTAAACAATTGTGGTAGGTATAATAAGAAAGGAAATTTACTATAAAATTTAGATTTTTATATGACACTGCTGTTGTTTTCTTAGTATTACTTCCCTTCCCTCTCCTGAACCCTCCTGTTAGACTCCCAAGCTCTTTTGGCTTTTTTATTGAAGAATTTTTTATTAAATTCTTGGGAGTTGAACTTGTAAACAGAATAGGTATTCTGTTTATCTCCTATGTTTACGTATTGTCTATTTCGGTTCAGGACGTTTTTGTATTCTTGCATCTTCTACCAGATGCATTGTTTTTTCTTCATATGAAGATCTAGCTTTGCATCAGGTGGTTGTTGATCAGTTACTGACTCTGGGCTTTTGTTGTGCCTGTTGTTGGTTAGTTTCTGGTTTTTCCTCTTGATGTTGTTATCTGTTCAATAACGTTTTGGATTTGTATTAATTCAATGTTTAGTTTAAAACAATCACGGTACTATTAGGATACATAAAATATCTTATTCCAGTGGTTTAGCTTTAATTAGTTAGTGGTTGTCCACACTTAGGCTCTATCGGGCTGCCCTTGGGTTCATGAGGTTCCTTTGGGGCACTTGGGCTTCATTCAAAATTTTATTTTAAATTTTAGTCGAAAATTTTTGTTTTGTCTATGTTATGAATCCTTGTGATGTTTATTTTTGGGAGTGCAGCGGACTTATGTTTTTGGCTTCATTATTATTGTTGCCATTATAATAATTGGTTCTTAGTGTAAGTTCCGATGGGAGCCTTCACCGGTGGCTAATACTAGTCTTTCAGTCTCTTTTTCAGAGGAACAAGAACATAGTGATGGTACTTTGACACTTGTCTGTTATGTGCTGCTGTCATCACACTCTGATGAGCCCCACTCTGATGAGTAAAATAGAGCTAGCTGCCAAGGTGCTCATGATATAAATGCACAGGATTAAAGCCCGAGTAGTTTAATTCTGTGCATACAGCTAGTTTGACCGGTGCAGTTGTGGTCACTTTTTAGGGAGTCGAGATGCCGGGTAGGTCCGTTGCGGTCGAGTAGTATAATGTGGGTGTAGCGAGCACCTTATAATATAAAGCTCACCCAGCAATGATGACAATAAGGAGAAGAAGCCTTTAAGTTTCTCTATGGGAGATCTGGGGTCAGTTTGCGAGTTGGAGAACCTTCTCCGTCCCGTTTGCAGTCGGGGTCGACTGTGTTCTTTGCAAGAAACTATAATGAGTTGGAATACGCGTCGGGATGTTCCTTCCACAATGCAGCCAGCATTGGTTGTTATGGCTTATTCTTACATTGAAGCGCACCCAAAGAGGATTAGCCTACAAGTTTCTCAACGGGATACTCAGCGAGATCTGGTCCAGATCATGAGTTGGAGAGCGTTCTCCGTCCTGTTAGCAGTTGGGATCGAATGTTTGTCTGTTGTGAGAAACTTTAATGAGTCGCAGCAATACTCCTTCCACACTTCAGCCAGAGTCGGCTGTTGTTATTGCTTCCTTTACTTCCATGAAAAAGAACGCTAAGGGGTAGAAGCCTACATGTTTCTAAATGCAACGCTCTGCGATGTCTGGAGTCAGACCACGAGCTGGAGATCCCTCTCTGTTCCGTCAGCATTTGAGGCCGAGAAACTTAAGTGAGTTGGGACGCCCATTCACGCTTGCAGTTTGGGACGCTCCTTCCACATTGCAGCCGGGGCCGGTTGCAGCTATGGCTTCTTCCTCTGCTTCATCGATGAAGTGCGTTAGACCACAGACTAGCTATCCAACTTCGCATGTTCATGCTGTTCCATGGAGATGTACCCAGTCGTCACCATCGAAGTCGGATTAACCTGTAGCTAGTTGTTCGAGGCTTGTTTACACGGGACATGTATCGAAGATCTGGAGACAGATCTCCATCCCGTGAGCAGCATATGGTGAAGAAGCGGATAATCGCTGCTCTGCAAGCCTCGTTCACGGACATGCTGCCACAGATTACGCAGCATATCGCAGCATATCACAGCATCCCTGTAGTCGCAGGTTCTGCCATCAACAGTCTCCGGTAGTGAGCTGTCGAACGGTGCTGGATGGTCCAGTCATCTGTACATTTGGATGGTGTTGACCATGTTTCAGATGGAACATTCAGATGGTGAGAGGGCTACAGAGGTTGATTCTCCATCCCTCATGGAATAGCATATTAAGACTTTTTTATTCATAAGCTCTTCGAATCTTGTTCCATCTGGACAAAAGTCTGCGTTTGCTAGACAAGAAACAGCTTAAGGTATCGGGCGAAGGATTGACGAAGATCTTCCTTCCCGGATCTTTCGGCTCTGGTGTTGAAGACTTTTGGTCCGATTAACAACGCCTCCGTTGGCTTAGCAATAGTGTAAGAAAGGCAATGATCTACTCCTTACGAATAGGGGGGCATGGTGGTTCAGTAGGTAGAGGTGCAGGCTGCAAGTTGAGAGGTCCTCGGTTCGAGTCCCACCTGCAGTGACCGTGTTGTGTCCTTGGGCAAGACACTTCACCACCATTGCCCACATGGGGACAGGGTGGCTTTGTATACTAAGGCATACTGCACGTCAATGGTGCACCTGTCTTCAACCAATGCTAACCCTACTTGTATGGAGTTGGTATGTTGGGGAGCTGACAGTTGACAGTTCTCCGGCTTCCTCCACACATAAAACTGTCATGGTCATGATTAGCCATTGTGTAGAAATGTGTGACCTTAAACACCAATAAATAAATGAATAAATAAATAATTCCTAGAAGATCGATAGCTCAAAGATAGACTGAGACAGCTGTCTTGTTGAGAATTGAGCCGTTAGAAGGAATAAGTGCATCTTTTCCTTCTCGGTGTTGTATTCCTAGGCATCAGAGGCTTTTAGTGCTATTGTGGACGCCATAGTAGCCTTATGTACAGTTAGAGCGGTCTTTTCTTATATATTGGTCTCCATTCAGTGAGCTGTCTAAAGCCACAGGGTATCACACAGATATCTGTTTTCACCGATATATGACTTCTCGGCTGTGTTAGCTACGCTGAGACCACTAGCTTTTTGGAATGAGGCCGTTAGAAGGAAAGATTACATTTTCCTTCTCGATGTAATATTCCTAGGTGTCACAGGCAATTAGTCCTATTGTTGTCACCTTAGTTTGGCTAATGTGAATTATGAGCGGTCTGTGTCTACATATCATTAGCCTCTAATTGTGTCGCCGCCCCACGAAGTGGGGAGCGACATATAGGGATTACTTTTGTCGTCTTGCGCCGTCCGCGTCACACTTTTTTTTATCCGCCACTCCTCTTTAACCTATGAATGGATTTTGATGAAACTTTCAGTGATTCTTTATCACATAATGGCATTGTGCACCTCCTATTTTATTTTTTGATCCGCTGTATTTTTTCCAGAGTTATGCCCCTTTTCCACTTAGAATTCTGTCTGAAACGCCAGGCGACACACGTCTTCCATGGAAGACTCACATCTAAGTGTTATAGTAGCCTTATATAATTTTACAATGGTCTTTTTCTTATACATTGCGGCTAACATTGTAAGTCTCTGTTTAGTGAGCTTTCCAAGGCCGCAGGTGAAACAGATATTTGACTTCATGGAGATGAAGACTAATAAACTGCGTTAGCTAGCTGAAACTACTGTCTCTTGGGAATTTTGGTCGTTAGAGCGGTCCTTATTCTTTACCTTGAGCGCCTAATGTTGTAAGTCTCTACTTAGTGAGCTTTCAAGGTCGCAGTTTCACTGAGATATCTGTCTTCACGGGATGAAGACTTATTAGCTACGCTATCTAATAGGAGACTGCTGTCTCTTTGGAATTAGGACCTTTGAAAGGAAAGAGTACGATGTTTCCTTCTCAGTGCTGTATTCTTAGGCGCTTTTAGTCATCTTGTTGATGCCTTATAAGAATCAAATGTGGCCCTTTTTTCCCTTAACTTGAGCGACTAACGTTGTAAGTCTTCGTCTAGTGGGCTGTCAAAAGTCACAAAAAATTACACCAAGATATCTGTCTTCACAGAGATGAAGTCTTCTAAGCTTCATTAGCTAGGCTGAGACCGCTGTCTTTTGGGAATAGAACCGCTAAAGGAAAAGAGTGCTTTTTTTCTTCTCAGTGTTGTTTTCTTAAGTGTCATAGACTTTAGTCTTATTGTTGATGTCTTAATAGCCTAGCTAGAAGTATGAGCGGTGTTTTTATCCCTGTCATTAGCAGCTAGCATTGTAAGTCTCCTTAGTGAGCTTCTAGGGCCGCAGTTATCAGCCATTTAATTGTCTTCTCAAATAGAAAGACCTTTAGCTGCTTCAGCCAGACTGAGACCACTGTCCTATCAGACAAGGTACCGTTACATGAGAAGAGTTTGTTCTCTCCTTAGCGGTATTGTTTTTATGTGAGTTGTCTGAGGCTTTTAGCCCTTTTGATAATGTCATATTAACCTAGTGTGATTAATGAACGTTCTTTCAAATGCCTACAGTTAACTCCTTTTCAGGATTATTTTCCTGCTATAATCGGTATGAGGCACAAGGAGTTCATCTAGGTTTCTTATGATCGGGTGCCGGAACATAGTTTTCGTCTCCGGCTTTCATTTTTATCAAATCTAATGTTATGGAATATATTTCCACTTGCTGATTGGATATTATGTCTATATGGTGTATTAATTGACGACATGGCGAACTGTCTTGATTTCAAGGGATATGTCGATGCTGTTTCAGTGGGTATATTCCTTGCAATAGGGCCATGTTCATCACGTCCCCCTCCATCCTTAGTGGCATTATGGAGTCGGTCAGACGTGAGCCATATGGTTTCTATACTATTCTAGATAACTAACACTAAAGCGTTATGAGTCGCACCGGGTTAGTGTCATTATGCTTGCTTTGGCTACCTGCAAGCTTTTTAGCTGCATTACTCTTTACTGAGAATAGCAGCAACAGGAAAGCTTGGGAATGTAGCATGAAGTTTCTTTTTCATATAGTGAAAAAGGAATTTGTCACTGTTCCAAGCATTAATATTACTGTGCCGGCCTTACTTATCTAGTGATTCAAGTATTGCGGGTGAGAGGGGTTCGATATGAATTATTCATCGACCCCTCCCCCCCCCCCCCCCCCCCCCACATGCCAATATGTTAAGAGGCAATTACAGGACAGGACGTAGAGCTCTTCCTGTAAGCCTCCTATGCAATAAATTATATGCATGTCTTTCATTGTTCTTCGGTTGGCTTGTGGGTTGTGATCTAACGGCGACATCAGGGGCCCAGCCACTCGAGTTGGTTTGCTTCCTGTGATTGATCGTTCATAAGTGATATATGAGCACATGATTCCTGAATAGTAACTGTTCTTGGATTCCCAATTCTTTCATGAATACATTCAGTTGATGTTACTAGCTGTCGTGTTCCAGTGTGGCAGGCTTGTCGGTTATCTGGACAACATTCTCCAAATGTGGCAATTAGTCTACTCTGAGTAATTATGCTCAGAGCTGTCTGCTTTTCTTACAACGTATGAGTCTATTCCTCAGGTTAATTGCATTAACATTGTTTTATTGCTTCAGTTTCCTAGTTAGTTTTTGTATCACTCAGTCATGCCTTCCATACAGGCTGTATTCAGATGAGGGTACAGGCGGGCTTCTGTTGATTGCATGCATAATATGTATATATTATTAGGCAGACACAGGGACCAGCCTACAAGGCGAAGTAGGCGATATCTTCACCCTTAACACCAGGTCTTCGCCCAATTTCTTTCTCTGGGCGAAGTTGAAGTCGCCTTGCAGTTTTGAAAAGTCGTTGAGAAAGGTTATTTCCAGCGATTCCGTTGCTAACTTCGCTTGGAAAAAATAGAAAAAAAATAAGTGTAGTGAAAGCAAATAATTGGGCAGGTTAAAGAATTACTAAATATATTGATTTTACTTCCCATAAAACCCCAAAATAATACCAACCACGGCACGATTTCATCATGACAATTCAAGTTTTCACTAGAGTGAAGTTAGATGACAAGACGAAAATTGCTCAAGTTCTTTTTTAATGTTTCATTTCAAAAGTGATTTCCACCATCAAACTTCGCTATACAGGGTATTTATTTAAAAATAACATTTTTGGTAATGATAAAAAATGTTTATTTTTCAGTCTGCAATTGTGAGTTTGAAGCATGTGATTTTTAAAAATTATTGTTGGGTGTGTTCCATTTGTGGCGGTCACAATAAGGGTCCTACTAAATTACCAAAAATTAGTAAGTTACAGAAATAAATGGTGTAAAAAGCAAATTGACAAATTCAGTTATCATCCTTTATAACAGAACATTTGCCTGGAAGAAATGATTCTCTGAACTGAATTGAAATGATATTTGGTTGGCAAAAATAATTCACTAAACTGAATTTAACACCCCCCCCCCCCCCTACCACCCCCCCCCCCCCCCACTAATAGCTTTTAAACTGAATTGAACCCTTACCTAAACAGCTTTTTGTGAAATAATATTTGGTTTGCATAAACAATTTGCTAAACTGAATGTAACCCTTTACCTAACACAGCTTTTTGAGAAAAATTTGGTTGGCAAATATAATTTGCTAAATTGAATTTAACCCTTTACCTAACACAGTATTATTGAGAATAATATTTGGTTGACAAAAAAAATAATTTGCTGAACGGAATTTAACCCTTTACCTAAAGCAGCTTTTTGTGAAATAACATTTGGTTGGCAAAAGTAAATTTGATAAACTGAATTTAACCCTTTACCTAACACAGGTTCTTGAGAATATTTGGTTGTCAAAAGTAATTTGATAAACTGAATTTAACCCTTTACTTGACATAGCTTTTTGAGAAAAAATATTTTTTGCTCACTTCTCCCTATTTTCACCTCACTTCTCCTTAAAACCTTGGAAGGGAGAAGTGACTTCTCCCTAAATTTAGCCTCTAGGCTGGTCTCTGGGCAGACATATTACGGAATAGATACTCTTAGTTTGGCTCTATGTTAGTATAGAGCTTATAAGAATTTTGGGGCTAGTTGGATCAGTTATGGAGTTTTCAACAAGCTGTCTATGCATACGTTCTCTCTTTTTGGCTTCATTATTTGGAGAGGTATATTCTTTCTCCGAACAGTCATTGGTTTTAATGGACCAAGGGAACAATGAATTATTTGGGGACGGTCCGTGGCAGGTTTTTTATTCGTATCCCATTCCATGTTCTGAATCTAGTTTTCAACCATAAGTGGTACACGAGGCATATTCGTACTCTCATACAATTGAACTGTTTCAATTTGGAAGTTCATTATTGGAATTAATTGTACACCTATAGTGGTCACCTAAGTGTTGGCTAAAAAGCATATATGTTCTGGTACACGAGGCATATTCGTACTCTCATACAATTGAACTGTTTCAATTTGGAAGTTCATTATTGGAATTAATTGTACACCTATAGTGGTCACCTAAGTGTTGGCTAAAAAGCATATATGTTCTATTAGATAACTTTCCATTGGGATTCAATTGGACAAGTTTAAGGTTGTACATATTTATATCACCGGTTTTCGACCTATCTGCGTATTCTGGATGCACATACGTTTTGAAGCTTGCGATTTTGATAACCAGGATCGCCACGATATAGCCTTAGCTGCTGATGTGGCATTATGCACCAATAAATTAATAAAATATTAATAATAATTAATAGCTGGGTGCCTTTTAGATGAATATATCGGAACCGCTTTTTCACTGTTTCCAGACTGCTCCCCTCTTTGTTTTGAAGATTATTCCTTCAAAAAAGGGGGTGGGAGGGGGTGTTTTCCTCTTTACCTTTTCTAGCCTTTTAATAAGTGTCTAACTATGAGTTAACCCTTTACCTAACCTGAAAAGCAGACAACACTTGCAAAAATAATTCTTGAATAACTAATTTTTTTCATTTTTTGTCTCAAAAACATAGGTTATAATCCCTCGTTGGAATGAGCTTGGTGTGCTCGTTCCAACGAGGGGTCATAACCTATGTTTTTGAGACAAAAAATGAAAATTAATAGGAGATTTTTGAGAATAGCGCTGGCCGGTTTTGGCCGTTACGTTAGGTAAAGGGTTAAGCTGTTATTGTCTGTAGATTATTCTGATCTTATGTGCATCTTGTTACATTATATATGGCATGTGTTTGTGGGCATTAGTCTCTCACTCTCGGACACGCTTCTCCTAATTTTAAGTGTCTTATTCCTGACTAGCCTTAAAATTGGGGGCTTGTTACACCCAATTAGCATAATCATTTAAGCTGAGTAATAGGGAATTACTTGGATATTGCTCCATATTTTGGTGGTATGTCTTCTCTATTGCTGTATAGATAGACATATAGGTAATTCCTTACATTTTTAATCTCCGTTTCACTTTGGGAGTTCTAATGCAGGCTAAAGAGCTGTATTTTGGTCTTTTTAAGTCCTAGGCCCTCCGCCTTTTTACGATTCAGCTAAGTCTGGGTCATCGGTTTTAGTATAAAAATATGATTCATTTAAAGTAATTTGTATATTTTTTATACTTACCAATGGCCCAGACAGGGATGGCCCTCCCATGAGTGGGGGCACTCATACCTCCCCGCTGAGTTATCACTTCAACTAGGAAGAATGATTTTGGCGCTAATTCCGGTCTCTTCCTGGGTACTGCCCATGTGTAAGTACTGAAAGTATGGAGGACCAGAAAGAACTTTTAATTTTCGGTATTGTATGGAAATTTGGGGGATTGGGGGCGTTCAAAATTTGTATTTGGCCCTAGATATTTTAGAGTTAGCACCAGCTATGTCTGGGCCATTGGTTAGTATAAAAATATACAAATTGGTATAAATTTATCATTTTCCTGCACTCTGTTGATAAAGTGATAATTCATTCTAATATATCTTGTTTGACAGAGCTCATGGAGCTCTGTCAAACAAATATAATAGATTAAATGATTATATTGGATGCGCTGAAGTGAAATAGGTATGTAAACATGGGGAATTCTTTAGTCGCCCAAGTAATTCTTCAATAGGTTTCAAGATTTTTTTTTCAATTAACAGGCTTTTACTCTGTAACCTATGCACAGTTAACAGGCCCACTTTGTACTGAATGTATGGTAAATGGTTTGGTATTTCAAAATTATATGCAGTTATGAAGTTACATACAATTAACAGGCTTTTTCAATTAATAGGTATCCTATAATTGGGCTCAACTGTATTGGTACACTACCAGAATATGCTGGTTTGAAGCCCAATGCCATCAGCCAAAAGGTGCACAGTTTGATACCCGCCCGGGGTAATTGCATTGTGTCCTTGGGCAAGGCACTTAGTCCTGATTGCCCACATGGGGGCACAGTTGCACTGTGTACTAAGGTGTATTGCATGTTGATGGTGCACTTTAACCAATGCTAACCCCGCCTGTGTGGAGTTAGTATGTTGGGGAGTCTGACAGTTGCTCACCATTGCTCAGTGGTTCTCTCTTTCTTTGTACTCTGGCTTCTTCTATCTATAAAACTGTCAGACACAAGGTGACCCTGGCTGTCAAAAGTGACATTAAACCTCCAATAAATAAATAGAATATGCTGAGAGCCAGTATGTATGGTTTACATAAATGCTCTTCAGATCAAATTAACCAGGCCGCAAATATAGTATCTTAATCATTATACCAGTTACCAAAATACCAATTCCCTCTAAACTAATTACCAAATTACTAATCACCATAATGCCATTTATACTTTTATCAACACTACTAAATTGATCTAAATAAGATTGCTGGAGTGCTAATTACTCCTATAACCTCAATGTCACTACAATGCATAAAAAAACAAGTTCACCAAAGTTAAGCAAAGTCGAGCCCGGTTAGTCCTTGGATGGGTGACCATCTTAGCGTTCGATTCCGACTCCTGCATTGTGTCCTTGGGTAAGGCACTTAACCCCGATTGTCCACATGGGGGCACGATGATGCCGAGTACTAAGGCATACTGCATGTCGATGGTGCGCATGTCTTCAACCAATCTAACCCGGTCTGTGCTGCTGTGCGGAATTACGATGTTGGAGAGCTGGCAGCTGCTTGGCATTGCTCGGTGGTTCTCTCTACAGGTACTCTGGTTTCCGCCACCCGTAAACCTGTCACTGATATGATATGACCTTGGCTGTTGAAGTCTCGTTAAACCCTAATAAATAATAAATAAAAAACAAGTGTTTCAAAAATAATTTTATTTAAGACTCCTTATTAACATATCATTGCACATAGTATCATAAAGTTATATGTTAACAGGTTATTCAATAATAACATTCAGAATAATATCACATAAAATCACATTTAATATATTATTAATGATTGTTATTATTTATCGGTATTCAAGATCACTTGCAGCAGCTATAGCTATATTGTGACCACAAGTGTAAAGACATATTTTTATACTATGACCCAATGGCCCAGGCTAGCTGGTGCTAACTCAAAGGTATCAAGGTCCAAACACAAATTTTGAACCCTCCCAATCCCCAAAATTTGCTTGCAAAACCGAAAATTAAAAGTCCTATCTGGTCCTCCATACATTTACTCTCTGCGTATGCGCAGCCGTCAGGAGGTGACCGGAATTGGTGCCAATATCATTCTTTGGCCCAAAAGTCAGCAACATTGAACTGACATGTGTGCTTTAAAATCTCCTTTTTTGAGGATGCCAGACACAAATCAATGCAAGAATTGGTGGATCCAAGGCTGTTATTTGATGATGGAAGTGATCAGTGGTGGTTTTAGACATTTAGGGCTGTAACTTTATAATAATTATAAAATGATTTTATGTTTCCCAATTTCGGGACATATGCCTGACGTCATCATTTTTGTTAAAGATTATTCCACTGTTTGTTAAGTATTCCTTCCCAATCCTTCCACGAACCCTTCCTGTTAAACTCCTAAGCATTTTGGCTATTTTTTATTGAAATTTTTTATTAAATTTCTTTGGAGTTTAACATGTATTACAGAATATTATTCTGTTTTTTCGCCATGGTTACGTCCTCACCCTAGGGGTGTTAGGTCGTTTAGTCTTGCATCTTCTATCCTATGTATCATTTTTTCTTCGTATGAAGATCTAGCTTTGCATCTGGTAGCATTTAAATTGGTTTCTGTCTTTGGGCCTTTTTGTGTGCCTGATGCCTTGTTTCCAGTTTTTTCATTGACTTTGTTTACTTTAACAACGTCCTCATATATAGGTAGTTTTTTTTAGATTTTGTTACTGTAGAATTACTTTAGGATACATGGATTATTATTCCGGTAGTGTAGCTCAAAAACTTAGGCATTTTTTCCAAAAAATTTGTTTCCAAAAAATATTTTGAATTTAATTTTGATTGCTATTATTCATGTATCTTAATTATATATATATTTTGTTGTGGAGTTTGTCGATGCACTAAAGTCGATGCACTCCTGCAGACTTTTGTCATTCTTGTTTTCATTGGGATGACTGATGTTGGAGTCGGGTGTTGCGGTACTTTGTTGGTGGTGAGGTTCTGAGGCCAGGCCTCTCACCGTGTTATAATTCATTTTGTCAGTTTCTATTTCAGAGGAACATGAACATGGTGATGATATTCCGACACCCATCCATGTGTGCTGTCGTTGTTGCGCTCCGAGGAGCATATAGAGCTAGCTGCAGTGCTCATTATTGCAAGATTTAGGGCCTTTTGTTAAGTGTTTTAATCTCTTGCAAGCAGCTAGTTCGACCGGTGAAGTGGTATTCTGTCCGTGGGTGCCGTGATGCCGAGTAAGTCTGTTGCGGTTGAAGGAAGTGTAGATGTGGGTAGAGTGAGCTCATAAATATAAATAGCTCACCCAGTGACGATGGAAATAGGGAGGAAATGGGGAGGAAGTCAGCAAGTTCTTGTACTCGGCGAGGTCTATAGACCGCGAGCGGTCTTTAACCTTGCAACATCTGGGACCAGGTGTTGTTATGAGAACTTGCACAAGCCGGAGCATATGTCCGCCCTCCACTCGGGACGCTCTGTTTAGTCTGCAGCCGGGGTCGGCTTCAGTCACGGATTCCTCCGCTACGTTTCACAAGCCAAAATGAAGTTTTCTGGTTGGAAACTTGCACGAGACGGAGAATATGTCCGCCTGCCGCTTGGGACACTCCGTCTAGTCTGCAGCCGGGGTCGGCTTCAGTCACGGCTTCCTCTGCTATGTTATTTAAGCATACACGATCGCATCCTAGCTACCCCGACTTCAGATATCCAGCCTGCTGCACGAAGAAGGAACCACTCTTCGCCCGAGAAATCAGAGCATCCGGTAGCTAGGGAGACAGGGCCTCGATCATCAGGACGTTCGGAGAAGAGATCCATCTCCAACACACTATCCCTGGAGCAGCAAGTGGCTAAGAAATGGAAGGCCGCTGCTCCTCAGGCCTCGATGATGGATTTGCTGATGCAGATTGCGAAGCTGATCGCATCATCCCAGCAAGTGCAGGTGCAGCTTCTCTCAGACTCAGAACCTGAGAAGTCGGATGGTGCTGGGTCGGCCCTGTCGTCTGTTCACGCAGATGCAATGGATCGAGATTCGCAACTGCTTCTCTTGGATGGTAAAAGGGATAAGGAAGAGGATTACCCTTCCCTTTCGGAACAGCACATCGTTGCGATGGATTTCGTCCATCAATACTACCCAGATTTTGTTCCACCGAATCAGAAAGCTGCGACAACAAGAGAGAAACCACTGGTGTCATTGGATGCAGACTTTATCCGGACAAAGGAGGAAGTCCTTTCATTTCAGATATAGTCTAGGCAGGTGTCGCAGGCCTTCGGCCATATAGACGACGCCGTATTTAACCTCTCGAGTGTGAGGAAGAAAGGCGGTTTCTTATCTTCGTCTTCCTTAAACATACCGTTTCTTGGACCACATTCATTTAAAATGGTCGGGGAAGATGTTCAGAGAGTTCCTCTGCATTTGGATGAGCAGGCCAGGGATCTAGAGGTATCTTTACCTGCATCATTCACTGTTCGCTCAGACACAATTGAGACGGCCATTTTCTTCAAATAGAACAAATTTGGACGCTATGTCTTATGCAGATCACCTTACAGGAGCTTTGGCGCAACGTCTCAATGGAAAGGAATTTGAGGACATTCATACCTCTCTTAGAGTTCTTTCCAGGGCAATTATGTATCCCACGTATAACTCCGTCCTAACAGTGGCTAATCTGAAGTTAATCAGACGTGATGCTGCCCTTGCGTCATCATCACTAATAGAGGACAAGGTGAAAAGCTCTCTCCGAGTCGCTCCAGACATACTATTTTCAACGACAAGCTTTCGCTTGTCTATGAACAGGCTACAAAGAAACCATCTAGTGCTCTGCTTTTGAAATCGGCGTCTCAGTGTCCCACTTCAGCAGATAAGAGTAAAGGAGGGCGTTCCAGACAAAAATCATCAAAAGGAAACTCCTCACGAGAAACCCTCTTATAATTACTCTGGAGGTTGTCAGTATAGCAACTCGGGAAAGGGGCGTAAGTCTGATCGGGACTATCGGTCAGATGCCCCTCGGACGATGGGACGAGGTTCTTCGTGGGGAGGATGTGGTTTTTCCTCCCGTAAGCCTCGCAGGTCATACAGGTGATGGTTAAGACCTCTATTGCCTGCCAGTTGGCGGAAGGTCATCAAGCTTCGCGCTAATATGGATAACAGCCACGGAAGATCAGTGGGTGAGAAGTGTAGTCTCGGATGGCCTATGGCTATCATTCCGAGCGAAACCCCCACTAACAGGATGTCTGCATTGGACAAATCTTCCGTCAGATCCTTGCTGAAGAGAGTCTCTCCTCGCGGAGGTAAGGCTCCCTTATCAATGGAAGCAATAGAGGTCGTCGAGAATCAGGATTCTCAGGGTTTTTGCAGTCACCTGTTCCTTGTACCGAAGCCAGACGGCTCGTTCCGACTGGTAATAGACTTGAGCTGGATAAACAAGCTTATCGTGGCTCCAAAGTTCTGTATGGAGACCATTCGGTCAGTAAGGGCAAGCGTACGAGTGAACGACTATGCGGCAAGCATAGATCTAAAGGATGCATACTTTCATCTCCTGGTACATCAGGCATTCAAAAAGTACCTGCAATTCACCGTACAAGGGAAGGTGTATCACTTCAGAGCAGTGTGCTTTGGTCTGAACCTGGCTCCCTGGGTATTCACTCAAATAATGAACTTGGTAATGTCATACTTCCGAGCTCATTCGTCTGCGGTAACGTCGGCTTACTTGGACAATATTCTACGGAGATACGGCAACAGAATTATTCTTCAGAACGATGTTCAGAGTCTGCTTCTATTACTCCGACGTCTTGGTTTCATTATAAACGAGAAAAAGTCAGATCTAGCTCCGTCCAAATTGTTCATTCACTTGGGATTGAGCTTCGAGACTCACAACAATCTGGATCGTCTGCCGTTACCCAGAGCAAAATTAGTCAGTTGTTATGCTCGCTTTTGTCTACACTCAGACAGCGAAGGAATTCATGCGATTGTTGGGGCTGTGCTGAGCAGCTGCGGATCTTATTCCAATGGGCCGTCGGCGCACATGTCCTCTTCTGATATTCTTTACTCTGAACTGGAGTGTGAAGACGTCTTCGCTCGAAACCAGTATTGTTTTAACGGACCTAGTAAAACAAAGGGTTCAGATTTGGGCAGATATTCAGTGGTTAACTCAGAGATTTCCACTGCAACTGCCGGATCTGGCTTTCACGATTATGACGGATGCGAGTCAGACAGGTTGGGGTTCGACCCTAAGTCCCACAGACTTGAAGTGTCAGGGTCTTTGGGACCCTCGGTTCCAGGAGAAACATATAAACATCAAGAGATGATGTCAATATGGCTAGCGCTACAACATGGGATTCACATAATAGCGGACGTTAGTGTTCAGATTTTGTCGGACAACTCGACAGTAGTAGCGTACATCAGGAACCAGGGCAGTACTCATTCAGTTCCATTATGCGAACTAACGGAGAAGATTCTCCTATACGTCATGAATGAGCATGTTCAGCTTTCTATATACCGGGTCATCTGAACGTACTAGCAGACTCATTCTCTCGGAAAGGTTGCCTGTTGCCATCGGAGTGGACGCTCAACAAGCGAGTATTCAGGCAGATTTGCTACCAGTGGGATTGTCCCATGATAGAATAATATGGTTTTAAGCCGAGTTTCCACTGAACGTGCTCACGGGCTTTACAGTAAGTACATGACATCTAATATAAATATGTAACTAGATATTATGGCGGGATAGGCTAATTTAAACAGATGGGTTTTCAGTGACTTTTTGAACGAAACTATGTCCTGGACAACCTTCAAGTGATCGGACAGTTGGTTCCACAAATAAGGTCCAGCTACACTGAATGCTCGATCACCGGCAGTTACAAGGTATCCAGGGTTGTATACCAGATTGTTGGCTGACGAAGATCTAAGAGCTCTGACAGGTTCGTAACACTGTATAAGAGAGTTCAAATAACCAGGTGCAATATCTAAGCGAGATTTAAAAGTTAAAAGAAGAACTTTGAAATTAATTCGCTCCTTTATGGGTAACCAGTGTAGATCTTTCAGTATAGGTGTAATATGACAAAATTTCTTATTCCTGGTTACCACTCTAGCCACGCAATTTTGAACATTTTGAAGTTTCTTCAATAGATGTTGTTTGCAGCCATATAACAGAGAATTGCAGTAATCAAGACGGCTAGTTACAAGGGTGTGCACAAGCTGCTTGGTCGTCTCCTCATCGATCACGTTCCGAACTCTGCCGATATTGCGCAGATGGTGGAAAGCAGATCTGCAGACTTGCATCACATGCGCATCTGCAGCCAAATTCCCATCCATGCAGTATCCCAGATTGCGGACTGCTACCGATGGTGAGATGACACTGTCTTCAATATGTAAACTGAGTTTAGAAACTTTGGAAAATTGACAGGGTAGTCCTATGTACATTATTTCAGTTTTATCAGCATTAAGTTTTAAGAAATGTTGAGTCATCCAGTTTCTGATATCGGATGCACAGTTCTCGAGAATTTGGGCTGCTTGTCTCTCGTCACGGGGTTTAAAATGAATATATAATTGTGTGTCGTCCGCATAACAGTGAAATGAGAGTCCATGGCTACGTATTATTATCGCCTAGGGGTAGCACATATATGGTATATAGCAGGGGTCCGAGAACAGACCCCTGTGGGACACCACACTTAAGCGTTACATGCTCGGAGAGCGTCCCACCCATGCTCACTCGTTGCGTCCGCCCAGATAGATAGGATCGAAACCATTCTAAGCACAGTCCTGTGATACCCAATCGGTTTTCCATGGTGTTAAAAAGGACAGTGTGATCGATGGTATCAAACGCTGCTCTTAGGTCCAGAAGTACAATACATGATACCTGCTGTTGATCCATGGATTGTAGAATGTCATTTTGCACGCGTAATAGAGCAGTTTCAGTGCTACACCCGGGCCTGTATGCGGACTGAAATTCTTCAAACAAGCTGGTTTGCGCTAGATGGTCACGAATCTGAGTGCTGACAACACGCTCCAATAACTTGGAAATGAAAGATAAATTTGACACTGGGCGATAGTTTTTCAGAACCTCTTTATCTAGCCCAGGCTTCTTTAGGAGCGGAACTACATGCGCCTCCTTCATGCTTGATGGAAAAACACCGGCGGTCAATGATGTGTTCGCGATCTTAAGTAACCAAGGCATGAATGCTTGTAAGCAGATTTTGAGAAGTTTAGTGGGGATCAAGTCAAGCGCACACTGCTTGGATGGTGACCTCAAAACGACATTACGAAGTTCATTTTCGGTTGCAGGTTGGAAACAATTCATGTGACTCTTAATTGCCGAAAGCATAGTGGCTTGCTTCAATGAAGAGAAGTTTGACACCTCATCATCCACATTTAACGTTAGCCCAGATCTTATTGTGTCTATTTTGTCAGCAAAAAACTTGACAAAACGGTTAGAAAGATCTTCAGCAGACACGTGATCAGGAAGTGAGACATTCCCTTTCCGATGGAACAATTTATCCATCACCTCCGAAAGTACGTCAGGTCGCTTGATGTTATCACTAACGATGTTCGTGAAGTAATTCTTTTTCGCGTGACGAATAAGGGAATTTACTACATTCCTTTGCTCGGTGAATAACTCCCTATAAATTGTTAGTTTTGACCGCCGCCATTGCAACTCAAGCACTCTACGGTATCTCTTAGCGTCCCGTATTTCATCGGTAAACCATGGTGAGAGTTCACGCTTAGTTGCCGTTCTTGTTCGAAGCGGTGCAAATTTGTTCATGAGGTCATTTGACATGTCATTGAACTTATTAACAATGTCGTCAATGGTATCATTTGCCATTTGTTGTTCATTTACCGGACTAATTGGCTCAGAGAATTCCGAAGGGTTTATACTTCGGCACTTGCGGTAGGTAAGGGTATGCTTTGATGTCAGTTTGCGAGGCAGCTGAATGGTAAATTTGACCAAAAAGTGATCTGAGAGTGCTACATCTACGATCTCAAAATCCTGGACCAGTGCAATGTCACATTCCTGTGTAATTACCAAATCCAGTGTATGCTTAGCTCGATGGGTGGCACCAACAACTCGTTGCACCAGCTCCATCGATTCCAGAAGTCTAAGAAAATTTACTGCCGCCATGTCGTTACTTTTTTCAATATGGAAATTGAAATCACTGACCACAATGAAGGTACACCTTGATGCAACTAAAGTTCCAAGAAATTCGGCTACTTCGTTCATAAAGGAATTAGAACTGTTTGCGACGCACCGAAACTATCAGTTACCGACGTTCGTGTCACCATGCCCAGATCATCGAGCATATGCAGTAGATGCTTTGTCGATCTCATGGAAATGAATGATGGGATATGCGTATCCACCAACTTCGTTGATTCAGCAGATTCTGTTAAAGATCAAACAGTCTCGTTGCGAAATCCTGCTAGTAGCACCTCTGTCATCACAGAAACCTTGGATCAATCTTCTAAGGTGTCTGTTATGGGACATTTCCCAGAAGCTTCCTCCACGAGAGGACCTTCTTTATCAGGAGAAGTATTTGTTCTTCATGTCCTTCTCTGCCCTTAGTGGCATTATGTAGGCGGTTAGACGTGAGGGAGCCTTGCGGTTCCTATATTATTTGATGACTAACACAAGAACGATTAAAGTAATGTGGGTGAGGGGGGTTCGACATGATTTTGAATCAACCCCCACCCCCCCCCCCCCCACACACACACACACACACACACACACACACACACACACACACAGTCTTGTTTTCCCTACATACCGAGGTACCCCATTGTCTGTCCTTTGTGTGGACTAACGGTTTCAACCTCGTTTTGCCGGTACAGTTCTGGGAAAACAACCGAGGTAAAGGGTATCTTTTGTCTTTTGTACCTCGGTAAGGCGAAACACGCAAACTCTTTTGTCTAATTACCTCGTCAAGTTGGTAAGACAAACCCACACACACACACACACACACACACACACACACACAGAGTCTTGTCTACCCTACCTACCGAGGTACCCCATTGTTTGTCCTTTGTGTGGACTAACGGTTTCTACCTCGTTTTGCCGGTACAGTTCTGGGAAAACAACCGAGGTAAAGGGTTTCTTTTGTCTTTTGTACCTCGGTAAGGCGAAACACGCAAACTCTTTTGTCTAGTTACCTCGTCAAGTTGGTAAGACAAACCCACACACACACACACATACACACACACACACACACACACACACACACACACACACACACACACACACACACACACACACAGACACACACACAGACACACACACACACACACACACACACACACACACACACACACACACACACACACACACACACACACACACACACACACACACACACAGTCTTGTCTACCCTACATACCGAGGTGCCCCATTGTTTGTCCTTTGTGTGGACTAACGGTTTCTACCTCGTTTTGCCGGTACAGTTCTGGGAAAACAACCGAGGTAAAGGGTTTCTTTTGTCTTTTGTACCTCGGTAAGGCAAAACACGCAAACTCTTTTGTCTAGTTACCTCGTCAAGTTGGTAAGACAAACCCACACACACACACACACACACACTCAGACACACACACAGACACACACACACACACACAGACACACACACACACACACACACACACACACACACACACACACACAAAAACAAAAGCTTGCGTAACATCCTTGTAAGGACTAAATTAGAGCCCATCAATGAATAACATCAATTATTGCCAGTCAGTTTAACCAGTTCCTAAGCTCATCACTTAGTTTAAATCAATTTTATGTACTTTTTTGTCATGTTTGAAACCCATCAGGGTTCAGTAAATGAAAACAATTTTTCAGCGGCATATTAAAAGAAAAAAACGTTTCAGTAGGAAATGTCTGTGCCAGTGCGATTTTTTAACCTCAAACACACACAGGCGAGTGCCAGAGTTCATATATGCCCCAAAACAAAATAGGTTCCAATTTCAATCATGTGTATGTATTTCCTAAATAAAATTATTATTTACTTATTTATATATTTATTTATTGATTATTTTTTATTTTTTATTTTTTAGTAATGTTTTATTTATTTATTTATTTATTTATTTATTTACTTATTTATTTATTTATTTATTTATTTACTTATTTACTTATTTGGTTGATTCATTTATTTTAATTATTATTTTTATTTTTATTTTTAATTTTTCATACCTTTCACACAATGTAGAGGTTCACAAGGTAAAACACACAATTTCTACGTGGTGTAAAATATTTTCCGTCATAAACCTCCGTCGGGGGATATTCATTCCAACTGATAACATTCGTGAGGCATCATGATCTTTGGCGTTATTTTTTCATTTATTTCTTTAGTCTCAATATATTTTATCAAACCATTTTTTCATATTATTTTCACATACTTCTGAAGCCAGTAAAGCAAACCGCTCCCGATTGGTTTTACTTAAATCAAAGCCAACCAATGGGGCTTCATGGGGTCAGTAAAGCAAACCACTCACTGACTGATTAAAATTCAATGGAAGCCAATCAATAGGGCTTCATCTAATTTGTTTGGACCACACAAACTGAGTTGTGAAAAACAAACTTGGGACATCTCAGATTGAAAAGAATTAATTAGATGAGTGACATTTGTCAGCTTGTTACTGAGTTTAATTATGTACTGAGCTGTGAAAAACACCCCAGCCCACATTTGGATATATACCATGCATGCCCTGCCAAAGTTGGATTCATTTTCCTCAAAGTCTCTTTGAAAAAGCCAAACCAAGCGAAACGCGTCGAGACAGACGGATTATTTTCTACCTTTGCTGAAGACTGCAACCAATTCAGGTATCTTCTTTAATAGGTAATATTTAATTTTCTAATTTTATTTATTTCACCACTTTTATATTTTATTTATACTTAATTCAGCTACTTTCTTTAAAAATGGCAAGAAAAGGGCAGATGCATCAGAGGCAGAGAGTTGCCCAGTCCGGAACTGGCCAGGAACTATCGTTCCAGGCTTATTCTAGGCTGGTCAAGGCTTTGTTTCAGGTGCTTCAATGTTTGCACCACATTGGGCTATTAGAGCACCATTTGGCAAATCGGGATTTCCCGAAACAGCTGGAGAAGAAAGTAGATGAGTTAGGTGGCTTTCTAAAGCCAGCTCTTCCCACCCCACACATTTTTTCTGTTTTTCGACAGATTAGTGTGGGATGGGCCAATCAAACGTTAAATGCTTTAGTTGAGCATTATAAGGTAAATTTAAACCAGTTGAAGTCTAAGATAACTTTGGCTATGCGACCACCTCCTGGACTCGAAAAAATAGACTTCAACAGCGCTTCGGCGCGTGCCTTGATCTGGGCTAAAAAGAACTTTAAAAATAAGTTGACAGATAAGACGATTTCGGCCTATGAGTCTTACATTTCGGAACTTCGCCCAGCGTCTGGAGTAAGGAACAATACGGGAGGGAGCAAGCAAACTCCGGCCCGTGTTGTCCCTCTACCCCAACGCGAAAAGCAAAATAAGAAAAGATCAAGGCAAAGCACTTCTCCCTCTTCTTTTCCTTCTACTTCTTCTTTCTCTCAGAGTAAGCGCCTCAATTTGCAAACATCTCCGGTCCATATTGTGACTGAAGATGCTCGCAAATTGAGTAACGCTGTCTCGCCTCGTCTTGCTCCTCTACCTCCTACTCCTCCTCAGCCTTTCTTCTCTGGTTCTCCTAGTGCTCTCACTAGAACTCCTCCTCCTCCTTCTGTCTCTTCTCCTCCTTCTGTCTCTTCTCCTGCTTCTGTTTCCTCTCCTGTTTCTGTTTCTTCTCCCCCTTCTCCTGCTTCTAGTGTGGTTCAACCAGGTATATCGTACTCAGAGAAAGTCAAATCACCGAGCCGCAACTCGGGCCGCTCATTTGATTCTAAATTCTCCCAGTTTCGGCATAAAAGCGGAGTTAATTTTGACAAAAGGAATTGGCGCCTCCCCGATGTTTGTAAAAACATCCTTATGATTGGAAGTTCAAATTTAGGACGCATTGATCGAAATCCCCATCCGGACATCCAGGTGGAGTGTTACCCCGGCGCCAAATTCAATCATCTGCGCTCTATGTTTAAAGGGCACAGGGGCCAGTCCAGTCCCCAAAAAATATTATTAAATATTGGCGTGAATTCTCGAAACGATAATTCTGATCTCGTAGTTAAGCAGTTGCGGAATATGCTTAGCGATATCAGGGTCAAGTTTAGATCCGCAAAAATTTATTTCGCTGAACTAAACTTTTCGCAAAAACTCCCTCAGGCTGAGAGGAGAACCCTGAGCATCATCAACGAAACCATTCGGAAAGTGAAGGACGTTAACGTGATACCAAAAATTGATGACGCGAAGTTTGATGTTGCTCAGGATTTAATCCATTGGACCACGAGAACCGCCAATATTATGTACGATCACTGGTTGAACCACCTAAATTTAAACTAAGTAAAGGCAAAGGTAACAGCCGCCTAACAGATGTGGGATTAGGAACTAATGTGGTTAACCTGTCTGGCACCAATGACCTAACAACCCAAGAGAAATCTCTTTTAGATCGCGGTTTAACTTTTGTACCAACACCCAAGCCTAAAACTGATAACCAAACAAATTTACCATCATACAACTGTAATTTTCTTAGGCAAATGAAATTAGCCGACCGCTTTAGAAACTCCAGCGGTCGGAAACTTCCTTTTACAGAATCATCTGGTTGGTCACCTCCAGATAGTGAAGTAGATCCCGAAATTATTGAGGCTAGCAAACGAATCATCAAAAAGGTGTTCAGCATGAACATACTCTCCGATAAAGACAATTTAACAGCTGGTGAACGGAGAGCCCTCACGAAACTTCGAAAAAATAAGAAATTAGTAATTAAACCAGCCGACAAAGGTGGGTCGGTAGTTGTTCTATCTCGGGATAATTATATAAAGGAAGCCATGAGACAACTCAGCAATACAAAACATTATAAGAAAATAGATTCACTTATTTGGCCTAGTAATATCGAAAAATTCAATAAGATCTTAAAATTTCTCCTCGACGAAGGTCACATTACCAAAAAACAATTGAAATATTTAACAGCTAAGCTCAGTGCTCAAACAAGACAATTTTATATCCTACCAAAGATCCACAAAGACCGTTCTTCATGGACGGATGACTTAACTCCACCCGGGAGGCCAATTGTATCAGATTGTAATTCGGAATCTTATGCGATCTCGGAATTAATTGATTATCATCTGAAACCTATAGCAAATAGACATCCGAGCTATCTAAAAAATACACAGGATTTCCTGTCAAAAATTTCGAAATTGAAAATATCGAAAAATGCAATTCTGGCTACTTTGGATATCGACAGTATGTATACGAACATTGATATTGATAAAGGTGTTAAATCAGTTAAAAATGCATTTGAAAAATATCCGGATGCGAAACGCCCGGATGAACAAATTTTGGATCTTTTAGAGCTGAGCTTAAAAGGTAATGACTTTCAATTCAATGGAGAATATTTTCTACAAATAATGGGTTGTCCTATGGGCAAAAGATTCAGTCCTAATTTTGCAAGCATTTATGTAGCGGAATGGGAGGAAAATGCCTTAAGCAAATGTGCAAAGCATCCTCTCGTATATCTCAGGTATTTAGATGACATTTTTATTATTTGGGAACATTCAAAAGAAGATTTTGATGAATTTTTAGAAATTTTGAACAATCACGATCCAAATATTAAATTGAAAGCTACTATCAGTGAAAATTCTGTTGATTTTCTCGATGTGACCGTGTATAAAGGCAAGCAATTTCAGGCGTCCGGTCATTTAGATTATAAAGTGTATTTTAAACCAATTGATTCACATCAATTGTTGCACACAAAATCATTTCATCCTCAACATACATTTAAAGGTATCATCAAATCACAACTCATTCGTTTCCACCGCAATTCAAGTGATAAGGTAAATTTCAATGAGGCTTGTTCCACTCTATTTGGCGCCCTCAGATCGAGAGGGTACTCGCTGCGCCTTCTGCGTAGCCTGAAATCCCAAACCCTGAAAAAGCTCGAAAGTCCAGCTGAAACTACCGATTTCGAACCACTGAAGATTGAACACAACAGACCGTTGCAAAATAGTAGTGGCGCGGTATTTAATTGCAAAAAGCCTCGTTGTAGACTGCATACTTTTATGCCTGATCAGAAAGAGGAATTTTCCTCCGAACAAACGAAAAATCATTATCAGATCCGTAACCCCCTCCATTGTGATTCACCAAACATTATTTACCTTATCACTTGTAAGCGATGTCGGAAACAGTATGTTGGTCAAAGTCAAAATCCTTTCCGAGAACGTGCTACCAGACACAAACAGGATATAAAACATAATTCTGATGCCCCAGTAGCACAACATTTTAACCTTCCTGGCCATTCTTTGGACGATTTCGAAATCCATCCTATTGAACAACCACCAATTAAAGACACATTAGAAGAAACGGATGAATTTAGAAAAAAACGTGAAGCTTTTTGGATCAATACGCTTCAAACCCTCTGGCCATTTGGTATGAACATATCAGAGGGCGAATGCGAAAGGAGGTCCATCATTCCTTTCACTTTAACGTACAACAGAATGAATATCGAAATAGCAAAAATGTTAAAAGATGAATTCAATTTTACCAATGCTAAATTAAATGAACCTTTGAATCTTCGACCTGTCATCGCCTATAAGAAAAACAAAAGCTTGCGTAACATCCTTGTAAGGACTAAATTAGAGCCCATCAATGAATAACATCAATTATTGCCAGTCAGTTTAACCAGTTCCTAAGCTCATCACTTAGTTTAAATCAATTTTATGTACTTTTTTGTCATGTTTGAAACCCATCAGGGTTCAGTAAATGAAAACAATTTTTCAGCGGCATATTAAAAGAAAAAAACGTTTCAGTAGGAAATGTCTGTGCCAGTGCGATTTTTTAACCTCAAACACACACAGAGTCTTGTCTACCCTACATACCGAGGTGCCCCATTGTTTGTCCTTTGTGTGGACTAACGGTTTCTACCTCGTTTTGCCGGTACAGTTCTGGGAAAACAACCGAGGTAAAGGGTTTCTTTTGTCTTTTGTACCTCGGTAAGGCGAAACACGCAAACTCTTTTGTCTAATTACCTCGTCAAGTTGGTAAGACAAACCCACACACACACACACACACACACAGAGTCTTGTCTACCCTACATACCGAGGTACCCCATTGTTTGTCCTTTGTGTGGACTAACGGTTTCTACCTCGTTTTGCCGGTACAGTTCTGGGAAAACAACCGAGGTAAAGGGTTTCTTTTGTCTTTTGTACCTCGGTAAGGCGAAACACGCAAACTCTTTTGTCTAGTTACCTCGTCAAGTTGGTAAGACAAACCCACACACACACACACACACACACACACACACACACACACACACACACACACACAGACACACACACACAGTCTTGTCTACCCTACATACCGAGGTGCCCCATTGTTTGTCCTTTGTGTGGACTAACGGTTTCTACCTCGTTTTGCCGGTACAGTTCTGGGAAAACAACCGAGGTAAAGGGTTTCTTTTGTCTTTTGTACCTCGGTAAGGCGAAACACGCAAACTCTTTTGTCTAATTACCTCGTCAAGTTGGTAAGACAAACCCACACACACACACACACACACACACACACACACACACACACACACACACACACACACACACACACACACAGACACACACACACACACACACACACACACACACACACACACACAGTCTTGTCTACCCTACATACCGAGGTGCCCCATTGTTTGTCCTTTGTGTGGACTAACGGTTTCTACCTCGTTTTGCCGGTACAGTTCTGGGAAAACAACCGAGGTAAAGGGTTTCTTTTGTCTTTTGTACCTCGGTAAGGCAAAACACGCAAACTCTTTTGTCTAGTTACCTTGTCAAGTTGGTAAGACAAACCCACCCACACACACACTCCTCCTCCTCCTTCTGTTTCTTCTCCTGCTTCTGTTTCCTCTCCTGCTTCTGTTTCTTCTCCCCCTTCTCCTGCCTCTAGTGTGGTTCAACCAGGTATATCGTACTCAGAGAAAGTCAAATCACCGAGCCGCAACTCGGGCCGCTCATTTGATTCTAAATTCTCCCAGTTTCGGCATAAAAGCGGAGTTAATTTTGACAAAAGGAATTGGCGCCTTCCCGATGTTTGTAAAAACATCCTTATGATTGGAAGTTCAAATTTAGGACGCATTGATCGAAATCCCCATCCGGACATCCAGGTGGAGTGTTACCCCGGCGCCAAATTCAATCATCTGCGCTCTATGTTTAAAGGGCACAGGGGCCAGTCCAGTCCCCAAAAAATATTATTAAATATTGGCGTGAATTCTCGAAACGATAATTCTGATCTCGTAGTTAAGCAGTTGCGGAATATGCTTAGCGATATCAGGGTCAAGTTTAGATCAGCAAAAATTTATTTCGCTGAACTAAACTTTTCGCAAAAACTCCCTCAGGCTGAGAGGAGAACCCTGAGCATCATCAACGAAACCATTCGGAAAGTGAAGGACGTTAACGTTATACCAAAAATTGATGACGCGAAGTTTGATGTTGCTCAGGATTTAATCCATTGGACCACGAGAACCGCCAATATTATGTACGATCACTGGTTGAACCACCTAAATTTAAACTAAGTAAAGGCAAAGGTAACAGCCGCCTAACAGATGTGGGATTAGGAACTAATGTGGTTAACCTGTCTGGCACCAATGACCTAACAACCCAAGAGAAATCTCTTTTAGATCGCGGTTTAACTTTTGTACCAGCACCAAAACCCAAAACTGATAACCAAACAAATTTACCATCATACAACTGTAATTTTCTTAGGCAAATGAAATTAGCAGACCGCTTTAGAAACTCCAGCGGTCGGAAACTTCCTTTTACAGAATCATCTGGTTGGTCACCTCCAGATAGTGAAGTAGATCCCGAAATTATTGAGGCTAGCAAACGAATCATCCAAAAGGTGTTCAGCATGAACATACTCTCCGATAAAGACAATTTAACAGCTGGTGAACGGAGAGCCCTCACGAAACTCCGAAAAAATAAGAAATTAGTAATTAAACCAGCCGACAAAGGTGGGTCGGTAGTTGTTCTATCTCGGGATAATTATATAAAGGAAGCCATGAGACAACTCAGCAATACTAAACATTATAAGAAAATAGATTCACTTATTTGGCCTAGTAATATCGAAAAATTCAATAAGATCTTAAAATTTCTCCTCGGCGAAGGTCACATTACCAAAAAACAATTGAAATATTTAACAGCTAAGCTCAGTGCTCAAACAAGACAATTTTATATCCTACCAAAGATCCACAATCTTCATGGACGGATGACTTAACTCCGCCCAGGAGGCCAATTGTATCAGATTGTAATTCGGAATCTTATGCGATCTCGGAATTAATTGATTATCATCTGAAACCTATAGCAAATAGACATCCGAGCTATCTAAAAAATACACAGGATTTCCTGTCAAAAATTTCGAAATTGAAAATATCGAAAAATGCAATTCTGGCTACTTTGGATATCGACAGTATGTATACGAATATTGATATTGATAAAGGTGTTAAATCAGTTAAAAATGCATTTGAAAAATATCCGGATGCGAAACACCCGGATGAACAAATTTTGGATCTTTTAGAGCTGAGCTTAAAAGGTAATGACTTTCAATTCAATGGAGAATATTTTTTACAAATAATGGGTTGTCCTATGGGCAAAAGATTCAGTCCTAATTTTGCAAGCATTTATGTAGCGGAATGGGAGGAAAATGCCTTAAGCAAATGTGCAAAGCATCCTCTCGTATATCTCAGGTATTTAGATGACACTTCCCCGTGGGAACCCCGGGAAGTAAGCAGCACTTGTTTACTGTGGTAAACCAGTTCCGCTTTACTAGTAAAATAGGACCCAGTCACCAATGCTTGGGGTGAAAGTCCTCTAAAATGGGCAACATGTTGATCAACGATTGACTAAACTTGACTTCATCTCCATGTTGTGTCACGATTAGCCATGGTGCATAAATATGTGACGTTAACCACCAACAAACAAACAAACAAACATTTAGATGACATTTTTATTATTTGGGAACATTCAAAAGAAGATTTTGATGAATTTTTAGAAATTTTGAACAATCACGATCCAAATATTAAATTGAAAGCTACTATCAGTGAAAATTCTGTTGATTTTCTCGATGTGACCGTGTATAAAGGCAAGCAATTTCAGGCGTCCGGTCATTTAGATTATAAAGTATATTTTAAACCAACTGATTCACATCAATTGTTGCACACAAAATCATTTCATCCTCAACATACATTTAAAGGTATCATCAAATCACAGCTCATTCGTTTCCACCGCAATTCAAGTGATAAGGTAAATTTCAATGAGGCTTGTTCTACTCTATTTGGCGCCCTCAGATCGAGAGGTTACTCGCTGCGCCTTTTGCGTAGCCTGAAATCCCAAACCCTGAAAAAGCTCGAAAGTCCAGCTGAAACTACCGATTTCGAACCACTGAAGATTGAACACAACAGACCGTTGCAAAATGGTAGTGGCGCGGTATTTAATTGCAAAAAGCCTCGTTGTAGACTGCATACTTTTATGCCTGATCAGAAAGAGGAATTTTCCTCCGAACAAACGAAAAATCATTATCAGATCCGTTACCCCCTCCATTGTGATTCACCAAACATTATTTACCTTATCACTTGTAAGCGATGTCGGAAACAGTATGTTGGTAAGTCAAAATCCTTTTCGAGAACGTGCTACTAGACACAAACAGGATATAAAACATAATGCTGATGCCCCAGTAGCACAACATTTTAACCTTCCTGGCCATTCTTTGGACGATTTCGAAATCCATCCTATTGAACAACCACCAATTAAAGACACATTAGAAGAAACGGATGAATTTAGAAAAAAACGTGAAGCTTTTTGGATCAATACGCTTCAAACCCTCTGGCCATTTGGTATGAACATATCAGAGGGCGAATGCGAAAGGAGGTCCATCATTCCTTTCACTTTAACGTACAACAGAATGAATATCGAAATAGCAAAAATGTTAAAAGATGAATTCAATTTTACCAATGCTAAATTAAATGAACCTTTGAATCTTCGACCTGTCATCGCCTATAAGAAAAACAAAAGCTTGCGTAACATCCTTGTAAGGACTAAATTAGAGCCCATCAATGAATAACATCAATTTTTGCCAGTCAGTTTAACCAGTTCCTAAGCTCATCACTTAATTTAAATCAATTTTATGTAATTTTTTGTCATGTTTGAAACCCATCAGGGTTCAGTAAATGAAAACAATTTTTCGGCGGCATATTAAAAGAAAAAAACGTTTCAGTAGGAAATGTCTGTGCCAGTGCGATTTTTTAACCTCAAACACACACACACACACACACAGACACACACAGACACACACACACACACACACACACACACACACACACACACACACACACACACACACACACACACACACACACACACAGTCTTGTCTACCCTACATACCGAGGTGCCCCATTGTTTGTCCTTTGTGTGGACTAACGGTTTCTACCTCGTTTTGCCGGTAAAGTTCTGGGAAAACAACCGAGGTAAAGGGTTTCTTTTGTCTTTTGTACCTCGGTAAGGCAAAACACGCAAACTCTTTTGTCTAGTTACCTTGTCAAGTTGGTAAGACAAACCCACCCACACACACACACACACACACTCTGCCAATGTGTTAAGAGGCAATTACCGGGTAAGACGTAGTTTTCTTCCCGTAAGACTCATATGATTTTATGTACATTCGTGCATTTTATGACTTCTCGATTGGTGGCTAGGTCGTGTTCTATGGCGACCTCATGGGTACATCGGTTGAATTTAGAAAAAAAACGTGAAGCTTTTTGGATCAATACGCTTCAAACCCTCTGGCCATTTGGTATGAACATATCAGAGGGCGAATGCGAAAGGAGGTCCATCATTCCTTTCACTTTAACGTACAACAGAATGAATATCGAAATAGCAAAAAATGTTAAAAGATGAATTCAATTTTACCAATGCTTCGACCTGTCATCGCCTATAAGAAAAACAAAAGCTTGCGTAACATCCTTGTAAGGACTAAATTAGAGCCCATCAATGAATAACATCAATTATTGCCAGTCAGTTTAACCAGTTCCTAAGCTCATCACTTAGTTTAAATCAATTTTGTGTAATTTTTTGTCATGTTTGAAACCCATCAGGGTTCAGTAAATGAAAACAATTTTTCGGCAGCATATTAAAAGAAAAAAACGTTTCAGTATGAAATGTCTGTGCCAGTGCGATTTTTTAACCTCAAACACACACAGGCGAGTGCCAGAGTTCATATATGCCCAAAAACAAAATAGGTTCTAATTTCAATTATGTGTATGTATTTCCTAAATAAAATTATTATTTATTTATTTATATATTTATATATTTATTTATTGATTATTTTTTATTTTTTATTATTTTTTTATTTTTTTATTTTCAATTTTTTATTAATTTTTATTTATTTAGTTATTTATTTATTTATTTATTTATTTATTTATTTATTTGGTTGATTCATTTATTTATTTGGTTGATTCATTTATTTAAATTATTATTTTTATTTTTAATTAAAATTTTCCTACCTTTCACACAATGTAGAGGTTCAGAAGGTAAAACACACAATTTCTACGTGGTGTAAAATATTTTCCGTCATAAACCTCCGTCGGGGGATATTCATTCCAACTGATAACATTCGTGAGGCATCATGACCTTTGGCGTATTTTTTCATTTATTTCTTTAGTCTCAATATATTTTATTTTATCAAACCATTTTTTCATATTATTTTCACATACTTCTGAAGCCAGTAAAGCAAACCGCTCCCGATTGGTTTTACTTAAATCAAAGCCAACCAATAGGGCTTCATGGGGTCAGTAAAGCAAACCACTCACTGACTGATTAAAATTCAATGGAAGCCAATCAATAGGGCTTCATCTGATTTGTTTGGACGACACAAACTGAGTTGTGAAAAACAAACTTGGAACATCTTAGATTGAAAAGAATTAATTAGATGAGTGACATTTGTCAGCTTGTTACCGAGTCCAATTATGTACTGAGCTGTGAAAAACACCCCCAGCCCACATATGGATATATACCATGCATGCCCTCCCAAAGTTGGAATCATTTTCCTCAAAGTCTCTTTGAAAAAGCCAAACCAAGCGAAACGCGTCGAGACAGACGGATTATTTTCTACCTTTGCTGAAGACTACAACCAATCCAGGTATCTTCTCTAATAGGTAATATCTAGATTTCATTTTAATTTATTTCATTTCTTCATTTTAATTTCATTTTAAATTCATCTACCTATTCTTCAAATGGCTCAAAAAAGACAGAAGCATCAGGGAAAGAGAGTTGCCCAGTCTGGAAGAGGCCAGGAACAATCGTTCCAGGCCTATTCTAGATTGGTCAAGGCCCTTTTCCAGGTGATTCAGTGTATGCACCATATTGGGCTCCTAGAGCAGCATTTGTCCAACCGGGATTTCCCGAAACAGTTGGAGAAGAAAGTAGATGAGTTAGGTGGCTTTCTAAAGCCGGCTCTTCCCACCCCACACATTTTTTCTGTTTTTCGACAGATTAGTGTGGGATGGGCCAACCAAACGTTAAATGCTTTAGTTGAGCATTACAAGATAAATTTAAACCAGTTGAAGTCTAAGATAACTTTGGCTATGCGACCACCTCCTGGACTCGAAAAAATAGACTTCAACAGCGCTTCGGCGCGTGCCTTGATCTGGGCTCAAAAAAACTTTAAAAATAAGTTGACAGATAAGACGATTTCGGCCTATGAGTCTTACATTTCGGAACTTCGCCCAGCGTCTGGAGTAAGGAACAATACGGGAGGGAGCAAGCAAACTCCGGCCCGTGTTGTCCCTCTACCCCAACGCGAAAAGCAAAATAAGAAAAGATCAAGGCAAAGCACTTCTCCCTCTTCTTTTCCTTCTACTTCTTCTTTCTCTCAGAGTAAGCGCCTCAATTTGCAAACATCTCCGGTCCATATTGTGACTGAAGATGCTCGCAAATTGAGTAACGCTGTCTCGCCTCGTCTTATTCCTCTACCTCCTACTCCTCCTCAGCCTTTCTTCTCTGGTTCTCCTAGTGCTCTCACTAGAACTCCTCCTCCTCCTTCTGTTTCTTCTCCTGCTTCTGTTTCCTCTCCTGCTTCTGTTTCTTCCCCCCCTTCTCCTGCCTCTAGTGTGGTTCAGCCAGGTATATCGTACTCAGAGAAAGTCAAATCACCGAGCCGCAACTCGGGCCGCTCATTTGATTCTAAATTCTCCCAGTTTTGGCATAAAAGCGGAGTTAATTTTGACAAAAGGAATTGGCGCCTCCCCGATGTTTGTAAAAACATCCTTATGATTGGAAGTTCAAATTTAGGACGCATTGATCGAAATCCCCATCCGGACATCCAGGTGGAGTGTTACCCCGGCGCCAAATTCAATCATCTGTGCTCTATGTTTGAAGGGCACAGGGGCCAGTCCAGTCCCCAAAAAATATTATTAAATATTGGCGTGAATTCTCGAAACGATAATTCTGATCTCGTAGTTAAGCAGTTGCGGAATATGCTTAGCGATATCAGGGTCAAGTTTAGATCAGCAAAAATTTATTTCGCTGAACTAAACTTTTCGCAAAAACTCCCTCAGGCTGAGAGGAGAACCCTGAGCATCATCAACGAAACCATTCGGAAAGTGAAGGACGTTAACGTTATACCAAAAATTGATGACGCGAAGTTTGATGTTGCTCAGGATTTAATCCATTGGACCACGAGAACCGCCAATATTATGTACGATCACTGGTTGAACCACCTAAATTTAAACTAAGTAAAGGCAAAGGTAACAGCCGCCTAACAGATGTGGGATTAGGAACTAATGTGGTTAACCTGTCTGGCACCAATGACCTAACAACCCAAGAGAAATCTCTTTTAGATCGCAGTTTAACTTTTGTACCAGCACCAAAACCCAAAACTGATAACCAAACAAATTTACCATCATACAACTGTAATTTTCTTAGGCAAATGAAATTAGCAGACCGCTTTAGAAACTCCAGCGGTCGGAAACTTCCTTTTACAGAATCATCTGGTTGGTCACCTCCAGATAGTGAAGTAGATCCCGAAATTATTGAGGGTAGCAAACGAATCATCCAAAAGGTGTTCAGCATGAACATACTCTCCGATAAAGACAATTTAACAGCTGGTGAACGGAGAGCCCTCACGAAACTCCGAAAAAATAAGAAATTAGTAATTAAACCAGCCGACAAAGGTGGGTCGGTAGTTGTTCTATCTCGGGATAATTATATAAAGGAAGCCATGAGACAACTCAGCAATACTAAACATTATAAGAAAATAGATTCACTTATTTGGCCTAGTAATATCGAAAAATTCAATAAGATCTTAAAATTTCTCCTCGACGAAGGTCACATTACCAAAAAACAATTGAAATATTTAACAGCTAAGCTCAGTGCTCAAACAAGACAATTTTATATCCTACCAAAGATCCACAAGGACCGTTCTTCATGGACGGATGACTTAACTCCACCCGGGAGGCCAATTGTATCAGATTGTAATTCGGAATCTTATGCGATCTCGGAATTAATTGATTATCATCTTAAACCTATAGCAAATAGACATCCGAGCTATCTAAAAAACACACAGGATTTCCTGTCACAAATTTCGAAATTGAAAATATCAAAAAATGCAATTCTGGCTACTTTGGATATCGACAGTATGTATACGAACATTGATATTGATAAAGGTGTTAAATCAGTTAAAAATGCATTTGAAAAATATCCGGATGCGAAACGCCCGGATGAACAAATTTTGGATCTTTTAGAGCTGAGCTTAAAAGGTAATGACTTTCAATTCAATGGAGAATATTTTCTACAAATAATGGGTTGTCCTATGGGTAAAAGATTCAGTCCTAATTTTGCAAGCATTTATGTAGCGGAATGGGAGGAAAATGCCTTAAGCAAATGTGCAAAGCATCCTCTCGTATATCTCAGATATTTAGATGACATTTTTATTATTTGGGAACATTCAAAAGAAGATTTTGATGAATTTTTAGAAATTTTGAATAATCACGATCCAAATATTAAATTGAAAGCTACTATCAGTGAAAATTTTGTTGATTTTCTCGATGTGACCGTGTATAAAGGCAAGCAATTTCAGGCGTCCGGTCATTTAGATTATAAAGTATATTTTAAACCAACTGATTCACATCAATTGTTGCACACAAAATCATTTCATCCTCAACATACATTTAAAGGTATCATCAAATCACAGCTCATTCGTTTCCACCGCAATTCAAGTGATAAGGTAAATTTCAATGAGGCTTGTTCTACTCTATTTGGCGCCCTCAGATCGAGAGGGTACTCGCTGCGCCTTTTGCGTAGCCTGAAATCCCAAACCCTGAAAAAGCTCGAAAGTCCAGCTGAAACTAGCGATTTCGAACCACTGAAGATTGAACACAACAGACCGTTGCAAAATAGTAGTGGCGCGGTATTTAATTGCAAAAAGCCTCGTTGTAGACTGCATACTTTTATGCCTGATCAGAAAGAGGAATTTTCCTCCGAACAAACGAAAAATCATTATCAGATCCGTAACCCCCTCCATTGTGATTCACCAAACATTATTTACCTTATCACTTGTAAGCGATGTCGGAAACAGTATGTTGGTCAAAGTCAAAATCCTTTTCGAGAACGTGCTACTAGACACAAACAGGATATAAAACATAATGCTGATGCCCCAGTAGCACAACATTTTAACCTTCCTGGCCATTCTTTGGACGATTTCGAAATCCACCCAATTGAACAGCCACCAATTAAAGACACATTAGAAGAAACGGATGAATTTAGAAAAAAACGTGAAGCTTTTTGGATCAATACGCTTCAAACCCTCTGGCCATTTGGTATGAACATATCAGAGGGCGAATGCGAAAGGAGGTCCATCATTCCTTTCACTTTAACGTACAACAGAATGAATATCGAAATAGCAAAAATGTTAAAAGATGAATTCAATTTTACCAATGCTAAATTAAATGAACCTTTGAATCTTCGACCTGTCATCGCCTATAAGAAAAACAAAAGCTTGCGTAACATCCTTGTAAGGACTAAATTAGAGCCCATCAATGAATAACATCAATTATTGCCAGTCAGTTTAACCAGTTCCTAAGCTCATCACTTAGTTTAAATCAAATTTGGTGTAATTTTTTGTCATGTTTGAAACCCATCTGGGTTCAGTAAATGAAAACAATTTTTCGGCGGCATATTAAAAGAAAAAAACGTTTCAGTATGAAATGTCTGTGCCAGTGCGATTTTTTAACCTCAAACACACACACACACACACACACACACACACACACACACACACACACACACACACACACACACAGTCTTGTCTACCCTACATACCGAGGTGCCCCATTGTTTGTCCTTTGTGTGGACTAACGGTTTCTACCTCGTTTTGCCGGTACAGTTCTGGGAAAACAACCGAGGTAAAGGGTTTCTTTTGTCTTTTGTACCTCGGTAAGGCAAAACACGCAAACTCTTTTGTCTAGTTACCTTGTCAAGTTGGTAAGACAAACCCACCCACACACACACACACACACACACACACACACACACACACACACACACACACACACACTCTGCCAATGTGTTAAGAGGCAATTACCGGGTAAGACGTAGTTTTCTTCCCGTAAGACTCATATGATTTTATGTACATTCGTGCATTTTATGACTTCTCGATTGGTGGCTAGGTCGTGTTCTATGGCGACCTCATGGGTACATCCACTTTTTAGTTGGTTGGTTTCCTGTGGTGGTTCGTCTTTATGTCATATACGAGCACCTAGTTCATCATCAATAAATTGCTAGTCTTTGGGTACCTTGGAGGCTGTCTAATCAGTTAACTGGTATTCAGATGATTACATGCGGAATTTCAGTGCTCACACGCATAATAAATGTATTATTAGGCAGATGTATGTTATGGACCGTAGAAACAATGAATTATTTTGGGGGCGTTCCCTGTCGAGTCTGTTAATCATAGCTTGTTCCATTTCTAGATCCAGGTTTCTATTAATGTCGGTACCCAATCGAATACACCTTGTTTTACACTCTTGTATATTCGCACGTTTCTCGATTCATAGATATTGAGTAGTACATGTCGGGGAGTGTTATTACTGGAATTTATTATACACCTGAATGGGGTCGCCTGTGGGTTACCTCGGAAATGTGTTTACTCTCCAGAGATCGTTCATTGTGATTCTATTGGACATGTGTATGTTATATATTATATCACTGGTTTTCGACCTATCTATGTATGCCGACTCTGGTATACGTTACAAGCGGGCAATATTAATTACCGGGATCACAGCTATAGCCTTAGCTTCTGAAGTGGTGTTAAGCACCAATTTATTAATAACAATTAATACCTGGGTGCCTGTTCGACAAATACTTATATTGTCATTTGGTACCGCTTTTACTGATTTCAGAGCGCTCCCCTCTTTCTTTTTGAAGGGGGGGGGGGGGGAATTTTTTTTTTTTACCTCTCCTCCAGTTTGATAAGTATGTAACTACGAGTGAAGCTGTTTTGTCTGTAATTATATCCTGGATACAGCTTGTGTTTTATTAGTCCCCTACGGGAACCGTAAGGGGACTATAGGATTGCACTCCTACCGTTTGTCCGTCTGTCCATCCATCTGTCCATCTGTCCATCTGTCAGTCTGTTTTTATGTTACCACCTCTCCCTCCAACATGCTTTAAGCTACACCTTTCATATTTGATACATGGATAAATGGTTCTGAGGGGATGATGCATGCTCAGAATCTTTGTTTCAAAATCCAAGATGGCGGAATGGTGGCCATTTTTGTTGTGTTTTTTTTAAGCTTTCTTCTCTATTTTCATGTTACCACCCTTCCCTCCAACATGGTTCAAGCTACACTTTGCATATTTGGCACATGGATAGAGGGTTGGGAGGGGATGATGCACGTTCAATATTTTTTTTTCAAAATCCCAGATGGCGGCCATTTTTGTTGTGTTTTTTTAAGCTTTTTTCTCTATTTTATGTTACCACCCCTCACTCCAACATGGTTCAAGCTACACTTTTCATATTTGCAACATGGATAGAGGGTTGTGATGGGATGATGCACGTTCAATATTTTTTTTTCAAAATTCAAGATGGCACCATGGCAGCCATTTTTGTGTTTTTTAAGCTTTTTTCTCTATTTTATGTTACCACCTCTCCCTCCAACATGGTTCAAGCTACACCTTTCATATATGGTACATGGATGAAGGGTTGTGAGGGGATTATGCACGCTCAATATTTTTTTTCAAAATCTAAGATCTGTCTGTCTGTCTGTTCGTCTGTCTGTCTGTTTGTTTTTATGTTACCACCTCTCCCTCCAACATGCTTTAAGCTACACCTTTCATATTTGGTACGTGGATAAATGGTTCTGAAGGGATGATGCATGCTTAATATTTTTTTTTCAAAATCCAAGATGGCGGAATGGCGGCCATTTTTGCAGTGTTTTTTAAGCTTTTTTTTTTCTATTTTTATGTTACCACCCCTCTCTCCAACATGGTTCAAGCTACACTTCTCTCAATTCTAAATTTTTAGATTCCATTCACATTTGAAATCCTGTCTGATAACCTGTATTTTACCCAAACCACCCCCCAGTTCAGACACTCCTGTTGACTGTTGTCATGAAATCCGAATTGTCCCCAAGCTGAACCGTCCCCAGGCCGAACCGTCCCCAATTATTTTACCAAAACTGCCCCCCCCCCCCTCTCCCCCAGGTCTGATACTCCTGCTGACTGTGGTCATGTCTTATGTGACAAAAACACCTTATGTCACAAAAGCGCCGTCTGGGACTAATACCACCTCGGTGGGCAAACACTTGTTGTATATGGTGTTTGTTTGTGGGGGATATCCTCTCATTCTCAAATACGCCATCCTAATTTTTTGGGCTTTGTCCGGACCAGCCTTAACAATTGGGAACTTGTTACATCCAAATTAGCATAGTCGTCATGCTAAGAATACGGAATTACTTGATTTGGACTCCTTATTATACCCCACGCAACGAAGTTGGGGGGTATAATGTTTTTGACTGGTCCGTCCGTCAGTCCATCAGTCCGTCAGTCAGTCCTACTTGTTTTCCAGACTTTTTTTCTACACGCTTCCAGATTTTGAGCTGATTTTTGGTATGTGAGTCTAACATGGTGGCCTACAGATCAAGTTTGCATTTTGTTCCGCTCCACTGATTTTTACCCAAATTACGGCCCTTGGGCTCTGAAAAATTCATCAAAATTACAGTTTTCCTGACTTTTTTCTACACGCTTCCAGATATTGAGCTGATTTTTGGTATGTTAGTCGGACATGGTGGCCTACAGATCAAGTTTGCATTTTGTTCCACTCCACTGATTTTTAGCGAAATTACGGCCCTTGAACTTTGAAAAGTTCATCAAAATTACAGTTTTGCGGACATTTTTCCTACACACTTCCAGATATTGAGCTGATTTTTGGTATGTTAGTCTAACATGGTGGCCTACGGAACAAGTTTGCGTTTTGTTCCGCTCTGCTGATTTTTACTGAAATTACGGCCCTTCGACTTTGAAAAATGCTTCAAAATTACAGTTTCCCGGACTTTTTTTCTACACACTTCCAGATATTGAGCTGATTTCTGGTATGTTAGTCTGACATGGTGGCCATCAGATCAAGTTTGCATTTTGTTCCGCTCCACTGATTTTTACCCAAATTACGGCCCTAGGACTCTGAAAAATTCATCAAAATTACAGTTTTCCGGACTTTTTTTCTACACACTTCCAGATATTGAGCTGATTTTTGGTATGTTAGTCTAACATGGTGGCCTACAAAACAAGTTTGGGTTTTGTTCCGCTCTACTGATTTTTACCAAAATTACGGCCCCATAGACTTTGAAAAGTTCATCAAAATTACAGTTTTCTGGGCTTTTTCTCTACATGCTTCCAGATATTGAGCTGATTTTTGGTATGTTTGTCTAACATGGTGGCCTACAGATCAAGTTTGCATTTTGTTCTGCTCCACTGATTTTTACTGAAATTACGGCCCTTCGACTTTGAAAAGTTCATCAAAATTACAGTTTTCTGGACTTTTTTTCTACACGCTTTCAGATATTATCAAAATTACGGCCATTTTAGTATGTGAGTCTACCACAATGACTTACAGATCAAGTTTGCGTTTCGTTCTGCTCGGCTGATTTTTGTGGAAATTACGGGCCCTGGACTCTGAAAAATACAAGTAACAGATTTCCGGGTCATTTTCCTAAAAATTATAGATTTCCGAGCCTGAAATATCTGGGCGCGTGGGGTATGTGAGTGTGCTCACTAAAGTTCTATATTTTATGTATGTCTTTTATTACTGTATAGAGAGACATACATGCAGTTCCTTTTAAATTTTCTTTTACCTTGGATTACAGGCTTGGAACTATGTTGGTCTACTAATTCTGAACTTCTAGGCCCTCCGCCTTTTTCCGATTCAGCTAGTCTTGGCCACTGAGTTATAGTATAAAAATATTATAAATTTAAGGTAATTTGTATATTTTTAATACTTACCAGTGGCCCAGACGGAGATAGCCCTCCCTTGAGTGGGCACTCATACCTCCCCGCTGAATTGTTATGTAGTACTCTCTTCTACAAAGAATGATGCTGGCGCCAATTCTGGTCACTTCCTGATGGCTGCACATGCACAGAGAGTAAATGTATGGAGGACTAGATAGGACTTTTAATTTTCGGTTTTGCAAGCAAATTTTGGGGATTGGGTAGTTCAAAATTTGTGTTTGGCCCCTGATAACTTTGAGTTAGCACCAGTTAGTCTGGACCATTGGTAAGTATAAAAAATATACAAATTACTTTAAATTTATAATTTTCCTCTTCTTGGAGGCCACTGGATTTTTCTGCATTCTTCTTTTTGAAGACAGTTTTGAGTAATTTTCTAACTCAAAGCTGTCATCAAAACAAAAGGTAGAAAAATCTGATTGCCAATAAGAACTGTCAAATTGAGTACTCTTTCCAGTAATCATCTTGTTAGGATTTGTCTTGTTGGGGATAAACCAAAGGTTATGACATGGTCAGCCCAACAAGACGAATCCCAACAAGACAAATTTAATTAAAATAACTATATAACCCACTTATTTTGAGGTTTGGGACAAAAATGTACATGAGAATGGTATTTTGAAGTGGAATTTCATTTTCCAAGAAAAAATATGTATTTGAGACATTTCATTTACTATATACCAGCCTGAAATAAAATCACGCACTGGTAACAAAAGATAAAGGAGTTTACATCTTATAGAGTATAATATTTTTAAACATTTATATAAAAATCTATTTTTATTCCCCTGAAAAAATTTTCGAGGGCATATAGTGTTTGTCATTTCTGTCTGTCTGTCCTCAGGAAGATTTTCGAGTCTGCTCCATAACTCTGAGATGTTTGTTGGATTTTGTTGAAACTTGGCATACATGTTGCTTATTGGGAGAGGATTTCAGGCCAAAAATTTGTTTTTGTTCAATGGAGGTCAAGGTCACAGATCAAGGTCATAGTTCGGGGGCATCCGTGGCCGGTCGGTCACTGTTACTCTTGTTCTGACATGTTTTTTCAACTTTGTCGGCAATATCTTCTTTTTTTTTAAATTTGCCTTTTGTGTCACAAGTGAGTCTTTTCACAAAGATAGCTGACTGACTGTTTGCTCTGCAGTTAGTGAACACAAAGTATTGTTGCTGGAACAAGAGATAGAGAGAAGTAAGGGTTGTATGTTATTTGTTAGTTATTATTGCACCATGAACTACTAACATGGCTTACTGTTGCCCAAAGAGATTTTAATTAACAAGGCCTCTGTTTTACTGGTAAAATAGGACCCAGTCACCAATGCTTGGGAGGTGCAAACCCTCTCCAAAATGGGCAAATGGCTTATTAACGCTCACCCCTGGTCTTGAGTTGAAACATGCTTAGCCATTGTGCAAAAATATGTGACCTTAAACACCAATAAATAAATAAATAATTAACAAGGCACCATGCATTGTTATGTTGCATGGTTTGCAAAAATTTATGTACCTTTTTATCAATCAAACTTGCAGTATAGTCGCCATGGAGTGGTCGAAATCCACTTGTGGGCAGTGATGTCCATTAGGTGAGTTATCTTCAAACTATAGGTTTTTATTCCTCTTGGATAACTGATATACTTTATACTTTTCAGGGGTGGGGGGGTGGTGGTTCTAGTGGTAGAAAAACTGTGGTCAGTGTTACAAAATGAAGGGATTTCAATTATTTTTGTTTCAAAAGTACTGGAATTTTGTGCCACCCTTTCTCAATAAGCTTCATGAATTTGTTCTGCTTATATAACTTTAAAAATTTATTCTGCTTGCATAGTTGATGAGCTGAAAGTCTCATATAAAGAATGTTCATTTGTAGCAAAGCAGCTTTATTATTTTTTGTGATTTCATGAAACTTTTAAAATTATTTCAGAAACCTTCAAAATGCAGAGGCCCGAATGGAGAAACTCAGCAGGGCACTTGATGAAGTTGATCACAAAGTTGAGCAGTTGAGAAACAAATTTGGCAAGCTAACAAAGGAAGCAGCAGAACTGAAGATCAAATTGGAGAAGGAGACTGAAACTATACAAGCTGCTGAAACTCTTGTATCTAAACTGGATGGAGAATACAAAAGATGGAATGATCAGGTTTGTTTATTGGTCAACCCACTTTCTGTGTGTCTTTGTTTATCCATCCATCCATCTGTCCATCCGGGAGCATGGTGGCTCAGTAGGTAGAGATGCAGGCTGCAAGCTGAGAGGTCCTCAGTTTGATTCCCTCCTGTGCTAACTGCGTTGTGTCCTTGTGCAAGACACTTAATTCCAGTTGTCCTCATGTGTACTGCACGTCGATGGAGAACTTGTCTTCAACCAATGTTAACCCTGCTTGTGTGGAGTTAGTTTGTTGGGGAGTCTGACAGTTGCTCGCCATTGCTCAGTGGTTCTTTCCGGGCACTCCGGCTTCCTCTACCTGTAAAACTCTGTGACATAACGTGACTCTGGCTGTCGAAAATGACGTTAAATCCCCAAAAATAAATAAATAATCTGTCCATCCATCAATCTGCTCTTTTCTGGTAATAACCCACAAATTGTTATTTAGGTTAAGCAGGGGTTACTTCCATTGTCAAATACATGAACGAAGTAAAGGTTGCGACAAAATAATACAACAAAAAATTAAATTCCTAATTCAGAGTGTTTTGCCTGTCGGATCCGACACTCTTTCTGGACTAACTTGAGAGGTTGCATTTTGCATCCATATATATGAATAGAATGGCATGCCATTTAAATCTCCACAGAATTTCACCAAAACAAACAGCAACTACAACTGTGGGATCTCACAAAAGCATGTTCTTTGTTAGTTGTTTTTTATTTAGGTGGAAATTTGGTGTTATATTTTTTTTTTCCAGTAATTTTGATAAGACATAGACAGCATGGCTTGTAAAGTAAGACAAAGAAGACAGAAAAGTATCAAAATACTTTATTCATATAGATTATCATCATGTTATATTTCGTAACCTGCTGACGGATTACAATGTAAGCTCTTTATTTCCAGGTTGTGTGCTTACATTCCGTACCTTTACTCTCTGCACACTGATGTTAAAATATCAGGATCTGAAGAATGTGGTTTGTGTCATAATGCAACTGGGAATTTAACCAATTCAATCTTGGTTGACAGAGCTTAGTGAACTCTGTCAAACAAGATTGAATTGGTGAAATTCCCAGTTGCATTATGGGAAAAATGTGCAGGTCAAAATTTTGAAATTAAAATCAGTTTGCAGATGAGTGACTGAAGGTATTCTGTCCATGTTTACATTCACTTCCTTACATGGTAGGAGGGGTTGCCTAATTCTCAACAGAGCTCTGATACAATGAATCCCTCTTGAATGAATGTTTCTTAATCCTTTACGTTACGCGAATATTAGAAGACACTTGCCAAAATTTTTCTTTTTGAGACAAAAATTGAAAAAAGTAATAACATTTTGCTGACAATGTTTGTGAATAATGCAGGTTGGTTTTGACCATTATATTAGGAAAAGGGTTAATTGAATAACCCTGTTAATTGCAAACTCTGTCAGTCAAGATATGATAAAGTAGAATACAGGAAGATAACCAAATTGAATTCAATACAGTAAAACCTGTCTTGAGATACCGCTATGGCTATGTACTGATTGGTTTCACTCTGTAATGGACCTATCAGGAGCGACCACCAGACCTGTTAACTCTCCCGGTTTGAGGCACTAACTCACGCTCTCACAGTCACATCCTATTTTCTCCTGATTTGACACTTTTCAAAAATAGTTGTCCTGTTCTATTTTGAAAATTAAACAAGTTGCATTGTATGACAAGAATATTCTCATACTGTCGCGGTTATGTGAAATCAAAATTATATAAACTCAAAATATAAATTAAATAAAAACATAATCTCTCAAGTATAATTAACTTCAGCTGACCTTTTATATATGCTATTGTTATGGTTCATACCAAATTTATCCGAACTACATGACATTTGCAAAAGCCGACAAAAACCCCAAAATGCCAAAATTTAATCTACCACCGTGTAAGTAGGAACCAAATCGCGGAGGTAAGGGCAGGAAACACACTGTGTAGCTCTTTGGTAAGGCCTGCCCCCCCCCCCCCCTCCTTCCCATTTCGAATGGAAAAAACCTAAGAGAAGGCGAATAAACAGGCAGTAAAAACGGCTCAGCTGTGATCTTCTACCAGAAGGGCTGGATTCATTGACTCAACCAATCCAGTACAAATCCAATGCCTATGAATAAACAAAATCAGGAATGAGAAGATGAACTGACAGGCAGTAAAAATGGCTCAGCTGTGACCTTCTACCAGGAAGGGCTGTCTTCACCGACTCAGCTAAATCATTAAAAATCCAACGTCTCAAAGCAAAATAAGCTAAAACTGGGCTAGAGAAGATGAATTATCAGGCAGTAAAAATGGCTGAGCTGTGACATTCTACCAGGAAGGGCTGCCTTCGCCGACTCCAACTAATCCAGTAAAAATCCAACGTCTATGAATAAACAAAATCGGGAATGAGAAGGTGAATAAACAGGCAGTAAAAACAGCTCAGCTGTGACCTTCTACCAGGAAGGGCTGCCTTCGCCAACTCAGCTAAATCAATAAAAATTCAAAACAAAAACTGGGAATTGGTGACAGGTAGTTTACAAGCTGCCTTCCACAATGTAATCACATACTTTTGTCTATTATACTAATTCTGCCTTTTTCTTTTAGCAGGTACACAGAGATACTTTTTTTTGATCGCCAGCACCCCAATAACTGCTATGGAAACTATAACCGATATGGAACACAGTAACCGCTATCGACTCTGAAATCCTCTGCTCCATCCTAAGAAGTGGTCACCCACCACCAGGGAGGCGAGCGTTGGTCCTGCACCCCCCCCCCCCCCCCCCATCTACCCCTTTTTGTAAGCGTCTGAAGCACACATTTTTGACCCAGCCAAATAGGTTCCGATGCAGGCCTGCCCCCAAACCAGGGAAGTTTGGGTCTTTGTATGGGTGGTCCCCGAAAGGGGCCGTTGTTGTTTTCTATCCAAAGATACATCCAACTGTAAGCCAGAAAAATGAACAAACTCCAGCTTCCATCAACCGCCTGAGGCAGACTATACTTGCCAATAATGGCCCATCACCGCATCATGATTATTCTTCAAAATGGCAGACTTTACCCACCCGAAAATAACACCACAACAACCTCGGGGAGAGGTAGCACCTTTGTGAGAGGACCCCCTTTCACTCTGGTCCTCACCCAAGGGTTCAGTCAGTGATCAACAACCAACACAAAGACAACTCAACACTCATCCTGACCATCTAGCCCGGGACATCTGCTGAGTACTCGATCCTTTTCCTCCTTCAACACGCCTGGACATGTGGCCACAAGATCTCTAACAGTCACAGAGGGTCGAAAAGGGGCTTGTCCCACAGCATCCCTGTGCGCCTTTGGCGTGTGAAAACCATTTCTTTCTTTGGATGGACCAGCTTCTTCACATCATAATCTCAAAGAGTTTTCAAGTTTATGTACTTTTAATTGTAATTATTAAACAACGCCTTTGTACTTGTATTAAAACTGAATTAAAATTTTTAGGAATTTGAAAAATCAATTCTCCTTTTCTGTAACAAATATTCTCTGGTTGGTCATTCACTGACTAGTGAAAACCTCAAACCTGTAATGAGAGACCACCTGTCTTGAGAGACCACTTTTGCTTGGCAAAAAGGGCAGTCTCTCAAGACAGGTTCTACTGTACTCCTGTTAACTCCTTGCATGCTGCTGGCAGATATTCCTGCCCAGCACAGGGTTTCTCCTATCACTGAAAAAAGTATAAATATGGCACATTTAATCACATTAAACATAGATTAGAGAAAAAATGTCAAGGCATAAGTTTTTTTCTGTATTTTAGGTTGGTGAGTTGGATGCAACATTGAAAGAATTGCCCAAAAGAGCATTGTTGGCTGCAGCCTTCATCACATATTTGTCAAAAGAACCAGAAGATATCAGAAGGTCATCTATGAATGCTTGGGCATCATCCTTTGGTGTCTCAGGATTTGATCTCAGGAGGTTCCTTAGTACTGAGAGTGAACAGCTAGTTTGGAAATCTGAGGGACTGCCATCAGATGAATTGTCAATGGAAAATGCTTTGGTCATTCTTCAGGTATGATGGATTTAACATTAATAATCATGAACCTCGTTGATTTTGTTGTTTCCTCTCTTTAGAGATCAGTTTTCGTCAGTTGTTCATTTGTCATCCATCAGCTATGAATGTTATGTTTTCGACTTATCCTCAAAAACTACTAGACCAAATTTAACCAAATTTTATATACATGTTCTCATCATATGTCAATTTGAGTAGTTCAAATAAAGTTGCCACGCCCTTGGTGTGCACCACAGGGCATAACTCTGTTAGTACCCCCAAAATTAAAAAGAAATCTTCTCCATTTTAACATTTTAAAATATTCTTCTTTAGAGCTACCAGTCCAAATCATTTGATAGGTGGTACTCACCATCCTTATGGCAGTCAGTTGGTTCAAACCAAACCCCTGGCTTTATATTTGAGCTGCCTATGGGTACGATATGAGGAATATTCTTTAAAAATCTTCTCCAGATCCACCCGTCAAAATCTTTTAATATCTTATATTAATCATCATTAGGTGGGTCAGATTCAAGGTTGTTCAAATCAAGCCCCTGGCTTTATATTTGGGCTCCCTAAGAGAGCCCAAATTTCAACTTTGTACAATATGAGGAATATTCTTTAAAAATCATCTTCTTCAGATTCACCAGTCAGAATATTTTGATATTTGTTGTACAGCATCCCAAGGGGAAGGGGGGTTGGGGGGGGGGGGGGGGAGGTTCAAATTTGTTAAAATCACCGTTTGTAAATTCATATTTGGGCCTCCAATGGAAGCCCAAATTTTAACTTCGTGCATTTTTACAGATATTCTTTAATAATCTTCAGATTCAGCAAACTAAAATTTTTTGATATATGGTATACAGCATACTCATGGAAGCCAGATCCAAGTCTGCTCAGACCCTGGCATCATATTTGGGCTCTTTTGGTATTTGATATTGAGCATCGTTAGGTGGGTCAGATTCATGTTTGGTGAATCAAGACCCTGGCTTTATATTTGGCCTTCCTATGGGAGACCAAATGTTAAATGCAATATAAGAAATATTCTTGACAAGTCTTCTTCAGATACACTAGTCAGATACTTTTGATTTTTGGTATTTTGCATCATTAGATGGGTCAGATTCAAGTTTGTTCAAATCAAGATCCTGAATTCATATTTAGCCTCCACATGGGAACCCAAATTTTAACAAAGTACAATATGAAGAATATTCTTTAAAAATCGTCTTCAGGTCCACAAGTCAGAATCTTGTGATATTTGGTACACAACATCCTTAGGAGGCTCAGATTTAGTGCAATTTGAGGAAAATTCTTCAAAAATATTCTTCTTCAGATCCTCAAGTCAGAATATTTTTTATGCAGTATCCTAATGGAAGTCATATTCAGGTTTGGTGAAATGAAGTCCCAGCACCCTATTTGGGCTCAAATTTTAACTTAGTGTATTATGAAGAATATTCATTAGAAATATTCTTCAGATTCACCAGTCAGAATCTTCTGATATTTGGAAAACAGCATCTTTACGGAGGTCAGATTCAAATTTGTTTAAATCATGTCCCTGGGTCCATATTGCACTTATAATGCATCCCTAGGAGGGTCAGATTCAGTTTATTCCAACCACTACCCTGGGTTTATATTGGAGCTTCTAATGCAATACGAGAAAAATTCTTTAAAAATCTTCTTCAGATCCAGCAGTCAGCATCTTTTGATATTTGATATACAACATTGTTAACTGGTTGGGTGCTGGAAGCCACTATCATGGCTTAAAAACAAAGAAGGTCACCAGAGCAAAAGCTGATATTTTCCTTCTCATGTTTCATATTCTGTCAAACGTAAATAGTATTTTGTTCATATAAATTTGTTTTATTGCAACTTATTGGAGAGTGCCTGTGAGCACTCTTCAATAATTTGTAACAAAACAAATTTTGAATAATAAGTTCAGACCACCAAAAATAATCTAGCCCTCAACCAGTTAAGGAGGGTTGAGGTAAGTGGGGGATCAGGTTCAAATTTGTTCAAATCAAGTCCCTGGGGTCATATTTGGGCTCCCCATGGGAGTACGAGTGTTAACTTGGTGCAATATGAGAAACATTCTTTGAAAATCTCCTTTTTCTGACAGACTCTTTTGATATTTGGTATGCGGCATCCCAAGGTGGGTCAGATTCAAATTTGTTCAAATCAGGGGCCTGGCCTATGGAGCCCAAATTTTAACCTCTGCACTTTGAGAAAAAAATCTTCTTCATATCTACCAGTCAGAATCTTTTCAGTGCACTCAAAATACATGGGATGGGTTGAGTGTTAACAATGGGTATAGACCCCACATCTTTTCCTGCAGTCATGCAACCCTACAAACATTTCTCCTTCTTCAATAGCTTGTTTGAGAGAGCTCACTGATAAAATCTATTAAATATTTTTATACTGTACCAATGACCCAGACTTAGCTGGTGCTAACTCTAACAAAACCAGGGCCAAACACAAATTTTGCCCCCCAATCCCCAAAATTTGCATCCAAAACAAAAAGAAATCATGTCCTAAAGGACCTCCATACTACGCCCCCACTGCGCATGCGCAGTGTCACGGACGTCCCGAAATTGGCGCCAATTATCATTCTCTGTTTGGCCCTTCATCAGTCAACATCTCACTGATCTTTGTGCTTGTAAATCTCAGTTTAAAGGATGCCAGACACGTAATTTTTGGAGAAATGGTGATTCTAAGGAGGATATAGAAGGAGGAGAGGAAAAGAAGTGACAAAAAATAATCAGGGCTGTACTTAAAATTTTTTGATGAAATTATGTTAAGTTGCCTATTTTCGAGGCATGGGCCTCTTGTTGTCATTCTTGCTAAATGTTGCAGTGTTTCCTCTCCCCTAGCCTTCTAAAGTCCCCCCTTGCAATTCTCCCATGCTTTTGGCATATTTTTGAGAAAGTTCATTTCTAAAATTTTCCTGGGAGAGTTGCTTGGATACAGAATGTTTTCTGTTATTTTCCCCATAGTTACGTTTTCACCCATGGGTGTATAAACGTTGTGTTCTGCATCTTCCATCTGATGTTCTGCAGATTCTCCCCTGGGAGTCTCTGTCTTGCATCAGATAGAGTGTAATTTTGATGACTGATTCCGGGCCAGTTTTGTCAGTGCCTGGAGTCATGTTTTCTGGTGTTTTACACTGTTTGTTTACATTGGCAACAGCCTTTTTTGAGGGGGGCTGTTTGCCTTTGGTGTAGTTTATCTCACTATAAGATACATTTATATTATCCGTAAGTGTCTCATTAATTATTTTATATAAATTTAAAATTTTTGACCACACTTTGCCATCGGATCCATCGGGGCTCAACGTTACTTTTCAGCAACTTGGGCTTCGCTGAAAAAATATTTTTTCAAAATTATTTTGATTTGCAATTGTTTTTTCATTTATTAATGGATCATGTTATTATGTATCTTTGTGTCAGGGGTTTGTGCGAGTAACTAGGACTTGTTGTTGACTTTTCACAATGAAAGGATATTGTTCAAATTGTAATGGGAAGAAATCTTCCTCTGACTTTCATGATCATTGTATTAATTGTAGTTAGTGTTCTCGTACTAATCCCTGTCCTATATGTCAACATTGGGATGATAAACATTGGAAACGTGTGTCACGGTATGTTGTTTCTGGAGAAAGGGCTATGCCGGCTCTTTCTCCGCAAGGTCACTCTACTCTCTCAGTTTTCAGAGGAACAAGAACAGGGTGATGTTTCCATGTTATCTTCTACAAGTGTGCGTCCGTCGTCACAAATGAATTCAGAGCTAGCGGCAAAAGTGCTCATGGAGATTAGACAAATGTCGTCCGCTAGCTCGCCCGGTGTAGCGTCCATTCACCGAATGGTTCGGCAGCCGGGTTCGACCGATGCGGTCCAGGAGGAAATTTTGGGTGATGCGAGCACTATAAACATACTAGGTACACACCCAGTGACGGCGGATAGTAAGCGAGAACGGAGGAAGCCTTTGAGTCCGGTTCCTAGCTCGTCCAGGTCCAGCCGGGCCGCGAGCGAGAGAGGCCCCTCTCTCGTACAACAACATCTGGGACCAGATGTTGTGGTACAAAATGTGTCGCAAGCGGAGCATACGTCCGTCGCTCGGGATGCTCCGTTGTATAGGCAGTCCGCGGAGACTGCTAAGGCTTCTTCTTCTCGTCAGCGCACACGACTGCACCTTGGCTGCATGACCGGCGATTTTTTACCAGCTTCGCCGATCAAGGATTCTTCGGCGACCAGGTCACACCATCCGGCAGCCAGGGATTCGAGACCGATGGACTCCGGACGTTCGCATAGAAAAAGTATGCGGGAGCCATCTGATGCGGAGCTGCCCTCGGCGAAGCAGCGAAAGACTGCGCCTCCGCAGTTCTCGACGCCGGACATTCTTGTGCAGATAGCACAGCTTATCGCAGCATCCCAGCAGCCGACAGATACGGTGTCGGATCGAGAATTATCCGACGGCGCTGGGTCGGTACGCTCCGCCGAAGCAGCGGGGGCGGACGACCGGGAACATCATGAGGTCCGACCGGATGGTGAAAGGGATACGGATAATTTGGAGCTATCCCTTTCGGAACAACATAAAGCTGCCGTCGACTTCATCCGGCACTTTCTCCCTCAAGTTGTTCCGTCGGGCCAGACTGCTGCGGTTCCGGACAAGAGGATTATAGCGTCATTGGACTCTGAATTTTTTGAGCGGTTCAGGGACATCGCTCCCGAGTTTCCGTCGCAGTCCAATAATGTTGCAAGAACATTTGAATTATTGAACGACGCTATATTTAAACTTGCTTCCAAGACGGGGAAAGCAGGTTTCTTGTCCGCTAATACTCTCAAGCTGCCTTTCATTAATGCAAGGAATAAATTCGACACGGCAGGACAGGGTATCCCGAGAGTTCCTCTGCGTATGGACGACGAGGCGGAAGACTTAGAGCTATCATTACCGTCGTCGGCTTCTATTCCAACCGCGGTGTTGGAAACAGCTATTGCATCTAACAGAGCCAATTTAGATGCCTTATCTTACGCAGATCACCTTACTAAGGCGTTATCACTGCGCCTTCAAGGGAAAGAGTTTCAGGATATACAATCCTCTTTAAGACTTCTTTCAAGGGCAGTAGCTTATTCCACGTGTAACTCCGCCCTTTCAGTGGCAAACCTGGAGTTGGTTAGACGTGACGCAGCCCTAGCTACATCCACACTCGTGGATTCTAAGGTGAAGAACTCTCTTAGAGTCGCTTCGGTCTCCGGAGAACTTCTCTTTGACGGCAAGCTTTCTGCTATTTATGATAAAATTACAAAGAAAGCTTCGGATTCTCTGTTGTTCAAATCTGCTTCTAAGAAGTCGGATACAGCAGACAAGAATAAGACAGGCACTTCTGGGTCTAATGCGCCCAAGAGAGGTTCCTATAGAGGTTCCGGTGCGTCCTCTTGGTCTTATTCGAGAGACCGTCAGGGTAACGACTCTCGTTCGGGACGTCCTTCGGGCCGGGACAACCGGTCGGACGCCCCGAGGTCGACGGGGCGAGGTGCGGGTCGTGGAGGACGTGGTTTCTCCTACCGCAGGCCTCGCAGGTCCAGGAGGTGATGGCTTAAACCTCTATCGCGTACCGGTTGGCGGAAGGTTGTCAAGCTTTTCACAAGAATGGGCGTCGATTACGGACGACCCTTGGGTGAGAGGAGTGACTTCGGAAGGTCTAAAGATATCCTTCAAACGAAAGCCTCCATTAACTCGAAGTCCAAAGTGGACTCAACTTCCGTCAAATCCGCAGAAAAGAGACGCTCTGTTATCAGAGGTGCAGTCTCTTTTAATGAAGAACGCGGTAGAGGTCGTAGAAAACCAGGAAACTCCGGGATTCTACAGCCATCTGTTTCTGGTTCCGAAACCAGACGGCTCGTTCCGTCCAGTCATAGATTTGAGCTGGATAAACAAGCTGATCGTCGCTCCGAAATTTTATATGGAGACGATTCGGTCGGTCAGAGCGAGTATTCGGGGTGAACGATTATGCAACACGCATAGATCTCAAAGATGCGTACTTTCACGTCATGGTACATCCGACATTCCGAAAGTATCTACGCTTCGCAGTCCTAGGAGTGGTGTATCAATTCCGGGCGATGTGCTTCGGATTGAATCTAGCACCCTGGGCTTTCACTCGGGTAATGAACTCGGTAATGATCTATTTCCGAGCTCATTCGTCTGCGGTAACGTCGGCCTACCTGGACGACATTCTTCAGAGGTACGGCAACGAGTTAACGCTTCAGAACGATGTTCAGAATCTACTTCTATTGCTCCGACGTCTCGGTTTTATAGTAAACGAGGAGAAGTCAGATCTGGTGCCGTCCAAGTCATTCACTCATCTGGGAATGAGCTTTGAGACGCACAACAATCTCGTTCGTCTGCCGTTAACCAGAGCGAAATTAGTCAGTTGTTACGCTCGCTATTGTCTGCACGCAGACAAAGTCACAGCGAGAGAATTTATGAGACTGATAGGTCTGTGCGGAGCCGCTGCGGATCTCATTCCGATGGGGCGGTTACGCACACGTCCTCTCCAAATTTTCTTGACTCAGAATTAGAGTGTGAAAATTCATTCGCTCGACGTAGACGTTCTCTTGTCAGATCAAGTGAAACAAGAGATTCAGACTTGGGCAAACATTCAGTGGTTAACTCAGGGAGTTCCGCTGCAGTTGCCGGATCCGAGTTTTACCATTATGACGGATGCCAGTCAAACAGGTTGGGGTGCATCATTAATCCCAACGGATTCGAGATGCCAGGGTCTTTGGGATCCGCAATTCCTGGGCAAGCACATAAACATCAAGGAAATGATGTCAATTTGGCTTGCGTTACGTCATTGGATGGACATTATTCACAATGCTCATGTCCAAATCCTATCCGACAATACGACAGTAGTGGCGTATATACGGAATCAGGGAGGCACTCATTCAGTTCCGTTGTTCAATCTAACGGAAAGAATCCTTCTGTTTGCGCTAGAACATCACGTTCTTCTTTCGGTCCGTCACATACCGGGTCGTCTGAATGTGCTAGCAGACTCCCTTTCACGAAAGGGTCGCTTGTTGCCGTCGGAATGGACTCTCAACAAACAAGTATTCAATCAGATTTGCTACCAATGGGAACGGCCAATGATAGACTTATTTGCGACACATCTCAACAATCAGTTGCAGACGTATGTGTCTCCGTGTCCGGATCCAAGAGCATTTGCAGTAGACGCTCTGTCGATCCCTTGGGACGGAATGATAGGATATGCGTATCCTCCAGCGCCGTTAATTCAACAAGTATTGCTAAAGATAAAACAATCTCAATGCAAGATTCTGTTGGTAGCATCTCTGTCGCCACAGAGACCGTGGATAAATCTACTCAGGTGTCTGTTGTGGGACCTACCGCGAAAGCTTCCTCCACGGGAGGATCTTCTTTCGCAGGGGAAATCGCGCCAACTCCATCACAACCCGCAAGGTCTCAACCTTCACGTTTTTCCATTGTGCGGTCCTTCTTGCATGGCAAGCACTTTACAGGACGAGCAGTGGACGCGATTTCTAACTGTAGGAGGACCTCCTCTTCGCTAAACTATGCGGCTAAGTGGAAGGTTTTTCGTCGTTGGTGTAGGGATCATTCTGTAGATATATTCGATCCCTCTATACCAGACATTGCAAACTTTCTAGTATACTTGTTTGACGAAATCAAACTGCAGCCGGTTACTATTAAGGGTTATAGGTCTATGTTATCTGATACCTATGCACATCATGATAGTTTACAAATTGGATCTAATGTCTCTTTATCTAAATTGGTTAGAAACTTCTCGATAAATAGACCCAGAACTCTTAGATTAATTCCTAAATGGAATTTAGCTTGGGTTCTTCGTAAATTGAAGGAAAAGCCATTTGAACCTCTTGGGACAGTAGATTTCAAATTCTTATCTTATAAGACAGCTTTTCTCTTAGCTTTCTCTTCTGCTAGAAGAGTCAGTGAGCTTCATGCACTGTCGGTGGATGATTCTCACTATCGTAGTGTCGGGAACACTATCACCTTCACTACTAATGTGGGTTTTTTTAGCTAAGAATCAGGCTCCTAATAAATATCCGGAACCTATTGTTATTAAGGCTCTTCCGTCTTCAGACGGGCGTAGGCCTTTACTCTGTCCTGTTAGAGCGTTACGTATCTATAAACAGAGATCTCAGTTTATCAGAAAGGGACGGAAACGTTTCTTTCTGTCTTTGATGCCTAATAGAAAGGACATTTCGGTCCATTCTATTGCTAGATGGATTCAATTAACTATCCGTACTGCTTATGAGAGTTTATCTTCTTCTCAGCAGTCTGTGCTTAAGATTTCCGCTCATGAAGTAAGAGCTCTTGCTACTTCTTGGGCTTATGCTAATAGTGTTGCTATTACAGATTTAATGAAGGCTGCTTATTGGTCTCAGCCATCCACATTCACGAATTTTTATCTCAGAAATATTGAGTCCATTTCTGGAGACCTGCATTGTTTAGGTCCGTTATCTGTTGCTCAGAATGCCGTCCACTAAACAGTTGCAACTATAGTTATGCAGGCTTTCTGTTCCGGCAGTGACTCCGTCCGGCTGCCCTCTTCGCTCTGGGCTATTTGACCCAGGGCAAGGGGAAGGGGGGGGGGGGGCGGGTGTTCCCTTAGGTCACCTGCTTTATAGTGAAAAGCAAGGGAATGCCTCCTCCAAGTCAGTATTTCTGAGTCACTTCCGGGATGGTTTTAAAGTGTAATATTAATGTTAAAATTCATTCATGTCTTATTTTTAAAGTGTAGCTCGGTGTGAAGCATTTGTATATGTCAAGTGTCAAACGGGCTTTAATATACAATACTCGGACACTTTTAAATGACTATAAAGAGTCTCAATTCTCTGGACTACTTTATTTATTGGCTTACTTTAAAAATAATTAGTATAAGGGATATACTGGATGTTAATAGAGAACATGAATATTATTGTGCTCAATTATTAAGGGTATTGTATCTTTCTAATTTAATATTAAATAAGAAAGATACATGTAAAGCCTAATACTCCTTTTCTCCTTAAGGGGTTACCTCTTTATTATATAGTTGAGCTTATTGGATTTTCCTCCATGTCCTAGGCCCTCCAGCCTGTTTACTATTCAGCTAAGTCTGGGTCATTGGTACAGTATAAAAATGTTAAAAAATTTATAGTAATTTATATATTTTTTATACTTACCAATGACCCAGACGGGGATGGCCCTCCCAGGAGTTGGGAACTCTTGCCTCCCCGCTGAGTACATAGCGCTGACCAGGCACTGCCAGTAAGAATGATAATTGGCACCAATTTCGGGACGTCTGTGACACTGCGCATGCGCAGTGGGGGCGTAGTATGGAGGTCCTTTAGGACATGATTTCTTTTTGTTTTGGATGCAAATTTTTGGGATTGGGGGGCAAAATTTGTGTTTGGCCCTGGTTTTGTTAGAGTTAGCACCAGCTAAGTCTGGGTCATTGATAAGTATAAAAAATATATAAATTACTATAAATTTTTTAACTTTTACTCAGTCATCATTGCTTTTATTAATAGTTATTTTGAAACTCATAATTGGTAATATTTTGGACATGATAATATCCCTGTTAATTGAATATTTGTCTCAAGATGGAGGTTATTTAACCCCTTATACACTGATGTTGCAATTTCAGAATTTGTACCTGCAAATTATGGAAAAAATTGCCAATTGAAATTCTAGTATTTTGACATCAGTGTTTATAGGGTGAATTTTCTGGGTTCTATTATCAATACAGCAAGAATCACCCACCCATTGGCAGGAGGAAAAGGACAAAGAGTTTTCTCTGGGTTGCCAAATTTTTCCCACCTGGCACAACCCTCCCCCTAAATCAAAGATGACCTGCCCTTGAAATCAGATCTTTTCTGTTTTCAGACAATGAAATAGAACATGTTTCATACTTTTGAATCTTAAAAACCTTTCCAAAATTTGTTTTCCTTGTTAATAAATTGTCTTGAGAAGACAATTTATCAATGAAATAACCACAAATGGGGGCATTTATAATGCGATCACATTGGTTATTGCCTAGTTGTTTTCCCTTGAAATAGATGTTTATTCATTTAATAACAGCCTGGGTTAAATTTTTATCTTGCTCACATAGTATTAATTATTGAATCCACTTGCCATGGCCCAGGGTTAAATAATTAATCCTGTTCGTGAGATAAAAAATTTACTAAGAAACACAAAATAATTATTCCATATCAATAAGATGTTTCAGTAATATATATATATCTGAATAAGGCTATTAAGGGGGAAAAAATCTTGTTTCTCAGGCATCTAAGTCATTGAAAATCTACCTCATCACCATTTCAGTGATGTTATTTTGCACCTGTATGACTTCAAATTTAACCAGTTATACCTTTTTTGAAGGAACTTACTGATGTCTGTCAAATAAGATGTAGGAAATTTTCCCTGCTGAAAACATTAGTTTTTCCACAGAATAGTGTAAGGAGTTAAATAAATAATTCTGAAATTTTCAGGATTGTTTTGTGGATTAACCCCCAAAAAAACCCAAACCCTCCCTCATCTTTAAATTGAGGGAAAATTGTCAGAAAAAAAAAAAAATTTTAATGGGTCTAATGCATCACTTTATACATCTCTGAAGTGGAGTGTAAATCTTCCAACAATTGCATCTGCATGATAATATAGAAAAATTACCTTTGCTAAGAATATATCGTAGCAGTTGGCATGTTAATTGTCTCAGCATTGAATTAGACTAATTTCCTGTTTATGATGGGTAGGAGAAGGTCCCAGTCTAATAGTTTTATATCCAGTTTACTGACACAGCAAAAACTCTATAATTAAAATTTGTTGTTTGAATTCATTGTTTTGTAGGAATTAATTGGTGAGCACAATAAATTTCTGCTGAAAAGATATGACTCCTGAGAAATTAAATCATCTGCAGTATAATGTTTTACAACAAAAAGTTCCAAAGATAATAGAAAGCTTCTTTCAATGCTGAGGCAGTTGGAGTCAGTTGAAGTGTGCATGTGCATGCAATAAATAAAAAATATGTACATAAAATGCCTCACATAAGGAAAACGAATTACAGTGTTCGACAAAAGTTATATGAAGGTGATTTTATATTTGTGGCATAAGAGTAGATCATGTAAAACATTATTAAACTGTTGCCAGTTTTTTCAATAATTATTTGTGGAACTTGGTTTGAGATCACAATAGATAAAACAGGTAATTTTTTCTCTCATAAGTTTTCTTTTGTGAGTATGTCAAATCATGGCTACAGTAAAACAACAATGCCCAAAACTTGATAAGGTGTTTTAGAAAATCTTTTCATATTTTTTTCATGTTGTCCGTTGAAGAATTCAGAAAATCTTTTCGTACTTTTTCCATGCTGTCCATTGAAGAAATTTCTTTTCAAGTTGGGTAAATAATGATTAGCAAAAACATCTCTTCTCTGTCAACTCCTTGGTTGATGTGAGAAATTATGTGGAGCTTAAAAATACATATTTGTATTAATTTGTTTCAAGTATTGGATTTTTCTTCCGATATATTAAGTACAGTTTGACAAGAAATAAAGTACTGTGATTTCAAAAGCAGGCAGAGAATTTCGACTGGATTGTGACGTAGTCGCAATCCAGTCGAAATTCTCTCTTCTTTCTTCCTCACCACAATATTAAATCACATTGACAAAAAAAATACCGGAACATTGAATCTCAGTTGCCTTTTTCCATCCCTTTCTCTTGATTTTGTCTTGATTTGACTTAGATTTGTTGTGGATTTCTAACTAAGAATCTTGGGAGTTTAACATGTATTAACATGTATTACAAAATTTTTATTCTGTTTTCCTCATGGTTATGTCCTTACCCTAGGGGTTAACTTACCAATGACCCAGACGGGAATAGCCCTCCCATGAGTGGGCAGTACTGGGCACTCATACCTCCCCACTGAATTATTATAATCTTTTTTTCTACAAAGAATGATTTATTGGCACCAGATTCGGTGACTTCCTGGCGTCTGCGTATGTGCAGAGGGTAAAATGTATGGAGGGCCAGATAGGACTTCTAATTTTCGGTTTTGTATGCAAATTTTGGGGATTGGAGGGCAAACAAAATTTGTGTTTGGCCCTAGATATTTTTGGGTTAGCACTAGCTAAATCTGGGTCATTGGTAAGTGTAACTAGAGGGGGTATCAGTACCTCGTGGCTCACCAACAGGTGGCCAATGTGAAGGGGTGGCTGGAGTAAAAAAAAAAGTTCAAAACCTGTACACAAAAGTCCAAAATTAAAGAAAATAAGCAGCTAAAGGGTTAAATAATATAAATAATAACCCCCTAAGAAGCATGCAAACATAAAATAGGAACCATGGCAATATGCTACAAGGTAAGTCTCCTCTTTGAAAAAAAGAAAGGCAAACCTCAAAACCTGCACATAAAAGTAAAAAAAGGTATCACATTTGTTTCAATGGGTTAAAATTGAGAAAAATACACTGATAATGTCACAGTAATCACCATGGCAATATGCCAGTAAGGTGAAACCCTACCTGAAAAATATCCTCTTGGAAGAAAAGAAAGAAAAACCTCAAAACCTGCACATAAAAGTCAAAAAAGTATCACATTTGTTTCAAAGGGTTAAAATTTAGAAAAATACCCTGAAAATGTTACAATAACCAGCGTGACAATATGCCAGTGAGGTAAAACTCCACTTAAAAAAAATATCAAAACCTGCACACAAAAGTACAAAACCTGCACACAAAAGTCCAAAATTAAAGTAAATAAGCAGCTAAAGGGTTAAATAATATAATAATAGCCCAAGAAGCATCATAACATAAAATAGGAACCATGGAAATATGCTACAAGGTAAGTCGCCACTTGGAAGAAAAGAAAGACAAACCTCAAGACCTGCACATAAAAGTAAAAAAAAGTATCGCATTTGTTTCAAGGGGTTAAAATTGAGAAAAATACCCTGTCACAGTAACCACAATGGCAATATGCCAGTAAGGTGAAACTCTACTTGAAAAATATCCACTTGGAAGAAAAGAAAGACAAACCTCAAAACCTGCTCATAAAAGTCAAAAAAGTATCACATTTGTTTCAAAGGGTTAAAATTTAGAAAAATACCCTGAAAATAATGTTACAGTAACCACCATGGCAATATGCCAGTGAGGTAAAACTCCACTTAAAAAAAAATATCAAAACCTGCACACAAAAGTACAAAACCTGCACACAAAAGTCCAAAATTAAAGTAAATAAGCAGCTGAAGGGTTAAATAATATAATAATGGCCCCAAGAAGCATCCTAACATAAAATAGGAACCATGCCAATATGCTACAAGGTAAGTCGCCACTTGGAAGAGAAGAAAGACAAACCTCAAAACCTGCACATAAATTAAAAAAACATCAAAACCTGCACACAAACATCAAAATAAGTCTAAAATTTGATTCAAAGGGTTAAAATTAAGACAAAATACCCTAGAAAAGAGTTAAATGTTATCGTGAACCCCCATAGCAATATACAAAGAAGAAAAATTTTTTTAAAAAGCACCAAAATCCAAACCTGTAAACAAAAGAAGTCCAAAATTGAAGTAATTAAGCAGGAAAAGGGTTAAAGAATACAACGTAGCCCTAAGATGCATGTTTACATACAATAGAAAGCATGGACATATGCTACAAGGTAAATCTACACTTGGAAGAAAGGAAAAAAAAACCCATGAAACCTGCACGCAAACGTCAAAATAAGTCTAAAAATCTATTATAAGGGTTAAAAAATTTTTAAAAATGCACTGGAAAGATATCAATGTTATAATAACCACCACTGCAATATGCAGTGAGGTCAACCTCAATTTAAATTTTTTTTTTTTATCACAACCTGTACATAAAAGTAAAAAGCTGTAAGCCTAAGTCCAAAACCTGTACATAAAAGTTCAAAATTGAAGTAATTCAGTGGGAAAAGGGTTAAATAATACAAACTTAGCCCTAAGATGCATGTTTACATACAATAGAAAGCATGGCCATATGCTGCAAGGTAAATCTCCACTTGGAAGAAAGGAAAAAAAACAACATCAAAACCTGCACGCAAACATCAAAATAAGTCTAAAATTTGATTCAAAGGGTTAAAATTAAGACAAAATACCCTGGAAAAGAATTAAATGTTATAGTGAACCACCATAGCAATATGCAGAAACTAAACAAAATTTTAAAAAGCCAAAAAATCAAAACCTGTACACAAAAGTTCAAAATATTTGAGAGCGGACGCCAACGCTGACGCCGACATAAGGGCTATGCCATAGGCTCACACAACTAACGTTGGTGAGCCAAAAAATATATAAAGTACTATAAATTTTTTCATTTTTATGCTATAACCCAATGGCCCAGACTAGGTGGTGCAAACTCAAAGTTATCAAGGGCCAAACACAAATTTTGAACCCCCCCCCCCCATCCCCAAAATTTGCTTGCAAAACCGAAAATTAAAAGTCCTATCTGGTCCTCCATACTTTTACTCTTCGCACATGCGCAGCTGTCAGGAAGTGACCGGAATTGGCACAAAAGGTCTTTCTTTGTTTGGCCCTAAAGTCAGCAACAATGAACTAACATCTGAGCTTTTAAATCTCCTTTTTTGAGGTTGCCAGACACAAATCAATGCAAGAATTGGTAGATCCAAGGCTGTTATTAGATGATGGAAGTGTTCAATGGTGGTTTTAGACGTTCAGGGTTGTAACTTTATAATATTTATAAAATTATTTCATGTTTCCCAATTTTGGGACATATACCTGATGTCATCATTTTTGATAATGATTATTCCACTGTTTGTTAAGTATTCTATTCCTTTCCTATCCTTCCATGAGCCCTTCCTGTTAAACTCTTACGCTTTTTGGCTATTTTTTATTGAAATTTTTTATTAAATTTCTTGGGAATTTAACATGTATTACAGAAAATTTATTCTGTTTTTCCCCATGGTTACGTCCTCACCCTAGGGGTGTTAGGTCGTTTAGTCTTGCATCTTTTATACAATGTATAGTTTTTTCTTCATATGAAGATCTAACTTTGCATCTGGTAGCATTAAATTGGTTTCTGAGTTAGGGCCTTTTTGTGTGCCTGATGTCTTGTTTCGGTTTTTTTAATTGACGTTGTTAACATTGACAACGTCCTCATATATAGGTAGTATTTTATATTCTATTACTGTTGAATTACTGTTGGATACATGGATTATTATTCCGGTTTTGTAGCTCACAGAATATTTATTCTGTTTTTCCCCAGGGTTACGTCCTCACCCTAGGGGTGTTAGGTCGTTTAGTCTTGCATCTTTTATACAATGTATCGTTTTTTCTTCATATGAAGATCTAACTTTGCATCTGGTAGCATTAAATTGGTTTCTGACTTGGGGCCTTTTTTGTGTGCCTGATGTCTTGTTTCAGTTTTTTTAATTGACATTGTTTACATTGACAACATCCTCATATATAGGTAGTATTTTATATTCTATTACTGTTGAATTACTGTAGGATACATGGATTATTATTCCGGTTTTGTAGCTCAATAAATTTGGATTTTGTCCACACAAAGGCTCTATCAGGATGCCTTTGGGCTCTTAATGTTCCCTTTGGGAACTTAGGCATATTTTGAATTTAATTTTGATTGCTATTATTCATGTATCTTAATTATATATTTTGTTGTGGAGTTTGGAGGACTGATATCGACTTTAGTTGATGCTCTCCTGCAGACTTTTGTCATTCTTGTGTTCACTGGGATGACTAATGTTGGAGATGGGTGTTGCGGTACGTTGTTGGTGGTGAGGTTCTGAGGCAAGGCCTTTCACCGCGTTACAATTCATTTTGTCAGTTTCTATTTCAGAGGAACATGAACATGGTGATGATATTCTGACACCCATCCAAGTGTGCAACCGTCGTCGCGCTCCGTTGAGCATACAGAGCTAGCTGCATTGCTCATGATTGCAAGAGTTAGGGCCTTTTGTTAATGGTTTTAATCTCTTGCAAGCAGCTAGCTTGACCGGTGAAGCGGTTACTCCATCCGTGGGAGCCGTGACACCAGGTAAGTCTGTTGCAGTGGAAGGAAGTGTAGATGTGGGTAGAGTTAGCACTTAAATATAAATAAGCTCACCCAGCGACGACGGAAATAGGGAGGAAATAGGGAGGAGGTCAGCAAGTTTCTTGTACTCGGTGAGGTCTAATAGACCGTGAGCAGGAGAGGCCCCCCTGTAACCTAACTACATTTGGGCCCAAATGTTGTTATGAGAAACTTGCACAAGCCAGAGCATATGTCCGCCCACTGCTCTGGATGCTCTGTTTAGTCTGCAGCCGGGGTTGGCTTCCTCCGCTACATTTCACAAGCCGAAATGAAGTTTTGCACGAGACGGAGCATACGTCCGCCCACCACTCACGACGCTCCGTCTAGTCTGCAACCAGGGTCGGCTCCTGTCACAGCTTCCTCTGCTACGTTATTAAAGCACACACGACCTCATCCTAGCTACCCGACTTCAGATATCCAGCCTGATGCACGAAGAAGGGACCACTCTTCGCCTGTGAAGTCTGACCATCCAGTAGCTAGGGAGATGAGGCCTCGATCATTGGGACGTTTGGAAAGAGATCCATCTCCGACACCGTCCCAGGAGCAGCAAGTGGCTAAGAAACAGAAGACCGCTGCTCTTCAGGCCTCCATGACGGACTTGCTGATGCAGATTGCGCAGCTGATTGCAGCATCCCAGCAAATGCAGGTGCAGCCTCCCTCAGACTCAGAACCTGAGCTGTCGGACGGTGCTGGGTCGGTCCAGTCATCTGTTGATGCAGATGCAATGGACCAAGATTCGCAACTGTTTCTCTCGGATGGTGAAAGGGATAAGGAAGAGGATTGCCCTTCCCTTTTGGAACAGCACATGGTTACGATAGATTTCTTCCATCAATACTACCCTGAATTTGTCCCGATGAATCAGAATGCTGCGACAACAAGAGAGAAACCGCTGGCGTCGTTGGACGCAGACTTTATACGGACAAAGGAAGAAGTTCTTTCTTTTCCGTTCAGTCTAGGCATGTGTCGCAGGCCTTCGGCCATGTAGACGATGCCATATTCACATTTCAATTGCGAGGAAAAAAGGCGGTTTCTTAACTACATCTTCCAAAAACATACCGTTTCTTGGACCAAGTTCATTTAAAATGTTGGAGAAGATGTTCAGAGAGCTCCTCTGCGTTTGGATGAGCATGCCGGGGATCTAGATGTATCCTTACCTGCATCATTCACTATTCGCTCAGACGCAATTAAAACGGCAATTTCATCAAGTAAAGCGAATTTGGACCCAATGTCTTGCGCAGATTTCCTTACCAGAGCTATGGCGCAACGTCTCAACGGGAAGGAATTTGAAGACGTTCGTACATTTCTTAGAGTTCTTTCCAGGGCAATTTGTACACCACATATAACTCCGCCCTAACAGTGGCTAATCTGGAGTTAATCAGACGTGATGCTGCCCTTGCATCGTCATCACTTATAGATGACAAGGTGAAAAGCTCTCTCCGGGTCGCTCTGGTCTCCGGACATACTATTTTTGATGACAAGCTTTCGTTAGTCTTTGAACAGGCTACCAAGAAAGCGTCAAGTGCTCTGCTATTGAAGTCGGCGTATCAACAACCTGCTTCAGCAGACAAGAGTAAAGGAGGACGTTACAGATCTAAACGTCAAAGGGAACTCCTCACGAGGGTACAAGAAACCCTCTTACAATTACGCTAAAGGTCATCAATATAGTGTCTCAGGAAAGGGGCGAAGGTCTGATTGGGACTATCAGTCAGACGCCCCTAGGCCGACGGGTCAAGGTTCTTCGCAGGGAGGATGTAGTTTCTCCTCCTGTAAGCCTTGCAGACCATACAGGTGATGTTCAAGACCTCTATTGCTTGCCAGTTGGCGGAAGGGTATCAACTTCGTGAGATACTGGATAGCAATCACGGAAGATCAGTGGGTGAGAAGTGTAGTCTCGGATGGCCTATGGCTATCATTCCGAGCTGAACCCCCACTAACAAGATGTCCGCGTTGGACAAATCTTCCGTCAGATCCTTTCAAAAGAGAGTCTCTCCTAGCAGAGATGCAGGCTCTCTTATTAAAGGAAGCAACAGATGTCGTCGAGAATTAAGATTCTCAGGGTTTTTAGTCACCTGTTCCTCATACCGAAGCCAGATGGCTCATTCCGACCGGTATTAGATTTGAGCTAGATAAACAAGCTTATCGTGGCTCCAAAATTCTATATGGAGACCATTCGGTCGGTAAGAGTGAGCATTCGAGTGAACGACTTTGCGGCAAGCATAGATCTACAGGATGCATACTTTCATGTCCTGGCACATCCGGCATTCAGAAAGTACCTTCGGTTCGCCGGACAAGGGAAGATTTATCAGTTCAGAGCAATGTGCTTTTGTCTGAACCTGGCTCCTCGGGCATTCACTCGAATAATGAACTCGGTAATGTCATACTTCCGAGCTCATTTGTCTGCGGTAATGTCGGCTTACTTGGACAACATTCTGCAGAGATACGGCAACAGAATTATTCTTCAGATCGATGTTCAGAGTCTGCTTCTATTACTCTGACGTCTCGGTTTCATCGTAAACGAGAAAAAGTCGGATCTAGCTCCATCCAAGTCATTCACTCACTTGGGGATTAGCTTCGAGACTCACAACAATCTGGTTCGTCAGCCGTTACCCAGAGCGAAATGAGTCAGTTGTTATGCTCGCTTTTGTCTACACTCAGATGCATTAACAGTGAGGGAATTCATGCGGCTGATGGGGTTGTGCGGAGTGGCTGCGGATCTTATTCCGATGGGCTGTCTACGCACTCGTCCCCTTCAGATATTCTTTACTCAGAACTGGAATGTGAAAACATGCATTCGCTTGAAACCAATATTGTTTTAACAGACCTAGTAAAACATAGATGTGAGTCTTTCATGGAAGACGTGTGTCGCCTGCACTATATTTTAATATTTCAGACAGAATTCTAAGTGGAAAAGGGGCATAACTCTGGAAAAAATACAGCGGATCAAAAAATAAAATAGGAGGTGCACAATGCCATTATGTGATAAAGAATCACTGAAAGTTTCATCAAAATCCATTCATAGGTTAAAGAGGAGTGGCGGATAAGAGAAAGTGTGACGCGGACGACGCAAGACGACAAAAGTAATCCCTATATGTCGCTCCCCACTTCGTGGGGCGACGACACAACAAAGGATTCAGATTTGGGGAGATCTTCAGTGGTTAACTCAGGCAGTTCCGCTGCAACTGCCGGATCCGGCTTTCACAATTATGACGGATGCGAATCAGACATGTTGGGGTGCGACCCTAGGTCCTGCAGACTTGAAGTTTCAGGGTCTTTGGGACCCTCAGTTCCTAGAGAACCACATAAACATCAAAGAGGTGATGTCAATACATCAGGAACCAAGGCGGCTCTCATTCAATTCCATTATGTGAATGTACAGAGAGGATTCTCCTATATGTCATAAATCATCATGTTAATCTTTCTGTCCGTCATATACCAGATCGTCTGAATGTACTAGCCGACTTGCTCTCTCGGAAAGGTCGCCTATTGCTATCGGAGTGGACTCTCAACAAGCAAATATTCAGGCAGATTTGCTACCAGTGGGATCGTCCCATGATAGATCTGTTTGCGAAACAGCGGAACAATCAGTTACCGATGTTCGTGTCGCCATGCCCAGATCATCGAGCGTACGCAGTAGATCCTTTGTCGATCTCATGGGACGGAATGCTAGGATATGCTTATCCTCCGACTCCGTTGATTCAGCAGATTCTGTTAAGATCAAACAGTCTTGTTGCAAAATCCTGCTAGCAGCACCTCTGTCATCACAGAAACCTTGGATCAATCTTCTCAGGTGTCTGTTATGGGACATTCCCCGGAAGCTTCCTCCACGAGAAGACCTTCTTTATCAGGAAAAGTATTTGTTCTCCACGTCCTTCTCCACCCTTAGTGGCATTATGGAGTCGATCAGACGTGAGGGAGCCTTGTGGTTCCTAAACTATTTGATGACTAACACAAGACGGTTCAAGTAATGTGGGTTTGGGGGGTTCGATATGATTTTGAATCCCCCCACCTGTCAATGTGTTAAGAGGAGATTACCTGGCAAGGCATAGTTTTCTTCCCGTAAGCCTTGTATGCATTTAAGTACATACATGCATTTAAGTACATACATGCATTTCATGACTTCTCGATTGGCAGCTGGGTCATGTTTTATGGCGACCTCATGGGCACATCCACTTTTTAGTTGGTTGGTTTCCTGTGGTTGTTCGCCTATATGTCATATACGAGCATATGATTCATCATCAATAAATTGCTAGTCTTTGGGTAACTGGGAGGCTGTCTAGTCAGTTAACTGGTATTCAGATGATTTCATGTGGGATTTCAATGCTCACGCGCATAATAAATGCATTATTAGGCAGACGCATTATTGTATGTTATGGACCTTAGAAACAATGAATTATTTCGGGGGTGGTCCGTGACGAGTCTGTTAATCATAGCTCATTCCATTTCTAGATCCAGGTTTCTATTAATTTTGGTACCCAATCGAATACTCCTTGTCTCACACTCTCATATATTCGCATGTTTTCTAGGAACATAGATATCGGATAGTACATGTCGGGGAGTGTTATTACTGGAATTTATTGTACACCTGAATGGGGTCGCCTGTGGGTTACCTCGGAAGTGTGTTTACTCTCCAGGGATCGTCCATTGTGATTCTATTGGACATGTGTATGTTATATATTATATCATCGGTTTTCGACCTATCTGCTTATGCCGACTCTGGTATATGTTACAAGTGGGCGATATTAATTACCGGTATCGCCGCTATAGCCTTAACTTCTGAAGTGGCATTAAGCACCAATATATTAATATAATTAATACCTGGGTGCCTGTTCGACGAACATTTATATTGTTTTTGGTACCGCTTTTACTGATTCCAGAGTGCTCCCATCTTTCTTTTTGAAGAAGATTCCTTCAAAAAGGGAGGGGGAGGGGTGTGATTTTTAGCTCACCTACTTCTGAAAGAAGTGGTGAATTATTGTCATGACCTCGGGCGTTGGCGTCCGGCATGTCCAATATTGTAAGATTTAATGTTAAGGTTAATTTCTCAAAGATCAGTGGGCTCAGGCCTTTGATATTGCATATGTAGGTTGTAGGGGACTATCAGAGCAGTATTTAACCCTGATACTATGACTTTTTTCCAAATTTTACCTAAAATTTTCTGCCAAAACCTGTAAGAATTTGCGTTTAGGTGTTGTAAGAATTTGCGTTAAAGTCAGCTTTTGTGCAGATTGTACTGCTTTAACTTCTCATTACTGTTGATTTTCATATTTCAATAACAACTGTAGGTATTAATCCTACTGTATACAGAAATTTAACGGAAATTTTCTTTTTTTTCTGTCAAAATTTTCATGTTTTTCTCGGACTTAGTAAATTTTAAGTTGTAAAACTTTGTAAACTTTGTGTTTAGGTGAGTTGTGTTTCTATGTGTCTTTCCAGGCGATTAATATTCTACACTTGGGTTACTGAACTCCATTGCAGTAATATTTAACCCTCATTACATGCATATTTGTTTAGGCATAGTGTTCTGCATCTACCATCTGATGTTCTGCAGTTTCTTCCCTGGAAGTCTCTGTTTTGCATCAAATAGCGTATTATTGGTAACTGATTTTGGGCCAGGGTTATCAGTGCCTGGAGTCATGTTTCTGGTGTTTTTACACTTCTTGTTTACATTGACAACAGCCTCTGTGGAGGGGGATTTCATGTCTTTGTGTTAGTTTAATCATAACTAGATACATTATTATTATTCGTAAGTGTTGCATTAATTTTTAAAAATATTTTTAAAATTTTTGTCCACACTTAGATTTGGGATCCATTGGGGCTCAACGTTACTTTTCAGAAACTTGGGCTTGTCTGAAAAAATATTTTTAAAAAAAATTTTTTTTTGATTTCAATTATTTTTTCTATGTTAATGGATCATGTTATTATGTATTTTTGTTTTCAGGGGTTGGTGCGAGTACTAGGACTTTTTGTATTCTTTTCACAATGAAAGGATATTGTTCAATTGTAATAGGAGGAAATCTTCCTCTGACTTTCATAATCATTGTATTAATTGTAGTCAATGTACTCGCACTAACTCCTGTTCAGTATGTGTCAATTGCGATGACAACAGGGGAAGCGTGTGTCACGGTATGTTAGCGGGGAAATGGCCATGCCGGTCCTTTCTCCACAGGGTCACTCTAGTTTATCAATCTCTATTTCAGACGAACAAGAACAGGGTGATGTATCCATGATGTCTTCCAAAAGTGTGCCACCGTCGTCACAATTAATGAAGAGCTAGTGGCAAAGTGCTCATGGAATTACGTCAATTGCCTAAGAGGTCCCTAGTAGGATCGACGGCTTTTGACGTCCGCTAGCTCGCCTGGTGTAGCGTCCATTCATCGAATGGTTCGGCAGCCGGGTTCGCCCGTTGCGGTCCAGAAAGGAGTTTTGGGTGATGCGAGCACTATAAACCAACCAAGTGCTCACCCAGTGACGGCGGATCAGAGGAGAGAATGGAGGAAGCCTATTAGTCCAGTTCCTAGCTCGTCCAGGTCCATCCGGGCTGCGAGCGAGAGAGGCCCCTCTCTCGTACAACAACATCTGGGACCAGATGTTGTGGTACAAAATGTTTCGCATTCGGAGCATACGGCCGCCGCTCGGGGCGCTCAGTTATATAGACAGTCCGGAGAGACTGTCAATAAGGCTTCCTCATCCTCACAGCAGCGCACACGACCGCACCTTGGCTACGTGACCTCGGATATCCAGCCAACTTCGCCAATCAGAGAATCCACGGCAACTAGGTCATGCCATCCGGTAGCCAGGGACACGAGGCCTGTAGACTCTGGACATTCGCATAAGAAAAGTATGCAGGAGTCAACGTACACAGAGCTTCCAGCGGCATAGCATCGTAAGACCGCTTCTCCACAGGCCTCAGTGACAGACGTGCTATCCCAAATAGCACAACTTATCGCAGCATCCCAGCAACGACAGAATCTCTGTCGGTTCATGTAATATCCGACGACGCTGGGTTGGTACGCTCCGCTGAAGCATCAGGTACGGATGTCCGAGAACTTCATAGGGTCCAACAGGATGGCAAAAGGGATTCGGAGGATTTCGAGCTTTCCCTTTCGGAACAACATAAGCTGCTGTACATGTCATACTGCTTTATCTTCTAGAGGTTGTTTCGTCGGACCAGAATGCTGCGATGCCGGATAAGAGACTGATAGCGTCTGTGGACACAAGAATTTTTGATCGGTTCAGGGACATCGTCCCTCAGTTTCTGACACAGTCCAATAATGTCACAGGAACTTTCGAATTATTGAACGACGCTATTTATATATACTTGCTATTAACAAGCAAGTCTGGTTTCTTGTTCGCAAAAGTTACCGTGATGTCTTTCAAGAGTGTGACTCTGTCGTCATAGTTAAATGAAGAGCTAGCGGCAATAAGTGCTCAGGGAAATACGTCAATCGCCTAAGAGGTCCCTAGTAGGATCGACGGCGTTGACATCTGCTAGCTCACTCGGTGTAGCGTCCATTCATCGAATGGTTCGGCAGCCGGGTTCGTCCGTTGCGGTCCAGGAAGGAGTTTTGGGTGATGCAAGCACTATAATAAGACAATAGTACACACCCAGTGACGACGGATCAGAGGAGAGATCGGAGGAAGCCTGTTAGTCCGGTTCCTAGCTCGCCCAGGTCCATCCGGGCTGCGAGCGAGAGAGGTCCCTCTCTCGTACAACATCATCTGGGTCCAGATGTTGTGGTACAAACGTTTCGCATTCGGAGCATATGTCCGCCGCTCGGGACACTCCATTATATAGACAGTCCGAGAGACTGTCGATAAGGCTTCCTCATCCTCACGGCAGCGCACACGACCACACCTTGGCTACGTGACCTCGAATATCCTGCCAGCTTCGTCATTCAGGGATTCCATGGCAAACAGGTCACGCCATCCGGTAGCCAAGGGACACGAGGCCTGTAGACTCCGGACGCTCGCATAATAGAAGTATGCACGGGGCAACGTACACGGAGCTTCCAGCGGCAAAGCAACGTAAGACCGCTTCTCCACAGGCCTCAGTGACGGACGTGCTATCCAAAATAGCACAACTTATCGCAGCATCCCAGCAAACGACAGAATCTCTGTCGGATCAGGAATAATCCGACGACGCCGGGTCGGTTCGCTCCGCTGAAGCTTCAGGTACGGACGACCGAGCACTTCATACGGTCCGACAGGATGGCGAAAGGGATTCGGAGGATTTCGAGCTTTCCCTTTCGGAATAACAGAAGCTGCCATAGATTTCTTCCGGCATTATCTTCCAGAGGTTGTTCCGTCGGACTAGAATGCTGCGATGCTGGATAAGAGACTAATAGCGTCATTGGACACAGAGTTTTTGATCGGTTCAGAACTCCAGGGACATCGTCCCTGAGTTGCCGACACAGTCCAATAATGTCACAAGAACATTCGAATTATTGATCGACGCTATATATAAGCTTGCTACCAAAACAGGCAAGTTTAGTTTCTTGTCCGCAAATGCTCTAAATCTGCCTTTCATCAATTCAAGGAATTAATTTGAAACGGTAGGACAGGGCATGCCGAGAGTTCCTCTGTGTCTAGATGATGAGGCTGAAGACTGGGAATAGTCTATATCGCCGTCTATGTCAATTCCAACCACGATGTTGGAAACGACAATAATGTCCAACAGACTTAACTTAGACGCTTTATCATACGCAGACCACCTTACTAAGGCGTTATCATTACGTCTTCAAGGGAAAGAATTCCAGGATATGATCCTCAATGAGATTTCTTTCAAGGGCAGTAGCTTTTCCACATATAACTCCGCCCTTCAGTGGCATCCTGGAGTTGGTTAGACGTGACGCAGCCCTAGCTACATCCACGCGCGTGGATAGTAAGGTGAAGAACTCTCTCAGAGTTGCTTCAGTCTCGGAGAAGCTTCTCTTCGACGGCAACCTTTCAGCAATCTATGAATTGCTCGATATAGACGTTCTCTTGTCAATCAAGTGTAACAAGAGATTCAGACTTGGGCAAACATTCAGTGGTTGACTCAGGGAGTTCCACTGCAGTTGCCAGATCCGAGTTTTACGATTATGACGGATGCCAGTCAAACAGGTTGGGGTACAACATTGATCCCAACGGATTCGAAGTGCCAGGGTCTTTGGGTTCCGCAGTTTCTAGGCAAGCACATAAACATCCAAGAAATGATGTCAATTTGGCTTGCACTACGTTATTGGATGAACATTATTCAAAAAGCGCATGTCCAATCCTGTCCGTCAGTACGACAATAGTTGCGTATATCCGGAACCAGGAAGGCACTCATTCCGTTCTGTTATTCAATTTAACGGAAAGAATCCTTCTGTTTGTTCTAGAACACCAAGTTCTGCTTCGGTCCGTCATATTTCGGGTCGTCTGAATGTATTAGCAGACTCCCTTTCACGAAGGGTCACTTGTAGCCGTCAGAATGGACTCTCAACAAACAGGTATTCAATCAGATTTGCTACCAATGGAAACGGCCAATGATAGACTTATTGGCGACACAACTCAACAATCAATTGCAGACGTATGTGTCACCATGTCCAGATCCCCGAGCATATCCAGTAAACGCTCTATCGATCTCGTGGGACGGAATGATAGGATATGCGTATCCTCCAGCGCCGTTGATTCAGCAAATATTGCAAAGAAATATCAATCTCAATACAATTCTGTTGGTAGCATCTCTGTCTCCACAGAGACCGTGGATAAATTTACTCAGGTGTCTGCTGTGGGACTTGCCGCGAAAACTTCCTCCACGAGAGGATCTTCTTTCGCTGGGGAAATCGTGTCAACTTCATCACAACCTGCAAGGTCTCAACCTTCACGTATTCTCTTGTGCGGTCCTTCTTGCACGGCAAGCATTGTACAGGACGAGCAGTGGACGCGATTTCTAACTGTAGGAGGACCTCCTCTTCGCTATACTATGCGGCTAAAGTGGAAGGTCTTTCGTCATTGGTGTAGGGATCATCATGTTGATATTTTTGATCCCTCCATACCAGACATTGCAAACTTTCTAGTATACTTGTTTGACGAGATCAACTGCAGCCTGTTACTATTAAAGGTTATAGGTCTATGTTATCTGATACCTATGCACACCATGATAGTTTACAATTGGATCTAATGTCTCTTTATCTAAATTAGTTAGAAACTTTTCGATAAATAGACCTAGAACCCTTAGATTAATTCCTAAATGGAATTTAGCTTGGGTTCTTCTTAAACTAAAAGGAAAACCATTTGAGCCTCTTGAGACAGTAGGTTTCAAATTCTGGTCTTATATGACAGCATTTCTCTTAGCTTTCTCTTCTGCTGAAGAGTCAGTGAGCTTCATGCACTATCGGTGGACGATTCTCACTTTTGTAGTATCGCGAACACTATTACCTTTACTACTAATGTTGGATTTTTGGCTAAGAATCAGGCTCCTAATAAATATCGGGAACCTATTGTTATTAAGGCCCTTCCATCTTCAGACAGGCATAGGCCTTTACTCTGTCCGGTTAGAGCTTTATGTATTTATAAACAAGATCTCAGTTTATCAGAAAAGATGTAAAGCGTCTTCTGTCTGTGATGCCTAATAGAAAGGACATTACGGTCCATTCTATTGCTAGATGGATTCAGTTAACTATCTGTACTGCTTATGATAATCTATCTTTAACTCAGCAGTCTGTGCTTAAGATTTTGGCTCATGAAGTAACAGCTCTTTCTACATCTTGGGCTTCTGCAAATAGTGCTGCTATTACAGATTTAATGAAGGCTGCATATTGGTCTCAGCCATCCACATTCATGAATTTTTATCTCAGAAATATTGAGTCCATTTCTGGAGACCTGCATTGTTTAGGTCCGTTATCTGCTGCTCAGAATGTCGTTCACTAAACAGTTGCAACTATAGTTATGTAGGCTTTCTGTTCAGGCAGTGACTCCGTCCTGCTGCCCTCTTCACTCTGGGCTATTTGACCCAGGGCAAGGGGAAGGGAGGGGGGGGGGGGGTGGGGAGGGTGTTCCCTTGGGTCACCTGTGTTTATAATGAAAACAAGGGGATACCTCCTCCAGAGTCAGTAATTCTGAGCTGTTACTGGGATGGTTTTAAAGTGAAAAGTTAATGTTTAAAAAATTCATTCATGTCATATTTTTAAAGTGTAGCATTTGAATATGTCGCGTGTCAAACGGGCGTTAATATACAATCCTCGGACACTTTTAAAAGAGTATAAAGAGTCTCAATTCTCTGGACTAACTTTATTTATTGGCTTATTTTAAAAATAATTAGTATAAGGATTATATTGGATGTTAATAGAGAACATGAATGTTATGATGCTCAATTATGGAGGGTGTTGTGTCTTTCTAATTTATCATAAATAAGAAAGATACTTGTAAAGCCTAATACTCCTTTTCTCCTCGAGGGGATGACTCTATTTTATATAGTTGAGCTTATTGGATTTTCCTCTATGTCCTAGGCCCTCCAGCCTTTTTACTATTCAGCTATGTCTGGGTCATTGGTACAGTATAAAAATGTTAAAAAAATTTATAGTAATTTATATATTTTTTATACTTACCAATGACCCAGACGGGGATGGCCCTCCCAGGAGTTGGGAACTCATACCTCCCCGCTGAGTACATTGCGCTGACCAGGCACTGATTGTAAGAATGATAAATGGCGCCAATTTCGGGACGTCCTTGACACTGCGCATGCACAGTAGAGGCAAAGTATGGAGGGCCATTCAGGATATGATTTCTTTGGTTTTAGATGCAAATTTTGGGGATTGGGGGGCAAAATTTGTGTTTGGCCCTAGATTTTTAAGAGTTAGCACCAGCTATGTCTGGGTCATTGGTAAGTATAAAAAATATATAAATTACTATAAATTTTTTAACTTCTATGAGATTCTCGTGTGCACAACTTCTACATTTATGAATCAATTTTGATGAAACTTCTCAAACATTAGCAGTAACAAATGGACATACGCATATTCCAAAATTTTTGATCTGCTTCAACTTTAACCAGGTTACCTCCCTTGAACATAGATTTATTGTAAATTTTCAAATGAGTTTCTCATGTGTGCAACTCCTTCATTAAAGAACTGATTTTGATAAAACTTTGTGAACATGTGTGTATATTTCCCAAATTTTAATCTGTGATGACTTTAACCAGGTTATCTTATCTTCAGCATAGAATATTTAATATAGATTTGTAAAGGAGATTCTTTCATGTGCAGCTACTCCTACATCTACAAAGTGAATTGAAACTTCTCAGATATAACCACCAACAAGTGAACTTGCGTATAGCCCAGAATTTTCAATCTGCGACAATTATAACCAAGTTACATCCCTTGAACTTAAAACTAATTTTCAAGTGCCACATTTAACTGGTTGAGGGCTAGATTATTTTTGGTGTTCAGAATTTGTTATTCAAAATTTGTTCTATTACAAATAATTGGAGAGTGCCCACAGGCACTCTCCATTAATTTGTAATAGAACAAATTTATATAAATAAAATATTACATGCGTTTGAATATGAAACATGATGAAAATGATGGCCTTTGATCTGGACCTTCATTTTTTTGAAAGCCCTGATAGTGGCTTCTAGCACACAACCAGTTAAAGGTGCATCTTTGATGGTGCACATGTCTTCAACCAATCTAACCCTGCCTTTGCTGCAGTGTGGAGTTACGATGTTGGGGAGCTGGCAGCTGCTCGTTGTTGCTCGGTGGTTCTCTCCATGTACTCTGGCTTCCTCCATCCGTAAAATTGTCACAGACCCAATATGACCTTGGCCATTAAAGTGTTGTTAAAAACCTTAATAAATAAGTTAAAGGTGCATTCTGGAAAGTGCAGAGTGAAGGTATTAATCACCTTCAGTGATAGTTCTAGTTCTATTTATTTATGAAATATTTGTCCACTGCTGCCAGACCTGTTAAGTCTCACTATTTTAGAGGGAAACTCACTATTTCCCAGAATAATTTTTTTGTTAAATGAGCCTGGAAACTAAGAATTTTAACAGAATCTCACTATTGAATTCTATAAATTTATTTTTTAAGCCATATAAAAATTCTCTCTATTTTACTGTGGTAAACAAGCTCTGTCTTTACTTGTAAAATAGGACCCAGTCACCAATTCATGGGAAGGAAGTCTCTAAATGGGAAACATGAGTATAAACGATTTACTAAACTTCACTTTATCTCCATGTTGAACTCAGGATTAGCCATTCTGCAGAAATATGTGACCATACCTTTTAACCTGCTGAGTATTGTCAAGATAGTTATCAAATCTAGTCATGGCTGCTGTGCAGCACCCATGACTAGATTTGATGGAAAATTCATCTGCATATAACTCAAGAAATCATTGGTGAAAAAATGCATTCAATTTTCAGGGGAAAAATTGGATTAAATGTGCCCAAATTATACTTAATTCAGTGGCAAGAGAAATCTTGTCCTGGGTGGGAAAATCTGCCAGCACTATGCAAGGAGTTAAACACCAATAAATCATTCAATCTCAATATTTTACAATTTATAGGCTTATTATGTCCAACTGGTGTACATTTATCACTGGATTGTGATTGGATCATACATATTATCCCTACAGTGAAGTGATCTGGGTCGTCGCATCATGTTGAGTTGAGGAGGTCAGATGGCCAGATCAAATGAGCTGCTGCAGGCAGCAAGTTTGATCAGGCAATCTGACCTCATTGAGATGTGATGCAACAACCCAGATCACTTCACTGTAGCGATAAAAGGTTTATTATATGACTTATAGTTCAACCTCGCATGCCAAGGCTAATATTGACAATTCCCCCAACCTTTTTTTGGTAAACTGGATTGAAGTAAAAAAGAACTATTTTGTTGACACTTATTTTTGTAACAGGTGCACACTTCCGGTGAATTCCCTGATGTGCATGAATACAATAAAAAAAATAGGAATACGATAAAAAAACGCCATTCGAGCGCACCCATTCCTGCTCGGAATAAAGTACTCTCTGCAACCGGAACAACTTATTATGCGAATTTGAATGCACCTGTAAATAGTCTGTCATACTATAGTGATTCAGAATCGGATTTCACACTATGGATATTTTTATACTAAAACCAATGGCCCAGACTTAGCTGGTGCAACCTCAATATTATTAAGGGCCAAACACAAATTTTTAACCCCCAATCCCAAAAATTTGCATACAATACCAAAAATTAAAAGTCCTATCTGGCCCTCCATACTTTTAGTACTTGCGCATGCGCAGTATCCAGGAAGAGACAGGAATTGGCGCAGACATCATTCTTTTGTTTGGCCCAAGTCAGTAAACATTTGAACTGACATCTGTGCAATAAATGCTCATTTTTGATGATGCCAGACACAAATCAATGATGGTTTTCATGGAATCAACAGTGTAGCAGGATGCTGGAAGTGAATAACAGTGGTTTTGGATGTTCAGGACTGTAAATTTATAATTTTTATGTAAAATTATTCATGTTCCCCAATTTGGGGATATGCTTCTGAACGTCATCATTATAATATGACTCCACTGTTGTTTTGTTAGTATTACTTCCATTCCCTCTCCTGAACCCTCTTGTTATACTCCCAAGCTCTTTCGGCTTTTTCATTGAAGAATTTTTTATTAAATTCTTGGGAGTTTAACTTGTTGAACGGAATAGGTATTCCGTTTATCCCCTATGTTCATTACTGTTCAGGACGTTTTGTATTCTTGCATCATCTACCAGATGCATTGTTTTTTTTTCATATGAAGATCTAGCTTTGCATCAGGTGGTTGTTGATCGATTACTGACTTTGGGCCTTTGTTGTGCCTGTTGTTGTTGTTGTTGTTGCTCTTGATGTCTGTTCAATAATGTTTTGGATTCGTATTAATTCAGTGTTTAGTTAAAAACAATTATTGTTTTTTCCATTAGGATACATACTATATCTTATTCCAGTAGTTTAGCTTTAATTAGGTAGTGCTTGTCCACCATTAGGCTCTATCAGGATACCCTTTGGCTCATGAGGTTCCCTTGGGGCACTTAGGCTTCATTCAAAATTTTTCGAAAAAAGTTTTTTAATTTATTTAGAAAATTTTTGTGATTGTCTATGTTATGTATCCTTGCGAAGTTTATTCTGTATTATTGGGAGTGTAGCGAAGTTATGATTTTGGCTTCATTATTATTGTATTATTATAATAATTGGTACTTAGTCTAAGTCCAGCAAGCCTTGGATTTAATGCTTGTTGTTTGCTGGTAGTCATGGCACTCCTTCTATACTTGTACTATGGGATGCAAACGTTGGAAATGGGTGTCGACCTGTGTGGTGGGCAGTGAAGTTCAGATGAAGGAGCTCTCACCACTGGCTAATACTATTCTTTCAGTTTCTTTTTCAGAGGAACAAGAACATGGTGATGGTACTTTGACACCTGTCCGTTACGTGCTGCTGTTGTCGCACTCTGATGAGCCCCGCTCTGATGAGTAAACAGAGTTAGCAGCCAAGGTGCTCATGATATTTTGCACAGGATTGAGGTCTCTAGTTAGTTTGTCTGCATGCAGCTAGCTCAACCAGTGAAGCAGTCGTCCCTATATGGGAGCAGGGACTCCGGGTAGGTCTGTTGCGGTCGAGTGGTATATAACGTGGGTAGAGCGAGCACCTCATAATATAAAGCTCACCCAGCGATGATGGCAAATGGAGAAAAAGCCTGAAAGTTTCTCTATGGGACGCTTGGCAAGATCTGGGGTTAGATTGCGAGTTGGAGAACCCTCTCCATCCCCTTAGCAGTCGGGGTCGACTGTGTCCATTGTGAGAAACTATACTGAGTCAGAACATGTGTCGGGATGTTCCTTCCACACTGCAGCCGGGGTCGGCTGTGGTTATGGCTTCTTCTTCATACATGGTAGCGCATGCAAAGGGGATTAGCCTACAAGTTTCTCAACAGCATACTCACTGAGATCTGGGGTCAGATCGCGAGTTGGAGAGCATTCTCCACCCCGTTAGCAGTCGGGGTCAACTCTTTTCTGTCGTGAGAAACTTCAGTGAGTCGGAGCACCCGTCTGAAATGTGCAAATCGGGATGCTCCTTCCACACTTCAGCCGGGGTCGGCTGCTGTTACGGTTCCTCTTCTTCCATGGAAAAGCACGCTAAGGAGTAGAAGCCTACAAGTTTCTAAACGGAATGCTCGGCGAGGTCTGGAGCCAGACCGCGAGCTGGAGAACCCTCTCCGTTCTGTCAGCAGTCAGGGTCGACTGTTTCCGCTTTGAGAAAGTTTAGTGAGTTGAGACGCCCGTTCACTCTTGAGGTCCTGGATGCTCCTTCCACACTGCAACCGGGGCCGGTTGCAGCTATGGCTTCTTTCTCTGCTTCATTGATGAAGCACGTTAGTCCGCAGACTAGCTGTTTGACTTCACATGTTCATGCTGTTCCACAGAGATGTTCCCAGTCTTCACAACCGAAGTTGGATTAACCTGTAGCTAGTGGTTTGAGGCATTTTATACGGGACATGCGTCGAAGGATCCGGGGTCAGATGTCCGTCCCGTGAGCTACATATGGTGAAGAAGCAGATAATCGCTGCTCTGCAAGCCTTATTCACGGACCTGCTGCTGCAGATTGCGCATTCTATCGCAGCATCCCAGTAGTCGCAGGTTCAGCCGTGAACAGTCTCCGGTAGTGAGCTGTCGGATGGTGCTGGGTTGGTCCAGTCATCTGCACATTCAGATGGTGTTAACCATGTTTTTCAGATGGAACATTCAGATGGTGAAAGGGCTACAGAGATTGATTCCCCATCCCTCACGGAACGGCACATTAAGACTATGAATTTTTATTCATAAGTTCTTTCGAATCTTGTTCCATCTGAACAAAAGTCTGCGTTTGCTAGGCAAAAAACAGCTTAAGGTACCGAGCGAGGGAAAGACAAAGATCTTTCCTTCCCCGATCTTTCTGCTCAGGTGTTGAAGGCCTTTGGTCTGATTAACGATGCCTCCCTTGGCCTAGCAATAGTATAAGAAAGGCAATGATCTATTCTTTACGAAGAGAAGATCGATAGCTCATAGTTAGGCTGAGACAGCTGTCTTGTTTGGAATAGAGCCATTAGAAGGAATAAGTACGTCTTTTCCTTCGCCGGTGTTGTATTCCTAGGTGTCAGAGGCATTTAGTGCTATTGTTAATGGCGTAGTAGCCTTATGTACTGTTAGAGCGGTCTTATACATTAGTGGCTAACGTCATAAGTCTCCATTTAGTGAGCTGTCTAAAGCCGCAGGGTAACACACAGATATCTGTCTTCACCGATATATGACTTTTAGGCTGTGTTAGCTATGCTGAGACAGCTATCTACTTGGAATAAGGCCATTAGAAGGAAAGATTTTGTTTTCCTTCTAGGTGTGATATTCCTAGATGTCAGGCAGTTAGTCCTAATGTTGTCGACTTAGTTTGGATTATGTGAATTAAGAGCGGTCTGTTTATATATATCATTAGTGACTAATGTCATAATGGCCTTATATATTTTACAGCGGTATTTTCTTATACATTGCGGCTAACGTCGTAAGTCTCTGTTTAGTGAGCTTTCCAAGGCTGTAGGTGACACAGATATCTGTCTTCATGGAGATGAAGACTAATAAACTGCGTTAGCTAAGCTGAGACTACTGTCTCTTTGGAATTATGGCCGTTAGAAGAGCGGTCCTTTATTCCTTACCTTGAGCGACTAATGTTGTAAGTCTCCGTCTAGTGAGTTTTCAAGGTCGCAAGTTTCACAGAGACACCTGTCTTCACAAGATGAAGACTTATTAGCTGCGCTAGCTAATCTGAGACTGCTGTGTCTTTGGAATTAGGGATGTTAAAAGGAAAGAGTATGTTGTTTCCTTCTCAGTGTTGTATTCTTAGGTGTCTGAGGCTTTTAGTCCTTTTTTTATGCCTTATTAGAATCAAGTGCGGCCCTTTTTCCCTTAACTTGAGTGACTAACGTTGTAAGTCTCTGTTTAGTGAGCTTTCTAAAGTCGCAAAAATTACACTGAGATATCTGTCTTCACGGAGATGAAGTCTTCAAAGCTTTGTTAGCTGGACTGAGACCGCTGTCTTTTGGGAATAGAACCGCTAAGGAAAGAGTTCATTTTTTCATTCTCAGTGTTGTTTTCTTAAGTGTCACAGACTTTAGTCTTATTGCTGACACTATAGTAGCCTAGCTAAAATTATGAGAGGGTTTTTTTCCCTATCATTAGTGGCTAGCATTGTAAGTCTCCTTTAGTGAGCTTCTAGGGCTGCAGTTAACAGCCATTTAATTGTCTTCACAAATAGGAAGACCTTTAGCTGCTTCAGCTAGGCTGAGGCCACTATCCTATTGGACAAGGTACCATTACCAGAGAAGAGGTTGTTCTCTCCTTAATGGTATTGTTTTTGTGTTAGTTGTCTGAGGCTTTTAGCCCTATTGATGATGCCATATTAACCTAGTGTGATTAATGAGCGTTCTTTCGAATGCCTGTAGTTAACTCTTTTTCAGGAATATATTTTCCTGCTATAATCGGAACGAGGCGCAAGAAGTTCATGTAGGTTTTTATGATCAGGTGCCGGAACATAGTTTTTTGTCGCCTGCTTCATTTTTTATCCAATCTATTGTAGTGGATTATATTTCCACTTGGTGGATTGGATATTATGTCTATATGGTGTATTATTTGGCACCATGGCGTACTGTCTTGATTTCAAGGGATATGTCAATGCTCTTTCAGCAGGTATATTCCTTGCAATAGTGCCATGTTCATCATGTCCCTCTCCGTCCTTAGTGGCATTATGGAGTCGGTCACACGTGAGGGAGCACTACGGTTTTTATTCTATTCTAGATAACTAACACTAAAGTGTTATGAGTCGTGCTGGGTTAGTTTGATTATGCTTGTTTTGATTAACTATAAGCTTTTTAGCTGTATTACTCTTTATTGAGAATAGCAACAAAGCTTTGGGAATGTAGCATGAAGTTTCCTTTTCATATAGTGAAAAAGGAATTTGTCACTGTTCCAAGCTTTAGTATTCCTGCAACGGCCTTACTTAATTTGCGATTCAAGTAATGCAGGTGAGTGGGGTTCGATATGATTTATTTGTCGAACTCCCCCTCCTGCCACCCACCAATATGTTAAGAGGCGATTACAGGGCAGGACATAGTTCTCTTCCCTTAAGCCTCGTAGGCATTCAGTTATATGCATGTCTTTCATTGCTCTTCAATTGGCGGGTTGGTTGTGGTCTAACGGCGACATCAGGGGCACATCCACTCTTTAGTTGGTTTGCTTCCCGTGGTTGGTCGTTCATAATTTGTATATGAGCATATGATTCCTGAACAGTAAATGTTTTTGGATTCCGAATTCTATCATGAATATATGTGTTGATTTTGATAGCCTTCGTGTTCCTGTGTAGCAGGCGTGTCGGTTATCTGGGCGACATTCTCCAAATGTGGCAATTAGTCTACAACGTATGAGTCTATTCCTCAGGTTAATCGCATTAACGTTGTTTTATTTCTTCAGTTTTCTGGTTAGTTTTTGTATCACTCAGTCATGCCTTCGATACAGGCTGTATTCAGATGAGGGTACAGGCGGGATTCTGTTGATTGCATGTGTGACGAATCCACTATCCCCAACCCAACACAAGTCTAGATTCAATTTCTCCCTCCCAAAAACAGTTCGATCAGCCGAGGCGGTGCGGTTTCTAAAACCACATCACCCCAGATGGTCGAACTATTTTATAAGAGATATTTAACATTTGCGTTTCCGACCGGGCTTTAAAATAAGGAAAAGGGATCGCAGTTATAATGGGTAGGTCGGAGCCCCACATAAAGTTCTCGGGTAGATGACCCACCTTTAGACTGAAATTAAAAACTACAAACCATCAAGATGTAGCAAGGTAACAATAATTCAACACTAAGAAATGTTATGGTATAATTTATTGAATGAAATTAAACATTATTACATATCCAAAAAGCGTTTGTTTCACTATCTTAAATTGGGCTGAAATTCGGAGGCTAGAGAAAAAAAATATATCAAGAATCCGATAAACAAGGCCCTTTTTATTATGTCCAGGCCACCCAGATTTTCTAATATAATATTAGGCGACTACTATTCTCCCATAGAGGACGTACCAATGACCAAAGGGAACTATCATAAGAAGCTTCCACCCTCGAAGAACCAGAGTTCGTCGAGTGTGAAGTCTTCCAATATAAATGAGGAGTCACCTTCGTTCCTCCATAGATGTTATCTCCCAATAGTAATGATCAGGACTACACAGGTAAGAAGCTTTCACCCTCGAAGAACCAGAGTTCGTCGAGTGCGAAGTCTTCCAAATATAAATGAGGAATCACCTACATTCCTCCATAGATGTCATCTCCCAATAGTAATGGTCAGGACTACACAGGTAAGAAGCTTTCACCCTCGAAGAGCCAAAGTTCGTCGAGTGTGAAGTCTTCCACATATAAATAAGGAGTCACCGCTGCTCCTCCATAGGTGTCATACCAAATATTAATAATCAGGCCTCAATCAAGTAAGAAGCTTTCACCCTCGAAGAACCAGAGTTCGTCGAGTGTGAAGTCTTCCAAATATAAATGAGGAGTCACCGCTGCTCCTCCATAGGTGTCATACCAAATATTAATAATCAGGCCTCAATCAAGTAAGAAGCTTTCACCCTCGAAGAACCAGAGTTCGTCGAGTGTGAAGTCTTCCAAATATAAATGAGGAGTCACCGCTGCTCCTCCATAGGTGTCATACCAAATATCAATAATCAGGCCTCAATCAAGTAAGAAGCTTTCACCCTCGAAGAACCAGAGTTCGTCGAGTGTGAAGTCTTCCAATATAAATGAGGAGTTACCGCTGCTCCTCCATAGGTGTCATACCAAATATCAATAATCAGGCCTCAATCAAGTAAGAAGCTTTCACCCTCGAAGAACCAGAGTTCGTCGAGTGTGAAGTCTTCCAAATATAAATGAGGAGTTACCGCTGCTCCTCCATAGGTGTCATACCAAATATCAATAATCAGGCCTCAATCAAGTAAGAAGCTTTCACCCTCGAAGAACCAGAGTTCGTCGAGTGTGAAGTCTTCCACATATAACTAAGGAGTCACCTCCGCGCTGCCATCTCTGACACCCCGCACACTCGGTGACTACCCAACAAGAAGAACTCACACTCGACAAAAGTTTGTCGAAGGCGAAATTCTTCAAAAAAAATATTCCCGGAGTTCCAGAGAAAAAAAAAACTACTCTAAAACTTACTTAACTCTGATTCCATTGATCCGACAAACGGAGAAAAAAGAATACCAAATAAATTCCTAAATAACTATCCCGGTCTCACCAATGGCACAGAGAATTCGGTGTTTAGTTTCTCATTCCGGAACTCCAAGGAATTACTATTTAAACTCATGACCAGCCGGCTCTTCCCAAACCTTCCAGAGAAAAGCTAAACAACCTACCCCAGTGAAATCCTATCTCGAACTGACTTTTTCGACGGTCCAGATCACCGACTTCAATTCATACACAACACGAAAAAATCATGCAACCTCTGAAATCTTGTATCGATTCAGGAAATCGCTGGTGTGTGCATTTCCCTCAGTGAAACTTGACAACAATTCAATCAACCGTTACTAGATCTCGTGCTACCTGACACTCTAATCACTGGTGGAGACAACCACCACAGAGAGAGCAAATAAGTAATATGGAATTAACCCCTGTTGGACGACAAACCCCCGACTCCATTTATCAAAAAACAGCACACATGCATAATATGTATATATTATTAGGCAGACATATTACGGAATAGATACTCTTAGTCTGGCTCTACGTTAGTATAGAGCTTTTAAGAATTTTTGGGCTAGTTGGATCAGTTATGGAGTTTTCAACAAGCCGTCTATGCATACGTTCTCTATTTTTGGCTTCATTATTCGGAGTGGTATATTTTTTCTCCGAACATTTATTGGTTTTAATGGACCTAGGGAACAATGAATTGTTTGGGGACGGTTCGTGACAGGTTTTTTAATTGTATCCTGTTCCAGGTTCTGAATCCAGTCTTCAACTGCAAGCGGTACACATGGGGAATCCTATTCTCATAGAATTGAATGATTACAATTTGGAAGTTCATTATTGGAATTAATTGTACACCTAAACGTGGTCGCCTGTTGGTTTGCTCAGAAGCGTATGAGTTCTATCAGATAACTTTCCATTGGGATTCAATTGGACAAGTTTAAGGTTGTACATATTAATATCACTGGTTTTCGACCTATCTGCGTATTCTGGATGCGGCATGCATTTAGAAGCTTGCGATTTTGATAACCGGGATCGCCACAATATAGCCTTAGCTGCTGATATGGTGTTAAGCACCAATAAATTAATAATAATTAATAACCGGGTGCCTTTTAGGCGAAAATATATATATGATTCTGTACCACTTTTTCACTGACTCCAGGACACTTCCCTCTTTGTTTTGAAGATTACTCCTTCATAAAAATGGGGGGGGGGGGGGGGGGGGGGGGGGGGGGGGGATGATTTCTCTTTACCTCGTCTGGCCTTATATTAAGTGTGTAACTATGAGTGAAGCTGTTATCATCTAGATTATTCTGATCTTATGAACAGCTTGTTACATTATATACGGCGTGTGTTTGTGGGCGTTAGTCTCTCACTCTCAGACACGCTTTTCCTAATTTTAAGTGTCTTATTCCGGAGTAGCCTTAAAGTTGGGGGCTCGTTACACCCAATTAGCATAATCATTTATGGTAAGTAATAGGGAATTACTTGGATATTGCTCCTTATTTCGTTGGTATGTCTTCTCTATTGTTGAATAGAGAGACATATATGTAATTACATAAAATTTTAATCTCCTTTTCACCTTGGGCAGGTTAAGGAGCTGAATTTTGGTCTGCTATTCCTTTAAGTCCTAGGCCCTCTTGCCTTTTTACGATTCAGCTAAGGCTGGGCCATTGGTTTTAGTATTAAAATATGATAAATTTAACGTAATTTGTATATTTTTTATACTTACCAATGCCCCAGATGGGGATGGCCCTCCCATGAGTGTTCACTCATACCTCCCAGCTGAGTTATAACATTAGTAGGCACAACTACGAAGAATGATGTTGGTGCCAATTCCGGTCTCTTCCTGGATACTGCGCATGTGCAAGTACTAAAAGTATGGAGGGCCAGATAGGATTTTTAATTTTCGGTATTTTTTGCAAATTTTGGGGATTGGGGTTTTCAAAATTTGTGTTTGGCCCTTAATAATATTGAGATTGCACCAGCTAAGTCTGGGCCATTTGTAAGTATAAAAAATCTACAAATTGCTTTAAATTTATCATTTTATGGGGACCAGGAAAAGATTGTCAAACAGTAGTGATATTAAGCGGTTAAATTACATAGTCATATAGTAAAGAAAGCAACCACCTTTGTGATCATAATACTTTGTAACTTCATTCTCTGATTTTAATACTTATATTGACCAGGCCTAAAGTTTCTGTTTTTAAGATGGAATATACTCTTTTTTATGTCTAAAAATTTAAAAATCTGTTTCTCTGGTCCTCCCACATGGTCATTTTGGATGCCGCATGCTCTCTTTTTATAACCAGTGCAAACTTAAAAAAATAAAAATTAGATGGTTTATGTCTGAGTTAATAAAATTGATAAATTTGTCCTTTGAATGGCGTTGCAAAGCCTTCTTGCACTCAAGGGATGAAATACACCACAACCTATACTGTTCTGTAGATTATGAGGCCTAAAACATAAAACAAACCAAGAATATGAACTTTTGGTGGCAAAGAAATAATTACAAAAATAAAAAAGAAAAATAAAAACATGTAATTTTACAAAAAAAATGGACGGAGAAACAGAAGATCTACTTTGTGTGGTCTTACATCTGTTATTATTCTCTTCTTTTTTTTAAATATTGGTAAAATCTGTCACTCAAAAGTTGCTATACCAGTTATGATTATTAACTTTGTCTTTCACAAACAAAACTTGTGCTCCTGGTTCATAAGCTTTGTTTTGGTAGAAAATAATAAAAAAAAATTACAATTATTTTGAAATATTTCCTTGTCTTGTCTTTGACATGCATAAGGGGAGAGCTGAGTTATATAATATTTTTCTACTACAACTAATGGCCCAGACTAGCTGGTGCAAACTCAATATAATTCAGGGCCAAACACAAATTTTGAACCCCACAATCCACGAAATGTGCATACAAAACTGAAAAATTCAAGTCCTATCTGATCCTCCATACTTTTGTTAACTGCCCATGCGCGATAACCAGGAAGGTACCGAAATTGGCGCAAAGCACCATTCTTTGTTTGGCCCGAAGTCAGTAAACAATGATCTGACATCTGTGCTTTAAATCTCCTTTTTTGAGGACAGACACAAATCAATGAAAGAATTGGTGGATTCAAGGCTATAAATGGATGATGGAAGTGAACAACAGTGGTTTCAAACGTTCAGGGCTGTAACTTTATAATAATTATAAAAATTATTTCATGTTTCCCATTTTCGGGACATGCGTCTGACGTCATTCTTGCTAATGATTAACCTACTGTTTGTTAAGTGTTCCTTCCCTATCCTTCCATGAACCCCTCCTGTTAAACTCCTAAGCTTTTTGGCTGTTTTTTATTTAAATTTTTTATTAAATTTCTTGGGAGTTTAACATGTATTACAGAATATTATTCTGTTTATCCCCATGGTTACGTCCTCACCCTAGGGGTGTTGGGTCGTTTTGGTCTTGCATCTTCTATCCAATGTATCGTTTTTTCTTTGTATGAACATCTAGCTTTGCATCTTGTAGCATTTAAATCGGTTACTGACTTTGGGCCTTTTTGTGTGCATGTTGTCTTGTTTCGTTTTTTAGCTCACCTGAGCAAAGCTCAAGGGGAGCTTTACTAATCACTATCCATCCGTCCGGCGTCGTCCGGCGTAAACTTTACAAAATCAACTTCTCCGAAGAAACCACTGGCCCAATATTTTTCAAATGTTGGGTAAATGTTTATTACCTAATGTCAATTCAGATTTGTTCAGATGAAGTTGCCCCTCCTCCTGGGTGGGGCCACGCCCCCAAGGGGCACCAAAATCTTTGAAAATCTTCTTCTCATGAGACATGATATTTGGTATGCATCTTCCTTTTGAGGTGTAGAATCAAGTTTATTCAAGAGAAGTTTGTCAGGCATTATTTGCCTTCGTTATGGGAGGGGCAAAAATTTTGGCCACGCCTAAAATTTCTATTTTCTGAACTGCGAGGTCGATTTGAACCAAATTTGATATGAGATGATAATGGGTCATAAGTAGTTGATTGATGCAAAAAAAATTTTTCTCGTTGCCCCGTGGGAACCTCAGGAGCTAAAAATAGGAAAGACCTTAAAACTGCCATATCTGCAAAACTACACGGCACAGAGAATTCTTATTTTGTATAAAGCTTACTTTTATCCAGTAGAATAGAATGGTTGAAAAAAATCCTTATCGGTTTGATCACAAGGTACTTTTTTCAGGACTTTGAAAAAGTGCTGAGTCAGCACTTTTTAACACTGTAGGCAATGGGGAAAACATTAAAAAATTTTCTTCTCCAGATCTAGCAGGCAGAATCTTTTGATATTTGGTATGCAACATTGTAGGGTGGATCTGATTCAAGTTTGTTCAAATCAGCCCTCTGGGTTCATATTTGGGCTCAGTATAGGAGCCCGATTTAGAACTTGGTGCATTTCAGGCAAATTTCTTAAAAAATCTTCTTCTCCAGATCGAGCAGGCAGAATCTTTTGATATTTGGTATGCAACATTGTGGGGTGGATCTGATTCAAGTTGCTCAAATCGGCTCCCTAAATTCATATTTGGGCTTACTATAGAAGCTCGAATTCGAACTTAGAGCATTTCAGGCAAATTTCTTCAAAAATCTTCTTCTCCAGATCCAGCAGGCAGAATCTTTTCATATTTGGTATGCAACATTGTGGGGTGGATCTGATTTAAATTTGTTCAAGTCGGCTCCCTAGATTCATATTTGGGCTCACTATAGAAGCTCGAATTCGAACTTAGTGCATTTCAGGCAAATTTCTTCAAAAATCTTCTTCTCCAGATCCAGCAGGCAGAATCTTTTGATATTTGGTATGCAACATTGTGGGGTGGATCTGATTCATGGTTTGTTCAAATCGGCCCCCTGGATTCATATTTGGGCTCACTATAGAAGCCCGAATTCGAACTTAGTGCATTTCAGGTAAATTTCTTAAAAAATCTTCTTCTCCAGATCCAGCATGCAGAATCTTTTCATATTTGGTAAGCAACATTGTGGGGTGGATCTGATTCAAGTTTGTTCAAATCGCCCCCCCCCCCCCCCCCCCCCCAGGTTTATATTTGGGCTCAGTAGTATAGGAGCCCAAATTTGAACTTAGTGCATTTCAGGCAAATTTCTTTGAAAATCTCCTTCTCAAGATTCAGCAGGCAGAATCTTTTGATATTGGGTATGCACCATGCTGAGGGGGGGGGGGGGGGGGAGGGGGGGGGGGGGGGGCGAGATTCAAGTTTGTTCAAGCAAAGTCCCTGGGTTCATATTTGGGCTCACTGTGGTAGCCCGAATTATAACTTAGTTCAAAATGAGGAATTTTCTTTAAAAATCTTCTTCAGAATGTTTTGATATTTGGTATGCAGCATCCTGAGGGAGTGACATTCAAGTTTGTTCAAGCCATGTCCCTAGGTCCATATTTGGACTCACTGTCGGAGCTCGAATAGTAACTTAGTTCAAAATGATGAATTTTCTTTAAAAAATCTTCTTCTTCAGATCCAGCAGTCGGAATGTTTTGATATTTGGTGTGCAGCATCCTTAGTGGGGGTGAGATTCAAGTTTGTTAAAGCCAAGTCCCTGAGTTCATATATGGGCTCCCTGTGGGAGCCTGAATTATAACTTAGTTCAATATGAGGAATATTCTTTAAAAATCCTTTTTTTTAGATCCACTGGTTAGAATCTTTGGATATTTGGTATAAGCTTTTCTTAGGAGGAGCAGATGCATTTTGTTGAAATCAATTTCTTCTTTCTATTGATCTTCTTTCTTTTGCAGACGATACTACCGCATATTCGTCTGACTCTGACGTACAACGACTAACACAATTTGTTAATAATGAACATCAACATATATTTACCTGGTGTTCCGCCAATCAAGTTCTCCTGAACTGCAAGAAGACAAAGTATATTTTAATCAATCCCAGTTCGAAAAGGGCAACCCCTTTTAACGAATCCATAAAAATCAATGATACTGTATTAAAACGAGTGGGTGCAAACGGGGATGAAACATTTATTAAGTTTCTTGGTATTTATATTGATGAACACCTGTCCTTTAAATCGCATATCTCCCATCTGTATTCTAAAATAGCATGTGCAAATTATGCACTTAACAGGGTCAAATCTATACTTCCCCACGACGTCATGAAAACTTTATATTTTGCATTGATACACAGTCGTCTAGTATATGGTATACAGATATAGGGGAACTCAAAATCAATTAACCAACTTTTCCTACTACAAAAACGCTCAGTTCGCATAATTAATATCGCACGTTCCAATGCCCATACTGTCCCTCTATTTGCTCGAGATAAAATAATGAAAGTTGCTGACCTTTTCAAATTCCATGCCATGTTATTTTTATTCGATTGGAAAAATGGATCTCTTCCCCAGTCACTAAATTCAATGTTTTCACTCTTTAATAATAATGCTACTGGTCACATCACCAGGTTCTCGGTATCAATTCGCGTCTGTAGAACAAGAACAAGAACAATGTCCTTAGATTACCTCCCTTGTTTCAACTATCCTAGGCTTTGGAGTGACCTGGAACCGAGTATAAGAAATGCTACTACTTGTACTGCATTTAAGAAAATGTTAATGCAAAAACTTCTCTCAAACTATCAAACACAAATTATATGTAACAACCCGTATTGCCCAGACTGTACTAGTTAGTTTACTATGCTAATCTGTAATACAGTTCTGCTTTTACCGGCTAGCTTGTCCGTTTGTCACTCATCTTATTCCCAAATTATTTTCAATATTTTCAATATTATTTCCAATGAACTCTAAAATATCATTGCCATTCTAAGTGTCTTGTTTCCCATGCAATGACGCAACAATGCAACAATACAAAATTTACTCCAAATTGATCTGTATTTCTCTCTTTCTGGCTGTATACTATTATGGTGTTGCTCTATTTATATTATTTACCTCGGGGGATAGCAGGAAGACAGCCAATCTGGCTATGCTGTCCCCCAACGGTATGTTTTGTATCACAATATTATTCTGCAAATGTATTTATTATTATATTTTACATACCGTTAAATAAAGAATTGAAAAAAGAATTGAATTCTCTGGGTTGATATTTAGGCTACCATGTCAGGTGAGAGCCCTCAGGCCCCTTGGGGCCTCTTGTTTCTATTGACGTTGTTTACATTTGTCAACACCCTTAACATGTAGTATTTAGTTTTATAATACTTTAGAATTACTGTAGGATACATTGATTATGATTCCAGTAGTGTAGCTCAAAAAATTTGTATTTTGTCCACACTTAGGCTCTATTGGGATGCCCTTGAGCTCATGATGTTCCCTTTGGGAACTAAAAAAAAAAATTTGAAATTTTTTTTTTGTAATTGTTTCGAAATTAATTTGATTGCTATTATTCAAGTATCCTTATCATGTATTTTTGTTGTGGAATTTGTAGGAGTGCTATCGACTCTGTCTTTTGATTGAAATTATGAAAGCTTACTGCTCTAAATGCAAGGTGAGGAAGTCTTCCTTGGATTTACATGCTTGTTGCCTTGCCTGTAGTCGATGCACTTCTACGGATTCTTGTCCTAGTTGTGTAAATTGGGATGACAGATGTTGGAGATGGGTGTCATGGTACATCATTGGCGGTGAATTTTCTGTGCCGGAGCTGCCACCGCAGGATAATTCGAGTTTTTCAGTTTTTTTTCAAAGGGACAAGAACATGGTGATGGTATTGCGACACCCATCCAAATTGTGCTGCCATCGTTGCGCCCTGATGAGCAAACAGAACTGGCTGCTAAGGTGCTCCTTAACATTAAATAGGGAATAAGACCACTTATTCTAGCAGCCAGTTTGACCGGTGAAGTGGCCAACCTGATAGTTGGAGCCATAACACCGGATAAGTCTGTTGCGGTCGAAGGAAGTGTAGAATTGTGTAGAGCGAGCACCTCAAAAACTAAAGCTCACCCAGCAACGATGGCAAAAGGGTGGAAGCCTGCAAGTTTCTCTTCGGGAAGCTCGGCGAGGTCTGATAAACCGTGAGAGGGAGGGCCTTCTCTAACCCAGCAACATTTGGGGCCAAATGTTGTTTTGAGAAACTTGCCTGAACCAGAGCTAACATCCACAACCGCTGCTCGGGATGCTCCATCTAGACTGCATCCGGGGTCAGCTACAGTCACGGCTTCTTCCTCAACTTCAGAAAAGCACACACGACCGCACACGAGCTACCCGACTTTGGATATCCAGGCAGCTGCACGAAGATGCACCCAGTCTTCGACCATGAAGTCGGGCCATCCGGTAGCTAGCGAACCGAGGCTTCATTCATTGGGATGTGCAGAGAAGAGATCTACATCGGGATCTCCATCCCAGGAGTAGCAAGCGGCGAAAAAACAGAAGACCGCTGCTCCTCAAGCCTCTGTAACAGATTTGCTGTCGTAGATTGCGCAGCTCATCGCAGCTTCCCAGCAAATGCAAGAGCAGCCTTCGCAGACTCCTGTGGTGAGGTGCTGGGTCAGTCCGGTCATCTGTACATACAGATGCGGTTGCCCGAAATTCTCAGCTGAATCAGTCGGATGGTGAAAGGGACAAGGAAGAGGATTACCCTTCCCTTTTGAACAAAATATGGTAGCGATGAATTTCATTCATCAATACTATCCTGACCTTGTTCCACCTGATCTGCAAGCTGCGACTGCTAGGCAGAAACCGCTGTTGTCTCTGGACAGAGATTTCATGCGAAGGAAAGATGATGTTCTTTCCTTCCCAAAACAATCTTGGCAGGTGTTGGAAGCCTTTGGCCATGTTAACGATGCCATATTCAACCTAGAAAGTGCTAAGAAGAAAGGCAGTTTCTTATCTGCATCTTCAATCAATATACCGTTTCCTGGACCACGTTATTTTAAAACGTTTGGAGAAGATGTCCAGGGAGCTCCTCTACGTTTGGATGAGCAGGCTGAGGATTTAAATATGTCCTTGCCTACATCATTCAATTTATGCTTGGATGTGATGGAATCTTCTATTTCATCTAATACAGCGATTCTAGATGCTTTGTCCTACACAGACCATATCACCAGGGCTATGGTGCAACATCTAAATATGAAGGAATTTGAGGACGTTTGTTCCTCGCTAAGAGTTCTTTCCAGGGCAGTCATGTATGCCATGTATCAATCCGCCCTGACAGAGGAAAATTTGGAGTTGGTTAGACGTGATGCAGTCCTTGCGTCGTCATCAATTATCGATGACAGGGTGAAAAGCTCTCTCTGAGTCGCTCCCGTCTCTGGACACACACTATTTGACGACAAGCTTTCATTAGTTTATGAACAAGCTACCAAGAAAGCTTCCAGTGCACTGCTATTGAAATCTGCGTCTCAACAATACGCTTCAGCAGGCCGGAGTAGGCGAGGTCGTTCCACTTCACAATCATCGAAAGAGAATTCCTCTCGAGGGTACAGGAAACCCTCTTACGATTACTCCGGAGGTCGTCAATATAGCGACTCGGTAAAGGGGCACAAGTCCAGTTGCTTTCCAGTTGGCGAAAGGTTATCAAACTTCGTGAAAAACTGGAATAAGTCACGGATGATTAGTGGGTGAGAAATGTAGTCTCGGCAGGCCTGCGGCTATCATACCGGGCAAAGCCTCCACTTACAAGATGTCCGCGTTGGACAAATCTTCCAGTGAATCCTTCTTATCAAAGAAAACAATAGAGGTCATCAAGAATCAAAATTCTCCAGGTTTTTACAGTCACCTGTTCCTCGTACCAAAGCCAGATGGCTTGTTCTGACCAGTAATAGTCTTGAGCTGGATAAACAAGTTGATCATAGCTCCACAGTTCAATATGGAAACCATTCGGCCGGTAAGAGTGAGCATTTGAGTGGCCGACTATGCGGCAAGCATAGATCTAAAGGACGCCTACTTTCATGTCCTGGTACATCCGGCATTCAGAAAGTACCAGTATCAGTTTAGAGCAATGTGCTTCTGTCTGAACCTAGCTCCTTGGGATTTCACTCGAATAATGAACTCGGTAATGTCATACTTCCAAGCTCATTCAGCTGTAGTAACTTCGGCTTACTTGAACGACATTCTTCAGAGATTCAGCAACAGAATTCTTCAGAATGATGTTCAGAGTCTGCTTCAGTTGTTCCGACATCTTGGTTTCATAGTAAACGAGAAAAAGGCAGACCTAGCTCCGTCCAAGTCCTTCATTCACTTGGAATGAGCTTCGAGACTCAGAACAATCTGGTTTGTCTGCCGTTACCCTGAACAAAATTAGTCAGTTGTTATGCTTGCTTTTGTCTAAACCCTCCTGCAATGACTGCGAAGGAGTTTATGCAACTGATGGGGCTGTGCAGAGTGGCTGCAGATCTTATTCTGATGGGCCGCCTGTTCCCGCGTCCCCTCCAGATATTCTTTACTCAGAACTCTAGTGTGAAGATGCATTTGCTCGAAACCAAGATTGTTTTAACGGACCTAGTATATAACAAAAGGTTCAGATTTGGGCGGATCTGCAGTGGTTGACTCAGGGAGTTCTGCTTCAACTACCGGATCTGGCCTTCACGATTATGACGGATGCGAGTCTAATGGGCTACGGTGCATCCCTAAGTCCTGCAGACTTGAAGTGTCAGGGTCTTTGGGACCTTCAGTTCCTGGAGAAACACATAAACATCAAGGAGATGATGTCTATCTGGCTAGCACTACAACATTGGATTGTTCAAATAGCGAACATCCATGTTCAGACCCTGTCGGGCAACTCTATTGTAGTAGCTTATCTCCGGAACCAAGGTGGCACTCATTTGATTCCGTTATGAGAATGATTGTCCTATTCACTCTGAGTCATCACGTTCATCTCTCAGTCCGTCATATACCGGGTCATATACCAGGGCGTCTGAATGTACTAGCAGACTCGCTCTCACGAAAAGGTTGCCTGTTACCATCGGAGTGGACTCTCAACAAGCGAGTATTCAGTCAGATCTGCTACCAGTGGGATCGTCCCATAATAGATCTTTTTGCGACACACACGAACAATCAATTACCGACGTTTGTGTCGCCATGCTCAGATCATCGAGCTATGCAGTAGACGCTCTATCGATCTCATGGGACAGAATGATAGGATACGTATATCCTCCTGCTCCGTTGATTCAGCAGATTGTTAAAAATCAAACAGTCTCACTGCAAAATCCTGCTAGTAGCACCTCTGTCGTCACAGAACCCTGGATCAATCTTCTCAGGTGTCTGTTATGGGACATTCCCCGGAAGCTTCCTCCTCGAAAGGACCTTCTACATCAGGGGAAGTCCCACACACTGTATCACAACCCGGAAGGTCTCAACCTTCACTTATTTCCGTTGTGTGGTCCTTCCTGCACGAAAAACATTTTACAGGACGAGCAGTGGATGCAATTTCTAACTGTAGGAGGACCTCTTCTTTGAATTATGCAGCGAAGTGGAGGGTTTTCTTCCGGTGATGTTCGGACCAGTCTGTAGACATCTATGATCCGTCCATTCCACAGATTGCCAATTTCCTGGTCTACTTGTTTGATGTAATAAACTTGCAGTCTGTCAATATTAAGGGCAATAGGTCTATGTTATCAGACACTTATGCTCATCATAATAACTTGGCTATTGGATCAGATTCTTCTTTATCCAAGCTAGTTAGAAATTTCTCTATTAATAGACCTTGAACCCTCAGATTAATTCCTAAATGGAATTTGGCTTGGGTTCTGTTGAAGCTTCAAAAAGCTCCTTTTGAGCCGTTAGATGGTGTAGAGTTCAAATTCTTGACCTATAAAACGGCCTTTCTCTTAGCCTTTGCGTCTGTCGATGATTCCCATTACCGTAGTGTGGGTAATACTGTTACCCTTACTACGGAAATGGGATTTTTGGCTAAGTGTCAGATTCTGGACAACCGTAGACCTTTGCTGTGTCCAGTTAGAGCAATGCACATTTATAAACGTCAATCAGGTTATATATAAAGAGAAGAAAAAGATTCTTTCTTTCACTGATTCCCAACAGAAAAAATATATCTGTTCATTCTATCGCTAGATGGATTCAGTTGGCAATACGTATTGCCTATGAAAGTCTATCTTCGGATCAACGTTCTGTCAACAAGATTTCAGCACATGAGGTTAGATCACTGTCCACTTCTTGGGCTTATTCTCACAGTATAGCCATTACTGATCTTATGAAGTCTGCATACTGGACACAGCCCTCTTCATTTACCAAGTTTTACCTTAGAAATTTAGAGTCCATCTCTGGTGACCTTAGATCTTTGGGTCCTCTTTCTGTTTCTCAGAATGTCATCCATTAATATTACATCTAGACTAGGCAGTCTACTCGAGCACTGATGCCGTTCCGCTGCCCTCTTTGTTCTGAGAAATTTTTCTTCAGAACAAGTGGAAGAAAGTGGGGGGGGGGGGGGGAGGGGTGGGGGTGGGGGGTTCCCTTGTGTTATCTGGCTTTATAGTGAAAAGCAAGGGAATGCCTCCTCCAGTGACAGTAGTCCAGCTTCGGTGCTGGGTGCTTTTAATGTGTAGCTCAGTGTGAAGCAATAACTATGTCTCATTTATGTAGTGCTTTTAAAGTGTAGCTCACTGTGAAGCATTTGTATATGTTACGTGTCAAACGAGCATCTCTATACAATCCTCAGACACTTTTAAATGAGTATAAAGTGTCTCATTCTCAGGACTAGCTTTATAATTGGTTTCCTTCACCGAATTTATGGGTTATGCTGGCATTAAATGGAGAAATTATGTAATTCTCAATTACATTGTTGGTGTTATGTCATTCTCTTTTCTTATAAGAGAAGGACATATGTAATTCCTATGTCTTCTCCTATTCTCCTGTAAGAGCTATTCTTTATCGAAGTAATTGAGAGATTGGATTTTCCTTTAAGTCCTAGGCCCTCCAGCCTTTTTACAGTTCAGCTAGTCTGGGCCATTGGTCGTAGTATAAAAATTTGATAAATTTGAAGTAATTTGTATATTTTTTATACTTACCAATGGCCCAGACAGGGATGGCCCTCCCATGAGTGGGCATTCATACCTCCCTGTTGATTATAACATTTAGCAGGCACTATAGAAAGAATGATGCTTGGCGCCAATTTCGGTATCTTCCTGATTACCGCACATGCGCAGTTAATAAAAGTATGGAGGACCAGATAGGACTTGAATTTTTCGGTTTTGTATGCAAATTTGGGGGATTGGGGGGTTCAAAATTTGTGTTTGGCCCAGAATTATATTGCGTTTGCACCAGCTAGTCTGGGCCATTCGTAAGTATAAAAAATATACAAATTACTTTAAATTTATCATTTTTATGCCCCCCAAAATTTTTTAGGGGCACATAGTGTTTGTCATTTCAATCTGTCTGTCCGTCAGGAAGATTTTCATGTCTACTTCATAACCCTGAGATGCTTTGTTGGATTTTGTTGAAACTTGGCATACATGTTGCTTATGGGAAGACGATGTGTCGTACACAAAATTTTGTTTTGGACGATGGAGGTTAAAGTCACAGATCAAGGTTATATTCAGGGGCATCCTTGGCCAGGCAGTCACTGTTTAGTCTTGTTGATTATATTTTGAACTGTTTTATTGTCAAATCATTGATAATTTAGGTCATATATAGATTCTTCATCTAAACTTTAAGGGCCTAATTCCAATTTTAGTTAAATTTATTATCTCTGAAAAAGTGAACCAACATTCTGCCTTTCAGTAAATTTTATAGATTCTTTCTAAGTGTTGTGGCAGTGGTTTCATGTCTTGTCTTGTATGCCTATATTAGCAGATAAAATTTGATAAGAAACGACTGTATAGTTACAAATCTCAAATTATCTTAGGATAACTTCAGATATAGCGAGTTATATTTTTGTGATTCTTTTGTTAAATAGGGCTGATGATGGGTTAGTGAATTTATTTTTGGCATGATGGAATCTGAAATTCAGTTTCAATGAAATTCCTTCACATGAGAGTTGAAGAAGATAAAAATAAATTTGAAGAATAAATTTTATTGGTATGCTTCCACTGGATGTGGAGCCATGCCTGGTTACTTTGGTAAACATGTTCTGCTTCACCAGTAATCTAGGACCCAGTAATCAATGACTGAGGTGGATGTCCTCCAATGGGCTGTATAGGTATAAATCATTAGTTAAGGCCCCACAAAGTAGGTTTTAGGCTTCATAATCTATAAAATAGCATGGGTGATTGTGTATTTCGTTCCTTGAGTGCAAGAAGGCTTTGTTGTTGCAAGGCTTCTTTGTTGCACTCCAGGGACAAATTTATAAATTTTTTAATCTTGGTTAATATATCAGACATAAACCATTTCATTTTTATTTTTTTAAGTTTGCCTTGGTTATAAAAATAGAGCATGCAGCAGCCAAAAGGACCATGTGGGAGGGACTTAGAAACAGATTTTTAACTTTTTTAGAAACTTGATTTAAAACTTTTATTGTGATCATGATGTAGCCATAAATGAAATAAATTTCATTATGACTTTTAAAAATAGAGTGAAAAGCAAGGTGTGGGAGAGGGGTTTACATATTTTTTCAGCTGGAAAATGTTGTCATGGTTGGTGCAGAAGAGGATTGAATGAGAAATTGGAACATCTGACATGACTTGCTTCTTCCAATGTTACTCATTTCTTCATTAAATTTGTGTTTTTAATTTTGAAGTAATATATATATTTTTTTGATACATACACAGGTTAACAATATAGCAGTTGGGGTAAGATTTTCATCAAATTAGCAGCACTATGATTTTTTCAATATGCCACATGTTTTTATTCTGCCCAGTGTGTTTTTGCTATGTACTTTCAGTTTTCTCCTTCAGTTATTAATTCATACCCTTTCAGTGTCTAGAATAACCCCTGTTGCACCTCCTGATGTATCCTGTTTTATGACTTTTTGTAAATGGTTATCATTTGTGAAACAAAGTTGTCTTATGCCATGTTTTGATGATAATAATATCAGGATTTTACATTTTTAAATGATTGCCTTTCACAGTTTTCCTCCTGTCTGTATCAATTTATTCAAAAATAACAGTATGCAGAAAAAAAAAATTCACACTTTAATGAAGCTTACTGTTCATAATTTCATAATTTGACAAACAGACTCTTGCAAGGTGCCAGTGATATCTTAACACAAATACTAAATTAAGGAAAATAAATGAAACTGACAAATTCTGATAAAATGCTATACACTGGGGACTCCTTTGTTTCTCAGAGATATTTCAAGTGATGAACAGAAAAATTCCTTGAATGAAACATTTTCTTGGAGGAAGTAAGGATTCATGGAATTATGCCATATCACACCAAAACAGCATATTAGAAAAAAAAAACTACGGCTATTAAAAGAAAAAATTGTTTCTCAGAATCTATCTCATTATTAAAATTCTGACCCCCCAATTTTTTTTTGTAGCTGTTTTATTTTTAACCATTCAAAATTTACAGAGACTGAAGCCAGCATTTGAAATTTCTGAGACATTTCAAACTTTTCAGATCTGGGTTTATGGATTGAAGGAATGAAAAACACTCCTTCCCTCTTCAAAACATTTTGTAAAAATTCCCTGAGAAACAAGAAATTTTTTTTTTATTAGACTGTAATTGATTTTATGCTGAGGTTAATGCTGAATAAAGAACACTTCAATTCATTTGGGTGTTTATCTCGTTAAGATGATATGCTGTTATCTGAGGCTATTGAAAAAAATTCTTGCTTCTCCCTCGTGTCATGCAAATAAACTGCCTCATCAATAAAATTATGCCAAAAAAATGGTGTTCTGTTTTATTGTATTTTCAACCAATCAGTCAAAATCTACACTGAACAAAGTCAATTCTATTCAAAGTTTGATGTGAAAGAAACTTGATGGGTAAACTCACAAGTTCTAAATAATTTTCCAGTTATTTCTAGGCAGGTCTTGTGTACCTATATAGACAGTCAAGACTTTTTGTCTAGAAACAACTGCAAAGCCACAGGATAAAGACTGTCAAAGTGTAGTGAAAATGTATAAAAAAAATCTCCAGGCCTTTAAGGGTTAAAGAAACAAAAAAGAGCCTCCATCACTCTTAAAAGAATTCTGTGAGGGAAACAAGGATGTTTTTTAATAGCCAAACTTGACTTTATGCATTTGATGAAGTCATGATATAAGTATAGATGCTAAAAATGACGGTAACTTGTAAAAGCCTGGGGAAATAATTAGGGATGCGGACCGGACCACCCAAGATGGTCTGCCCCACGGTCAAGGCAGTCCAGTGCGGTCAGTGTCATTCCAGTCCAGTACCCATACCTGGACTAGTCCAAAGTGGTCCGATCCACTCATATGTTAATGAATTGCCGATTTTCACAAAGTTGTTAACCTATATATTAAAAAATAAAATTGACTGCTTTGCAAAGAGTGCATGTACAATGTTTGATGATTGTGTTCAGCGTGGTCTGTCTCTGGTGGCTGTGGTGGCAAGGGCACACTGCAATAGCCCAAGCAGTAAATAATCGACCCCTGTCTCTTCCATAGTCATGTCTGATTCACATTCTTCGAATCCTTCCTGGGGAACCTCGGCCATATTGAACAATAGAACTGTTTATATTTATTATCGAATGGGTTCAGTCAAATTCACTGTAATGATTTTGATGGCGATGTCAGAATATCGGCAGAATAATTATGAATGTGATGAGTATACAACTGTTCTCTGGAACCGTGTACTAATCAGGTGCTTGTGATTTGATTGACAGATAAAAAAATCTTTCAATCATCATTTCTATTCTGACCTCTGAAAAGGCTTGTGTGACTCATGCAATCACCCCAGTATCTGCTTTGGCAGACGTCTGGTGTTGTAACGATATCGCGAGTGACGAGAAGTCAAAGTAGACAACATCAAAGCATGCATCCACAAGTCCACAACATCAAAAGCATGCGGCCGCCCACAAAGCCGCATTCAACTGAATCGCTGACACATGCAGCATGGGGACTGTGACATATATATATGTGATTGCATTGTTTTCAGAGCATCAAATATTTGACTATTAACCACTTGATCTCATTAACTGGTAGAGTGCTAGAAGCCACTATCAGGGCTTTAATATGAATTGCAGGTACCCCAGCCTGAAGGTGTCATATTCTGTGGATGTGCTTCACATTATCTTCAAAGCGAAATCACTTAGTCTATATGGGTTTGCCTTGTTACAATTTATGGGAGAGTGTCTCTTGGCACTCTCCCATAAATTGTAACAAGGCAAAGACACATGAAGAAATTTTGATAACCAAAAATAACTTAGCACTCTACCAGTTAATACATCCTTGCTAATTGTATGTTGGGATATATACATGATACATTCACAACGGTTGGTTCAACATAAAATAGTGGTCCGGACCAGATAATACTGGACTGTGGGTGTAAACTGATCCAGTGGCACCTGGTCCATGGATGGACCAGACCATTCCAGGATGGTACAGTCCGCATCACGAGAAATAATCTTTTGAATATTGCCAACTGCTCAAAACTAATGGCCTAGCATGGGTTTCTAGTCAGGTGTTGTCTGTCTGTTCTACACCCCTAACTGAATTGACCACATAACAACATCTTGGTCAATAAAGGCAAAGACATACAATGATTAAGTTCTTGTTTATCAGAAGATCGTTATACTTAAACAGTTGATTACCATTCTGCAGAACAAAATTTATTTTGTTGACATATCTCGACTGATCTAATCTGATAGTTTGACCATTTCCAATTATTTAACTCTAGACACTAAAAGTGTTCTATGTGTAAGGAGGTTGATGGTTAAGGTAAGATATGTTTTTATGCCCCCAATAGGGTGGCATCTTAAATCCAGGTTGTCCAGCCATCCATCTATCATCTGTCTGTTCATCCATCTGTCCAACTTAATGCCCTATTGGCATGCTAAGCATTGTTTTTCCTTTCCCGAATCAATTGTTGTTCTAGTTATATCTGTATTTATGTCTGTATTTACATATGGGCCTATTTCTTAAATTAGGTAGCAGTGAAAAAAGATCTGTGGTGGGTTTCTTAATTGTTTAGCTGTGATTAGGAATGAAATGTACAGCTCTTTTTTATCAAAGCTTCCAAGTTAAATCCCTGTGTTTATAAACAGTCATGTAATCTGTTCACATCAATTACAGCCCACTCTTAAGTATGATTAATTTCATTACCAGGCCTGAAAATAAGTAGTCTGACATTTACAGAATGAGATCCCCAGTGGATCCATATACAGTGGGTCAATTTATCCTCTGGGAACCTCTTTTTGTTTAGTTTTGAGGTCCTGATTCAGATTGAGGTTCACAGAGGGTAAATTTAGTGATACAGGGTAGCATCACTAAATTCACCCCCTGGGGACATCATTTTGCAGATGACAGTCTGCTTATTTTCTAGCTTGTTCATTACTCTCCAACTCTTTCCAACTGGTACTGAAGAGGTGTATTATAGATCATAAAACATATCTTAACAAGTGTTCACTCTGTTTCATCCTTGCACTGAGAGAAAAAACAACCAGAATTCTGCCATGTTGAATGGAAAAAAGATGTATTGTGGATTCATTTAGCTTTTATGTAATGAAATCATTTGGTCAACCTTTGTGGTATTTTAATATGTTAGGGAGAATTCATTGTCCATTCCCAACTAAGAAATTGTTCAGAGATTCAGATAATACATTTTTGTGTGAAGTGCTTTTACATTTAACCCTAAAAGCTCCGACTTTGTTCACATTTTACTGCAACAAAACAGGTGACCCAATATGTAGTTTTGGGTAAATTTGCAAGTTACATTTTAGGTACCATGACAGTTGCTTCTAGGCCAGTTATGGGACTGTGTATATTGGCAGCCAAGACTTAGTTTTACTGGTAAAATATAATCGGGTCACCAATGCTTGGGTTGGAAGTCCTCTAAAATTGGCAACTTGTGTATAAATGATTTAACAAGCTTGACTTTATCTCCATGTTGTGGTCATGATAAGCCATTGTGCAGAAATATATGACCTTAAACACCAATAAATAAATATAAAGTCTCAGGATGTAGACAGTTGATGTGTACACAAAATGTATAAAACCTCCAGACCTTTAAGGCAACCTCGGGAAATGAAGCATTGCTTGTTTGCTGTGGTAAACAGGCTTTGTTTTACTAGTAAAATCGGACTTTGCCACCAATGCTTGGGGTGGAAGTCCTCTAAAACAGGCAACATAAACGATTGACTAAACTTGACTTTATATCCATGTTGCAGTCACAGTTGGCCATTGTGCAGAAATATGTGACCTTCAACTGCAATAAATAAATAAATAACGAACTGGACTACAATACTTGCCGAAACACTTTTTGAATAACAAACAATTTTACTTTTTAACTTCCAAAACTTTGCCTGTGATTCCTCATTGAAACAAGCTCAATGGGATTATTCCTTTAAGGTGTTCTAAGGTATGTTTTAGAGGCAAAAATTTAAAATAATAAATTTGAATGGCATTTTCTTTTTGAATCGAATTTGAATGTCATTTTCTTTTTGAATCGGGATGGCTGGATATTGCCATTATGTTAGGTAAAGTATTAACCCCTGATTTGAGTGGTTCCTTGTCGCACATTTTTTTACATCGCTTCTTTATGGTGGCTTTTTGTTTAGCACTTTATGTTTTGTTTACATGGTGTATGGTTCTTTGCACTTCATCTCAAAGTACTGAAAGTTTATCTACATCAAAAGGCTGAGCTAGAATTTAAGTAAATTGCTTTATTTGGAAAGCATATGCAAATGCCATAATTTACATAACTTGTTTAAATTTGTCTTGTAATTTCAGAAAATGAATTCTACTTTCTTTATTTCAGTGCTTTCATTTAAACCTTCAGTAATGTTTTGTTTGCAGTTACCACTCAGGAGACAGTTTTTTAGATTTAAAAAAATGTTCAGTTTTCAAAACCACAACATGCTATGTGCAAATCATCTAGCTAAAATTGCTAGTTCTGATTTAATAAAATAACTTGGTTACTTGGATATGATAGTATATGTGAATTTGGTTTATGACGGCCTTCTGTAAAGACAAATTTTCTTCTATTGTCTCTTAAGCTCAATTTCAGGTTAATTTTTCAGTCCTTTTTCCAAAGCAACTAGGGAACAACAATTGCAGATAAACAAATTCTTTAGTTTTTAAAAGTTTTCACCATTTTTTTGCTCCAAAACATAGCTTATGAACCTCCATGGAATCAGCTCAACTAGCTTGATCCAATGAGGGGTCGTAGGCTATGGGGCAAAAATTGGATAATGTTTCAATTTTAAATGGTGATTTTTGGCTTAACTTGACAAAGTCAAGATAAGCTATTGCCATCACACATGCAGGAGTCTGTGAGTCTGTTAGCTACACCCTTAATTCTTGTCCGATCATCACTAAATTTTATGTGCAGGTTCAAGATCATGTCTAGATGAGAAAGTCCCAGTTTGGTTGTGATGGGTCAAACGTGATAGCTGTGCAGGTTCAAAACCCACAACCCTTCAGCACAGTCTACAGGTCGTATTTATGAAGTGATTTCATTGTAATTTGATAGGATGACTCGGTATAATGTCTAGATGAGAAGGTCCTATTTTGGTCGCTATTGGTCAACTTTGATGCCACACGGGCACTTGACCTGAATTTGTTTAGCACAGTCTACAGTTTATATTTATGAAGTGATTTCATTGTAACTTGGTGGCATGACTCTGTGATGTTTAGATGAGACTGTCCTATTTTGGTCACGATTGGTCAGCCGTTACTGCCACTTGGGCATGTGACCTAGATTCCTTCAGAACTGTTTACAGGTCATATTTATGAAGGGATTTCATTGTAACTTGGTTGGATGACTCAGTATGATATCTAGTTATTTCATCATGTAGCCCTGTTTTGGTTGAGATCGGTCAGCAACGATGACTGCAAGAGTTTGAGTGTAAATTACTTTATCACAGTCTACACCTCTTATTATGCTTGTTGAATGCATAAACTATAAGGTACAGAACTTAATGTATTGTCAAGTGTCACAGTTCTTGTCTTATTTAATAATCCTTTCATAAACATGGGACTTCCTTTCTTTTTGTATGATGCCTGGATGAGAACATCCTAGTTTGGTCATGATTTGTCAACTGTGTGTTTGCAGGTTCTAATCTGGAAGTCTTTATTATACCCCCACTTTTTTACAAAAAAATACTTGGGTATACTAGATTGCATCTGTTCCTGCATCCGTGCGTCTGTGCATCCATGCATCCGTGTGTCTGTACATCCTTGTGTCTGTCTGTCTGTCTGTCTGTCTGCACTTAGATGTCTGTTTGCGTTATAACTTCAACATTACTGTTTAGATTTCGATGAAATTTGATAAAGATGTTCATTCATGAGATCTATAAACAGCATCAACCATTTTGCTGTTGAAATATTTTTTCTGTGAGTTATAGTGCTTTGAATATACAAACATGTGCTATTTTCAGTCTGTTCGCCTTGTATCTCAAGTTTGGATTATTGGATCTCAATGAAATTTGGAATGAAAATTGTTTATGGGAAAGGCTTTCAAATGAGTCTCTAATAATATTTCTTTTCACTTTTTAGACTTATTCTTGCTTTAACTTTTTTCTGTATGCCTCATATTTAAGGTTTGGGTCATCAGATTTCAATGAAATTTGGAATGAAGATTGGTTGTGGGAAAGTCTTTCAAGTGAGTTATGTCCCTGCAGTAAAATAAAGAAAATACATGCAAATCACCTCCTCACATGTGGCATTATGTCTTTGTTCTACATCTCTTATGTGGATTGTCCGATTGTCACTAGACTTCAGTAACAGGTGTTTCTGGCCTTCACAATTACCTTGCTGTAAAACAAAGACAATAATTTTGCTGTTTGCCTTGTAAACTGGCCAATTTTGTGTGTGTTTGCCTCATATCTCTGGTTTGGGTTTAGCGGCTCTCAATGAAATTTGGATGAAGATTGTTTACAGGAGTAGCTTTCAGAGTATCATGGTTCATTTTTTCTCGTCATTGTTTGGCGGTATGCCCCAGGACATGCCCCCCCCCACCCCCTGAACCCCCCCCCCCCCCCCCCCCACCCCCACCCCCTGTTTACCACACTCTACAGGTAGTTTTTTTTTTTGGAATGATTTTACTTTAACTTGGTAATTTTGGTTGACATACATTAACTTTGAGGGCCACATCAACCCAGGCCTCTATTCTTTAGGACAGTCTGCACCTCAGATTATTATTGTTGAAAACATAGAATGCAGGGTACAGAACTTAATATATTCTCAAATATCACAATTCTTGTCTTGTCTTATTTCATAATCCTTTCATAAACATTCAACATTATACTTTTCATAAAACACTACACACAGTCAAGTTAAGCTGCAGTGTCATTGACACTTTCATTCTGAATAGCACAGGTCAGATTTGATAGTTACAACAGGTAAAGGATTAACCTTTTTTCCAATGTACATGATATCAAAATTTATTATTTTAATTATTTGTGTATTTGATTATAAGTTCACATGAATATGCATTTCAAAACAACACTTCTTGTATTTAAGTCTTTTTATGTGTACCCATACTATGTATGGTACACATAATGCCAGCATCTGTGGTGGCCATCCGTCGTTCGTCCATCCTTTGTCTGTCTGTCTGTCTGTCTGTCCATCCATCCATCTGTCTGTCTGGCATCCGTATCCATTTCTTTGGCATTCGATAACTTGAAAAATATTGCTTGGATTGTCAAGTTACTGTATATTTGTGTTCAGGTTATTGATGTGCCGAGCTGTATAGTTTTGGGTGTAAATCTGATAATTTAATCCTGAGATTTTAACCCGTTATCCTTCAAATTGAAAATTCCTCCAATCCATTTGGCATTCGATAACTTGAAAAATATTGCTTTGATTGTCTAGTTGCTTTATATTTGTGTTCAGGTCACTGATTTGCTGAGCTGTATAGTTTTTGATGTAAATCTGATGATTTGATCCCAAGATATTAACCCTTTATCCTTCAAATTGAAAATTCCTCCAATTCCTTTGGCATTCGATAACTTGAAAAATATTACTTGGATTGTCAAGTTACTTTATATTTGTGTTCAGGTTACTGATGTGCTAAGCTGTATAGTTTTTGGTGTAAATCTGTTATTTTAATCCAGAGATATTAACCCTTTATCCTTCAAATTGAAAATTCCTCCAATCCCTTTAGCATTCGATAACTTGAAAAATATTGCTTGGATTGTCAAGTTACTTTATATTTGTGTTCAGGTCATTGATTTGCTTAGCTGTATAGTTTTTGATGTAAATCTGATGATTTGATCCCAAGATATTAACCCTTTATCCTTCAAATTGAAAATTCCTCCAATCCCTTTGGCATTTGATAACTTGAAAAATATTACTTGGATTGTCAAGTTACTTTATATTTGTGTTCAGGTTACTGATGTGCCAAGCTGTATAGTTTTTGGTGTAAATCTGTTATTTTGATCCTGAGATATTAACCCTTTATCCTTCAAATTGAAAATTCCTCCAATCCCTTTGGCACTCGATAACTTGAAAAATATTGCTTTGATTGTCAAGTTACTTTATATTTGTGTTTAGGTTACTGATGTACCGAGCTGTATAGTTTTTGCTGTAAATCTAATAATTTAATCCTGAGATATTAACCCTTTATCCTTCAAATTGAAAATTCCTCCAATCCTTTTGGCATTCGATAACTTGAAAAATATTGCTTGGATTGTCAAGTTACTTTATATTTGTGTTCAGGTTACTGATGTACCGAGCTGTATAGTTTTTGGTGTAAATCTGTTATTTTGATTCTGAGATATTAACCTTTTATCCTTCAGATTGAAAATTCCTCCAATCCCTTTGGCATTCGATAACTTGAAAAATATTGCTTGGATTGTCAAGTTACTTTATATTTGTGTTCAGGTTACTGATGTACCGAGCTGTATAGTTTTTGGTGTAAATCTGTTATATTGATCCTGAGATATTAACCCTTTATCCTTCAAATTGAAAATTCCTCCAATCCCTTTGGCATTCGATAACTTGAAAAATATTGCTTGGATTGTCAAGTTACTTTATATTTGTGTTCAGGTTACTGATGTGCCAAGCTGTATAGTTTTTGGTGTAAATCTGATAATTTTATCCTGAGATATTAACCCTTTATTCTTCAAATTGAAAATTTCTCCAATCCCTTTGGCATGAGATAACTCAAAAAATATCAATCTGATTGTCATGTTACTTTATATATTTATTCAGGTTACTGATGTGCTGTGCTGTATAGTTTTTTATGTAAATCTGATAATTTGATCCAGAGATATTAACCCTTTATCCATCAAATTAGACACTCCTCCAATCCATTTCTGTATGTACCCATACCATGTATGGTGTACATAATGCCGGCATCCGTGGTGGCCCTCCGTCATACAGCTTTCTACAAGTTGTGCGTATGGGTACACATCTGACAATTTCATCGGCCTATTTTTGACTCTTTTAACTTTACAGAAATATTTCCATTTAATAAAGTAAGACATGATTTCCATCGCATATGCATGTACAATTAACATACATATACATGCTAATAACTTTCATTCCACAGACTTCACCTTCTGGTTTTGTCAACTCTATTGAATATTATTACCCAAATCAGTTGACTGTTGAAATAATGTATATATCATATTCTAGGTGTTTACAGGGCTCCCACTCAAATGAAAAGTCCTTGAATTTTGGCCTCTTCCTTGGAAAGTGCTTGAAATTGTTTCTAACCTTGAAAAGTACTTGATTTTCTATGACTCCCCTTGAAAAGTACTTAAATTCAGTTTACCTATAACCTCAGAGAAAAAACGTCTTAGGATAACCCTCCTCACATACATTCGATGTCACAAAATCTGTTGGGAATCACATTTATTTGATCTCTATATTGTCCCTTGAGTGCAACAAGGCATCATCTGCAATGCTTTAGCATTGCTGATGGTTCCTTGTTGAACCCAAGGGACAATATATATCTGGCTGGTTGGGTTTTCCAGAGATCAGGTCCTCAAGACTGAAATTCTTTGTGTTGCAATGGTGTTGTAAGTTCATATCAGCATTATAACAGTTCTTGAAAATCATGGTCAGAGTCCTTGAAAAGTGCTTAAATTTGATTTTCTGATATCAGTGGGAACCCTCGTTTAAAAAAAGTTTGCTGTTTGATTAATTTGCTACTTCTTGTTGTTAGAGATAGATAATTGTTTCTCATTTACAGAATGTTGTTATACACTCAGCAGTGGGAAAGGTATGGCAGTATACATTGTCAGCAGCAGTTAACTCTAATATTACTGCTTGTATAGATGTACAGAAAAGCCTCAAGCCTAGAAAAAAGACCTTTGCTTGTTAAAGCAATAATATGTTGCTATGTTCAGTGCTTGCATTTTATCATCCTAGTAACTGATGCAATTAAGTTTTCCAAGAAACTTCTGCTATTTGCAGAAAAATATCTGCCTATTTAACAAGAAAATTTTATCAACACTACTGGAATAGGACGATGGGATGAACTGAAGGATTCTTAGAAAAACCCATAGATCACAAAAAATGCTTGTTATTTAACACACATATTGCACTTTAGAAGATATTTTAGTCTTTTTACATTCATTATTTTAATATTTGCACCCATTTATGGAATTTTAACATACTTTGAGATGCCAAAATGTTGTTGGTGTTTCCTACCTATATAATACAAAGATTGGTTGTAGATTTTTTGATATGCAGTAAAAAATTAGGCTCAACAATAGAAACCTGTATTTAACACAGCTTAAAGTGTGTAAACTTTTAAAATAACTACTTGTGAAGTGAATGAAGTTTCTCCTTGGAATCACAGGAGGTGGATAGTTCCTGAATTGACTATTGTAAACATTCCGTTTCTCTTGTATAATAGAACTCAATAACTAATAACTTGTGTGTGACTCCTCCAAACTAGGCAGCATTGGCATATACAATTATTAAATTCAAATTAATACTGTGCTGTGACCACAGAGGCAGAAAGTTAACTAAAATTTGCATTGTATTATTTATCATCATGAAGTATAGAGCATCTGTCAAGTATATCTCAGTCAGAATCCCAGAAATCATATAATATATTATGATGATGATTTTACTTGAGCACTTCATTTCCAGTTTTAAAAACTGGCAAAGGTGTATGTTACATATTTATTGACATGGTTGTGTTTGAAATACTGTCTTATTGTCCAGTTTTTAGGAGAGTCATTCTTTGTGTTTTACTGGGATTGTATTAGTCACAAATGCTCATGATTAGATTCAGTGGTTCCCAAATATGTTCCTTCCAGTTTAGTTGCATGTTTTTATTATAGATATTTTTGTTCATTTTAGACAAGTGCATCCATAATTAAAAAATGCTAATGTTTGTAGTTACACGAAAGATCATATAGATTTGGTAGATGAATATATTGTAGCAAATTATGTTAGAATAATTCAATTAGATTTTGTTTTCTTTAATATTACTTTCCAATATATTGTAGTCCCGTGCTACCTGCTTTTTAATTCTTTTTTTTTCTGTCACTCTTGAGTCACAACAACATGACATTATATCATTTATTTAAACTTGTAAACACAAATCAAAATGGAAGCCTTGCTTGTGATCTTCCTATTCAGATCAGATACATCAAACAGACTTCTTAAAAGTTCATCTCATGGAACCGTTGGAGTGGTAGGATGAACAATTAATAGAGACACAATTTTTCTTGTATTGTTGGATTGATACATATGAATAGACTTAACAACTGACTACAGAGGTCAGCCCTATGAAATGTTTACAATTGTATTTTCCAGAACCACTTTTTGACTCCCCCCCCCCCCCCCCCCCCCCCCCTTCCCAAAAATGTTTATGGGAGCATAAAAGAACCACTTTGCCTGAGCATCATTTCATTTGTCCATTTCAATTCTAGTCCAGAAAAATGATTCAATGGATCGATCTTGTTCATACTTCACAGAATGCTTGCTCATGATTCAAGGGTGTGTCATAACCTTCAACAAGATTCATAACTTGAAGGTCACAGACCTATCATCCATTTTTTGTCCAGCCTATAAAAAATATATGTTCAATAGAAATATTTTGTTCATACTTCACACAATGCTCAGTCACAACTGAAGGGTTTGTCATGACCATTTCCCAAGGTAATAACTCCAAGATCTAGATCACAAACCTATGAAAATGGATTCAACAGACTGATCTTGTTCATACTTCACACAATGCTTGATCATGAATAAACAGTGTATCATAACCATAATCCAGAGTCCTAGCTCCATAATCCAGAGTCCTAGCTCCAAGGTCACAGATTATTCTTGTAACTTTGTTTAGTTCAGAAAAATGATTCAGTTCGGAGACCCTGTTCATACTTCACATGATGCTTGCTTATGACTCAAGGGGGGAGGGGGGGGGGGGGTGTAATGACCTTGTACCTAGGATATAAGCCCAAGATCGAGGTCACAGACCATTTGTTCTAATTTTGTCCTGTCCCAAATAAAATGATTCATTCTCCTCAAGGGTGTATCATGACATGTCATAATGAGAGACAGCAACACAAAAAGTATTTGTAGGTTTTTACACAATCTGTTTTGACTGAAATTTTTATGACATTTGCTTGATATTGTTTCTCACCATTGCAGTCCTGATTTGTTCCTCATTTCTCTAATGTTTGGCTATGAACTATTGCTATCAGGTCTGCTTTTTAGCTCTCCTGAGCAAAGCTCAGAGGTATCACTTTTGTCATCCATCTGTCTATCATCCCCAGAGTGAACTTTACATTATCAACTTCTCCCCATAAACCACTAGGCCAAATTGAACCAAATTTGATATGCATGTTCCTTATTACATGTCAGTTCAAGTTTGTTCAAATAAAGTTGCCACTCCCACAAGGGGTTCTACATGGGGCATAATTACATTCCCTTGGTGCAATATGAGGAATATTCTTTAAAAAACTTCTTCAGATCTACCAATTAGAATCTTTTGATTATTGGTATTGAGCATCCTTAATGGGATTGAGATTCAAATCAAGTCCCTGGGTTCATATTTGGGTTCCCTATGGGGGGGGGGGGGGTGGGGGTATTCAGATTTGTTCAAATCAATTCCCTGGGGTCTTAATTGGGCTCCCTATGGGAACTCGGAACTTTAACTTAGTGCAATATGAAAATCTTCATATTCAGATCTGCCAGTCAGAATGTTTTTATAAGCAGTATCCTTACGAGATTTAGATCCATTTTTAAACAAATCAAGACCCTGGGTCATATTTGAGTTCCTTGTTGGAGCCCGAATTTTAACTTATGAGGAGTATTCTTTAAAAACCTTTTTCAAATCTCCCAGTCAGAATTTTTTAAAATTTGGGTTGCAGTATCATTAGTGGGGTCAGATTCCAGTTTTGTTCAAAGCAAGTCCCAGTACTGATATTTTGGGCTCCCTATAGCAAACTTTAAAAATCATCTTTAAAAATGTCCTTCTTCAGATCCACCAGTCAGAATCTTTTGCTATGCAGCAACCTTAGGTGGTTCAGATTTTAGTTTGTTCAAACCAACTTTTAACTTAGTGCAATGTAATGACTGAGCTGGTAAACTTGAGTTAGACGTAAATGTGAGTACATAAGATTAACGTTTGTTATCCCCCACTAATGAAATCAGGAGGGTGATATTGAAATGGTGTTCATCCATCAGTCCATCCACCCATCACAAACTTTGTCCGCTTAACTCCTCCTACAGTTTTCAATGGATTTTTACAAAATGTGTCTGAAGTATCAGTATCAAGTGTAGATGTGCATATGGTCAGGAATTTTTGATGCAACAAATTTTCCATGGTCTTCTGAATTTCTGTGAGGACTACATCTTTTTCTGGTTATGGCTTGTCCTGAGATATGGTCCCCTGTTGTCTCGAAATTTCTAACGAAAATTGCATATGGTGTTGCATATGGTGATCTTAAATCCTTCTTTAAACAATTTTATCAGATGAGTAAATAAGGCCCCTTGTGGCCTCATATTTAGGGTGTTATTTGGGGAGCATCCTTCAGCTCTGCTAATATCTTCTTGTTTCTCTCTGACTATAAATAGTTGAGATGAATTATAGTTTCCCTCTATGACTATAAATAGTTGAAATGAATTATAGTTTCTGTCTATCACTATAAATAGTTGAGATGAATCATAGTTTCTCTCTTTTTGACTATAAATGGTTGAGATGAATCATGTAGGTAAATTGTCACATTTTTAAAAATGCTAATGATTCATATCAATCATTTATCTTCACAGGTAGAAAATGTTGGAAAATACAGTTGCAAAAATTTAAAGGATTGGCCCCTGATCAGTTTTATATGACTGCATTGTGTAGGTTTAACTAGAGTTTATACAGGTGTTCAAACTCATTCAAAGTGCTTGAATTGTGAATGTTAGTTTTAAAGTATTTTTATACTATAAACCAATGGCCCAGACTAGCTAGTGCAAACTCAAAGTTATCAAGGGCCAAACACAAATTTTGAACCCCCCAATCTCCCAAATTTGCTTGCAAAACCGAAAATTAAAAGTCCTATCTGGTCCTCCATACTTTTACTCTCCGTGCATGTGCAGCTGTCAGGAAGTGACCGGATTTGGCACCAACATCATTCTTTGTTTGGCCCTAAAGTCAGCAACAATGAACTGACATCTGTGCTTTAAAATCTCCTTTTTATGTGTACCCATACTATGTATGGTACATATAATGCCGGCATCCGGGGTGACCATCCGTCGTTTGTCCATCCTTTGTCTGTCCATCTGTCTGTCCGTCCGTCTGTCTGTCCATCCGGCGTCCGTATCCATTTCTTTGGCATTCGATAACTTGAAAAATATTGCTTGGATTGTCAAGTTACTTTATATTTGTGTTCAGGTTACTGATGTGCCAAGCTGTATAGTTTTTGGAGTAAATCAGATAATTTGTTCCTGAGATATTAACCCTTTATCCTTCAAATTGAAAATTCCTCCAATCCCTTTGGCATTCGATAACTTGAAAAATATTGCGTGGATTGTCAAGTTACTATATTTGTGTTCAGGTTACTGATGTGCCGAGCTGTATAGTTTTTGTTGTAAATCTGATAATTTAATCCTGAGATATTAACCCTTTATCCTTCAAATTGAAAATTCCTCCAATCCCTTTGGTATTCGATAACTTGAATAATATTGCTTGGATTGTCTAGTTACTTTATATTTGTGTTCAGGTTACTGATGTGCCGAGCTGTATAGTTTTTGGTGTAAATCTGATGTTCTGATCCCGAGATATTAACCCTTCATCATTCAAATTGAAAATTCCTCCAATCCCTTTTGCATTCGATAACTTGAAAAATATTACTTGGATTGTCAAGTTACTTTACATTTGTGTCCAGGTTACTGATGTGCCGAGCTGTATAGTTTTTGGTGTAAATCTGTTATTTTGATCCTGAGATATTAACCCTTTATCCTTCAAATTGAAAATTTCTCCATTCCCTTTGGCATTCGATAACTTGAAAAATGTTGCTTGGATTGTCAAGTTACTTTATATTTGTGTTCAGGTTACTGATGTGCCAAGCTGTATAGTTTTTGGTGTAAATCTAATAATTTAATCCTGAGATATTAACCCTTTATCCTTCAAATTGAAAATTCCTCCAATCCCTTTGGCATTCGATAACTTGAAAAATATTGCTTGGATTGTCAAGTTACTTTATAATTGTGTTCAGGTTACTGATGTGCTGAGCTGTATAGTTTTTGGTGTAAATCTGATAATTTGATCCGGAGATATTAACCCCCTTTATCCTTCAAATTGAAAATTCCTCCAATCCCTTTGGCATGAGATAACTCAAATATCAATCCGATTGTCATGTTACTTTATATATTTATTCAGGTTACTGATGTGCTGTGAGATATTAACCCTTTATCCATCAAATTAGACACTCCTCCAATCCATTTCTATATGTACCCATACCTTGTATGGTGTACATAATGTCGGCATCCGAGGTGGCCCTCCGTCAAACAGCTTTCTACTAGTTGCACGTATGGGTACACATCTGACGATTTCATCGGCCTATTTTTTGAGGATGCCAGACACAAATCAATGCAAGAATTGGTGGATCCAAGGCTGTTATAATAATAATAATAATATGGTTTAAAGCCGAGTTTCCATTGAACGTGCTCACGGGCTTTACAATAAGTACATGACATCTAATATGAATATGTAACTAACTAGATATTATGGCGGGATAGGCTAATTTAAACAGATGGGTTTTGAGTGACTTTTTGAATGAAACTTTGTCCTGGACGACCTTCAGGTGATCGGGCAGTTGGTTCCACAAATAAGGTCTAGCTACACTGAATGCTCGATCACCGGCAGTTACAAGGTATCCAGGGTTGTATACCAGATTGTTAGCTGACGAAGATCTAAGAACTCTGACAGGTTCGTAACACTGTATAAGAGAGTTCAAATAACCAGGTGCAATATCTAAGCGAGATTTAAAAGTTAAAAGAAGAACTTTGAAATTAATTCGCTCCTTTATGGGTAACCAGTGTAGATCTTTCAGTATAGGTGTAATATGACAAAATTTCTTATTCCTGGTTACCACTCTACCCACTCAATTTTGAACATTTTGAAGTTTCTTCAATAGATGTTGTTTGCAGCCATATAACAGAGAATTGCAGTAATCAAGACGGCTAGTTACAAGGGCGTGCACAAGCTGCTTGGTCGTCTCCTCATCGATCACGTTCTGAACTCTGCCGATATTGTGCAGATGATGGAAAGCGGATCTGCAGACTTGCATCACATGCGCATCTGCAGTCAAATTCCCATCCATCCAGTATCCCAGATTGCGGACTGCTATCGACGGTGAGATGATACTGTCTTCAATATGTAATCTGAGTTTAGAAACTTTGGAAAGTTGACAGGGTAGTCCTATGTACATTATTTCAGTTTTATCAGCATTAAGTTTTAAGAAATTTTGAGTCATCCAGTTTCTGATATCGGATGCACAGTTCTCGAGAATTTGGGCTGCTTGTCTCTCGTCACGGGGTTTAAAATGAATATATAATTGTGTGTTGTCCGCATAACAGTGAAATGAGAGTCCATGGCTACGTATTGTATTGCCTAGGGGTAGCACATATATAGTATATAGCAGGGGTCCGAGAACAGACCCCTGTGGGACACCACACTTAAGCGTTACATGCTCGGAGAGCGTCCCATCCAAGCACACTCGTTGCGTCCGCCCAGATAGATAGGATCGAAACCATTCTAAACACAGTCCTGTGATACCCAGTCTGTTTTCCATGGTGTTAAAGAGTACAGCGTGATCGATGGTATCAAACGCTGCACTTAGGTCCAGAAGTACAATACATGATACCTGCTGTTGATCCATGGATTGTAGAATGTCATTTTGCACGCGTAATAGAGCAATTTCAGTGCTACACCCGGGCCTGTATGCAGACTGAAGTTCTTCAAACAAGCCAGTTTGCGTTAGATGCCCTATAGTTATTGGATGATGGAAGTGTTCAATGGTGGTTTTAGACATTCAGAGCTGTAACTTTATAATAATTATAAAATTATTTCATGTTTTCCAATTTCAGGACATATGCCTGACGTCATCATTTTTGATAATGATTATTCCACTGTTTGTTTAGTATTCCTTCCCTATCCTTCCATGAACCCTTCCTGTTAAACTCTTAAGCTTTTTTGACTATTTTTTATTGAAATTTTTTATTAAATTTCTTGTGAGTTTAACATGTATTACAAAATATTTATTCTGTTTTTCCCCATGGTTACGTCCTCACCCTAGGGGTGTTAGGTCGTTTAGTCTTGCATCTTCTATCCGATGTATCATTTTTTCTTCATATGAAGAGCTAGCTTTGCATCTGGTAGCATTTAAATTGGTTTCTGACTTTGGGCCTTTTTGTGTGCCTGATGTGTTGTTTCCGTTTTTTTCATTAACGTTTTTTACATTGACAACCTCCTCATATATAGGTAGTATTTTATATTCTATTACTGTAGAATTACTGTAGGATACATGGATTATTATTCCGGTAGTGTAGCTCAATAAATTTGGATTTTGTCCACACTTAGGCTCTATCGGGATGCCTTTGGCCTCTTAATGTTCCCTTTGGGATCTTTGGCATTTTTTCAAAAAAACATTTTTTCCAAAAAATATTTTGAATTTAACTTTGATTGCTATTATTCATGTATCTTAATTATATATACTACTCAAGGTTTGCTAAGCACCAAGTACATCCAACTGCCTGTTTTACATTTTAGTTGAAATATTGTTATGAAAAGTGTGTATACTTTTTATTATACCCCCCGCAAAGTTTGGAGGGTATATAGAAATAACCCTGTCCGTCTGTCCGTCTGTCCATCCTTGTAAGCGCAACTCCTCCTAAACCATTTGAAGAATTTTCATGAAACTTTACACAATGGAAGAACTCCATATGAAGATGTGCATGAAGCAATATAATTTCGTTCTGACATTTCCGAGGGGAGATAATCTAACTTATACCGTCTGTCCATCCTTGTAAGCGCAACTCCTCCTAAACCGTTTGAAGAATTTTCATGAAACTTTACACAATGAAAGAACTCCATATGAAGATGTGCATGAAGCAATATAATTCTGCTCCGCTCCGCTCCTGTGAGCCTCGTATGCATTTAAGTATATGCATGTATTTCATGACTTCTTGATTGGCAGCTGGGCTGTGTTCTATGGCGACCTCATAGGCACATCCACTTTTTAGTTGGTTGGTTATGTCATATACGAGCATATGATTCATCATTAATCAATTGAAAACCTTTGGGTACCTGGGAGGCTGTCTAGGCAGTTAACTGGTATTCAGATGATTACATGTGGGATTTTAATGCTCACATGCATAATAAATGCATTATTAGGCAGACGCATTTTTGTATGTTATGGACCTTAGAAAGAATGAATTATTTCGGGGGCAGTCCGTAACGAATCTGTTAATCATAGCTCAGTCCATTTCTAGATCCAGGTTTCTATTAAATTTCGGTACACAGTATACGTTACAAGCGGGCAATATTAATTACCGGGATTGCCACTATAGCCTTAGCTTCTGAAGTGGCGTTAAGCACCAATTTATTAATAATAATTAATGCCTGTTTGACGAATATTGATATTGTTATTTTTTACCGCTTTTACTGATTTCAGAGCGCTCCCCTCTTTCTTTTTGAAGAAGTTTCCTTCAAAAATGCGGGGGGGGGGGGTTAGATCTCCTCTGGTTTGATAAGTGTGTAACTATGAATGAAGCTGTTTTGTCTGTAGATTATATCCTGGATACAGCTTGTGTTTTATTGTATATGGCATATGTCTGTGGGGGATATCCTCTCATTCTCATATACGCCATTCTAATTTTGGGGGCTTAGTCCAGACTAGCCTTAAAATTGTAAACTTGTTACATCCAATTAGCATAGTCTTCATGCTAAGAATACGGAATTACTTGAATTTGGCTCCTTATTTATGATATGTCTTCTCTATTACTGTATAGAGAGACATACATGTAATTCCTTTTAAATTTAATTTCCTTTCACTATGGGCTCATACATCCCCACGGAGTTATTATGTAGTACTCTTTTCTACAAAGAATGATGTTGGCACCTATTCCGGTCACTTCCTGACACGGCTGCGCATGCGCAGAGTAAAAGTATGGAGGACCAGATAGGACTTTTCATTTTCGGTTTTGTATGCAAATTTTTTTTGGGGGGGGGGGGGGGTGCAAAATTTGTGTTTGGCCTTTGATAATATCGAGTTTGCACCAGCTAGTCTGGGCCATTGGTAAGTATAAAAAATATACAAATTACTTTAAATTTATAATTTTTTAACTTGGAAAAACATGGTTTTTCAACAAGGTACTTGAAAAATTCCTAAATTTTGTCAAAATGTCTTATTCATCATTTTTCTATGCTGATATTACCACACCTTTACATGATTCTTTAGAAAACTCTGACAGAAAGCCTTCTATAAAATGATATTTGAGACTGATATTAGTGAAGAAATATGGGATATACAGTAGTGTGATCACAAATATGGACAGAGAATCTTGACTGGATTGAGACTGAGAGGCAATCCAGTCAAAATTGTCTGTCCACTTTCCTCCCCACAATACTATACATAACAATACACATAATCCAGTCAACTTTAGTACACAGATGGATGGATACAATTGGCACCAGAAACTAACTTTCGGTATTCCTGATTCACTTTAACACCAATGATTAATAAACTTTGATATTATGCAGGCCATTTTGCTATGGGTATTCCTCTACTTACTTGATATTTAACTGGTAGAGTGCTGGAAGCCCATATTTGGGCTTTACTAAATGGCACTATCCAATCAAATATCTAAGAGCAATATATGGTAAAAGGAAATCTGTGGTCAAGATAAATGTAGCACTCAACCAGTTAAGCCTTCAAAAAGTACCCAGGGTGTTCCTGTTGACATGTTAAGTCATTATATTTCCCTGGAGAATTTAACCCAACACAAGGGTAAATGAAATGAGGGAAGAAAATGTTTTTTTTTGTTGCCATTGCCAGCAGAAAAATGTTTTGTCCATTCACCTGCCAAACATTATTTGGCCTGGTCATGCCCCAGTTTGTCTGAGTATCCCTCCAGATCCACCATCATATTTTTAGGCACAATGTTAGATCACACTGTGACACTTGATCATTAATTTGTTCTGTTTATGTTAGAGGGTTAAAATTTATCCTCAGTAATAATAAGTTTCAGCATTGACATCCTTCTGTATATTTCTCGTTGTTGTTTATTAATTTATTTTGCATCACATTTTATAATTATTTGATGAAATCTCATCTTGTTGCATTTAGGGATGTTTATTGATTCTTGGGTAGTGGAAGTTCTCGACAATGGACAACATGGGGATAAACAATTGCCTGGACTTGACTTTGTATTCATGTTGCATTCACGCTGAGCTATTGTGCCAAAATGTGTGACCTTAAGCACCAATAAATAAATAAATAAATAAATAAATAAATAAATAAATAAATAAATAAATAAATAAATAGGTACTTATGTTTTTTCCACCATAACCTGTGGGACATGAAGGACCCTGGCCATTGAACATAACAAATTCAATAAACTAGTTTGAGAAAAGAGCATCACTGGATGCATTTTATTGCCTCAACCCTGAGCTCATTAAACATTAAGAAATACTTTTGGTGGAAGAATTATCAAAGTATTTATATCATCTTGTTTGTGAGATTTACATGAATTATATATGTATATATATATATATATATATACCCATTTTCACCCAACAATTGAAAGTATCAAGTCAAAAATTTGTGAATGCAGCACTTTAGTATCTGACACTAGTTCCATTTTTCAAGCAATCAAGTCTCCAGATATATATGGCCTTATATTGTCAATGACATTCCTGTCTTTTAATAACTGCCATGAAATCCCAATATTTTTTTACTGAAAAGGGTCATCTCACCTATTAACCCCATATATTTAAAAAAACAAAAACATCACTTGGCCTCTTATTTATGTTGGATAATATATGGGTGGTGGTAAGACTTTATGGCCTTTGCCTGTGCATTTTGTGATTTGTGAAATAATTTCTCTGACAACCATTGAATTTCCCATGTTTATAGACCTATTTGGCCTCTGCATTAAATATAAGCATTTAATCTATTATATCTTTTTATAAATCCCCTGCTTTATCATGGGTATATAGGGATCCTTAGGTCCGTTTGTGCATGCATTCATTTATCCATCCCAGACTTTTATCTGCAACTCGTCAGTCTCACACTTTCCATTGAACACATTTGATATTTTGTATGCTGAATAACCATGCTATGAATTTGTTTATATGGTTACACCACATTTCTGCACCTTATTTTTCAAAAGCTTATAACTGTCACACAGATCCCCTATTTCTAAAAGATAAAATACTTAAAATTCAAGACCTTTATACACTACATGCATTGTTACTTGTACATGACTGGCATAACAATGCATTACCTACCACCTTTAATAATTACTTCACCTCTATTACAAACCAAGATGGAGTTGTGACTAGACAATCAGGATTATTAAAAACAAACACGCCTAGAACCAAATTTGTTGAATGGCTACCAGCGAACCACTTTCCGGCACTATGGAACAAATTAGACAATGAAATACGGAATATACGCGATAGAAATGTTTTTAAATTGACCTTAACCAACTTACTAACAGGCTCCTATCTCACTTCTGTCTCCTGTTCAAATCCTTATTGCCAAGATTGTAACATTTGATTAAATACTCGCTTGACTCTGAATCTCATCACTTTGTCGACCAATACCATTGTTGACCAATAACTTTGTCGGTCAATAGCTTATTTCTCCATCGCTTGAAGGCAATTTCTCGTGAAGTGTGGACACTGCGCGCGATATGGTGATGTAACAATTAGCGTTTTTCAGTCACTCTCTGGATACTTCAATTGAGTCAAGAAAACTTAGCAGTGAGACATTGGCTCACCCGACACAATTCGGAAGATACACGATGATGGGACGGATCTGTGTCTGATGATTTGGTGTCTCACTAGCCATGCCAGTCTCTGTATTGTCGTTCAGTATTTTTGACGAATCTTTGGTTGTCACCCTGCTGCACCTCCCACCGAATTCTGGTTGCCTCCAGTGAGATGAGGCCTTCTGGCTCTTTTTCCCCTTAAATTAACTAAACAGAAAGCGATGGATATTCAGAACATTGTGAATTTATTTGGCCAAGTCCACATTTCATAGAACAAGTAGTAATATTTACTAAAAGAGACAAATTATTTTTTTGTGATCAGCAGATCTCCAAGAGATAAATCCGACTTGTTTTAAAGAGATGGCAGGTAGACAGCCAATCTGGCTATGCCCTCTCCTTGTAATTTTTGTACCACATAATCAATACATATTGTTTATAATTTGTATCACTATTTGTAACTCGCATATGCTTTCAAATTTATTGTATGCTATTAAGGTACATTTATTACTAAATAAATATTGAAGAGTTATTGCCTTTTTTCAGTTAGATTATTGAACATGTCCATCTCAAACTTTTATCTACAACCAGTCCTGCACTTTCCATCAGATATATTTATATTTTGTATGATGAATAACTGATATGAACTTGTACATATTGTTACACTATGTTGCTGTACATTAGTTGTCAAGAGTTATTGCCCCTTTTCATTTACATTATTGTACAAGTCTTTTATGACACTTTGTCTGCAACTTGTCTTAAGATTTTAATCTGATTGATTTGATATTTTGTATACTGTACAACCATGATTAGAACATCCATTCAATGATGTTGCTATATGTAGATTTGTGGACCGGGGTGCATCAGAGGGGTATCTTTTTGCTCTTTCCTGAGATAGCACTTTCTCAAGTTTTGGTAGTGCTCCATTACCTCTATCAATAATCACATTTTTCATTTATCACAGGAGCACAACATAAAAGTGGATTATCAGGTATCTTTTCCTATTATGTTTTTTGATAATACTGCATATATTTTTTCAGAATTCCCTGCGGCCATTCCTTGTAGATCCATCATCAAGGGCCACAGAATGGCTCAAGACACATTTGAAGGAATCGAGGCTTGAAGTGATCAATCAGCAGGTAATTGAGTCTTCTAAGAACTTTTCTATATATTCAGGTTGAAAGCATATGAACTGAACAAAAAATAGTAATTGATGACTGGGTGTATCTTTTCATATGCCTGTTTATTGCGGATATATTATTATATTAACCCTTTCAAAAATATGTTACTGTATGTTATCATCTAAGAACATTGTTTTTAATAAATTATATGATTCTATTTTGTATTTGTAGAGAGGTTTATTAACTGGTAGAGTGCTAAATTATTTTTGACCATCAAAATTTGTTCAATTGTCTTTACCTTGTTACAATTCATGGGAGAGTGCCTGCGTGCACTCTCCCATAAATAGTAACAAGGCAAATCCTAACAGACTAAATGATATCACTTCAAAGATAATATGAAGCATAACCACTGAATTTTAAGCCTATGTACCTGCTCTACAGAATATAGCCCAAATATGAGCTTCCAGCCCTCTACCTGGTAATATATTAGGGCTGTGGGATTAAGTTGTTTATTTTGTTGTCTGCTCATAGATACCAGATTCTTCTTCATGCTAAAATGTATGCAAGTTAGTATGAAAGGGTTAATGTACTTTATGTCAGATTCTCAGACCATTCCAAAAAAGAAATTTGAGAAATGTGAAAATGATTTACCTTAAATTAGCTTTTACAGGTAACCTTTTGGGATGGCCTTTTTTTCAAAATCTACCAGGCAAGAGAAATTAATTTCAGAAAACAATGCTGTTTTTTGGTCAAAACAAAGTAATATTGATATGTGTAACCTTGAATGCTGATGGGAATAGTAACAAACATGATTGCAACAACATAAATGTATTCCATAAAGCTTTTGGTATTATGGGATATGCGGCACTGGTGCCATCTCTTGTCACTGTGTCAGATCAATGCATTTCATCAGCAAAGTGTAACATTCAGACCTATCATCTTTATAATGTAATTTTCTGCAAGAATTATCCGATTTGCATGCATATTATTGGTTCAGATGAGTTTATCTTAACCTTAACTTTCATCAAGGATAATCCAGTTTGCATGTATATGATTGGCCAAGATGAGCTTATCTTAACTGGATGAATATTTGTTAGTTTTCTGTGTTTTTTCTTTTTCCCTACCCATCTGTCAAATAAATTCTGTTCATGTCAAATGGTGCAGTTAAACTTTATTTGCACCAGGTGGGCTGAAAAGCTGTTGAACTTCAGTTACCTGTTCACACAAAGCAATCATTCAAAATTGACCACTGAAGGTAGATTAGTATACAGCTGAAACTGACCATGGTTGCATTCATTATAATATTGATAATTAATTTTACAAATGTGTGTGTGTGCTTTGCTGTTGAAAACTTGTCATTCATTAAATTCATTTTTTCAGGATTCTAACTTTTCAACATCATTGGAACTTGCTGTAAGATTTGGTAAAACTTTGATCATCCAAGAAGTCGATGGCATTGAACCTATCCTCTACCCACTTTTGAGGGGTGATCTAACTGCACAGGGTAATTAAAATTTATGTATTTAGTCTTCTTTATAGACAGATATTCACACTGGAAACCCAGTATGCCACTATTTCGATAACTTGGACAAATTATCACATTTTTATACGACAACCAATGGCCCAGACTAGCTGGTGCTAACTCAAATTAATCCAGGGCCAAACACAAATTTTGCCCCCCAATCCCCAAAATTTGCATGCAAAACCAACAAAATCAAGTCCTAGATGGTCCTCAATACTTTTCAGATCTGCGCATGCGCAGTATCCAGGGAGGCACCGAAATTGGTGCCAACCATCATTCTTTGTTTGGCCCTAAAGTCAGCAACATTCAACTGACATCTGTGCTTTTAAATCTCCTTCTTTAGCTCAACTTTGGCGAAGCCAAATTTGAGCTTATGCCATGGCCAGTCGTCCGTCTGTCCATCTGGCCGGGCCAACATTGGGGATTTAGGGGATATTATTATTAGGGGCTACCTCCAAATTAAGGTAGTGTTAGGATTAGGAGTGGGGTGGGGTGGGGTTAGGGGTAGCCCCAGAGTAGGGCTTAAGCTTGGGGAGGGTTAGGTCCCGGGGGGTTAGGGTTGGGGTCAGGGGTGGGGTTTTAGTTTTAGTAGCCCCATAACCGAAAAATAGCTCCTAATCCTATTGGTTTGGCTAGGGTGGGGTTGGGTCTGGGGTGGGGGTTAGGGTTAGGGGTAGCCCTAGAGTAGGGCTTAAGGTTGGGGGGGTTAGGTCCCAGGGTGGGTGGGGGTTAGGGTCTGGGGTGGGCTTTTAGGGTTTAGGGTCAGGGTGGGTTAGGGTTAGGGTGGGGTGGAGGGGTGGGGTTAGGGTTAAATATAAGTTCTAGGGTCCAAAACCTTATTGGGTTCTGGGTAAAATAAGGTTTTGGACATACATTTTGTATGTCCAAAACCTTATTTTACCCAGAACCCAAGATGGGTTCTGGGTAAAATAAGGTTTTGGACATACAAAATGTTTTTTTGGTAGCCCATAAACCCAAAATGTTGGAGCGTCCGTCTGTCCGTCAACAATTCAATACGGCTCGGGCTAGAGGCCGTATTTATGAACCGATCTTTACGAAACTTCTTGGGTACCTTTGTTATGACCGTGGGACGAGAACGAGTGTTTTGGGGTCCGATCCGAAATTCAAGTTGTACAGACTTAGGTGAAATCAGATTTTTGCGCAGAACTTCCATATGAAAGCGCTGATTTGAATAATTTTTTGTATGAATGTTTAGTACCATGGGATACATCACATATATTATGGGTTTTTTTCTCGTACGTAAATTCTGCAAATTAGACTAACTTTGATGCTTTGATGTATTTAGTGTTACTTTCAGCACAGTAAGTGCAAATGCCAATACGGCTCGGGCTAGAGGCCGTATTTATAAACCGATCTTTACAAAACTTCTTGGGTACCTTTGGTATCACCGTGGGACAAGAACGAGTGTTTTTTGGTCCGGTCCAAAATTCAAGATGGCCGATGGCAGCCTTTTTGTTAAAATTAGGTGCAATCAGATTTTTGCACAGAACTTCCATATGAAAGCGCTGATTTGAAAATTTTTGTGTGTGAATGTTTAGTACCATGGGATACATCACATATAATACGGGTTTTTTTCTCGTGCAGAAATTATGCAAATTAGATGAACTTTGATTTTTTCAGTGCTACTTACACACAGTAAGTACACATGCCAATACGGCTCGGGCTAGAGGCTGTATTTATCAACCGATCTTCACGAAACTTCTTGGGTACCTCTGTTATCACCTTGGGATGAGAACAAGTGTTTCTGAGTGCGGTCCAAATTCAAGATGGCTGCCAGTGGCCATTTTGTACCGAAATTAGGTCTAATCAGTTTTTTGTATACAACTTCTATACGGCTCAGGCTAGAGTCCTTATTTATGAACCGATCTTTATGAAAATTCTTGGGTACCTTTGTTATCACCGTGGGATGAGAACAGGTGTTTTTGGGTATGGTCCAAAATTCAAGATGGCCATCAGCAGCCATTTTGTACCAAAATTAGTGCAATCAGTCTTTTGTACAGAACTTCTGTATGAAAGTTCTAAATTGAATAAATTTTTGTATGAATGTTTAGTAAAATGGAATACATCACATACAGTACGGGTTTTTTTCTCGTGCAGAAATTATGCAAATTAGATGAATTTTGATTTATTTAGTGCTACTTATACACTGTAAGTGCACATGTCAATACGGCTTGGGCTAGAGGCTGTATTTATCAACCGATCTTCACGAAACTTCTTGGGTACCTTTGTTATCACCTTGGGATGAGAACGAATATTTCTGAGTGTGGTCCAAAATTCAAGATGGCTGCCAGTGGCCATTTTGTACCGAAATTAGGTCCAATCAGTTTTTTGTCACAATAAATTGAATAAATTTTTGTATGAATGTTTAGTAAAATGGAATACATCACATACAGTACGGGTTTTTTTCTCGTGCAGAAATTATGCAAATTAGATGAATTTTGATTTATTTAGTGCTACTTATACACTGTAAGTGCACATGTCAATACGGCTTGGGCTAGAGGCTGTATTTATCAACTGATCTTCACGAAACTTCTTGGGTACCTTTGTTTTCACCTTGGGACAGGAATGAGTGTGTTTTGGGGTGCCTTTGTTATCACTGTGCTATGAGAACAAATATTTTGGGGTTCAGTCAGACCCACTCTGGGACTCAAAGATTTCTTTTCTAGTTTAGCATCTGACTGTCACCCACCTTTATAATACTTTACCTATACATTTGTTACAGGCTACGGTCAGTATTTATGTACAGACCGTTACAATACTTTATATATACCTTTGTTATCAGGTCATTACCTAGATATGTGTCATTGCTGTGTCACATACTATACATGTACATGTCTTGACAAGTTGAGCTACAGTGTCATTGACACTTTCATTGAGGATGCCAGACACAAATCAATGGTAAAAACGTTCAGGGCAGTAACTCTATAATTTTGATAAAAATTATTTCATGTTTCCCAATTTCGGGACATGCACCTGACGTCATCATTCTTGCTAATGATTTATCCACTGTTTGTTAAGTGTTCCTTCCCTATCCCTCCTTGAAGCCCTCCTGTTAAACTCCCAAGCTTTTTGGCTTATTTTTATCGAAATTTTTTATTAAATTTCTTGGGAGTTTAACGTGTGGAACAGAATGTTAATTCTGTTTATCCCCATGGTTACGTCCTCACCCTAGGGGTGTTGGGTCATTTGGGTCATTCATCTTCTATCTGAGGTATCGTTTTTTCTTCGTTTGAAGATCTTGCTTTACATCTGGTAGCTTTAAAATCGGTTACTGACTTTGGGCCTTTTTTTTGTGCCTGATGTCTTGTTTCCATGTTTTTTCCGAAGGCCTCATGGGATACGGCTGGTTTCGAGTAGGTAAAAACCCGTACCATGTGATCAGACATGGGGTAACGAATTTATCTATTGACTTTCCGTTTTGAAAGTGCAATCTATTTCATGTGTGAACACACACAGCATAAGATCTTTTATCTTCTATTGTTGAGCCATATAGGTTTCTGTGGAATTTTTGTGCAAAAGAGTTTTTGTGAAAATATGCCGATATGACTAGTATAAAAAAATTATTGAATTTCTTTTTTTCTTTTTTGTCTCAAAAACATATCTTATGAAACCCACATTGGAGGGTACTCGACAAGCTCATTCCAATAAGGGGTCATGAGCTATATTTTGGAGATAAAAAATTAAAATATAATACATGTACACTGTAAAACTGGAATGACGCGTCTTCTGCGGGGTATGGACAATTTGTAGATTTCGAAACGAGGCTTACACTGGGTATGGGAAATTTGTCAGTGGCTCGGAGGACGTATCGTGGGTTTCAATGAATATGGTCTCATACCACGTATCTATCAACCAATCAAATCAAAAAATTCACTTTAGTCAATAGATAATAATTAATATTCCGGAAGTGCAGCAATAATTTTTGGAATTTTGTCCACACTTAGGCTCTATCGGGACACCCTTGGGCTCTTCATGTTCCCTTTGAGAACTTGGGCTTTTGTCCAAATTTTTTTGAAAAATTTTTTGAATTTAATTTTTCGATTTCGATTTTGATTGTTGTTTATTATGTATCTTTATCATATATTTATTGTGAAGTTTGTGGGAGTATGATCACCTTAGTTTTGATTAATCATGAAAGCTTGTTGCTCAAAATGCAAGGCGAGGAAGCCTTCTTCAGATTTACATAAGTGTTGCCTTGCCTGTAGTCGATGTACTCCTGCAGATTCTTATCCTACATGTGTCGATTGGGATGACAAACGTTGGAAGCGGGTATCACGGTACATTGTTTGCGGTGAGAGGCCTATGCCGGTACTCTCACGCAAGGTCATTCAAGTTTTTCAGTTTCTTTTTCAGAGGAACAAGAGCATGCTGATGGTAATGTGACACCCACCAAAAGTGTGCTACCGTCGTCGCACTCTGATGAGCAAACAGAGCTAGCTGCTAAGGTGCTCATGAATATTATGCAAGGGATAAGGCCACTGGGCAGTGGTCTTAATCCTTTGCCGGCAGCTAGCATGAACGGTGAAGCGGTTACTCCGTCCGTGGGAACCATAACACCGGATATGTCCGTTGCGGTCGAAGGCAGTGTAGTGGGTAGAGTGAGCACCTTAAAAACAAAAGCTCTCCCAGCGACGACAGAACTAGGGAGGAAGCCAGCAAGTTTCTTGTCGGGTGGCTCAGTGAAGTCTGAAAAAGCAGCGAGTGGGAGAGGTCCCTCTCTAACCCAGCAACATCTGAGGCCAGATGTTGTTATGAGAAACTTGCGCAGACCGGAGCAAACGTCCACACCTGCCGCTCTGGACTCACCATCTAGACTGCAGCCAGTCTCGGCTACAGTCACGGCAGCATCCACTATGATAACTAAGCACACACAACCGCATTCTAGCTATCCGACTTGGATATCCAGCCAGCTGTGCGAAGAAGGAACCACTCTTCGCCCGTGAAGTCGGACCATCCGGTAGCTAGGGAACCGAGGCTTCGATCATCGGGACGTTCGGAGAAGAGATCCATTTCCGGAACGCTGTCCCAGGAGCAGCAAGCAGCTAAGAAACAGAAAAACGCTGCTCCTCAAGCCTCGGTGATGGACTTGCTGTCTCAGATTGTGCAGCTGATCGCAGCATCCCAGCAAGTGCGGGAGCAGCCACCCTCAGACTCAGAAACTGAGCTGTCGGACGGTGCTGAGTCAGTCCAATCGTCTGTTCATGCAGATGCAATGGACCAAGATTCTCAACTGATTCAGATGGATGGTGAAAGGGATAAGGATTACCCTTCCCTTTCAGAACAACATGTGGTTGCGATGGATTTTATCCATCAATACTATCCTGAGTTTGTTCCACCGAATCAGTAAACTGCGACAACAAGGGAGAAATCGCTGGCGTCTCTAGACGCAGACTTTATACGGAGGAAGGAAGAAATTCTTTCTTTCCCGGTTCAGTCTAGGCAGGTGTCGCAGGCTTTCGGCCGTGTAGACAACGCCATATTTAACCTCTTGAGTGTGAGGAAAAAAGGCGTTTTCTTGTCAACATCTTCCATAAATATGCCGTTCCTTGGACCACATTCATATAAAACAGTTGGAGAAGATGTTCAGAGAGCTCCACTGCGTTTGGATGAGCAGGCCGGGGATTTAGACAGATCCTTACCTGCTTCATTCAACATTCACTCAGATGCAATGGAGACTGCAATTTCATCAAATAGAGTGAATTTATATGCTATGTGCTATGCAGATCACCTTACCAGAGCTATGGCACAACATCTCAACGGGAAGGAATTTGAGGATGTGTGTACCTCGCTTAGAGTTCTTTCCAGGGCAGTCATGTATGCCACGTATAACTCTGCCCTGACAGTGGCTAATCTGGAGTTAATTAGACGTGATGCTGCCCTTGTGTCGTCTTCACTTATAGATGACAAGGTGAAAAGCTCTCTCCAGGTCGCTCCGATCTCTGTACATACTATCTTTGATGACAAGCTTTCATTAGAATATGAACAGGCTACTAAGAAAGCGTCCAGTGCTCTGCTCTTGAAGTCGGCATCTCAACAACCTGCTTCAGCAGACTGGTGTAAGCGAGGACGTTCCAAATCAAAATCATCAAAAGGGAACTCCTCGCGAAGGTACAAGAAACCCTCATACAATTACTCCGGAGGTCGTCAATACAGCGTAGGTATGATCGGGATTATCGGTCAGATGCCCCTAAGCCGACGGGGCGAGGATCTTCGCGGGGAGGACGTAGTTTCTCCTCCCGTAAGCAGGTCCTAAAGGTGATGGTCAAGACCTCTATTGCTTGCCAGTTGGCAGAAGGTTATCAAACTTCGCAAAAAACTGGATAGCAGTCACGGAAGATCAGTGGGTAAGAAGTGTAGTCTCGGATGGCCTACGGCTATCATTCCGAGTGAAACCCACACTAACGAGATGTTCGCGTTGGACAAATCTTCCAGCAGATCCTTTCAAAAGAGAGTCTCTCCTAGCAGAGGTACAGACCTTCTTATTAAAGGAAGCAATAAAGGTCATCAAGAATCAAAATTCTCGGGGTTTTTACAGTCACCTGTTCCTCGTACCGAAGCCAAACAGCTCGTTCTGACCGGTAATAGACTTGAGCTGGACAAACAAGCTTATCGTGGCTCCAAAGTTCTATATGGAAACCATTCGGTCTGTAAGAGCGAGCATTCAAGTGAATGACTACGTGGCAAGCATAGATCTAAAGGACGCTTGCTTTCATGTCTTGGTACATCAGGCATTCAGAAAGTACCTGCAGTTCACCGTACAATTGAAGGTTTATCAGTTCAGAGCAATGTGTTTTGGTCTGAACCTGGCTCCCGGGGCATTCACTCGAATAATGAACTCAGTAATGTCATACTTCCAAGCTCATTCATCTGACGTAACGTCGGCTTACTTGGACGACATTCTGCAGAGATACGGCAACAGAATTATACTTTAGAACGATGTTCAGAGTCTGCTTCTATTACTCCGACATCTTGGTTTCATCGTAAATAAGAAAAAGTCGGATCTAGCTCCGTCAAAGTCGTTCACTCACTTGGGAATGAGTTTTGAGACTCACAACAATCTGGTTCGTCTGCCGTTACTCAGAGCGAAATTAGTCAGTTGTTATGCTCGCTTTTGTCTACACTCAGATGCATTAACAGTGAGGGCATTCATGTGACTGATGGGGCTGTGCAGAACGTCTGCAGATCTTATTCCGATAGGCTGCCTGCGCACTCATCCCCTCCAGATATTCTTTACTCAGAACTGGAGTGTGAAGATTCATTCACTTGAAACATTGCATTAACAGACCTAGTAAAACAAAAGATTCAGATTGGGCAGATCTTCAGTGGTTAACTCAGGGAGTTCTGCTGCAGCTGCCGGATCCGCCTTTCATGATTATGACGGACGTGAGTCAGACAGGTTGGGACGCGACCCAAAGTCCCGCAGACTTGAAGTGTCAGTGTCTTTGGGACTCTCAGTTCCTAGAGAAGCACATAAACATCAAAGAGATGATGTCAATATGGCTAGCACTACAACATTGGATTTGCCTAATAGCGAACGTCCACGTTCAAATTCTGTCGGACAATTCTACAGTAGTTGCTTACCTCAGGAACTAGGGTGGCACTCACTCGATTCCATTATGCGAATTAATGGAGAGGATTCTCCTAAATGTCATGAATCAGGAGTGGACTCGCAACAAGCGAATATTCAGACAGATTTGCAACCAGCGGGATCGTCCCATGATAGATCTTTTTGCAACACACCTGAACAATCAGTTACCAACGTTCGTGTCGCCATGCCCAGATCATCGAGCATACGCAGTAGATGCTCTGTCAATTTCATGGGACAGGATGATAGGATATGCATATCCTCCAGCTCCATTGATTCAGCAGATTCTGTTAAAGATCAAACATTCTCATTGCAAAATCCTGCTAGTAGCACCTCTGTTGTCACAGAAACCTTGGATAAATCTTCTCAGGTGTCTGTTATGGGACATTCCCCGGAAGCTTCCTCCACGAGAGGATCTTCTTTATCAGGGGAAGTCACTTGCACTGCATCACAACCCAGAAGGTCTCAACCTTCACGTATTTCCATTGTGCAGTCCTTCCTGCACAGGAAACAGTTTACAGGATGCGCAGTGAACGCAATTTCTAACTGCAGGAGGTCCTCCTCTTCATTGAACTACGCAGCGAAGTGGAGGGTTTTTTCTGTTGGTGTAAGGATCTGTCGCTAGATGTATACGATCTGTCCATACCAAATATTGCCGATTTCCTGGCCTACTTGTTTGACGACCTCAAACTGTAGCCTGTCACTATTAAGGGCTATAGGTCTATGTTATCAGATACTTACGCTCATCATGATAACTTTTCTATTGGATCAAATACTTCATTATCCAAGCTAGTTAGAAATTTCTCTATCAATAGATCTAAAACCCTCAGATTAATTCCTAAGTGGAATTTGGCTTAGGTTCTGTTGAAGCTCAAAGAAGCTCCTTTTGAAGCGTTGGACGTCGTAGAGTTCAAATTCTTGACCTATAAAATGGCGTTTCTCTTAGCCTTTTCATCTGCTAGAAGAGTCAGTGAACTTCATGCTTTATCTGTTGTTGAATCTCACTACCGTAGTATGAGTAATACCATTACCCTCACCACGGAAGTGGGGTTTTTGGCTAAGAATCAGATTCCAGACAAGCGGCCGGAGCCTATTGTTATTAAGGCTTTACTTCCTCCGATAACCATAGACCTTTGCTGTGTTCAGTCAGGGCTATGCGCATTTATAAACGTCGATCAGATTTTGTTAGAAAGGGAAGAAAACGTTTCTTTCATTTATTCCTAACAGAAAGGATATTTCTGTTCATGCTGTCGCTAGATGGATTCAGTTGGCAATACGCATTGCCTATGAAAACCTCTCTGTTCTGTTAATAAGATATCAGTGCACGAGGTTAGTGCACTGTCTACTTCTTGGGTTTATTCCAACAGTATAGCCATTACTGATCTTATGAAGGCTGCGAACTGGACACAGCCCTCTTCATTTACCAAGTTTTACCTGAGAAATTTCGAGTCCATCTCTGGTGACCATAGATCTTTGGGTCCTCTTTCTCTTGCTCAGAATAGTCTGGGCCATAGGGTTACAGTGTAAAAATATGATAATTTTAAGTAATTTGTATATTTTTTATACTTACCAATGGCCCAGACGGATATGGCCCTCCTATGAGTGGGCACTCATACCTCCCTGCTGTTTATATCATTTAACAGGCAATCTGTAGAAAGAACTATGGTTGGCGTCAATTTCGGTGCCTTCCTGGATACTGCTCATGCGCAGATCTGAAAAGTTTGGAGGACCATCTAGGACTTGATTTTTCGGTTTTGCATGCAAATTTGGGATTGGTGGGGGGGGGGGAGGTGGAAAATTTGTGTTTGGACCTGGATTAATTTGAGTTAGCACCATCTAGCCTGGACCATTGGTAAGTATAAAGAATATACAAATTACTTAAAAATTTATCATATTTTTTCACTGTAACCCAATGGCCCAGACTAGCTGGTGCTTAACTCAAAGTTATTAACGGCCAAACACAAATTTTGAACCCCCCAATCCCCAAAATTTGCTTGTAAAACTGAAAATTAAAAGTCCTATCTGGCCCTCCATACATTTACTCTCTGCGCATGCGCAGACGTCAGGAAGTGACTGGAATTGGCGCCAACATCATTCTTTGTTCGTCCCTAAAGTCATCAACAATGAAATGACATCTGTGCTTTTAAATCTCCTTTTTTGAGGATGCCAGACACAAATCAATGCAAGAATTGGTGGATTCAAGGCTGTTATTGGATGAAGGAAGTGTTCAACGGTGGTTTTGGATGTAATCAGGGCTGTAACTTTATAATATTTATAAAATTATTTTATGTTTCCCAATTTCGGGACATATGCCTGATGTCATCATTTTTGATAATGATTATTCCACTGTTTGTTAAGTATTCCTTCCCTATCCTTCCATGAACCCTTCCTGTTAAACTCTTAAGCTTTTTGGCTATTTTTTATTGAAATTTTTCATTAAATTTCTTGGGAGTTTAACATATATTACAAAATATTTTTTTGTTTTTTCCCCACCGTAACGTCCTCACCCTAGGGGTGTTACGTCGTTTAGTTTTGCATCTTCTATCCGATGTATCGTTTTTTTCTTCGTATGAAGATCTAGTTTTGCATCTGATAGCATTTCAATTGGTTCTGACTTTGGGCCTTTTTGTGTGCCTGATGTCTTGTTTACATTGACGTTGTTTACATTGTCAACATCCTCATATATAGGTAGTTTTTAGCTCAAATTGACAAAGTCAAGCTGAGCTATTGCCATCACTTCTCGTCCGTCGGCATACGTACGTACTTACAGTTGTACGTACGTACGTTAGTACGTACATTCACAATTTCCTTTGGCACACCTCACAGGTCTCATTTATGATCACATCGCTTTGAAACTTGGTATGCTTGTTTGGGGTGATCTCTAGATGGGAGCTATCAATTTTCTTCAATTTCCATCAAAAAATGTTGCCACGGCCAATGTTCTGAGAACTTAGTTTTGTCAGTCCTCAATATTTACCTTTGGCACACCCTACAGGGCACATTCATGATGGCATTGCTTTAAAACCTGACATGCTTGTTTGGGAGGACCTCTAGATGGGAGCTATCAATTTTTTTCCATTTCCGTCAAAAAAATGTTTGCTGCAGCCAACGTTCTTAGAACTTAGTTTAGTCAGAAGACCTCAATATTTCCCTTTGGCACACCCTACAGGGCACATTTATGATCGGATTGTTTTGAAACCTGGCATGCTTATTTGGGGTAACCTCTAGATGGGAGCTATCGATTTCTTCCATTTCCGTCAAAAAATGTTGCCGCGGCCAACATTCTTAGAACTTAGTTTAGTCAGACCTCAATATTTCCCTTTGGCACACCCTACAGGGCACATTTATGATCAGATTGCTTTGAAACCTGGTATGCTTGTTTGGGGAGACTTCTAGATGGGAGCTATCGAATTTCTGTAAATTTCCGTCGAAAAATGTTGCCGCGGCCAACATTCTTAGAACTTAGTTTAGTCAGACCACAATGCTTCCCTTTGGCACACCCTACATGGCACATTTATGTTCGGATTGATTTGACACCTGGCATGCTTGTTTGGGGTGACCTCCAGATTGGAGCTATCGATTTTCTTCCAATTCTGTCCGTCAAAAAATGTTGCCACTGGCAATGATCTTTGAACTAAGTTTAGTTAGGCATCAATATATTCCTTTGGCATGCCCTACAGGGCACATTTATGATCAGATCGGTTTGAAACTATGTATGCTTGTTTGGGGTTACCTCTAGATGGGGGCTATTGATTTTCTTCGATTTCTGTCAAAAAATGTTGCCACTGCCAATGACCTTCGATGAACTTAGTAAAAACTGAATGCAGTTAAGCATCAATATTTCCATTCGACACACCCTGCAGGGCACATTTAAGAGTGGATCGCTTGCAAACTTGGTGTGCTTGTGTGGGTTGACATCTATATGGGAGCTGTCGATTTTCTTCCATTTCTGTCAAAAAATGTTGCCGCTGACCTTTGAACATAGTTTAGTCAGACCTCAATATTTTCCTTTAACACACCCTTCAGGGCACATTTATGATCGGATCACTTTGAAACTTGGTTTGTATGTTTGGGGTAACCTCTAGATGTGAGCTATTTTTTAATTTCCATAAAAAGTTATTGTCGTTATCACCAGCCTTTGAACTTACTGCATTTGTGCATCAACTTATCCCTTTTGCACTCTCTGTAGGGTATATTTATGAATTTCCATAAAAAAAAAACAAAAACCATTGCCACAAAGCAATGACCTTCTGCTTAGTGTATTTGTGCATTAACATCTTCCTTTGGCATGCCTCAGAGGGCACATTCATTATCTGGTTGTTTTGAAACCTTGTATGCTTATGCAGGGTGACAAAGATAGGAGCTGTTGATTTTCTTTTCATTTCCATCAAAAACTGTTGCTGTTAGTAACAATCTTTGAGAATTTATTGCATTTGTGCATCAACATTCTTTGACATGGCCTACAGGCCACATTTATCATAGGATTCTTTTTGAACTTGGTGTGCTCATTAGTCAAGAACTCTAGATAAGAGCTGTTGATTAGCATTCATTTCTGTGAAAAAAGTTGCCATTTACAATAACCTCTGAACATACTGCATTTGTATATCAACATTCCTGCTTTAGCCAGTCTTACAGTTTACATTTATAAATGCATGGATTACTCTGACATTGTGCACACACAATGCTGTTATGTTGAAATTTCATCAAGTAACATTGGTACCAGTGATATTCAATTTTGCCATTTCATTTATAACTTATCAAGTTCAAGTTTGTCAAGTTGAGCTACAGTGTCATTGACACTTTCATTTATATTCTATTACTGTAGTATACTGTAGGATACATGGCTTATTATTCCGGTAGTGTAGCTCAAAAAATTTGGATTTTGTTCACACTTAGGCTCTATCGGGATGCCCTTGGGCTCTTACTGTTCCCTTTGGGAACTTAGGCATTTTTTCAGAATTTTTTGTTTACAAAAATTATTTTGAATTTAATTATGATTGCTATTATTCCTGTATCTGAGTTATATATATTTATTGTTGTGGAGTTTGGAGGACTGATATCGACTTTAGTTGATACACTCCTGCGGACTCTTGTCATTCTTGTGTTCACTGGAATGACTGATGTTGGAGTCGGGTGTCACGGTACGTTGTTGGCGGTGAGGTTCTGAGGATCAGGGCCTCTCACCGCGTTTTAATTCATTCTGTCAGTTTCTATTTCAGAGGAACATGAACATGGTGATGATATTCTGACACCCATTCAAGTGTGTTACCATCGTCACGCTCTGTGGATCATGTAGAGCTAGCTGCAGTGCTCATTATTGCAAGAGTTAGTGCCTTTTGTTAAGGGTTTTAATCTCTTGCAAGCAGCTAGCTCGACCGGTGAAGCAGTACTCTGTCCGTGGGTGCTGTGACACCAGGTAAGTCCATTGCGGTCATAAGAAGTGGATGTGGGAAGAGCGAGCACTATAATATAAATAGCTCACCCAGCGACGACGGAAATAGGGAGGAAGTCAGCAAGTTCTTGTACTCGGCGAGGTCTGATAGACTGTGAGCAGAAGGCCCCCCTCTCTAATCTAGCAACATTTGGGGTCAGGTGCACATGCCCACCCTCTACTCGAGACTCTCTGTTTAGTCTGCACCGGGGGTTAGCTTCAGTCATGGCTTCCTCTGCTACGTTTCACAAGGCCGAAATGAAGTTTTCTGGTTGGAAACTTGCACAAGACTGAGCATATATCCGTACGCTGCTCGGGACGCTCCGTCTAGTCTGCAGCTGGGGTCAGCTTCAGTCACAACTTCCTCCACTACGTTATTTAAGCACACACGACCGCATCCTAGCTACCTGCCTTCAGATATCCAGCCTGTTGCACGAAGAAGGAACCACTCTTCGCCCGTGAAGTCAGACCATCCGGTAGCTAGGGAGACAAGGCCTCGATCATTGGGATGTTCGGAGAAAGGATCTGTTTCCGACATACTGTCCCAGGAGCAGCATGCGGCTAAGGAACGGAAGACCGCTGCTCCTCAGGCCTCGATGACTGACTTGCTGTCGCAGATTGTGCAGCTGATCGCAGCATCCCAGCAAGTGCAGATGCAGCCTCCCTCAGACTCAGAATCTGAGCTGTCAAATGGTGCTGAGTCGGTCAAGTCGTCTGTTCATGCAGATGCAATGGACTGAGATTCGCAACTGATTCTCTCAGATGGTGAAAGGGATAAGGAAGAGGATTACCCTTCCCTTTCGGAACAGTACATGGTTTTCATCCATCAATACTACCCTGATTTTGTTCCGCCGAATCAGAATGCTGCGACGACAAGAGAGAAACCGCTGGTGTTGTTGGACGCAGACTTAAAGGTGGAAGTCCTTTCTTTTCCGGTTCAGTTTATGCAGGTGTCGCAGGCCTTCGGCCATATAGACGACACCATATTTATCCTCTTGAATGCGAGGAAGAAGGCAGTTTCTTATCTTCATCTTCCGTATACATACAGTTTTTTGGACCACGTTCATTTAAAAACGGTCGGGGAAAGATTTCAGAGAGTTCTTCTGCGTTTGGATGAGCAGGCTGGGGATCTAGAGGTATCCTTACCTGTATCATTCACTATTCACTCAGACACAATTGAGACTTCAATTTCTTCAAATAGAGCGAATTTGGACGTTATGTCTTACACAGATCACCTTGTAAAAGCTATGGCGCAACATCTCAAAGGAAAGGAATTTGAGGACGTTCGTACCTCTCTTAGAGTTCTTTCCAGGGCAATTATGTATACCACGTATAACTCCGCCCTAACAGTGGCTAATCTGGAGTTAATCAGACTTGATGCTGCCCTTGCGTTGTCATCATCGATAAGATGACAATGTGAAAAGCTCTCTCCGAGTCTCTCCGGTTTCCGGACATTTTATTTTCAATGACTAGCTTTCATTAGTCTATGAACAGGCTACTAAGAAAGCGCCTAGTGCTCTGCTTTTGAAGTCGGCGTATCAACAACCAGCTTTAGCAGACAAGAGTAAAGGAAGGCGTTCCAGACAAAAATCGTCAAAAGGAAACTCCTCACGAGGGTACAAGAAACCATCTTATAATTACTCTGGAGGTCGTCAGTATAGCGACTCAGGAAAGGGGCGTAGGTCTGATCGGAACTATAGGTCAGATGCCCCTAGGCCGACGAGATGAGAGTTTTTGTGGGGAGGACGTGGTTCCTCCTCCTGTAAGCCTCGCAGGTCATACAGGTGATGGTTCAGACCTCAATTGCTGGCCAGTTGGCGGAAGGTTATCAAACTCCGCAAAAAAACTGGATAACAATCACGGAAGATCAGTGGGTGAGAAGTGTAGTCTCGGACGGCTTACGGCTATCATTCCGAGCAAAAACCCCACTAACAAGTTGTCCATGTTGGACAAATCTTCCATCAAATTTTTGCATAAGAGAATTTCTAACAGAGGTATAAGCTCTCTTATCAAAGGAAGCGGTACAGGTCGTCGAGAATCAGAGTTCTCAAGATTTTTACAGTCACCTGTTCCTCATACCGAAGCAAGACGGCTCAATCCGACCGGTAATAGGCTTGAGCTGGATAACAAGCTTCTCATGGCTACAAAAATTTATTTATGGAGACCATTCGGTCGGAAAAAGCGAGTGTTTGGGTGATCGACTATGTGGCAAGCATAGATCTAAGGATGCGTACTTTCATGTCCTGGTACATCCAGCATTCTAAAAGTACCTGCGGTTCGCCATACAAGGGAAGGTGTATCAGTTCAGAGCAATATCCTTTGGCCTGAACCTGGCCCCCTGGGCGTTCACTCAAATAATGAACTCAGTAATGTCATACTCAGTAACTCAGTAATGTCATACTTACGAGCTCATTCGTTTGCGGTAACGTCGGCTTACTTGGATGTCCTTCTGCAGGGATACAGCAACAGAATTATTCTTCAGAATGATGTTCAGAGTCTGCTTCTATTACTCCGACGTGTCGGTTTCATCGTAAACGAGAAAAAGTCGGATCTAGCTCCGTACAAGTCGTCTATTCACTTGGGAATGAGCTTTGAGACTCAACAATCTTGTTCGTCTGCCGTTACCCAGAGCGAAATTAGTCAGTTGTTATGCTCACTTTTGTCTACACTCAGACACATTAACAGTGAGGGAATTCATGCGACTGTTAGGGCTGTGCGGAACGGCTGTGGATCTCATTCCGATAGGCCGTCTGCACGCACTTCCCCTCCAGATATTCTTTACTCAGAACTGGAGTGTGAAGACGCTTTCAATGAACCAATATTGTTTTAACAGACCTAGTAAAACAAGGGTTCAGATTTGGGCAGATATTCAGTGGTTAACTCGGGGAGTTCCGCTGCAACTGCCGGATCCGGCTTTCACGATTATGATGGATGCAAGTAAGATGGGTTGGGGCGCAACCCTAAGTCCCGCAGACTTGAAGTGTCAGGTTCTTTGGGACCCTCGGTTCCAGGAGAAATACATAAACATCAAAGAGATGATGTCAATATGGCAAGAGCTACAACATTGGATTCACATAATCATGGACGTCCATGTTCAGATTTGGTCGAACAACTCGACAGTAGTAGTGTACATCGGGAACCAGGGCAGCACCCATTCTTTTCCATTATGCCAACTAACGGAGAAGATTTCCTATACGTCATGAATCATCAACTTTCTGTCCGTCATATGCCGGGTCGTCTGAACGTACTACCAGACTCACTCTCTTGGAAACGTCTCCTGTTGCAATTGGAGTGGACGCTCAACAAGCGAGTATTTGGGCAGATTTGCTACCAGAGGGATCGCCCCATGATAGATCTGTTTGCGATGCACCGGAAAAATCCGTTATCGTCGTTCGTATCACCATACCCAGACCTTCGATTGTACACAGTAGACGCTGTCGCTGTCGATTTCATGGGGATGAATGATAGGATATGCGTATCCTCCATGATTCAGTAGATTATGTTTAAGATCAAACAGTCTCATTGTGAATCCTGTTAGTAGCACCTCTGTCATCACAGAAACCTTGGAAGCTTCCTCCACGAAAGGACCTTCTTTATCAGGGGAAGTTTTTGTTCTTCACATCCTTCTCCACCCATAGTGGCATAATGGAGTCAGTTTGACATGAGGGAACCATTGGGTTCCTATATTATTTTATGACTAACGCAAGAACGATTAAAGTATTGTGGGTGAGGAGGGTTCGATATGACTTCAAATCCCCCCCCAAGCCCCCCCCCCCCCACCGCCAATGTGTTTAGAGGCGATTACTGGGCAAGATGTCGTTTTCTCCCTGTAAGCCTCGTATGAGTTTAAATACATGAATGCATTTCATTACTTCTCGATTGGCGGCTGAGTCGTGTTCTATGGCGACCTCATGGGCACATCCACTTTTTAGTTGGTTGGTTTCCTGGGGTTGTTCGTCTATATGTCATATACAGGCGCATAATTCATCATAAATAAATTGCTAGTCTTTGGGTACCTCGGAGGCTGCCTAGCCAGTTAACTGGTATTCAGATGATTACATGCGGGATTTCAATGCTCAAGCGCATAATAATGATTTATTAGGCGGACGCATTATTGTATGTTATGGACCTTAGAAATTATGAATTATTTCGGGGCCTTCCGTCTCGAGCCTGTTAATCATACCTACTTCCATTTCTAGATCCAGGTTTCTATTAATGTCGGTACCCAATCGAATACACCTTGTTTTAAACGCTTGTATATTTTGGTGCTTTTCAATATTTCCAAGGGCCATAACTCATACAAGAATAATGCTGACTGAAATTATAAAAAAAAAAATTGAGCATACTGATTTCATACAAAGATGGAAAAAAATCTCTTTTCATAAAACTGAATTTCACGAGTGTTTTGTGTTGCCTTTGCACTTTTTAAAAATTAATTTCTGAAAAATTATAAATTTAAAGTAATTTGTATATTTTTATACTTACCAATGGCCCAGACTAGCTGGTGCTTAACTTAAAGTTGTTAAGAGCTAAACACAAATTTTGAACTCCCCCAATCCCCAAAATTTGCTTTCAAAACCGAAAATTAAAAGTCCTATCTGGCCCTCCATACATTTACTCTCCACGCATGCGCAGATGTCAGGAAGTGACCGGAATTGGCGCCAACATCATTCTTTGTAGAAGAGAGTACTACATAATAATTCAGTGGGGAGGAATGAGTGCCCACTCATGGGAGGCCCATCTCTGTCTGGGTCATTGGTAAGTATAAAAAATATACAAATTACTTTAAATTTATAATATTTTTACACTGTAAACCAATTGCCCAGTCTAGCTGAATCATAAAAGGGCGGAAGGCCAAGGACTTCAGAATTAGTGGATTAACATAGTTCCAATCCTGTAATCCAAAGAATTACATCTATGTCTCTCTATACAGTAATAGAGACGACATATCATAAAAAAGGAGCCCAGTTCAAGTAATTCCGTATACATACCATGAAGACTATGCAAATTGGATGTAACAAGTTTCCAATTTTTAAGGCTAGCCTGGACTAAGCCCCAAAAATTAGGATGGCGTATTTGAGAATGAGAGAATATCCCCCACAAACATATGCCATATACAATAAAACTCCAGCTGTATGCAGGATATAATTACAAACAAAACAGCTTCACTCATAGTTACATATTTATCAAATGGGGGAGAGGCAAAAAATCACCCCTTGAAGGTATCTTCAAAAAGAAGGTGGGGGGAGCGCTCTGGAATCAGTAAAAGCGGTACCAAAAAACAAAATAAATATTCGTCAAACAGGCACTCAGGTATTAATTATTATTAATAAATGGTGCTAAATGCCACTTCAGAAGCTAAGGCTATAGCGACAATCCCGATAATTAATATCGCCCGCTATATAACTTATACCGGAGTCGGCATACGCAAATAGGTCGAAAACTGGTGATATAATATATAACATACACATGTCCAATAGAACCACAATGAATGATCTCTGGAGCAGTAAACACACTTCCGAGGTAACCCACAGGTGACCCCATTCATGCGTACAATAAATTCCAGTAACAACACTCCCCGATGTGTACTATACGATATCTATGAAACTATAAACGGGCGAATATCAGTTCTCCTGACTTCTTTTGGAAATGGTTCCACTTAATAATTTGATTTTTGGTATTTGATTTTAGAATGATGAGATATAGATAATGTTTAAGATTCAGGCTGATCACATCTAGGTTATAACATTTGTATAATTATCAATGCTCATTAGTCCGGTAGGGGACATTGTATTGCTTCAGCGATATGTTAGCTCTTTTTTTTTGGAAGGGGGTGGGATTTTTTTTACAAAAATTGGTTTAAATTATTAATATGAAATGTTGGCAGGAATGTGGAAAAGCATTTTGTATTTGATAATTTCTTCCAGAGTTATGTCTCTTTTTATGGCTAGATTTTCATTAAAAACAGTTTTTCTGCTTACCTTTTCCTGTATTGTTGGACATGTCAATCAAGAAATGAATTCATGATTCAACAAATGTTTCCACAGTTACACCCTTGTAAAGGACTAAAAGTTTATCTGCTTAATTCTTCCTTCATTTTCCATTGCTCTTTTATGATTTTGACTCCGTATTTTTTCTTTGCCTTCATAGTCCTTTTTAGCCCGACTGTTTACAGTCTGGGCTATAGTCATGACTTTCGTCTGTCTGTCCGTCCATCTGTCTATCTGTTAATATTTAGAGTTTTGGTTAAAGTTTGTGGTTAAAGTTTTTTAGTCAAGGTTACAGTTTTTTTTCTTTTAAATTAATATTAATTACTATTGATTATATCATTCTCATCATGTTTCATGTTATTTTGGGAAATATTGAACCCTTTTTTGTATGGCAATTTAACTTGCAATTTCCAGGTTAAAGTTTTGTTTTAAAGTTTTTTTGTTTACAAAGTTACACCTTTAATTCTTCAAACAGTTTAGTGCAATGTCACTGTTTCACATTTGGGACAATTTCTGCTGTCTACTGAACCTCTCTACAGTGTTTTTCATTAACATTGGCATGATTTAAACCCTTTTTAAACATATTTTCAGGCTTAGTTTCTTTGTATTTGAAATTAGGCTTTGCCACATGCTTTAAAGTTTTGCTTTCAAGGTTGTACCTTTCATTCTTCAAACACTGTGTTACAACTTCATTGTTTTTCATTTGGGGCAAGGTCTACTGAACCTGCATACAGTGGTTTCAAATAATATTGGCATTAATTTAACCCTTTTCAAAATTTCGAATTAGGCTTCTACCATATACTTTGTTACTTTTTATTCCCCCACAAGGGAGGGATATAGCATAGAGCTCCATCCGTCCATCTGTCCGAACTTTGTTTATGGCATAACTTAAACAATAGTTGACGGATTTCAATTCTTTTCCGTATATGCCTCTACAGCAGCAATGTCTATGTTTAGTTCGATGACCACCATTATCCAATGAAAATTGTTGAATCCCCCCCTCCCCCCCCCCCAATATAGGCATTTTTTTCTTTGCTTCAAAATGCATTTTGAAGTATTTGGAGTGACTACATGCAGAACTTTTTTTTAACTCCTATATTACCTGAGCTTCAAAGTTTGAAATATAAAGAAGTGCCTTCTGCAGCATGCTTCTGTTGTTTTACAAAAGTAATACAGATTGGAAGGAAATGGGAGTGAAGGACTTTGATGCTGTCTCCAAAACTTTAGGGGAGATGGGCGGCATCAATCCACCCCTCCCTCCTCCCCATGTTATCCAGAAGATAAATCCAGTTCTAACAATATGATTCTCTTCAAATTTGATATCACTTTTTTATACGACCATTTGTAAAAACGGTCATATTATGTAAATGGTCTGTCTGTCCATCCATCTGTCTGTCTGTACATCCATCCATCCGTCTGTACATGTGTCTGTCCTTAAACAATTGGTTTCTGACTGATAACTCCAGTTTGGATTATTTGATTTCTGTCCATCCGCCCATCCACCCATCTATCCGTCCGTCCGGATTTCAGTTCATTTCAGTACATGCCTCTACAGCAGCAATGTCTATGTCCATCCATCTGTCCTTAAACAATTGGTTTCCGACCGATAACACCAGTTTGGATTATTTGATTTCAACCAAAGTTGATATGTGTATTTTTCCGCTAGTAATACAGGCCAAGTTTGAGTATGGGTTCCACGCACCATTCTCCCCCACCCTCGATGGTTGTTTAGGCAATTTTTCCAAAAATGAATTATGAAGGATTGGGAGTTATTAAACGCAAACAAACAAAAATTGACTATATAACCCCCCCTCCCCTCCCCATGTGTCACTTAGGCAATTATTTCCAAAATGCATTTTGAAGGATTGGGTGTTATTACATGCAAAAAAAAAATGGACTCCAATAGCCCAACAATGTTTTATGTACTGCATCTTTAACCCTTTACCTCACACATGTTGCAGCCAACAGTACAAATTATTTTTCTGAAACATCAGATTTTTTCAATTTTTACTTCTAACCATTTCTTATTAGTCCTTATTGGAACAAGCTCATCAAACTTGTTCCATTAATAGGTCATGAGGTATGTTTTGGGGTAGAGAAATGAAAAAATAAAATTTGAATAGCAATTTTTGTATATCATGAGTGCAGATATGGCAGATTCGTTAGGTAAACGGTTAACAAAAAATAGCTCCGACTGTTTTGTGTCTAAGCATTGCCATTGCCGGGACAGTCAGGCTGCATGCGTGACATCACTCTAGTTAATGCATGTGATTGTCCCAAACCTGCAGTCAAAAGGAAAGGTTGATTCCATGTTTCAGATATTTGTAAAAAAAAATTGAACTTTGGACAATTAAATACGAGTTAAATATGTGACAAGAACACAATGTATTCACTCTTTTGCCAGATAGACTAAGTGACAGGAGTCCATGGCAGACACTGTTCCAAGTTGCTTACAGTAAGGTAGTTTGATCAGTTTATGCACAAACACAGTAAAACCATTCGGTCAGTTTTTGGTTTGTCTTGCTGTTTGGTTTTCTGGTTTGCCACAAAAACCAGGACCAAACCGGAAAACTGAAAAACTGCCCAGCTCTAGGCAAATGCATTGACATTCTTACAATGGTGGATAGTAATTTGATTTTTAGGAAGCAGTGAACAAATAGGATAATTATTTAGAGATATGAAGTTTGGAAGCTGCCTGCCTATGTCTACACATTGTGGGAACAGTTACTTTTATCAAACATTGTCCAACAGTGTCTTTTAAATACAAAACACTTACCTGTTCTTTTCTCACCCCAAAATTTACGCTGTCATTATATTGGTTGAAACTTGATACATTTTTGGATATTTTTAAGGGCCAAGGTTTGTTGTACAGATTGGCGAAAAGACCATAGATTACAATGAAGAATTCAAGCTGTTCTTGACAACAAGAAATCCCAACCCTGAAATTCCTCCAGATGCTGCTTCTGTAATTACTGAAGTTAACTTCACCACAACAAGAGCTGGTTTAACAGGACAGGTAATGTAGAACTCCTTTCTTAATTCTATGGCATCCAAGAAATTTGAAAAAGACAAGTGTCGCTAATTTCTTCTGAGGTGCAGTTCGTAGAATTAAGTACTTAGATGCAACTATCTGATGAATAATTAAATACTTGAGTATTCCGTGTGTTCTATACTGGCCTCGTATATACTTGGTTAACTAGCATTCCCTTTTGGGGTCTGTCGGTGGCCGAGTGGTGTGCGTGGTTCAGTATAGTTTCGTTAGGCGGTTGGTGCCGAAGGAAACTCTCTAGGCATGGGTTCAAACCCCCACCATGCCAATGATAACTTTATAGTTTCTACAGAGAATGCATATTGGGGCACCTATTTTGTTGCAGTATAAAATGATCAAAGTCAGAATATGGCCCTTATATGAACACTGATCTACCGGTTTAACTGTTTTAGTGATAGACAGGACTGAATTGCTTCAACTAGAATATTCTGGATCATGTCTGGAGTTTTTCCCCTCATTCCTGTTTCTTCAGGTTTCATATGGAAATTAAAAAACAAAATTTCAAACAAGGGAATTTTATAACATCTTCATCTCAGCATAACTTCTTTGAGAGCTCAAGGAGCCTACAAACAAGAAATACTGAATGGATTACATATTTTATTACCTATTTATTTGCAACCATGTATCTCATGACAGCTGATCTTAATTTGAAAAACAAATATTATAATTTAGGCTGTAAGCCATGGCTAAAGTTTTCCACTACAGCTTCCACCATTGATCTGTTTCTGTACATAGTTGCCAATGTATGTCTTGCACTCTCCTAAAAGGGGGCACATAACAGATATCAACAGATATATGCCACTGAAAAGAATCAGTTTAGATATGAACTACACTACTCACAATTTGCTAAGGATCACCCCTACTCTTTGACATATTTGTACATAAAAGGTATATATACTACTCAAAGTTTGCTGAGCACCAAGTACATCCAACTACCTGTTTTATGTTTTAGTTGAAATATTGTTATGAAAAGTGTATATACTGTTTATTTAATTATATCTTTAATTATTTAAGTTCAGAAATTAAGATTTTATTTGTGTTTGACATTATTTTTTAGCTTTTGAATACGACAGCCATGGAAAATGAATATTTTTATACTGTACCAATGACCCAGACATAGCTGGTGCTAACTCTTAAAAATCTAGGGCCAAACACAAATTTTGCCCCCCAATCCCCCAAATTTGCATCTAAAACCAAAGAAAACATGTCCTGAATGGCCCTCCATACTTCGCCTCTACTGCGCATGCGCAGTGTCAAGGACGTCCCGAAATTGGCGCCATTAATCATTCTTTGTTTGGCCCTTCATCAGTTAACATCTGACTGATCTTTGTGCTTGTAAATCTCAGTTTAAATGATGCCAGACACATAAATATTAGAGAAATGGTGGTTCTAAGGAGGATATAGAAGGAGGAGAGGAAAAATATGTGACAGAAAATAATCAGGGCTGTAACTTAAAATATTTTTATACTGTACCAATGACCCAGACTTAGCTGGTGCTAACTCCAACAAAACCAGGGCCAAACACAAATTTTGCCCCCCAATCCCCAAAATTTGCATCCAAAACAAAAAGAAATCATGTCCTAAAGGACCTCCATAGTACGCCTCTACTGTGCATGCGCAGTGACGCAGTCGTCCCGAAATTGGCGCCAATTATCATTCTCTGTTTGGCCCTTCATCAGTCAACATCTCACTGATCTTTGTGCTTGTAAATCTCAGTTTAAAGGATGCCAGACACGTAATTTTTGGAGAAAATGTGATTCTAAGGAGGATAGAAGGAGGAGAGGAAAAAGAAGTGGCAAAAAATAATCAGGGCTGTACTTAAAATTTTTTGATGAAATTATGTTAAGTTGCCTATTTTCGAGGCATGGGCCTCTTGTTGTCATTCTTGCTAATTGTTGCACTGCTTATTCAGTGTTTCCTCTCCCCTAGCCTTCTAAAGTCCCCCCTGGCAATTCTCCCATGCTTTTGGCATATTTTTGAGAAGTTTCATTTCTAAAATTTCCTGGGAGAGTTGCTTGGTTACAGAATGTTTTCTGTTATTTTCCCCTTAGTTACGTTTTCACCCATGGGAGTATAACGTTTGTGTTCTGCATCTTCCATCTGATGTTCTACAGATTCTCCCCTGGGAGTCTCTGTTTTGCATCAGATAGAGTGTAATTGATGACTGATTCCGGGCCAGTTTTTTCAGTGCCTGGAGTCATGTTTTCTAGTGTGTTTACACTGTTTGTTTTCATTGGCAACAGCCTTTTTTGAGGGGGGCTGTTTGCCTTTGTGGTAGTTTATCTCATTATAAGATACATTTATATTATCCGAAAGTGTCTCATTAATTATTTTATATAAATTTTAAATTTTTGATTACACTTTGCCATCGGATCCATCGGGGCTCAACGTTACTTTTCAGCAACTTGGGCTTTTCTGAAAAAATATTTTTTCAAAATTATTTTGTTTTGCAATTGTTTTTTCATTTATTAATGGATCATGTTATTATGTATCTTTGTGTCAGGGGTTTTTGCGAGTAACTAGGACTTATTGTTGTTCTTTCACAATGAAGGGACATTGTTCAAATTGTAATAGGAAGAAATCTTCCTCTGACTTTCATGATCTTTGTATTAATTGTAGTCAGTGTTCTCGCATTAATCCCTGTCCTATATGTGAACATTGGGATGAGAAACATTGGAAACGTGTGTCACGATGTGTTGTTTCTGGAGAAAGAGCGATGCCGGCTCTTTCTCCACAAGGTCACTCTACTCTCTCAGTTTCTATTTCAGAGGAACCAGAACAGGGTGATGTTTCCATGTTGTCTTCTTCAAGTGTCCGTCCGTCGTCACAAATGAATTCAGAGCTAGCGGCAAAAGTGCTCATGGAGATTAGACAAATGTCGTCCGCTAGCTCGCCCGGTGTAGCGTCCATTCACCGAATGGTTCGGCAGCCGGGTTCGTCCGATGCGGTCCAAGAGGAAATTTTGGGTGATGCGAGCACTATAAACATAATAGATGCACACCCAGTGACGGCGGATAGTAAACGAGAACGGAGGAAGCCTTTTAGTCCGGTTCCTAGCTCGTCCAGGTCCAGCCGGGCCGCGAGCGAGAGAGGTCCCTCTCTCGTACAACAACATCTGGGACCAGATGTTGTGGTACAAAATGTGTCTTTAGCGGAGCATACGTCCGTCGCTCGGGACGCTCCGTTGTATAAGCAGTCCGCAGAGACTGTTAAGGCTTCCTCTTCTCGTCGGCGCACACGACCGCACCTTGGCTGCGTGACCTCCGATATTTTGCCAGCTTCGCCGATGAAGGATTCTTCGGCGACCAGGTCACACCATCCGGCAGCCAGGGATTCGAGACCGATGGACTCCGGACGTTCGCATAGGAAAAGTATGCGGGAGCCATCTGATGCGGAGCTGCCCTCGGCGAAGCAGCGAAAGACTACGCCTCCGCAGGTCTCGACGTCGGACATTCTTGTGCAGATAGCACAGCTTATCGCAGCATCCCAGCAGCCGACAGAAACGGTGTCGGATCGAGAATTATCCGACGGCGCTGGGTCGGTACGCTCCGCCGAAGCATCGGGGGCGGACGACCGGGAACATCGGGAGGTCCGACCGGATGGTGAAAGGGATACGGATGAATTGGAACTATCCCTTTCGGAACAACATAAAGCTGCCGTGGACTTCATCCGGCACTTTCTCCTTCAAGTTGTTCCGTCGGGCCAGACTGCTGCGCTTCCAGACAAGAGAATTATAGCGTCATTGGACTCTGAATTTTTTGAGCGGTTCAGGGACATCGCTCCCGAGTTTCCGTCGCAGTCCAATAATGTTGCAAGAACATTTGAATTATTGAACGACGCTATATTTAAACTTGCTTCCAGGACGGGAAAAGCAGGTTTCTTGTCTGCTAATACTCTTAACCTGCCTTTCATTAATGCAAGGAATAAATTCGACACGGCAGGACAGGGTATACCGAGAGTTCCTCTGCGTATGGACGACGAGGCGGAAGACTTAGAGCTATCATTACCGTCGTCAGCTTCTATTCCAACCGCGGTGTTGGAAACAGCTATTGCGTCTAACAGAGCCAATTTAGATGCCTTATCTTACGCAGATCACCTTACTAAGGCGTTATCACTGCGCCTTCAAGGGGAAGAGTTTCAGGATATTCAATCCTCTTTAAGACTTCTTTCAAGGGCAGTAGCTTATTCCACGTGTAACTCCGCCCTTTCAGTGGCAAATCTGGAGTTGGTTAGACGTGACGCAGCCCTAGCTACATCCACACTAGTGGATTCTAAGGTGAAGAACTCTCTCAGAGTCGCTTCGGTCTCAGGAGAACTTCTCTTTGACGGCAAGCTTTCCTCTATTTATGATAAAATTAAAAAGAAAGCTAATGATTCTCTGTTGTTCAGATCCGCTCCTAAAAGGTCGGATACAGCAGACACGAATAAGACAGGCACTTCTGGGTCTAATGCGCCCAAGAGAGGTTCCTATAGAGGTTCCGGTGCGTCCTCTTGGTCTTATTCGAGAGACCGTCAGGATAGCGACTCTCGTTCGGGACGTCCTTCAGGCCGGGACAATCGGTCGGACGCCCCGAGGTCGACGAGGCGAGGTGCGGGTCGTGGAAGACGTGGTTTCTCCTACCGCAGGTCTCGCAGGTCCAGGAGGTGATGGCTTAGACCTCTATCGCGTTCCGGTTGGCGGAAGGTTGTCGAGTTTTTCACAAGAGTGGGCGTCGATTACGGACGACCCGTGGGTGAGAGGAGTGACTTCGGAAGGTCTGAAGATATCCTTCAAACGAAAGCCTCCATTAACTCGAAGTCCAAAGTGGACTCATCTTCCGTCAAATCCACAGAAAAGAGACGCTCTGTTATCAGAGGTGCAGTCTCTTTTAATGAAGAACGCGGTAGAGGTCGTAGAAAACCAGGAATCTCTGGGATTCTACAGCCATCTGTTTCTGGTTCCGAAACCAGACGGCTCGTTCCGTCCAGTCATAGATTTGAGCTGGATAAACAAGCTGATCGTCGCTCCGAAGTTTTATATGGAGACGATTCGATCGGTCAGAGCGAGTATTCGGGTGAACGATTATGCAACGAGCATAGATCTCAAAGATGCGTACTTTCACGTCATGGTACATCCGACATTTCGAAAGTATCTACGCTTCGCAGTCCTAGGAGTGGTGTATCAGTTCCGGGCCATGTGCTTCGGATTGAATCTAGCACCCTGGGCTTTCACTCGGGTAATGAACTCGGTAATGATCTACTTCCGAGCTCATTCGTCTGCGGTAACGTCGGCCTACCTGGACGACATTCTTCAGAGGTACGGCAACGAGTTAACGCTTCAGAACGATGTTCAGAATCTTCTTCTATTGCTCCGACGTCTCGGTTTCATAGTAAACGAGGAGAAGTCGGATCTGGTGCCGTCCAAGTCATTCACTCATCTGGGAATGAGCTTCGAGACGCACAACAATCTCGTTCGTCTGCCGTTAACCAGAGCGAAATTAGTCAGTTGTTACGCTCGCTATTGTCTGCACGCAGACAAAGTCACGGCGAGAGAATTTATGAGACTGATAGGTCTGTGCGGAGCCGCCGCGGATCTCATTCCGATGGGGCGGCTACGCACACGTCCTCTTCAAATTTTCCTGACTCAGAATTGGAGTGTGAAAATTCATTCGCTCGATGTAGACGTTCTCTTGTCAGATCAAGTGAAACAAGAGATTCAGACTTGGGCAAACTTTCAGTGGTTAACTCAAGGAGTTCCGCTGCAGTTGCCGGATCCGAGTTTTACCATCATGACGGATGCCAGTCAAACAGGTTGGGGTGCATCATTAATCCCAACGGATTCGAGATGCCAGGGTCTTTGGGATCCGCAATTCCTGTGCAAGCACATAAACATCAAGGAAATGATGTTAATTTGGCTTGCGTTACGTCACTGGATGGACATTATTCACGATGCTCATGTCCAAATCCTATCCGACAATACGACAGTAGTGGCGTATATACGGAATCAGGGAGGCACTCATTCAGTTCCGTTGTTCAATCTAACGGAAAGAATCCTTCTGTTTGCGTTAGAACATCACGTTCTTCTTTCGGTCCGTCACATACCGGGTCGTCTGAATGTGCTAGCAGACTCCCTTTCACGAAAGGGTCGCTTGTTGCCGTCGGAGTGGACTCTCAACAAACAAGTATTCAATCAGATTTGCTACCAATGGGAACGGCCAATGATAGACTTATTTGCGACACATCTCAACAATCAGTTGCAGACGTATGTGTCCCCGTGTCCGGATCCAAGAGCATTTGCAGTAGACGCTCTGTCGATCCCTTGTGACGGAATGATAGGATATGCGTATCCTCCAGTGCCGTTAATTCAACAAGTATTGCTAAAGATAAAACAATCTCAATGCAAGATTCTGTTGGTAGCATCTCTGTCGCCACAGAGACCGTGGATAAATCTACTCAGGTGTCTGTTGTGGGACCTACCGCGGAAGCTTCCTCCACGAGAGGATCTTCTTTCGCAGGGGAAATCGCGTCAACTCCATCACAACCCGCAAGGTCTCAACCTTCACGTTTTTCCGTTGTGCGGTCCTTCTTGCATGGCAAGCACTTTACAGGACGAGCAGTGGACGCGATTTCTAACTGTAGGAGGACCTCCTCTTCGCTAAACTATGCGGCTAAGTGGAAGGTTTTTCGTCGTTGGTGTAGGGATCATTCTGTAGATATATTTGATCCCTCTATTCCAGACATTGCAAACTTTCTAGTATACTTGTTTGACGAAATCAAACTGCAGCCTGTTACTATAAAGGGTTATAGATCTATGTTATCTGATACCTATGCACATCATGATAGTTTACAAATTGGATCTAATGTCTCTTTATCGAAATTGGTTAGAAACTTTTCGATAAATAGACCCAGAACTCTTAGATTAATTCCTAAGTGGAATTTAGCTTGGGTTCTCCTTAAATTGAAGGAAAAGCCATTTGAACCTCTTGGGACAGTAGATTTCAAATTCTTATCTTATAAGACAGCTTTTCTCTTAGCTTTCTCTTCTGCCAGAAGAGTCAGTGAGCTTCATGCACTATCGGTGGATGATTCTCATTATCGTAGTGTTGGGAACACTATCACCTTCACTACTAATGTGGGTTTTTTAGCTAAGAACCAGGCTCCTAATAAATATCCGCAACCTATTGTTATTAAGGCTCTTCCGTCTTCAGACGGGCGTAGGCCTTTACTCTGTCCTGTTAGAGCACTACGTATCTATAAACAGAGATCTCAGTTCATCAGAAAGGGACGGAAACGTTTCTTTCTGTCTTTGATGCCTAATAGAAAGGACATTTCAGTCCATTCTATTGCTAGATGGATTCAGTTAACTATCCGTACTGCTTATGAAGATTTATCTTCTTCTCAGCAGTCTGTGCTTAAGATTTCTGCTCATGAAGTAAGAGCTCTTTCTACTTCCTGGGCTTATGCTAATAGTGTTGCTATTACAGATTTAATGAAGGCTGCTTATTGGTCTCAGCCATCCACATTTACGAATTTTTATCTCAGAAATATTGAGTCCATTTCTGGAGACCTGCATTGTTTAGGTCCGTTATCTGTTGCTCAGAATGTCGTCCACTAAACAGTTGCAACTGTAGTTATGCAGGCTTTCTGTTCCGGCAGTGACTCCGTCCGGCTGCCCTCTTCGCTCTGGGCTATTTGACCCAGGGCAAGGGGAAGGGGGGGGGGGGGGGGGCGGGTGTTCCCTTAGGTCACCTGCTTTATAGTGAAAAGCAAGGGAATGCCTCCTCCAAGTCAGTATTTCTGAGTCGCTTCCGGGATGGTTTTAAAGTGTAATATTAATGTTTAATTTCATTCATGTCTTATTTTTAAAGTGTAGCTCGGTGTGAAGCATTTGTATATGTCAAGTGTCAAACGGGCTTTAATATACAATACTCGGACACTTTTAAATGATTATAAAGAGTCTCAATTCTCTGGACTACTTTATTTATTGGCTTGTTTTAAAAATAATTAGTATAAGGGTTATACTGGATGTTAATAGAGAACATGAATGTTATTGTGCTCAATTATTAAGGGTAGTGTATCTTTCTAATTTAATATTAAATAAGAAAGATACATGTAAAGCCTAAAACTCCTTTTCTCCTTAAGGGGTTACCTCTTTACTATATAGTTGAGCTTATTGGATTTTCCTCTATGTCCTAGGCCCTCCAGCCTGTTTACTATTCAGCTAAGTCTGGGTCATTGGTACAGTATAAAAATGTTAAAAAATTTATAGTAATTTATATATTTTTTATACTTACCAATGACCCAGACGGGGATGGCCCTCCCTGGAGTTGGGAACTCTTGCCTCCCCGCTGAGTACATAGTGCTGACCAGGCACTGCCAGTAAGAATGATAATTGGCGCCAATTTCGGGACGACTGCGTCACTGCGCATGCGCAGTAGAGGCGTACTATGGAGGTCCTTTAGGACATGATTTCTTTTTGTTTTGGATGCAAATTTTGGGGATTGGGGGGCAAAATTTGTGTTTGGCCCTGGTTTTGTTGGAGTTAGCACCAGCTAAGTCTGGGTCATTGGTAAGTATAAAAAATATATAAATTACTATAAATTTTTTAACTTTTTAATGAAATTCTGTTAAGTTACCTATTTTCGAGCCAACGGCCTGTTGTGGTCATTCTTGCTATAAAGTTACACTGCTTGTTCAGTGTTTTCCTCTCTCCCTTTCCTTTAAGTCCCCCCTTGTTATTCTCCCATGCTTTTGGTATATTTTCTGTAATATTATTACTAAAATTTCTTGGGAGTTTTAGCTGGATAACAGAATGAATTCTGTTCTTTTCCCCATGTTTACGTCTTCACCCTTGGGTGTTTAGGCGTAGTGTTCTGCATCTACCATCTGATGTTCTGTAGTTTCTTCCCTGGAAGTCTCTGTTTTGCATCAGATAGTGTATTATTGGTAACTGATTTCGGGCCAGGGTTATCAGTGCCTGGAGTCATGTTTCTGGTGTTTTTACACTTCTTGTTTACATTGAAAACAGCCTCTGTGTGAGGGGGATTTCTTGAAAATAGTATCTTGATGTTAGTTTAATCATATCTAGATACATCATTATTATTCGTAAGTGTTGCATTAAATTTTTAAAATATTTTTAAAATTTTTGTCCACACTTAGGCTTGGGATCCATTGGGGCTCAACGTTACTTTTCAGAAACTTGGGCTTTTCTGAAAAAATATTTTTTCAAAAATTTTTTTGATTTCAATTATTTTTTCTATGTTAATGGATCATGTTATTATGTATTTTGATTTGCAGGGGTTGGTGCGAGTACTAGGACTTTGTTTTCTTTTCACAATGAAAGGATATTGTTCAATTGGATTAAGAGGAAATCTTCCTCTGACTTTCATATTCATTGCATAAATGTAGTCAGTGTACTCGCACTAACTCCTGTTCAGTATGTGTTATTTTCGATGACAACATGGGAAGCGTGTGTCACGGTATGTTAGCGGGGAAATGGCCATGCCGGTCCTTTCCCCGCAGGGTCACTCTAGTTTATCAATCTCTATTTCAGACGATCAAGAACAGGGTGATGTATCCGTGATGTCTTCCAAAAGTGTGCCTCCGTCGTCACTATTAATGAAAAGCTAGCGGAAAAGTGCTCATGGAAATACGTCAATTGCCTAAGAGGTCCCTAGTAGGATCGACGGCCTTTGACGTCCACTAGCTCGCCTGGTGTAGTGTCCATTCATCGAATGGTTCGGCAGCCGGGTTCATCCGTTGCGGTCTAGAAAGGAGTTTTGGGTGATGCCAGCACTATAAAACAACCAAGTGCACACCCAGTGACGGCGGATTAGAGGAGAGAACGGAGGAAGCCTATTAGTCCAGTTCATAGCTCGTCCAGGCCCATCCGGGCTGCGAGCGAGAGAGGCCCCTCTCTCGTACAACAACATCTGGCCCCAGATGTTGTGGTACAAAATGTTTCGCATTCGGAGCATACGTCCGCCGCTCGGGACGCTCCGTCATATAGACAGTCCGGAGAGACTGTCAATAAGGCTTCCTCATTCTCATGGCAGCGCACACGACCGCACCTTGTCTACGTGACCTCCGATATCCAGTCAACTTCGCCAATCAGAGAATACGCGGCGACCACGTCACACCATCCGGTAGCCAGGGACACGAGGCCTGTAGACTCCGGACGTTCGCATAGAAAAGTATGCAGGAGTCAACGTACACGGAGCTTCCAGCGGCAAAGCATCGTAAGACCGCTACTGCACAGGCCTCAGTGACAGACGTGCTATCCCGAATAGCACAACTTATCGCAGCATCCCAGCAACGACAGTATCTCTGTCGCATCATGTAATATCCGACGACGCTGGGTCGGGACGCTCCGCTGAAGCATCAGGTACGGACGTCCGAAAACTTCATAGGGTCCGACAGGATGGCGAAAGGGATTCGGAGGATTTCGAGCTTTCCCTTTTGGAACAACATAAGCTGCTGTATATGTCATTCGGCTTTATCTTCTAGAGGTTGTTTCGTCGGACCACAATGCTGCGATGCCGGATAAGAGACTGATAGCGTCGGTGGACACAAAAATTTTTGGATCGGTTCAGGGACATCGTCCCTCAGTTCCGACACAGTCCAATAATGTCACAGGAACTTTCGAATTATTGAACGACGCTATTTATATATATATGCTTGCTATTAATAAGCAAGTCTGGTTTCTTGATCGCAAAGTTACTGAGATGTCTTTCAAAAGTGTGCCTCTGTCGTCATAGTTAAATGATGAGCTAGCGGCAATAAGTGCTCATGGTATACGTCAATCGCCTAAGAGGTTCCTAGTAGGATCGACGGCGTTGACATTCGCTAGCTCACCTGGTGTAGCGTCCATTCATCGAATGGTTCGGCAGCCGGGTTCGTCCGTTGCGGTCCAGGAAGGAGATTTGGGTGATGCGAGCACTATAATAGACAATAGTACACACCCAGTGACGACTGATTAGAGGAGAGATCGGAGGAAGCCTGTTAGTCCGGTTCCTAGCTCGTCCAGGTCCGTCCGGGCTGTGAGCGAGAGAGGTCCCTCTCTCATACAACAACATCTGGGACCGGATGTTGTGGTACAAACGTTTCGCATTCGGAGCATATGTCCGCCGCTCGGGACGCTCCGTTATATAGACAGTCCGAGAGACTGTCGATAATGCTTCCTCATCCTCACGGCAGCGCACACGACCGCAACTTGGCTACATGACCTCGAGTATCCTGCCAGCTTCGTCATTCAGTGATTCCACGGCGAACAGGTCATGCCATCCGGTTGCCAAGGGACACGAGGCCTGTACACTCCGGTCGCTCACATACTAGAAGTATACGCGGGGTAACGAACACAGAGCTTCTAGTGGCAAAGCATCGTAAGACCGCTTCTCCACAGGCCTCAGTGACGGACGTGCTATCCAAAATAGCACAGCTTATCACAGCATGCCAGCAAACGACAGAATCTCTGTCGGATGAGGAATAATCAGACGACGCTGGGTCGGTTCGCTCCGCTGATGCATCAGGTACGGACGACCGAACACTTCATAGGGTCTGACAGGATGGCGAAAGGGATTCGGACGATTTCGAGCTTTCCCTTTCGGAACAACAGAAGATGCCATACATTTCTTCCGGCATTATCTTCCAGAGGTTGTTCCGTCGGACTAGAATGCTGCGATGCTGGATAGGAAACTAATAGCGTCATTGGACACACAATTTATTTTTGATCGGTTCAGGGACATCGTCCCTGAGTTGCCGACACAGTCCAATAATGTCACTAGAACTTTCAAATTATTGAGCGACGCTATATATATAAGCTTGCTACCAAAACACACTAGTCTAGTTTCTTGTCCGCAAATGCTCTAATCTGCCTTTCATCAAGTCTAGGAATAATTTGAAATGGCAGGACAGGGCATACTGAGAGTTCCTCTGCATCTAGACGATGAGGCCGAAGACTGGGTATTGTCTTTTTCGCCGTCTATGTCAATTCCAACCACGACGTTGGAAACGACAATGATGTCTAATAGACTTAACTTAGACGCTTTATCATATGTAGACCACCTTACTGAGGCGTTATCATTACGTCTTCAAGAGAAATAATTCCAGGATATGATTCTTAATGAGATTTCTTTCAAGGGCAGTAGTTTTCCACGTATAACTCCGCCCTTCAGTGGCAACCTGGAGTTGATTAGACGTGACACAGCCCTAGCTACATCCACGCGCGTGGATAGTAAGGTGAAGAACTCTCTCAGAGTCGCTTCGGTCTCGGAGAAGCTTCTCTTCGACGGCAACCTTTCAGCAATTTATGAATTGCTCGATATACACGTTCTCTTGTCAATCAAGTGTAACAAGAGATTCAGATTTGGGCAAACATTCAGTGGTTGACTCAGAGAGTTCCACTGTAGTTGCCTGATCCGAGTTTCTCGATTATGACGGATGCCAGTCAAACAGGTTGGGGCACAATATTGATCCCAACGGATTCGAAGTGCCAGGGTCTTTGGGTTACGCAGTTTTTAGGCAAGCACTTAACTTCCAAGAAATGATATTATTTTGGCTTGCACTACATCATTGGATGAACATTATTCAGAAACGCATGTCAAATCCTGTCCGATAATACAACAGTAGTTGCGTATATCCGGAACCAGGGAGGCACTCATTCGGTTCCGTTATTGAATTTAACGGAAAGAATCCTTCTGTTTGTTATAGAACACCAAGTTCTGTTTCGGTCCGTCATATTCTGGGTCGTCGGATTGTTTTAGCAGACTCCCTTTCACGTAAGGGTCGATTGTTGCTGTCAGAATGGACTCTCAACAAACAGGTATTCAATCAGATTTGCTACCAATGGGAGCGCCCAGTGATAAATTTTTTGCGACACAACTCACCAATCAATTGCAGACGTATGTGTCACCGTGTCCGGATCCCCGAGCATATGTAGTTAATGCTCTATCGATCTAGTACGACGGGATGATAGGATATGCGTATCCTCCAGCGCTGTTGATTCAGCAAGTATTGCTAGGATAATACATTCACTATACAATTCTGTTGGTAGCATCTCTGTCTCCACAGAGACCGTGGATAAATTTACTTAGGTGTCTGCTGTGGGACTTACCGCGAAAACTTCCTCCACGAGAGGATCTTTTTTCGCTGGGGAAATTATGTCAACTTCATCACAACCCGCAAGGTCTCAACCTTCACGTATTCAGTTGTGCGGTCCTTCTTGCATGGCAAGCATTGTACAGGACGAGCAGTGGGCGCGATTACTAACTGTAGGAGGACCTCCTCTTCGCTATACTATGCGGCTAAAGTGGAGGGTCTTCCGTCGTTGGTGTAGGGATCTTTATGTTGATATTTTTGATCCCTCCATACCAGACATTGCAAACTTTCTAGTATACTTGTTTGACCAGATCAACTGCAGCCAGTTACTATTAAAGGTTATAGGTCTATGTTATCTGATACCTATGCACACCATGATAGTTCACAATTGAGCCAAATGTCTCTTTATCTAAGTTAGTTTGAAACTTTTCGATAAATAGACCTAGAATCCTTAGATTAATTCCTATACGGAATTAAGCTTGGGTTCTTATTAAACTAAAGCAACCATTTGAACCTCTTGAGACAGTAGTTTCAAATTCTGGCCTTTTAGGTCAGCAATTCTCTTAGTCTTCTCTTCTGCTGAAGAGTCAGTGAGCTTCATGCACTATCGGTGGACGATTCTCACTTTCGTAGTATCGGAAACTCTATTCCTTTACTACTAATGTTGGATTTTTGGTTAAGAATCAGGCTCCTAATAAATATCCGGAACCTATTGTTTTTAAGGTCCTTCCATCTTCAAACGGGCATAGGCCTTTACTCTGTCCGGCTAGACTTTTATGTATTATTAACAGATCTCAGTTTATCAGTAAGGACGTAAAGCTTCTTCTGGCTCTGATGCCTAATAGAAAGGTCATTACGGTCCATTCTATTGCTCTATTGCTAAATGCATTCAATTAACTATCGGTACTGCTTAGGATAATCTATCCTTAACTCAGCAGTCTGTGCTTAAGATTTCGGCTCATGAAGTAAGAGCTCTTCTACATCTTGGGCTTACGTAAATACTGTTGCTATTATAGATTTAAAGAAGGCTGCATATTGGTCTCAGCCATCCACATTCACGAATTTTTATCTCAGAAATATCGAGTCCATTTCTGGAGGCCTGCATTGTTTAGGTCCATTATCGGCTGCTCAGAATGTCGATCACTTAACAATTGCAACTATAGCTATGTAGGCTTTATGTTCCGGCAGTGACTCCGTCCTGCTGCCCTCTTCGCTCTGGGCTATTTGACCCAGGGCAAGAAAAAACAGGGGGGGGGGGGGGGGGGGGTAGGGGGGGGAGGGTGTTCCCTTGGGTCACCTGTTTTATTATGAAAACAAGGGGATACCTCCTCCGGAGTCAGTAATTCTGAGCTGTTAATGGGATGGTTTTAAAGTGAAAAGTTATGTTTTAAAAATTCATTCATGTCATAGTTTTAAAGTATAGCATTTGAATATGTCACGTGTCAAACGGGCGTTATTATACTATCCTCGGACACTTTTAAAAGAGTATAAAGAGTCTCAATTCTCTGGACTAACTTTATTTATTGGCTTACTTTAAAAGTAATTAGTATAAGAATTATACTGGATGTTAATAGAGAATATGGATGTTATGATGCTCAATTATAGAAGGTATTGTGTCTTTCTAATTTATCATAAATAAGAAAGATACATGTAAAGCCTAATACTCCTTTTCTCCTCGAGGGGATGACTCTATTTTATATAGTTGAGCTTATTGGATTTTCCTCTATGTCCTGGGCCCTCCAGCCTTTTTACTATTCAGCTATGTCTGGGTCATTGGTACAGTATAAAAATGTTAAAAAATTTATAGTAATTTATATATTTTTTATACTTACCAATGACCCAGACGGGGATGGCCCTCCCAGGAGTTGGGAACTCATACCTCCCGCTGAGGACATAGCGCTTACCAGGCACTGGTTGTAAGAATGATTAATGGCGCCAATTTCGGGACGTCCTTGACTCTGCGCATGCGCAGTAGAGGCGAAGTATGGAGGGCCATTCAGGACATGTTTTCTTTGGTTTTAGATGCAAATTTTGGGGATTTGTGTTTGGCCCTAGATTTTTAAGAGTTAGCACCAGCTATGTCTGGGTCATTGGTAAGTATAAAAAATATATAAATTACTATAAATTTTTTAACATTTTTGGTAAAAGAGGAAATTTTTCAATATGCCAAAAAGTCGACGGAGCGAACTGGTATGGCTTCAATATCGAGTATGAGACCCATTACTGTTAATTACAGCTTGACAATGCCTTCTCATGCTCCCAATCAGGTTCCTGGTGGTCCTTTGTGGGATGTTGTTCCTTTCTTGGACCAGCATGGCACCAAGCTCCTGGACACTTCTTGGCTGGACTGGATGGGCTGAAATTGCAAGCTGCAACTCATTCCAGACATGTTCGATTAGATTGAGGTCAGGGGATCTTGCTGGCCAGTCCATACGCTCAATCCCCTCCCTCTGTCGGTACTCCCGGATAGCATGGGCAACATGAGGACGGGTATTATCGTCCATCAGAATGAATCTATCACCCACTGCACCTGCATACAATCTGATGCGGACATCCAGGATCTCATCAATATACCGTTGTGCAGTCAATGTACCACGTTCAAGAACACAGAGCTCTGTACGTCCATCCCAGCTGATACCGCCCCAGACCATGATTGACCCTCCACCATCAGCAATGTTGGCTGCATGGAATTGCTCTCCTGGTCATCTCCATACCCTAGAATGCCTCTCTGTGTGGTCTAGGCAGTACCTTGACTCATCTGTAAGAACAGGTTGCCAATCTTCTCTGGTCCATCCAACGTGGTCCATGGCACATTCATATCGTGCCTGGTGGTGGTTCTGGGACAGCGGAATGCGAATACATGGTCTTCTCAATCGGAGACCATCTTCGTGCAACCTTGCCCGGATAGTCTGCGTCGAAACATTTATACCCCGGATGCATTCTGAAGGTCACTACGAAGCTAAGTTGCTGTGGCAAAGCGGTTCCTACGGGCCTGAATGATCAAAAACCGGTCTTCGGCTGCAGATGTTGCCCTGTCTCTGCCACCACCATGCCGTCTTACTGGTATGCCATACTGCTGACATCTTGCCCAGGCTCTGGTGATCAACGTATGGTGCACACCAAGGGCTTCACCAACCTGACGATGGGTAGCCCCTTGTTCCACCATCCCTACAGCCTGCCACATATCTGCTTCAGACAAATGTCTTCTTACATTTGCATTTGCCATATTCAATCATTAAATCACAAGGGTTTGTGTTGAAATGAAGATTGAATACCCTACACATGTCATATGCATGTAGACAGTACACAAAAAAATCATGAAAATCAAGGGGTACATGCTTTCCATGACTGTCACGAAAAGTCTGCCTGTCAAGAGAGCTAATGTAAACACTGGGGACCATCTCAATACTTTCCTCAATCATATCCACCAAATATATCACAAATATGCCATAAGCAAATTTCTCAATGATGTGTCAAATATTTGGTGTTTAGCAAACTTTGAGTAGTATATATGGTTCTAATCACTTTCTACAGTTCAGATGAATTTTCCTCCAACCCTTTCTTTTGTTATTATTACCTGTGTTCAATCATACATGGTGAAGTCAAGTAATCTGAAAGTGGCACAACCCTTTTTCTGGGAATTTTAAACTGCCCAAAGAGCAACTACAGTACAAGTCAAAATAAGTTGTAGCATAACCATAATAAACTAAGTGTACTGCTGCTCCTGCACTGATAAGATCAGAATGTGACATCATTTTCTGGAAAGCTCTCAGTGAGACCTTTCCAGAAAATTATGTCAGATTCTGGTCTTATCAGTATAGGAAGAGAAAGATATCACGTTTGTAGTGGTTGTCCAACAACTTATTTTGACTTGTACTGTAAGTTTATAAAAAATGAAATGTGCATGTCAAGGAAAACAGTTTTTGCATTTAGTATGTCCCTCTCAGGCATTCAGTATTTTTCTGACGTTTCCTCATTTTTGGACCAGTTTCGGAATGAGTAGGCAGATTGGCCTATTCACCATCAAGGGTTTGGATTGGAGAGGCTCCCCTGTATGTTGGAACCTGTTCCATGCATGCTGAATAGAGTTGAGGTTGAGTTAGCATGCTAGCCAGTACATCAAACTCAATTCCTTTCCCCTCCACTTAGTGGGTCACCAATCTGGATCGATGGGTCCTGACATTATCATCCATCAGGATGAAGTCTGTGCTAACTGTCCTTACAAACATTCACCAAAAAGGTTCCAGAATCTAATTTGTGTACCATTTTTCATTCATATTCTCATTTATTCTCCATGAGAAAGGGTCTGATACCACCCCACACAATTCCTGAGCCACTAACATAACGGTCATACACCACCACATTGACATCACCTAACCTCCCATTGGCCCTTCTGCACATTCTGGTGAACATATCCAGAAAGTCTTGTGGAATCTTGTCACATATGTAAACAGATGTTGGACTATTAAGTCTGTGTCCAGTTTAGAGATCTCTGCCCCACTCTACTCAGTATTGTCTGTGTTCTACTTGCAGAAGAACACAAACTGTGGGTTTTCTTGCACACTTCATTGTTTGTTTGGATACAGTGGCTCTAGCTACATTACAGGGGTTCCTTTCCAGAGTTCTAGCTTTGATGATGTGGTACATACATGCTGTGTATTTGTCTTAATAAAATGTTGTGACCCTTTGACAACCTGCACATTGTTTACTCTCAACTCTACCAGGAGGTCTTAACTGATTTCAGGCACTAGAGATCACACTTTGACTCCTCCTAGTGCCACAGCAGCCTGTCTCTTTAATGTGCCTGAATGCTACATCACTGTACCTCTGGGGTGTTTTGGAAGACTCGTATGTTGTCTGGGAGGCATAAGGCATAAGAGATACTGAGTTTCACAGGTAGTCTGTCAAAGTAATGTTTGAAATCTTGATGATAAAGTGGGAAGACTTTAACATAAATCTGCAAATGAACCAAATGAGGTTTGACATCCTCAGGAAGGTGGGTGGTCCACTTTTACAGCCAAAGATTGCCCATGGATGATTGCACAAATGCAACAACAAAATGAAAGGTCAGGGGGAGTTTACTTATATATACACACCTTTTATATACCAATATGTCAATGAGTAGGGGTGATCCTTGGCTAATTTTGAGTAGTATAGTTTGGCTAGTAAGCACTAGCTGTCACTATTTTTTTAATTTAGGATACTGCCTTCAGTTTATGTCATTGTTGATTATGTTATATTCCTTAAAGTATCCTGTCATAGCATTGCCTAATAGACATATTTTTCATTAAAAAAACAGCTAGTTAGTGGGTACATATATACTTTGCACATATCAGATGCCACAATTGATATTATAAACTCAAACAATATAAAATAACTTGTCAAAAGTATCCAGATTTCATTCATCTTTGAAACCGTTTTTTTAAAATGAAAAGTAACCTTTTTATGAGGCTAAAACAGGGTTTGAATCCTTGAAAGTACCTGAAAATCAAAATTTGTTGAAAAATGTCTTGGACAGTCCTTAAAAAATATATTTTTATTATTGCCTGGTTCATGTTGGTCAAAATGCTTACTTTTTAACTCTGGTTTGATCATGGTGTGTTTAATTGTATATAATATGTTTTTTATGCACTGAAACAATACTCAGATATGACCCTGATCTTTGGGAAGCTCCATAAGAAAGCATCCCAAGGATCAGTGTATGGCACAAGTATTGTAGGATTAGAACATGTATAAAAAACGTTAACTGATGACTGTATCAGTGCAAATTTCAAAGATTAATTTAGGCTCAAGTCAGCAATTCCCTTGAAAAGTCCTTGAAAATCATGGATTTTTTCTCTTATAACTGTACAAACCCTGTGAAATTGGACAGAAGTTATACTTCAAATAAACAGCTTTATATATATATTATATTTGTTTCAAGCTACTTGCTGCAACAATACAACATGAAAAGCCAGAGCTCGAGGTTAGAAAGACTGAATTGTTGAAACAGGAAGAAGATTTGAAGATACAGTTAGCAAAATTAGAGGAATCATTATTGGAGGTAAAGATTATTTAGTGTGTAAACATTTTAATCTAAACAAGTTCCTAGTGGTAAATATTCTACTAGACATGTTTGTAACTCTGGTAACACCAGGGCTGACACTGAAGCAAAACGGGGGTGCGGTGGCTCAGTAGGTAGAGGTGCAGGCTGCAAGCCGAGAGGTCCTCGGTTCGAATCCCACCTGCGGCAACCGCATTGTGTCCTTGGGCAAGACACTTCACCCCCATTGCCCACGTGGGGGCACGGTGACGCTGTGTACTAAGGCGTACTGCACGTCGATGGTGCACCTGTCTTCAACCAATGCTAACCCTGCTTGTGTGGAGTTAGTATGTTGGGGAGCTGACAGTTGCTCGTCGTTGCTCGGTGGTTCTCTCCGGGTACTCCGGCTTCCTCCACCCGTAAAACTGTCATGGTCATGATTGGCCATTGTGCAGAAATATGTGACCTTAAACACCAATAAATAAATAAATAAATACTGAAGCAAAACAGGCTCTAAATAAGCCTATCACTGATTTTAAAATTTATTTCAGTGATTTTAAACCACATATCAGTAACTACATCAAATCTTTCTGGCAGGCAAAATGGGATGGGGCAACAGATAACCAGCTCCATCGATTTTGGTCATTTGTTAACTGGTCGAGTTTCTAAATTATTTTGCAAAGGAGTTTTGTACTGCGAGTATTTTTTTTCAGTACCATGCTACCAGCAATGGAAGCCATTGTTTAGGAAGACCTACACAATTTTTTTCTACTGCTGAGAAAACTAACAACCTAATGCATACAGCGTAATGCCACTAAAGTGGCTCCCAGCACTTCTCAGTAGAGCCATTATAGTGTCTTCGACCAGTTAATGATTCTTACATATCTAATAACCTTTGTAGAAAAGGCCATGTAATTCTGTCACAATGTTATATTGGTCATACATGACTCACATATTCCCTTTTGTTGGAGTGTAATATGCGACCAGAATGTGTTCCTTGCCAGCATATGTTGACAATGGAACAATTTTTTTACATTATACAGATTTTAATCATGTTCAAGGACAGTATTTCACTGTAGGATCTCTTACAAGATCACTTTTATCATACAAGTCTGCACAAAGTTTTGTCATTTCTTAAAGAAATCAACTTTTTAATTAATTTGAAAATTGTTTTTATTCTTTTAAGCCAGATTTTTTCTTCAAATCCATTTCAGACAACAGGTTGATTTACATGGCATCTCATGCTTATTTGTACCATTTGTCTTTGCTTTTGTCGTTATGTATTTTCACTGACAGTAACGTGTAATTTTTTTTCCTACATTTGGTCTCACAGAACTAAATATTTTCCCATAGGCGACCATTATAACGTTCAGGTGGAAAAAAATATGAGACGCATCACTTTAATTTTGGCATTCAAATATATCTGTCAAGTATAGCCCTTCAGACAACTTTTTCTGATCTGAAAACAGGGGGTCATGCAACAAATAAGAGAGAAAAACTGACACAAAGGGAAGTACCGGTCACGTGCACATATTTTTCAGGGAATTCCCTACAAAAACACACAAAAAGTAAATTGTATTTTTTAGGTCCAAAAGTCATCAAATCACCCTCTTTTTTATCAGGAATATTCAACAATAATGCAAGATGTCAATAGAATGTTTCAAACTTTTATTGAAACAACGGATTTTCCCAAGGCTGTTTATTTTTAGAGATTGCGTCATTTCCGAGTGCAACATTTTAAGGCGGTTCACTCTAATTTCAATATTTAGTTCCGTGATACCATTTAGCCCTTTACCCAATACAGATATCTAAATTTATTATTTTAAATATTAGTTTTTCAAATTTTTCCAAAATTTCAACAAAACCATATCATGTGACCCCCTCATTGGAATGAGCTCATTCCATTGAGGCGTTACATAATATGGTTTTGTTGAAATTTTTGGAAACATAATTTTTTTCAACTGCTTAATTTGCATATGATGCGAGAGGATACAGTTCATTCGTTAAGTAAAGGGTTAATCAGTATACCAGATAATCAGCTTCATTTTTACTTCAAATGCATTTCATTGGCATGATATAGCCTTAGCTGCTGATTTAGCATTAAGAACCAGAAAATAAATAAATCTTCTGGATCTTGTAACCTTTTTTTTATATTTCATTGATTTGTCTCCTTTAAGATGAAAAATATTTTGTTTTTGTTACACCTCCACCCTCAAGGTGATTGAGGTGTTTTCTGGATTATATGTGCCAGCCTGCCAGCCTGCCTGCCTGCCTGCCTGCCTGTGTGTGTCTTCATTTGAAATCATAAACTTGCAGTAACTTCACCAGTAGTTGATGGATTATAATGAAATTTAATTTGTATCTTCGCCATCATATGCCAAAGAGTCTCATTGCAAAATTATAATGCCAGAAGATTTCCTCTAGGTATTAAGCCCCTTTGTTTGTTGGAAAATGTACATGTTGGACTTAATTTTTACACACAGAGTGGGAGTATAATGACACGAATTGTGATTGATTTGTTTTCCAGTATATTTTTATTTTGTCAAATTATATTATAAACTAAGTAATTAACACTGTAATCAAAATATTGGGGTGGCTCAGTTGGTAGAGGTGCAGGCTGCAAGCTAAGAGGTCCACGATTCGAAATCCCACCTGCGGCAACTGTGTTGTGTCCTTGGGCTAGAAACTTCACCCCCATTGCCCACTTGGGGGCACAGTGACGTTGTGTACTAAGGCGTACTGCATGTCGATGGTACACCTGTCTTCAACCAATGCTAACCCTGCTTATGTGGAGTTAGTATGTTGGGGAGCTGACAGTTGCTTGCTGTTGCTCAGTGGTTCTCTCTGGGTACTCCGGCTTCCTCCACCCATAAAACTGTTGTGGTCATGATCAACCATTGTGCAAAAATATGTGACCTTAAACACCAATAAATAAATATAAATAATCAAAATATTGTACCTTTAGAAATGTTATTTGACACATGTGCTTGGATCCTTGAGTGCTTTGTTCATTTATTGATTTTATCCATTGGGATTTTTTAGCCCAACATGCATCTGATCAGTATGGAGTCATGTACTTGACCTTCAGTCATTTTGACATTGTTGTTTTTTATCATATCAAAGGGCAAATTGATTGGACCGAAACAATGCAGTTCATTTTCCATGTTTTTTTCATTTAGCAGATGATGTGCTGTCATGTAGGATACTTTTGGAACTAGATTTTCACGTGTATTTTCAAAACAGCAAATCATTAGGAAAACTAATATTAAAGTACCGTGATTACAAAAAGAGACCAAGAATTTTTTCAATATTCTCTGTCAGCTTTCCATCCAATAATGCTGTAAAATTTCACATGCCAAAAAAGAAATGTGAGAACATTAAATATTTTTATACTACAACCAATGGCCCAGATTTAACTGATGCAAACTAAACATTATCAAGGGCCAAACACAAATTTTGAACCTCCCGTTCCCCCAAATTTGCATACAATATCAAAAATTAAAAGTCCTATCTGGCCCTCCACACTTTTACTGCTTGTGTATAGGTAGTATGCAGTACCAGGAAGAGACCTGTGCTTTAAAACTCTCTTTTGGTGGATGCCAGACACAAATCAATGAAGGATATGGTGGATTCAAGGCAGTAAATGGATGATGGAAGTGAACAACGGTGGTTTGAGACATTCAGGGCTGTAACTTTTAAATAATATGAAAATTATTTCATGTTACCCAATTTCGGGATATACGCCTTGACATTAGTTTTGCTAATGATTTACCTACTGTTGGTTATGTGTTCCTTCCCTATCCTTCCATGAACCCTCCAGTTAAACTTTTAAGCTTTCTGGCTGTTTTTTATTGAAATTTTTTATTAAATTTCTTGGGAGTTTAACATGTTGTACAGAAGGTTTATTCTGTTTATCCCCACTGTTATGTCCTCACCCTAGGGGTGTTGGGCCCTTATTGTCTTGCATCTCCTACCGGATGCATTGTTTTTTCTTCACATGAAGATCTAGCTTTGCATCAGGTATCAGTTAATTATTTACTGACTTGGGTCTTTTGTGTGCCTTTTGTCTAGTTTCTGGTTTTTCTATCCTGACATTGTTTACTTTTAACAATCCCCTTAACAGGTAATATTCATGGTTTTATTTCATCACAATTATATTAGGATACATTTATTAATACTCCAGTAGTGTAGCTTTAATATTTTGGTTTTTATCCACACATAGGCTCTATCGGGGTGCCTTTGGGCTCGTGTGGTTCCTTTGGGGAACTAACGCGTTTAAAAAAAAAATGTTTTTTTTAAATTTGTTTTGATTTATTTCAAAATTATTTTTGATCGTCTTCGTCATGTATCCTTATATTGTATGATTATATGTTAGATGTTAGGAGTGCAGTGAACTTGTTTGGATTATAATTATTTATGAAATTACTGCTCTCAGAGTAGGGCGAAGTAGTCTACATCGGATTTACATGCTTGTTGCCTTGCCTGTAGTCACTGCACTCCTACTGATTCAGGTCCTCTTTGAGAAGCTCGGTGAGGTCTGGATCAGACCGCGAGCGGGAGAGCCTTCTCTAACCCAGTAATAGTCGGGGTCAACTATTGCTTTGAGAAACTTGCACTAGGTCAGAGCAAACGTCCTCCCTGGCCACTCGGGACGCTCCTTCTACACTGCAGCTGGGGCTGGCTGCAGTTACAGCTTCTTCCTCTGCTTCAGCAAAGCACATGTGACCGCACACTAGCTACTTGACTCCAGATGTTCATGCAGGCGCTCGAAGACGCTCCAGTCTTTGCCCTCGAAGTTGGTCCATCCGGTAGATAGTGATTCGAGGCTTGATACATCGGGATGTTCGCCGAAGAGATCGGCGGCCAGATCTCCGTCCCGGGAGCAACATGCAGTGGAGAATAGGAGCCGCTGCTCCACAAGCCTCCATAACAGACTTGCTGTCGCAATTTGCGCAGCTTATCGCAGCTTAAAAAACCCAGCAAGGGCACCCATCAGCAGACTACGGTAGTGAGCCGTCGGATGGTGCTGGGTCGATCCGGTCATCTGTGCATGTAGAAGAAGCCAGAAGTTTCTCTACGGAACACTCAGCTAGATCTTTTGGCTCAGGTGTCGAGGGCTTTTTGTCCCCATTAATGACGCCTTCCTTGCCTTAGCAATAGTATAAGAAATGTTATGCCCTATTCCTTACGAATAGAGGTTCGATAGTGCATAGATAGACTGAGACAGCTGTCTTGTTTGGAATAGAGCTGTTAGAGGGAATAAGTACGTCTTTTTCCTTCTCGGTGTTGTATTCCTTGGCGTCAAGACATTTTTAATGCTATTGTGGACGCCATAGTAGCCTTATGTACTGTTACAGCGGTCTTTACTTATACATAAGCGGCTAGTGTTGTAAGTCTCCATTTAGTGAGATTTCAGAGGCTGCAGGTGACACAGATATGTCTTCACGCAGATGAAGATTCATAACTACATAGCTACCTTGAGACTACTGTCTCTTTGGGAATTATGGCTGTTAGAATAGTGGCTCGTCATTCCCTACCTTGCGCGATGATAGTTATAAGTCTCCGTTCATTGAGCTTTCAAGGTTGCAAGTTACACTGAGATATCTGTCTTCACAGAGATGAAGACTTCTAAGCTACGCTAGCCAGGCTCAGACTGCTGTCTTTTGGGAATAAAACCGCTAAAGGAAAGAGTGCTTTTCGGTTTGTTTTTCTAGGTGTCGCAGACTTGAGTCTTATTGTTTACACCATAGTAGCCTTGCTAGAATCATGAGCGATGTTTTTCAGTAATTATGCAATAACATAACTGAAATAATTATCTCTTGAGACTACTGTCTCATTGGGAATTACAGCTTTTAAAAATAGCGGCTCTTCATTCCCCACCTTGCGCGACGATAGTTGTAAGTCTCCGTTCATTGAGCTTTCAAGGTCGCAACTCACACCAAAATATCTGTCTTCATGGAGATAAAGACGTCTAAGCTGTGGCTGGCATTTTAAGTCTCCTTAGTGAGCTTCTAAGGCCACAGTTATCATCCTTTTAATTGTCTTCACGAATAGGAAGACCTTTAGCTGCTTCAGCTAGGCTGAGTTCATTGTTCTATCGAACATGATACCATTATGTTAGAGGCAGTTATTCTCTCCTTACCGGTATGGTTTGGCGATAAGCCCTATTGATGATGCCATATTAACCCCATGTGATTAATGAGCATTTCTTCAAACGCCTATACTAAACTCCTCCGGAATAAATTTCCTATCATCAAGGTTTTTATGTTTGGGTGTCAGAACATTGTTTTTGTCTCCCTCTTCATTTCTATCCAATCTATTGTTGTGGATTATATTGCCACTCTAGGGATTGGATATTATGTCTATATGGAGTATTATTTGGTCATCCCCCCCCCCCCCCCCCCCCTGCGCACCCGCCCTCCCCCTGCCAATATGTTAAGAGGTGATTACAGGGCAGGACGTAGTTTTCTTCCCATATACATACTTGTATACATTCAAGTATATGCATGCCTTTCATGGTTCCTCGATTGGCGGCTGGGTTGTGTTCTAATGGCTACCTCATGGGCACATCCATTCTCCAATGTGGCATTTGGTCCACTCTGAAAAGTTTCGCTCAGAGCTGTCTGCCTTTTCTTACGACGTATGAGTTTATAACTCAAGTTTAACTGCATTAACGCTGTATTATTCATTCTGTTTCCTGGTTACACTTGTATCACTCGGTCATACTGTAGATACAGGCTGTATTCAGATGAGTACGTGTGGAATTCTGTTGCTCACGTGCATAATATGTATATTTATTAGGCAGACGCATTATTAATTAGACTCTATAAAATTCTTGCTCTGCTTATAGAGCTCATGAGAATTTTGGGGCTATTTGGATCAGTTATGGAATTTCCAATAGGTTGTCTATGCATACGTTCTCAATTTTTGGCTTCATTATTGGAAGTAGTATATTCTTTCTCCGAACAGTCATTGGTTGTAACGGAACTAGGGAACAATGAATTATTTGGGGGACGGTCCGTGACGGGTCTGTTAATCATAGCCTGTTCCATGTTCTGAATCCAGGCTTATACCAGAGACGGTACACAGGCGAATTCACATTCTCGTATATTCACACGGTTCAATTAGAGTTTCATTATTGGAATTAATTGTACACCTGAACGAGGTCACCTGTTGGTTGCCTCAGAAGCGTGTTTGTTCTAACAGATACTTTCCATTGGGATTCACTTGGACAAGTGTAAGGTTGTACACGTTATTTCACCGGTTTTCGACCTGTTACGGCATACGTTAGAAGCTTGCGCTTTTAATAACCAGGATCGCCACGATAGCGTTAGCTACTAAGGTGGCATTAAGCACCAATAATTATTAATAATTAATAACTGGGTGCCTGTTGGGCGAATATATATAGATTATTTGGTACCGCTTTTCACTGATTCCAGAGCGCTTCCCTCTTTGTTTTGAAGAATATTCCTTCAAAAAAAAGGGGGGAGGGATTTTTCTTCATCTCTTCTGGTTTGAAAATAAGTGTGTAACTATAAGTGAAGCTGTTTTTGTCTGTAGATTTTTACTGATCTTAGATACAGCTTGTTTATTATATATATGGCGTGTGTTTGTGGGGGTTAGTCTCTCACTCTCGAATATGCCATCCTGATTTAAGTGGCTTAGTCCGGACTAGCCTCTTAAAATTGGGAGCTTGTTACACCCAATTAGCATAATCATTCATGCTAAGAATACAGAATTACTTGGGTATGGCCCCTTTTTGATGATATGTCTTCCCTATTATTGTATAGAGAGACATACATGTAATTCCTTTAAAAATTTAATCTCCTTTTCACCTTGGAATGCAGGCTTAGGAGCTGTAGTTGGTGTGCTAATTCTTAGGCCCTCCGCCTTTTTACGATTCAGCTAAGTCCTGGCCATTGGTTGTAGTATAAAAATATGATAAATTTAAAGTAATTTGTATATTTTTTATACTTAACAAATGGCCCAGACGGGGATGGCCTTCCCATGAGTGGGCACTCACACCTCCCTGCTGAGTTTTTACTTTAGTAGGCTTGTCTACAAAGAATGATGCTGGCGCCAATTCCAGTCTCTTCCTGAGTACTGCGCATGTGCAAGTAGTAAAAGTATGGAGGGCCAGATAGGACTTTTAATTTTCTGTATTGTACACAAATTTGGGGGGGGGGGGGGGGGGGGCGTCAGAATTTGTGTTTGGCCCTTGATAATATTGAGTTTGCACCAGCTAAGTCTGTGCAATTGGTAAGTATAAAAAATTTACAAATTACTTTAAATTTATCATTTCGGATGTAATATTTTCATTTATTTTTTTCAATTTATTTTTGATTTTGTAATATTTTATTTTACAAAATCTCGACCTGACTCTTGTCAGTGTGTTGTGGTTGTGGTCAGATTGAGATCTCATTGAGAAAGAGGCTGCTTTTGTGATCACAGTACTGTCTGTACATCAAGCTTTGAGATCAGTTTAGTAGCTGAAATCTCAGAAGAGGTCCATGCCAAAGTGCAAGTACAAGGAGCCAACAGACAGGGACATTTTTGAAACAGTGTTAACTATATTTCCTTGAATTTGTGTTAAATAGATGGTTAAATTGGAGCTGTGTGGATCTGTATCCTTTGTACAGTGTATTTGGCAAAGTGGCACAGTTTCTAAAGTTTTTTTAATTCTGCACTTAGCATGTGTGGAGCTGATGAGCCTGAAAAATAATGTTGAATAAAGTAGTTCTCTGTACTGCCTTTCAGAAAACTTAAAATGGATTTAAATGTGCGCCATCTACTAAATGATTATCATTTGATGTATAGCATTTTCCCAGTGAAAAGACTGGGTAGTTATGCAGTCCTTGATTACTGTCGTAAACAAAGTTTTGCTTCGTTATTATATTAGGACTCTCAAAACCCTTCTTGAAGTGTGAGTTCTCTGTATGAAGTGAGCAATGTAAGTATAAACAATTGGCTAAGGCCCCACAAAGTAGATCTTCTGATTTTCAGGCCATTTTTTGTCAAATTGCATGTGGACAGACGTTTTTTTATTTTGTAATTATTTCTTTGCCATTAAAAGTTCATGTTCTTGATTTGTTTTATGTTTTAGGCTTCATAATCTACAGAATAGCATGGGGTGGTGGTGTATTTTAAGTTTGCATTGGTTATAAAAAGAGAGCATCCGGGAGGTCTGAGAAACAGATTTTTAACTTTTTTAGGCCTAAACTTTATTTTTTCATGCTTGTGTTGTATCATGATAGGGCTCAGCGTATCTTAAGATTTGGGGCCGATTTGAATTGGGCAGAAGATTTGGAACCAAATCAAATCTTAAATCGAATCTTGCCACCCCTAAAGTTGTTGATATTCCATCCTTTGTCATCTGGTCTTCTCTGTTGAAGGGTTAAAAAAATAAATGTTGGGGATTCTTTCTTGTTTTAACCAGCTGTACAACCAATTGAAAAAAACTTATTTGTTTTCTGTTATTTTCATGCCCAAGTCCTGGGAAGTGAAGCAGTGTTTGTTTACTGTGGTAAACAAGTTGTGTTTTATTGGTAAAATGGGACCCAGTCACCATGCTTGGGCTGGAAGTCCTCAAAAATAATCAACATGGGTTTAAGTGATGTTGTTTTCATGATTAGCCATTGTGCAAAAATTTGTGACCTGAAGCACCAGGAAATAAATAAAATTCATGCCCAAGCAGACACGTTAACCTCCAGAATAATTTTTCAGGGAACCTGAGGGTGATTTTCAGGGAAATAGGATGGATTTCAGGGAAAAGTTCGCGCGGGGGCAAAATAAAAGAAAAAACCTTGTGAATTTTCAGCTCACGGACCACTATTAACACAAGGTTATATCCAGAACTAGTTGTCAACTATGCTGATGCATTTATGCTATGTTGAAAAATTAAACAAATCATAAAATAACTGTTGATTTGACCCTCCCCCCCCCCCCCCCCGGTATCCTCTACTTCCTGAGTCCCCCCTCCCTCCCCACCCACCCACACTGTCCCACAGAGCACATCCACCTGTGGTTTGCTCTTATCAATGTCTATTTAGCTAATAATTTCCCAAGTCTGGGAATGTTAAAAGGAAAAGATATACTGTTGTTCAGTTACTTCAAGAACATTAGTACTCAGAAAGTATCTTTATCAAACTTCATGCATGTGGGACGCTTATGCCCTACACAAAACTTTTCTTTTCATCACTGAAGCATTTTTGTTCAATTCCATTCAAAATTTTCTGGTTACAGATGGCCAACAGTTAACAGTTCTGTAGTCAGCACAACAGAATAAATGTGGTGTTAGAAAAAAAGTCCATTGTGTTTAAACATGCTGTCATAATTTTTCGGCATCCTAAGCGACATTAACCTACTTTTAAGCTGTGCTAAATAGTTGATGTTTACGTTTTGATTTTGGAAAAGGGATGAGAATTAAAGCTATTCTATGAAGGAATAAATAAATATATATTATTTAATTCCTTTTCATATATTTTAATTTCCAAAAACTGCATTTAAATGAAGGTGGAGTTTTCAATTTTTTGAATGTAAGTCACCTATTTTCACTTCGACACTCGCACATTTATCACAAATCTCCGAAGAAAAACCCCAGAAATAAACATGAACACAGTTGAAATATATATCGTAAAATAGCCTTTTCTTAAATAAATTTAACTTAAATCCATATTTTACTGCTTCGTGAGTTTTTACCAGAGTTTGAAATGCATGTGATTTGACCCCGAACGTTTTTCGTAAGTTACAACGGGAACGAAATATTTGACTGTTGTTTTCCGGGATTTTTGGTCCAAAACTGATTACCGTCCGGGAGGCCGGGAACTACACTGAAATTCCGGGATTTTCCCGGGCATTCCGGGAGAGTTAACATGTCTGTGCCCAAGTCTGATATTTATTTCCACTAAAACAAATTATAATTTTATGTGAATTTGTTTCTGTTTGTTCATCAGGAGCTTGCTAATGCCAAAGGGAATATCCTGGAAAACAAAGAATTGCTTGATTCCCTCAATAAGACAAAAGCCAGCAGCATTACCATTGCTGATTCTTTAGAAGAATCTGTCAGACTCCAGGGTTCATTAGATCAGGTAATAATTAGGTTAGATGTATGCTTTATGTATTTGAAAAATGTTTGTGCATAAGATACTTTGTGGTAATATTAAAGGACAACAATAATCTAACCAGTAGTAAGTTTGTATACCTGGCTTTATTGACAAAATTATATCCTTGTAAAAGAGAATTTTTCAATCGGTGATTTCTTTTGTTTTGAGTTATTTGTTTAACTTTTGATTAGGTTGAATCGTCTAGATATGTTGAAAAATAAAAAAAAATTGAAAAACTTCTTAAGAAGAAACCAAAGTTCTTCAGATTTTCAAGTTGTGGTACATAAAGTGTTTATTCTCATACCATGCACATATCTGTACCTGTGACGTAAGTTTCATCCATTAAGGTCCCAGAGATTTTTATACAATCTACATCCTGTGGCTTTGCAACTGTTTCTAGGTACGTCTTGCCTGAAAACAACTGCCACAGTATTTATAATATAACTTAAAACTTGACCCAAAGACTGCATGTCCGGGCATCTGTTCTGTTGCAGTGAACATCATCAAAGTTGGAATTAGGCCTTTAATGGTTAACTGTGAATTGTTGATAAAACAAACTATTCTGACAATTTTAAATTCAAGACTCATTTAAATGTTAAAAAAAGAATATTTTTATTTTCAGGAAAGAAACACTTATCTGGCATTGGCAGAAAATGGAAGTGGTTTATACTTTGTAATAAGTGATCTCAGTAAACTGAATAATATGTACAGATTCAGTTTAGCATCATTTCTCAGGTTATTTCAGCGAGCTCTTCAAGCAAAACAGGTAATAAAAACATTTTGACTTTCCTTTGTCTAGCTGTTGTTCTCAGCGGAGAATGTTCTTTAGTTTTGTAATGTATGTGACCTTAAATACCAATAAATAAATAAAAATATTAATTTTGTAACTGGTACATATCACTCCCTTGCTTTGATAAACCGTCAATGTTTCATATTATTTTGGGAATTTGTTACTTGGAAATTATGATACAAATAGTTTAAAAAGGCCTTTGGAATTGTTTACAATAGTGTATCATATAACAGCATTTCCTCAACAACAATACAAATCCACAAAGATTTTTTTTCTCTTCCTGAATAGACAATGGTACTAACATACCTTATGCCCTGGCCATATGCAATTTGCTCTATGCCTAAAATTGCCATTCAAATTTCATTATTTTTTTCACTTAACTGATAGAGTGCTAAATTATATATTGTTATACTGTGACCAATGACCCAGACTTAGCTTGTGCTAACCCAAAAATATCTAGGACCAAACACAAATTTTGCCCCCCAGTCCCCAAAATTTGCATGCAAAACCGAAAATTACAAGTCCTATCTGGCCCTCCATACATTTTACCCTCCGCACATGCACAGACGCCAGGAAGTCACCAAATCTGGCGCCTATAAATCATTCTTTGTTTGGCCCTTGTCAGATAACAACAAACTGATATTTGTGCTTTTAAATCTCAATTAATAATGATGCCAGACACAAATCAATGGTCAAATTGGTGGATCTAAGAACAGAACTGGATGAAGGAAGGAAGAAACGGTGGTTTGAAACATTCAGGGCTGTAATTTTATAATATTTATTAAAATTAGTTCATGTTCCCTAATTTTGGGACATGAGTCTGACGTTATCACTGATTGATTATGATCTATCCACTGTTTATTTAGTATTCCTTCCCTGCCTTCCCTTAATTCCCCCAGTTAAGCTCCCAAGCTTTTTGGCTTGTTTTAATGAAAAAAATTTATAAAATGTTTTGGGTCATGCATCATGCATCCAATGTATCGTTTTTTTCTTCTGAGGAAGATCTTGCTTTACATCGGATAATCTTGTTTCTGTTACTGACTTCGGGTCGTGTTGCCTGGGGTCTTGATTCCGGTGTTTTGTTTACATTACGTTACTGTAGGTAGTTTCCTATTTTTGTTTAGGAACAACAGTTGTAAGTAACATTAAATATTCTGGTAGTGTTGTAGTTAATTTTACACAGATTTTATAATTTTGTCCACACTTAGGCTATTGTTATACTGTACCAATGACCCAGACTTAGCTGGTGCTAACTCCTTAAATTCTAGGGCCAAACACAAATTTTGCCCCCAATCCCAAAATTTGCATCAAAATCCAAAATTTCAATGCCCTATGTGGTCCTCCATACCTTTTATCCACTGCGCATGTGCAGTGTCAAGGAGGTCTCGAAATTAGCGCCAATTGTCATTCTTTGTTTGGCCCTAAATTTAGTAACACCTCACTGATATTTGTGCTTGTAAATCTCAGTTTAAATGATGCCAGACACATAATTATGAAAGAAATGGTGGATCTAAGGAGGAAATAGAAGGATGAGAGGATGAAACAGTGACAGGATGTGTTCAGGGCTGTAACTTATCATTTTTTTTTACAAAATTATTTCATGTTCCCTAATTTCGGGCATGGTCCTGATGTTGTCATTCTTGCTATGAATTTACCATTGTTTGTTCATTGTTTCCTCTCTCCCTTTCCTTTTTTCCCCCTTGCTATTCTCCCATGCTTTGGCATAATTTTTGTAATTTTTTTTTACTAAAATTTCTTGGGAGTTTTGACTTGGTAGCAGAATAATTATTCTGTTTTTTCCCCCATGCTTACGTCCTCACCCTTGGGTGGTTAGGCGTTGTGTTCTGCATCTACTATCCGATGTACTGCAGTTTCTTCTCTGGAAGTCTCTGTGTTACATCGGATAGTGTTTAAATTGGTGACTGATTTTGGGCCATGTTTACAGTGCCTGGAGTCATGTTTCCGGTTTTTGTACACTTTTGTTTACGTTGATAACGGTTACTTCTGATAGTGATTACTTGTCTTCTGTTTAGTTCTGCTCATAGCCAGATACATTAATATTGTCCGTAAGTGTTACATTAATTTTTAAATATGTTTTAAAATTTTTGTCCACACTTCAGCTTTTTTGGGATCCATTTGAGCTCACTGTTCCCATTGGGAACTTGGGCTCTTTTGAAAATTTTCCCCCCCAAATTTTTTTTTTAATTATTTTTTCAAAATGTTATAATGGATTATTTTATATTATGTATCTTTGTTTCAAGGGTTAGTGCGAGTACTATGACTGTTTGTATTTTTTCATGATGAAAGAATATTGTTCAAATTGTAATGCGAGGAAGTCTGTTTCTTGTAGTCAATGTACCCGCACTAACTCTTGCTCAGTGTGTGTCAATTGGAATGACAAACATTGGAGACGTGTGTCACGGTATATTGTTAGCGGTGAGGGGTCCATGCCGGTCCTCTCTCTACAGGGTCACTCTAGTTTATCAGTCTCTTTTTCAGAGGAACAAGAACAGGGTGATGTTTCTGTGATGTCTTCAACAAGTGTGCCTCCATCGTTGCAGTCTAATGAAGAGCTAGCGGCTAAAGTGCTCATGGAAATACAACAATTGCCTAAGAGGTCCCTAGTAGGATCTACAGCATTGTTGTTCGCTAGTTCGGCCGGTGTAGCGACCATTCATCGAATGGCTCGGCAGCCAGGTTCATCCGTTGCGGTCCAAGGAAGCAGTTTGGGTGATGGGAGCACTATAAACATTGAACGTGCACACCCAGCGACAACGGATCCGAGGATAGTACGGAGGAAGCCTGTCAGTCCGTTAGCTAGCTCGTCCAGGTCCACCCGGAACGCGAGCGAGAGAGGCCCCTCTCTCTTACAGCAACATCTGGGACCAGATGTTGTTGTACGTGACGTTAGTCAGTCGGAGCATACGTCCACTCCATCTGCTCGGGACGCTTCGTTGCATAGACAGTCTGGAGAGACTAGTCTATCGGCTTCCTCATCCTCACGGCAGAAGCACACACAACCGCCCCTTGGCTATGTGACCACTGATATCCAGCCAGCTTTGCCGACCAGGGATTCCACATCGACCGGGTCACACCTTCCGGTAGCCAGGGATACGAGGCCTTTACAATCGGGACGTTCGCATAAAAGAAGTATGCAGGATTAAACGTCCCAGGAGCTTCCAGTGGCTAAATCATGTAAGGCCGTGGCTCCACAGGCCTCCGTAACGGATTTGCAATCACAGATAGCTCATCTTATCACAGCATCCCAGCAGCCGTCAGAAACCTTTTCCGATCAGGAATTGTCTGAGGAAGCTGGGTCGGTTTGTCCTGCTGCAGAGTCAGCAAGGGACGACTGAGATTATCAAGTAGTCCAGCCGGATGGAGAAAGGGATTCAGAATTTTCCCTTTCGGAGCAACATAAGGTAGCCGTAGATTTCATCCGGCAATACCTTCCTGATGTTGTTCCTCCAGACCAAAATGCTGCATTGCCGGATAAGAGACTGATAGCAGTACTGGACACAGACTTTTTCGGCCGGATTAGGGACACTGTCCCTGAGTTTCCGACCCAGTCCAGAAATGTATCACGGACATTTGAACTATCGAATGGCGCTATATTCAAACTTGCCTCCAAGACGGGCAAGTCCGGTTTCTTATCGGCCAATGCTCTACAGCTGCCTTTTATCAATTCAAGGAATAAATTTGAAACGGCAGGACAGGACATTCCGAGAGTTCCTCTGCGTCTGGACGACAAGGCTGAAGACCTAGAATTGTCTTTGCCGTCGTCTATGTCTATTCCAGCCACTACGTTGGAAACGACAATCTCGTCTAACAGGACCAGCTTAGACGCATTATCGTATGCAGATCACCTTACCAGAGCGTTATCATTATGTCTCGAAGGAAAAGAATTCCAGGATGTTCAGACTTCCTTAAGAATTCTTTCGAGGGCCATAGCATACTCTACGTATAACTCCGCCCTTTCAGTGGCAAATCTGGAGTTAGTTAAATGTGATGGTGCCCTGGCTCATCCACTCGCATGGATCGTAAGGTGAAAAACTCTCTTCGAGTCGCTCCGGTCTCCGGAGAGCTTCTCTTCGACGGCAAGATTTCCTTAATCTATGATCAGATTACTAAGAAAGCTTCAGACTCTCTGCTGTTCAAGTCCGCTTCTAAAAAGTCGAATTCAGTGGAAAAGAGTAAGACAGGCACTTCTGGGGCGAGTACGTCCAAGGGAGGTTCCTATAGAGGTTCTTATAAGTCCTCTAGGTCTTACTCCAGAGACCGTCAAGGTAGCGACTCAGGTAGGGGCCGTAATACTGGCCGGGACAACCGGTCAGATGAGCCTAGGTCGATGGGGCGAGGTGCGGGTTGTGGAGGATGTGGTTTCTCCTCCCGCAAGCCTTACAGGTCCAGTTAGTGATGGTGCAAACATCTATCGTGTTCCAGTGGGCGGAAGGTTATCGAGTTGCTTAACCAACTGGTTGTCGATTACGGACGACCCTTGGGTTCGAGGGGTGATTTCAGAAGGGCTAAAACTGTCCTTTAAAAGAAAACCTCCATTAACTCGAAGTCCAAGATGGACTCAGCTTCCGTCAAATCCTCAGAAGAGAAGTTCGCTTCTATTAGAAGTCCAATCTCTTCTGGAGAAGAATGCGATAGAGGTCGTAGAAAACCAGGAATCTCCAGGTTTCTACAGCCATCTGTTTCTGATTCCGAAACCAGATGCCTCGTTTAATCCAGTCATAGATCTGAGCTGGATAAACAAGCTGATCGTGGCTCCAAAATTTTATATGGAGGCCATTCGATCGGTCAGAGTGAGCATTCGAGTGAACGACTATGCTGCGAGCATAGATCTCAAGGATGCATACTTTCACGTAATGGTACATCCGGCGTTTAGAAAGTATTCCGCTTTGCTGTTCTTGGAGTCGATTATCAGTTCCGAGCAATGTGCTTCGGTCTGAATCTAGTGCCCTGGGCTTTCACTCGAATAATAAACTCGGTAATGACTCATTTCCGAGCTCATTCGTCTGCGGTAACGTCGGCCTACCTGGATGACATTCTTCAGAGGTATGGCAACATGTTAACGCTTCAGAACGATGTTCAGAATCTGCTTCAACTGCTCCGATGTCTCGGTTTTATAGTAAACGAGAAGAAGTCGGATCTGGTACCGTTCAAGTCATTCACCCACCTGGGAATGAGCTTCGAGATGCACAACAATCTCGTTCATCTGCTGTTAACCAGAGCAAAATTAATCAGTTGTTACGCTCGCTTTTGTCTTCACTCCGACATAGTTACAGTGAGAGAATTCATGCGACTGATAGGTTTGTGCAGAGCCGCCGTGGATCTTATGCCGATGGGGCGGCTATGTACTCGGCCACTCCAAATCTTTCTGACTCAGAATTGGAGTGTCAAGATTCATTGACTCGATAAGAACATCGTCTTGTTGAATCAAGTCAAACAAGAGAATCAGACTTGGGCAGATATTCAGTGGTTAACTCAGGGAGTTCCACTGCAATCGCCGGATCCGAGTTTTACGCTTATGACGGTTGCCAGTCAAACAGGTTGGGGCGCAACTTTGAGCCCAACGGATTCGAAGTGTCAGGGTCTTTGGGATCCGCAGTTCCTAAACAAGCACATAAACATCAAAGAAATGATGTCAATTTGGCTTGCGCTGTGTCATTGGATGAACATAATTCAGAATTCACATGTGCAAATTCTGTTCGACAATTCGACGGTTGTAGCGTATATTCGGAACCAGGGAGGCACTCATTCTATTCCGTTATTCAACTTAACGCAAAGAATCCTTCTGTTTGTTCTAGAGCATCAAGTTCTCCTATCGGTCTGTCATATTCGGGGTCGTCTGAACGTTTTGACAGACTCCCTTTCTCGGAGGGGTCGCAGGTCGCATGTTGCTGTCAGAATGGACTCTCAACAAACGAGTATTCAATCAGATTTGCTACCAATGGGAGCGTCTGATGATAGACTTATTTGAGACACATCTCAACAATCAATTGCAGATGTATGTGTCGCCGTGTCCAGATCCTCGAGCGTTTGCAGTAGATGCTCTCTCGATCTCTTGGGACGGAATGATAGGATGATATCCTCCAGCACCATTGATTCAGCAGATATTGCTCAAGATAAAGCAATCTCACTGCAAAATTCTGTTGGTAGCATCTCTGTCCCCCCAGAGACCATGGATAAATCTACTCAGGTGTCTGTTGTGGGACATGCCGCGGAAGCTTCCTCCACGGGAGGATCTTCTTTCGCAAGGGAAATCGCGCACACTGCATAACAACCCGCAAGGTCTCAACCTTCATGTATTTCCATTGTGCGGGCCTTCTTGCACGGCAAGCAATTTACAGGACGAGCAGTGGACGCAATTTCTAACTGTAGGAGGACCTCTTCTTTAAATTATGCTGCTAAGTGGAAGGTTTTTTATCAGTGGTGTAGGGATCTATCAAACTGCAGCCTGTTACCATTAAGGGTTATAGGTCTATGCTGTCTGATACCTATGCACATCATGATAGTTTACAGATTGGATCTAATGTCTCTTTATCTAAGTTAGTGAAAAACTTTTCGATAAATAGACCTAGAACCCTTAGATTAATTCCTAAGTGGAATTTAGCTTGGGTTCTTCTTAAGCTAAAAGAAGCAGCATTTGAGCCTCTTGACACGGTGGACTTCAAATTCTTTTCTTATAAGACAGCTTTTCTCTTAGCCTTCTTTTCGGCTAGAAGAGTTAGTGAGCTTCATGCGCTATCTGTTGATGATTCTCACTATCCTAGTGCAGGTAATACTATTACCTTGACTACTAATGTTGGATTTTTGGCTGAGAATCAGGCTCCTAATAAGTATCTGGAACCTATTGTTATTAAGACTCGTTCATCTTGAGATGGGCATAGGCCTTTACTCCGTCCTGTTAGAGCTGTGCGTATTTACAAACGTAGATCTAAGTTTATCAGAAATGGACGTAAACGTTTCTTTCTGTCTCTGCTGCCTAATAGAAGGGACATTTCGGTCCATTCTATTGCAAGGTAGGGTGGATTCAATTAACTATCCGTACTGCTTATGAAAAATTATCTTCCACTCAGCAGTCTGTACTTAAGATTTCGGCGCATGAAGTAAGGGTGCTGTCTACATCTTGGGCTTATGCTAATAGTGTTGCTATTACCGATTTGATGACGGCTGCAATATCAGCCTTCAACATTCACGAGTTTTTATCTTAGAAATATTGAGTCCATTTCTGGTGACCTGCATTGTTTAGGTCCGTTATCTGTTGCTCAGAATGTCGTCCACTAAACAGTTGCAACTATAGTTATGCAGGCTTTCTGTTCCGGCAGCGACTCTGTCCTGCTGCCCTCTTCACCTGGGGGTATTTGACCCAAAGCAAGGGGAAGGGGGGGGGGGGTTGGTGTTCCCTTAGGGAATACCTCCTCTGGAGTCAGTAATTCCGAGTCGGTACCGGGATGGTTTTAAAGTGTAAAGTTAATGTTTAACTCATTCATGTAATATTTTTAAAGTGTAGCTCGGTGTGAAGCAATCGTATATGTCACATGTCATACGGGCGTTAATATACAATTCTCGGACACTTTTAATGAGTATAAAGAGTCTCATTCTCTGGACTTCCTTTATTTATTGGTTTTCCTTTTAAAAAAATTAGTATAACGGGTTATACTGGATGTTAATAGAGATCATTGATGTTATTGTGCTCAATTACAGAATGGTATTGTGTCTTTCTTTTTTGATACAAACAAAAAAGATACATGTAAAACCTATTCTCCTCTTCTCCTTGAGGGGATAATTCTGTTTACATGTAATTGAGCCTATTGGATTTTCCTTTATGTCCTAGGCCCTCCAGCCTTTTTTCTATTCAGCTAAGTCTGGGTCATTGGTACAGTATAAAAATATTAAAAAATTTATAGTAATTTATATATTTTTTATACTTACCAATGACCCAGACGGGGATGGCCCTCCCATGAGTTGGGAACTCATACCTCCCCGCTGATTACATAACACTTACCAGGCACTGGTTGTAAGAATGGCAATTGTCGCCAATTTCGAGACCTCCTTGACACTGCGCATGCGCAGTGGATAAAAGGTATGGAGGACCACATAGGACATTGAAATTTTGGATTTTGATGCAAATTTGGAGGATTGGGGGGTAAAATTTGTGTTTGGCCCTAGAATTTAAGGAGTTAGCACCAGCTAAGTCTGGGTCATTGGTAAGTATAAAAAATATATAAATTACTATAAATTTTTTTAACTTTTTGGGCTCATTGTTCCCTTTGGGAACTTGGGCTCTTACATTAGGAAAATTTTTTCAAAAATTTTCATTTTATTTTTAAAAGATTTTTCTTTTGGATATATTTATTTTATTGATTATATTTTAATGTTATCTTATATTATATGTGGATTTATATGTGGTACAAAGACATATGTTAGTATTTAAGTAATTATATTTATCTAATAGTATGGCAAATAGAGGAAACCTTTCCTTTATTTACTTGGTCATTGTAATGAGTTTAGTAGATGTACTACCTCTAATTCTACTCCATGTGTCAGATCTGATAATCTGAATGACGGGCATCATGGTTTGTGTTAGGCGATTGGACACTATCGGTCCTATCGCGGCGAGGGGACTCGGCTGGTCCTCTCATCAAAATGTCACTATAGTTTTTTAGTTTCTATTTACAGAGGAACAAGAACATGGTGTGGCTTCGTGATGCCATAAGGGAGTGTGCTGCCGTCATCGCAAATCAATGAAGAGCTAGCGGCAGAAGTGCTCAAGGAATTAGACAAGTGCCTAGATCCTTAGTAGGATTGACGACCTTGTTGCCAGCTAGCTCAACCAGCAGATCTCACTCGTATGTGGGTGATGTGATGCCAGGTATGTCCGTAGCGGTCGAGAAGAGGAATAAAGGTGTAGCGAGCACTATAAACATATGAACATGCTCACCCGACGACGACGGAAAGGGGGAAGCACGGGAAGGAGGAAGTAGACAAGTTCTGAGGTATGCTCGTCCAGGTCTTCCATGATCGCAAGCAAGAGAGAGGCCTCTCTCTCTTATAACAATACCTGGGGTCAGAGGTTGTTGGTAGGAACTTGTGTCTGTCAGACAAGTTCTGAGATATGCTCGTCCAGGTCTTCAGTGATCGCGAGCAAGATAGGGGCCTCTCTCTCTTATAACAACAACTGGGGTCAGAGGTTGTTGGCAGGAACTTGTGTCAGTTGGAACTTATGTCCACGGGACGTTCCTTCCATAGACTTCCAGGGCCGGCCAGTCTTATAGCTTCCTCTATGTTCGAAAAGCACACACAACCGCACAAGTCCATTGTCACCAGTTAGCTCGACCAGTGAAGTAGTTACTCAGGCCTCTGAGAACTGTGATGCCGGGTGTATACGATCCGGGCTAGGAGATGATATAGGGTGGAGCGAACAATATGATATGCAACTATGCTCACCCAGCGACGACGGAAGGAGGAAAACGGCAAGTTCTGAGGTACGCTTGTCCAGGTCATCCAGGACTGCGAGCAAGAGAGAGGCCTCTCTCTCTTACAGCATCATCTGGAGACAGTTGGTAGGAACTTGCATCAGTCGGAGTTTTCGTCCATGCTGTCCCGTCTAATAGGCAGCCGGGGTTGGCTAGTCTTATGGTTTCCTCTACATAACGGACAAAGTGATCTTTATATTGCACAGGGCTATAAAACCCAGTGAGTGGTTTCAGTTCCATGACGCCGGTGAAATGGTTAAGATTGAATACGAGGACCATGACTCCGGATGCGTCGCATATGCATTGTGTTTAGAGCTAGTGGAAAAGTGCTCAATGATTTTGGACAAGGGCTAGGCTTCAAAAGATTTTTACGTCCCTTGTCTACAGCTAGCTCAACCGGCATATCTCACTCATACAGTACAGTTGCCATGGGCGGTCACTTTTCCACATGTCCACAGTGGGCGCCCACTGGTTTTCCACAGAAATCAGTTTGATACCAATTTCTGTGGACTTCTGTGGGCATGTAGTTCTGTGTGCAAAAGCCTGTGGAATTCTGTGGAAAAGATTATTGAACGATGATAATGCAGGACGGCAGTGTCCACATAATTAATCCGAAACATGTCTGCCCACAGAAATGAAACTGGAAGTCATTTTTAATACGTCTTTATAGAATAGGACTCTGTTTAAAAATATTTATTTCTTTATCATTTCAATTTGCAAGCACAGGTATATGGTCATTTTTGTGTTTACAAAAAGGAAAAAATTGATAACATGTCAAAATTACGTCACATTTTCTCAGTCTGAAAAATGAATAGCACAACCCACACTGTGAAAACAAGACATACAGTGACAAACCCATTTCGATTGCGAACGAGTGCTTTGAAAAAAATGTGCACAAAACGAAAAAAAATAGTTGAAAATAAAAGAGTGCACCTGGGAATATCGCTGATATGCAATTATGTATTGATATGATCTTTCTGTTAAACCGAATCTGATTTTTGATCGACTGTTGAACAATTCGTTCGCTTTTATTGACAACTCTTAGCTCGGTGGGAAGGGGAACATTCGGCTTCTAGAATTTTTGGCCTGGAAATATTTTGACAAAGGAACATCAGCCCGGGGAAAGTACTCAGGCCCATTTATTTATTTATTTATTTATTTATTTATTTATTTATTTATTTATTTGTGTTTAATGGGGGCGCGGTGGCTCAGTTGGTAGAGGTGCAGGCTGCAAGCCGAGAGGTCCTCGGTTCGAATCCCACCTGCAGCAACCGCGTTGTGTCCTTGGGCAAGACACGTCACCCCGATTGCCTACATAGGGGCACGATGACACTGTGTACTGAGGCGTACTGCACGTCGATGGTGCGCATATCTTCAACCAATCTAACCCTGCCTGTGCTGCGGTGCAGAGTTCAGAGTTACGATGTTGGAGAGCTGACAGCTGCTCGTTGTTGCTCGGCGGTTCTCTCCGGGTACTCCGGCTTCCTCCACCCGTAAAACTGTCACAGTCACGATTAGTCATTGTGCATAAGTATGTGACCTTAAACACCAATAAATAAATAAATAATATTTGTGTTTAATGTCATACATTTATGCAAAAAGAGGTTAATCATGACAGCACCCCCAGGCCTTGAATGTTTTTCGGGTTCTGATAATAATTTAAAAAGTGATTCAAGCAAATTAGTGTTTATCAGACAAGAATGACCAAATACGCCTATAAAAATGCATCGTCAAATTAATTTCGTTTTTTTTAACATGACCCTATCGATAAATTACTTCAGAATTATTCATTAAAAAGTGCAATATGAAAGTCACACTTTTTAGTGGATAATTGTGGAGTAATTCTGATAGTTCAGTGTACAATAAAAATGCATCTTCAAATTAATATCGTTTTTTTTTACCTGGCCCTATCGATAAATTATTTCGGAATTATTCACTAAAAACTAAAACATGAAAGTCGCACTTTTTAGTGGATAATTTCGGAGTAATTCTGATAGTTCAGCGTACAATAAAAATGCATCATCAAATTAATATCGTTTTTTTTTACCTGGCCCTATCGATAAATTATTTCGGAATTATTCACTAAAAAGTGCAATATGAAAGTCACACTTTTTAGTGGATAACTTTGGAGTAATTCTGATAGTTCAGCGTACAATAAAAATGCATCGTCAAATTAATATCGTTTTTTTTTTACCTGGCCCTATCGATAAATTATTTTGGAATTATTCACTAAAAAGTGCAATATGAAAGCCACACTTTTTAGTGGATAATTTTGGAGTAATTCTGATAGTTCAGCGTACAATAAAAATGCATCGTCAAATTAATATCTTTTTTTTTTACCTGGCCCTATCGATAAATTATTTCGGAATTATTCACTAAAAAGTGCAATATGAAAGTCGCACTTTTAGTGGATAATTTTGGAGTAATTCTGATAGTTCAGCGTACAATAAAAATGCATCGTTAAATTAATATCGTTTTTTTTACCTGGCCCTATCGATAAATTATTTCGGAATTATTCACTAAAAAGTGGAATATGAAAGTCGCACTTTTTAGTGGATAATTTTGGAGTAATTGTGATAGTTCAGCGTACAATAAAAATGCATCGTCAAATTAATATCGTTTTTTTTTACCTGGCCCTATCGATAAATTATTTCGGAATTATTCACTAAAAAGTGCAATATGAAAGTCACACTTTTTAGTGGATAATTTTGGAGTAATTCTGATAGTTCAGCGTACAATAAAAATGCATCGTCAAATTAATATCGTTGTTTTTCACCTGGCCCTATCGATAAATTATTTCAGAATTATTCACTAAAAAGTGCAATATGAAAGTCACACTTTTTAGTGGATAACTTCGGAGTAATTCTGATAGTTAAGCGTACAATAAAAATGCATCGTTAAATTAATTTCGTTTTTTTTAACCTGGCCACAACAATAAATTACTTCGGAATTATTCACTAAAAAGTGCAATATGAAAGTTGTCATCAATGATTAAATTAATTAACTTGATTGACTTATGTTGATCGGCAATTAATGGTGCTCTTGTGTTTATGATTTATGACCTGCTGTAATCCTTCTGAAGTAGTTTTACAGAAGTTAGTGGCATGTGTATACTATATACAGCAGCGTTTGAAAGGATTAAAAACTTCAAACGACTTGTGTTCACGAGACGAATGGATCTATCTTGTCTGACGCCGCGCCACTGTTCGTCTCTTTGAAAACTTTTATTGTCACCGACACCCACCGTGTCTGTCTTGCCCTTTCAACGAAGACCACTGGGGCTAACTTTTATTAATATCGACGGGGGTAGGGTTAAAAACCAACATCAGGTATTATTGGTAAGCGAATACTCGAGAGATGCTTCCCCACCTGTAATGGACCGACCCCTGTGGGGATCCCGGGAAGTGAAGCAGTGCTTGTTCACTGTGGTAAACAAGCCCTGCTTTACTGGTGGATTCTGACCCAGTAACCAATGCTTGGGGTCGAAGAGGCAACATGGATATAAATGATTGGGTAAACTTCCCGTCAAAGTCGCTCTTGGCGTTCCCCCTATTTTTTCATAGAGATGCATTGCACATTGTGGATATATAATCCATTTTCGCTGTCTCGGGTGCGAGGAAATCTTTTGAAAAAATTTTAAATTTTCTCCGGAAACCCCACCAATCCCTTCCTGATCTCTACCACGCCGTTAAAAATCCTAGATCTGCCATTGCCTACATGATTTCATTCAGACTGGAGGCCGTTTTGAGTCTGAGCACAACAGTCACTTTGAGGGAGGGGGACTGATACAAATCCCAAGACAAAACATGTTTTGTTTTTCTGAAATTATACTCTCAACTCTTGATTCGAATTTCGAAGACAGCCGGTAGCTGTTGCGAAACCGAACTGGAACTTTGCAGAAGCGGAAGATAAAAATGATGACGTGGGGGGGAACTGGAAAGGCCTTATTTGGTGACGATAAATTCATAATTGGTGGAAATATCCCTCCTTTTTTATTTAACCCTTTACCGAACATAACAGCTAAAACCGGCCAACGCTATACATGAAAATCGCCATTCAATCTATTTGATATTTTCATTTTTTGCTTCCAAAACATAGGTCATTCAAACGAGTGTGTCACGCTCATTCCAATGAGGGGTCATAACCTGTGTTTTGGAAGCAAAAAATGAAAATGTTTAGTTACACAAGAAGTTTTTTCATGAGTCACGTCTACTCCTAGCGTTAGGTAAAGGGTTAACAAATGGCAAACAGATGAGTAGATAAATATCACATGGTCCACAAGCTTTTTAGTTTCTGCATTTTCGTCATTTGGATTATCCCGGGAATTTGTCGTGACAGAGGAGAACAACATAGGAGAACAGAAACTAGTCTGATATTTTGACATCGTTCCGATGTTAACAGATTTTTTTTTCTTATTGCTATCGTGTAGAAAAGTTACGTTACATAAATATTATAGCAGTGTAATAAAAAGACAGATCATGTGGACTCCACCAGAATTGCCATATTAGTTATTAATTCCGTGGGCAAGTAGGTAGCATGCCCATGGTCTAGAAAAATCTCTGTCGACAGAAATTTCTGTAGGCAGTTGAAAGGTAATTTGCCCACGGTTTTCCACAACCACCGTGGACATGTGGAAAAGTGACTGCCCATGTATTGTATGTGGGTGATGTGATGCCGGGTATGTCCGTGGCGGTCGAGATAGAATAAGGGTGTAGCGAGCACTGTTTAATCGAATCATGCTCACCCAGTGTTGATGGAAGGAAGAAGACGGCAAGTTCTGAGGTACGCTCGTCCAGGTCTCTCCGGACCGCGAGCAAGAATCTCTCCATCTTTTGTGAAGAAAGTCACACCCTCTAGTAGACAAGGAAATGAGGCTTCATTCATCGAGTCGTCTGCAGTAATAACTATATTGGACTCCCTGTCCTAGAAGCAGCCGGCGAAGAGGCTATTCATGATCGCTGCTCCTCAGGCCTCTGTAACGGACTTGCTGTCGCAGTTGCGCAGCTAATCGCAGTATTCCTGCTAAGGCAGAAGCACTCAACGTCAGTCTCAAATCTTGAGCTGTTGCATGGTGCTTATTTGGTCCAGTCACCTGCCTGTTTAGATGCTGGTGACTGTGATTCTGACTAATTTGAACGTATGATGGAAAGGATAACTTTTCCTTCCGGAACAACTCTTGGGTGATATAGATACCATACATTATCATATTTTTATACTGTACCAATGACCCAGACTTAGCTGGTGCTAACTCCAACAAAACCAGTGCCAAACACAAATTTTGCCCCCCAATCCCCAAAATTTGCATCCAAAACAAAAAGAAATCATGTCCTAAAGGACCTCCATACTACGCCTCTACTGCGCATGCGCAGTGACGCAGTCGTCCCGAAATTGGCGCCAATTATCATTCTCTGTTTGGCCCTTCATCAGTCAACATCTCACTGATCTTTGTGCTTGTAAATCTCAGTTTAAAGTATGCCAGACACGTAATTTTTGGAAAATGTGATTCTAAGGAGGATAGAAGGAGGAGAGGAAAAAGAAGTGGCAAAAAATAATCAGGGCTGTACTTAAAATATTTTGATGAAATTATGTTAAGTTGCCTATTTTCGAGGCATGGGCCTCTTGTTGTCATTCTTGCTAATTGTTGCACTGCTTATTCAGTGGTTCCTCTCCCCTAGCCTTCTAAAGTCCCCCCTGGCAATTCTCCCATGCTTTTGGCATATTTTTGAGAAATTTCATTTCTAAAATTTCCTGGGAGAGTTGCTTGGTTACAGAATGTTTTCTGTTATTTTCCCCATAGTTACGTTTTCACCCATGGGTGTATAACGTTTGTGTTCTGCATCTTCCATCTGATGTTCTACAGATTCTCCCCTGGGAGTCTCTGTTTTGCATCAGATAGAGTGTAATTGATGACTGATTCCGGGCCAGTTTTTTCAGTACCTGGAGTCATGTTTTCTAGTGTGTTTACACTGTTTGTTTTCATTGGCAACAGCCTTTTTTGAGGGGGGCTGTTTGCCTTTGTGGTAGTTTGTCTCATTATAAGATACATTTATATTATCCGAAAGTGTCTCATTAATTATTTTATATAAATTTAAAATTTTTGACCACACTCTGCCATCGGATCCATCGGGGCTCAACGTTACTTTTCAGCAACTTGGGCTTCTCTGAAAAAATATTTTTTCAAAATTATTTTGTTTTGCAATTGTTTTTTCATTTATTAATGGATCATGTTATTATGTATCTTTGTGTCAGGGGTTTTTGCGAGTAACTAGGACTTATTGTTGTTCTTTCACAATGAAGGGACATTGTTCAAATTGTAATAGGAAGAAATCTTCCTCTGACTTTCATGATCATTGTATTAATTGTAGTCAGTGTTCTCGCATTAATCCCTGTCCTATATGTGAACATTGGGATGAGAAACATTGGAAACGTGTGTCACGATATGTTGTTTCTGGAGAAAGAGCGATGCCGGCTCTTTCTCCACAAGGTCACTCTACTCTCTCAGTTTCTATTTCAGAGGAACCAGAACAGGGTGATGTTTCCATGTTATCTTCTTCAAGTGTGCGTCCGTCGTCACAAATGAATTCAGAGCTAGCGGCAAAAGTGCTCATGGAGATTAGACAAATGTCGTCCGCTAGCTCGCCCGGTGTAGCGTCCATTCACCGAATGGTTCGGCAGCCGGGTTCGTCCGATGCGGTCCAAGAGGAAATTTTGGGTGATGCGAGCACTATAAACATAATAGATGCACACCCAGTGACGGCGGATAGTAAGCGAGAACGGAGGAAGCCTTTTAGTCCGGTTCCTAGCTCGTCCAGGTCCAGCCGGGCCGCGAGCGAGAGAGGTCCCTCTCTCGTACAACAACATGTGGGACCAGATGTTGTGGTACAAAATGTGTCTTTAGCGGAGCATACGTCCGTCGCTCGGGACGCTCCGTTGTATAAGCAGTCCGCAGAGACTGTTAAGGCTTCCTCTTCTCGTCAGCGCACACGACCGCACCTTGGCTGCGTGACCGCCGATATTTTACCAGCTTCGCCGATGAAGGATTCTTCGGCGACCAGGTCACACCATCCGGCAGCCAGGGATTCGAGACCGATGGACTCCGGATGTTTGCATAGGAAAAGTATGCGGGAGCCATCTGATGCGGAGCTGCCCTTGGCGAAGCAGCGAAAGACTGCGCCTCCGCAGGTCTCGACGTCGGACATTCTTGTGCAGATAGCACAGCTTATCGCAGCATCCCAGCAGCCGACAGAAACGGTGTCGGATCGAGAATTATCCGACGGCGCTGGGTCGGTACGCTCCGCCGAAGCATCGGGGGCGGACGACCGGGAACATCGGGAGGTCCGACCGGATGGTGAAAGGGATACGGATGACTTGGAGCTATCCCTTTCGGAACAACATAAAGCTGCCGTGGACTTCATCCGGCACTTTCTCCCTCAAGTTGTTCCGTCGGGCCAGACTGCTGCGCTTCCGGACAAGAGAATTATAGCGTCATTGGACTCTGAATTTTTTGAGCGGTTCAGGGACATCGCTCCCGAGTTTCCGTCGCAGTCCAATAATGTTGCAAGAACATTTGAATTATTGAACGACGCTATATTTAAACTTGCTTCCAGGACGGGGAAAGCAGGTTTCTTGTCCGCTAATACTCTCAACCTGCCTTTCATTAATGCAAGGAATAAATTCGATACGGCAGGACAGGGTATACCGAGAGTTCCTCTGCGTATGGACGACGAGGCGGAAGACTTAGAGCTATCATTACCGTCGTCAGCTTCTATTCCAACCGCGGTGTTGGAAACAGCTATTGCGTCTAACAGAGCCAATTTAGATGCCTTATCTTACGCAGATCACCTTACTAAGGCGTTATCACTGCGCCTTCAAGGGGAAGAGTTTCAGGATATACAATCCTCTTTAAGACTTCTTTCAAGGGCAGTAGCTTATTCCACGTGTAACTCCGCCCTTTCAGTGGCAAATTTGGAGTTGGTTAGACGTGACGCAGCCCTAGCTACATCCACACTAGTGGATTCTAAGGTGAAGAACTCTCTTAGAGTCGCTTCGGTCTCAGGAGAACTTCTCTTTGACGGCAAGCTTTCCGCTATTTATGATAAAATTAAAAAGAAAGCTAATGATTCTCTGTTGTTCAGATCGGCTCCTAAAAAGTCGGATACAGCAGACACGAATAAGACAGGCACTTCTGGGTCTAATGCGCCCAAGAGAGGTTCCTATAGAGGTTCCGGTGCGTCCTCTTGGTCTTATTCGAGAGACCGTCAGGATAGCGACTCTCGTTTGGGATGTCCTTCAGGCCGGGACAATCGGTCGGACGCCCCGAGGTCGACGAGGCGAGGTGCGGGTCGTGGAAGACGTGGTTTCTCCTACCGCAGGCCTCGCAGGTCCAGGAGGTGATGGCTTAAACCTCTATCACGTTCCGGTTGGCGGAAGGTTGTCGAGTTTTTCACAAGAGTGGGCGTCGATTACGGACGACCCTTGGGTGAGAGGAGTGACTTCGGAAGGTCTAAAGATATCCTTCAAACGAAAGCCTCCATTAACTCGAAGTCCAAAGTGGACTCATCTTCTGTCAAATCCACAGAAAAGAGACGCTCTGTTATCAGAGGTGCAGTCTCTTTTAATGAAGAACGCGGTAGAGGTCGTAGAAAACCAGGAATCTCTGGGATTCTACAGCCATCTGTTTCTGGTTCCGAAACCAGACGGCTCGTTCCGTCCAGTCATAGATTTGAGCTGGATAAACAAGCTGATCGTCGCTCCGAAGTTTTATATGGAGACGATTCGATCGGTCAGAGCGAGTATTCGGGTGAACGATTATGCAACGAGCATAGATCTCAAAGATGCGTACTTTCACGTCATGGTACATCCGACATTCCGAAAGTATCTACGCTTCGCAGTCCTTGGAGTGGTGTGTCAATTCCGGGCGATGTGCTTCGGATTGAATCTAGCACCCTGGGCTTTCACTCGGGTAATGAACTCGGTAATGATCTACTTCCGAGCTCATTCGTCTGCGGTAACGTCGGCCTACCTGGACGACATTCTTCAGAGGTACGGCAACGAGTTAACGCTTCAGAACGATGTTCAGAATCTTCTTCTATTGCTCCGACGTCTCGGTTTTATAGTAAACGAGGAGAAGTCGGATCTGGTGCCGTCCAAGTCATTCACTCATTGGGAATGAGCTTCGAGACGCACAACAATCTCGTTCGTCTGCCGTTAACCAGAGCGAAATTAGTCAGTTGTTACGCTCGCTATTGTCTGCACGCAGACAAAGTCACGGCGAGAGAATTTATGAGACTGATAGGTCTGTGCGGAGCCGCCGCGGATCTCATTCCGATGGGGCGGCTACGCACACGTCCTCTTCAAATTTTCCTGACTCAGAATTGGAGTGTGAAAATTCATTCGCTCGATGTAGACGTTCTCTTGTCAGATCAAGTGAAACAAGAGATTCAGACTTGGGCAAACATTCAGTGGTTAACTCAGGGAGTTCCGCTGCAGTTGCCGGATCCGAGTTTTACCGTTATGACGGATGCCAGTCAAACAGGTTGGGGTGCATCATTAATCCCAACGGATTCGAGATGCCAGGGTCTTTGGGATCCGCAATTCCTGTGCAAGCACATAAACATCAAGGAAATGATGTCAATTTGGCTTGCGTTACGTCACTGGATGAACATTATTCACGATGCTCATGTCCAAATCCTATCCGACAATACGACAGTAGTGGCGTATATACGGAATCAGGGAGGCACTCATTCAGTTCCGTTGTTCAATCTAACGGAAAGAATCCTTCTGTTTGCGTTAGAACATCATGTTCTTCTTTCGGTCTGTCACATACCGGGTCGTCTGAATGTGCTAGCAGACTCCTTTTCACGTAAGGGTCGCTTGTTGCCGTCGGAGTGGACTCTCAACAAACAAGTATTCAATCAGATTTGCTACCAATGGGAACGGCCAATGATAGACTTATTTGCGACACATCTCAACAATCAGTTGCAGACGTATGTGTCTCCGTGTCCGGATCCAAGAGCATTTGCAGTAGACGCTCTGTCGATCCCTTGGGACGGAATGATAGGATATGCGTATCCTCCAGCGCCGTTAATTCAACAAGTATTGCTAAAGATAAAACAATCTCAATGCAAGATTCTGTTGGTAGCATCTCTCTCGCCACAGAGACCGTGGATAAATCTACTCAGGTGTCTGTTGTGGGACCTACCGCGGAAGCTTCCTCCACGAGAGGATCTTCTTTCGCAGGGGAAATCGCGCCAACTCCATCACAACCCGCAAGGTCTCAACCTTCACGTTTTTCCGTTGTGCGGTCCTTCTTGCATGGCAAGCACTTTACAGGACGAGCAGTGGACGCGATTTCTAACTGTAGGAGGACCTCCTCTTCGCTAAACTATGCGGCTAAGTGGAAGGTTTTTCGTCGTTGGTGTAGGGATCATTCTGTAGATATATTTGATCCCTCTATACCAGACATTGCAAACTTTCTAGTATACTTGTTTGACGAAATCAAACTGCAGCCTGTTACTATAAAGGGTTATAGATCTATGTTATCTGATACCTATGCACATCATGATAGTTTACAAATTGGATCTAATGTCTCTTTATCGAAGTTGGTTAGAAACTTTTCGATAAATAGACCCAGAACTCTTAGATTAATTCCTAAGTGGAATTTAGCTTGGGTTCTCCTTAAATTGAAGGAAAAGCCATTTGAACCTCTTGGGACAGTAGATTTCAAATTCTTATCTTATAAGACAGCTTTTCTCTTAGCTTTCTCTTCTGCCAGAAGAGTCAGTGAGCTTCATGCACTATCGGTGGATGATTCTCATTATCGTAGTGTTGGGAACACTATCACCTTCACTACTAATGTGGGTTTTTTAGCTAAGAATCAGGCTCCTAATAAATATCCGGAACCTATTGTTATTAAGGCTCTTCCGTCTTCAGACGGGCGTAGGCCTTTACTCTGTCATGTTAGAGCACTACGTATCTATAAACAGAGATCTCAGTTTATCAGAAAGGGACGGAAACGTTTCTTTCTGTCTTTGATGCCTAATAGAAAGGACATTTCTGTCCATTCTATTGCTAGATGGATTCAGTTAACTATCCGTACTGCTTATGAAGATTTATCTTCTTCTCAGCAGTCTGTGCTTAAGATTTCTGCTCATGAAGTAAGAGCTCTTTCTACTTCCTGGGCTTATGCTAATAGTGTTGCTATTACAGATTTAATGAAGGCTGCTTATTGGTCTCAGCCATCCACATTTACGAATTTTTATCTCAGAAATATTGAGTCCATTTCTGGAGACCTGCATTGTTTAGGTCCGTTATCTGTTGCTCAGAATGTCGTCCACTAAACAGTTGCAACTATAGTTATGCAGGCTTTCTGTTCCGGCAGTGACTCCGTCCGGCTGCCCTCTTCGCTCTGGGCTATTTGACCCAGGGCAAGGGGAAGGGGGGGGGGGCGGGTGTTCCCTTAGGTCACCTGCTTTATAGTGAAAAGCAAGGGAATGCCTCCTCCAAGTCAGTATTTCTGAGTCGCTTCCGGGATGGTTTTAAAGTGTAATATTAATGTTTAAATTCATTCATGTCTTATTTTTAAAGTGTAGCTCGGTGTGAAGCATTTGTATATGTCAAGTGTCAAACGGGCTTTAATATACAATACTCGGACACTTTTAAATGATTATAAAGAGTCTCAATTCTCTGGACTACTTTATTTATTAGCTTGCTTTAAAAATAATTAGTATAAGGGTTATACTGGATGTTAATAGAGAACATGAATGTTATTGTGCTCAATTATTAAGGGTCGTGTATCTTTCTAATTTAATATTAAATAAGAAAGATACATGTAAAGCCTAATACTCCTTTTCTCCTTAAGGGGTTACCTCTTTACTATATAGTTGAGCTTATTGGATTTTCCTCTATGTCCTAGGCCCTGCAGCCTGTTTACTATTCAGCTAAGTCTGGGTCATTGGTACAGTATAAAAATGTTAAAAAATTTATAGTAATTTATATATTTTTTATACTTACCAATGACCCAGACGGGGATGGCCCTCCCTGGAGTTGGGAACTCTTGCCTCCCCGCTGAGTACATAGCGCTGACCAGGCACTGCCAGTAAGAATGATAATTGGCGCCAATTTCGGGACGACTGCGTCACTGCGCATGCGCAGTAGAGGCGTAGTATGGAGGTCCTTTAGGACATGATTTCTTTTTGTTTTGGATGCAAATTTTGGGGATTGGGGGGCAAAATTTGTGTTTGGCCCTGGTTTTGTTGGAGTTAGCACCAGCTAAGTCTGGGTCATTGGTAAGTATAAAAAATATATAAATTACTATAAATTTTTTAACTTTCCTTGAACTTGTTCCAGTGAATCAAAATGCTGCGAGCAATTATGAGAAACCGCTAGCGTAGTTGGACGCTGACTTCATCCGGGTAAAGAGCAGGGTAATAAGATCTCTTTCCGGTTAAGTCTACATGGGTGCCACAGGTCTTTGATTGTGTAGACGACACCATATTTAACTTCCTGCGGGAAAAAGTAATTCAGTTTCTTATCTTCTTCCTCTGTATTTTTAATCATTTGTGATTGTTCACATACTTTTAAAAACAAGAGGGGAAGATGTGGAGAGTTCCTCTGCGTTGATTGAACAGGCTAAGATCCTAGTTTTAGCCTTACCTTCATCATTTAGCTGTTCGCTCGGACGCAATTGAGAAGATAATTTCTTAGAGCGAATTTACTCTCATGGCCTTATGTACTTTAATTTTAAGTACTGTGATACTTCATCTATATGGAAAGGAATTTTGTGGTCGTTTGTACCTTTTAAAATTCTTTCCAAACCTAGTATATATATCTCGGTCTTAACTAATGTTAAGTGGGAGTTATTCTGATGCAACGAAGCCTTGTGTCTTCATCTTTGCATTTGACTAGGTGGAAAACTTGCCATAGGTCGCTTTAGTCTTCCAACTCTAGTCTTTATGGTAAGAATCAATTCTCGACTCTTTAAGTTGGGGTCTAATGTACCAACACCAGCAGAAAGAGTACGAGAGGTTGTCCTAGACTCAGATCATCTATAAGGACTCATAGCAAAGGTATAGGTATACCTAAGTCTTTGATGGTAAGCTTTCATTATTGTAGGATTAATCTACAAGAAAGCATCTATACTCGACTCTTTAAGTTGGTGTCTATTCGACCACACCAACAGAAAGAGTAGGAGAGTTTGTCCTAGACTCAATTCGCCTATAAGGGCTAATAGCGAAGGTATAGGTATCTCTCCCATATATATTTTTTTAGGATTGTCTATACAGCCACTTGGATAGGGGTTTCTCGTCAGACTGAGTTACTGATCAGACTCCCCTGAGCCGGTGGTTTGAGGCTCTTAAAGAGCTCGGTCCGGCTGATTTTGACTGGAAGTGGATAACTAGGTTATTTATGATTATCTTTCAGTCAAAATGCGAACGTTCGGCAATTGTAGCGAGTACAGTTCTTTAGATCACTTGTTTGGTGATCTAGATAATGTCTCATGGGATTTATGATAGGATACATGTATCCCACTATTCATTTGGCTGGTTCATCTGTTGTTTCACAGAGCGAATTAACCAGCTGTTTGGCTCACTTTTATCTGTTATCTGGCGCATTAACAGCAATAGCTTTATGCGCCGGATGGAGTTGTGTAGAGCGGCTTGTAATGTTATTTTGATGGGTCGCTTACACACATGTCTACTCCAGTTATTAACTGGAGTCGTAGACGTTTTTCCCTCTTGACCTGTTTTGTTTTAGAGAATCTTTTAACATAAGGTCAAGTTTGGGCATATATTACGTTTTTTTTCAATTATTTCGGACGTCAGTTCGTAAATTGCGTTACAATCCTGAGTCCGAGGGTCTCTCTATGCAGGGATCTTAAGACCCTCGGTTATTGGAAATCACAAATTCAATGATGTCTCATTGTTTACGTTACATCATCAAATTTTTTTTCCGTTCTTGTATTTACAAACGCAGATCAGAGTTTATCAGAAGACAAGTAATGCTTCTTTTGTCATTATTTTTCAATAGAAGGGACGTTTATGTTCATTCTATTGTTAAATAAGTCAGTTAGCTATTCGTACTGCTTGGGTTATTTTATCTTCCAATTAGCAGTCAGTGCTTAAGATTTCAGCGCATAAGTAAGCGCTGGCTATATCTTGCACGTATTCTAACTTTTTGGCTATTACATGATCTTATGTGGGTTCTCTCTTCAGGATAGTTAAGTTTTTGGCGCATGGGAATAATAGTTTCCATTATTTGTGTCATTAGTATAAGGCTTTTGAGCGCATACATTTGATGCTCAGCCGTTTTCATGGGAATGAATGATAGGATATGTGTATCCTTCAGTTCATTTGTTTCTATTGATTTCATTGAGGTTATGGGGTCTGCTATTGAGCATTCGCCAGAAGCTTCCCCATGAGAGGGTTTCCTTCTTTAAGGGAAGTTTTATTCTTCATGTCATTCTCTGCTCTCAGTGGCATTACAGAGTATTTCAGACGTGAAAGAGCTTTATGGTCACTGTATTATTGCTGTCTGCACCAGCAATGATTAAGTAACGTGGGTGAGGAGGTTTCGACATATATTCAAATTCCCCCTCCCCCCCCCCACACTCATGCTGTCGCGTATATATATATTTTAATACATACATACTTTGCGTTTGGGTCGTGTTGGATGGCTCCCTCATAGGCATATATGCAGTTCTGTTGCATTTGTTTCCTGTATTTATTTTCTGATTTTGGAGCCGATTTATCATACCTTCCTCCATTTCTAGATCCTGGTCTCTATTTTGTCAGTTCTCAAATTGCATATTCTCACGTGTTTATAGTTGTAGATACCAAATAGTACACGTTGGAGAGTTTTTTTACCAGATTTAATATTACAGAGGCCTCCTGTGAATGATCTTGAAGAGTGTTTTCTCTGCAGGGATTGTTCATCTCATCCCGCTTTTGTATGTATATCTTATAATTGATTTCTCACCGATTTCGTCGTACCTGCATACAGCGTCTGCAGTGCATATTTTGTAGCGGATAATGTTTTTTACCAGAATCATCGCTATAGCCTTGGCTTGTGAAGTGGCGTTAAGCACCATTTATTATTCATGAATTAATTTTTGAGTGCCTGATCGATATTTATTTATATCGTTTCCGGGTTCTGCTTATTGATTCCAGAGCTCTCCCCTCTCTCTTTTGAAGATATGTTAAAAAAAAAAGGGGGGGGGGGGGGTCATTTTGTCCACTTCTCTGCCTTATGGGGTATGTAACTATTGAGGAAGCTGTCTTGTCCGTACTATGTTCGGCAATCAGCTGCAGTATTATTGTGTGGCGTAGGTTTATGGGAAATTTTCTCTCATTCTCAGTATGCCATAATAATTTTTAGGGCCTCGTCCAGACTAGTCTCAAAAATGGTTTATTTGTTACATCCTAATTAACATTATTTTATGCTTAGATTTAGGATTTACATAATTGGGATCCATATTAGGATATGTCTCTTCTATTATGGTATTAAGAGACATACATATAAATTCTAATTTCTTCATCATGGATTGAAGGATTTGATCTATGTTGATCTACTATTTCGGAAGTTCTAGGCTCTCCGCCTTTTTACGATTCAGCTAAGTCTGGGTCATTGATTACAGTATAAAAATATGAAAAAATTTATAGTAATTTATATATTTTTTATACTTACCAATGACCCAGACGGGAATAGCCCTCCCATGAGTGGGCAGTACTGGGCACTCATACCTCCCCGCTGAATTATTATAATCTTTTTTTCTACAAAGAATGATTTATTGGTGCCAGATTCGGTGACTTCCTGGCGTCTGTGCATGCACGGAGGGTAAAATGTATGGAGGGCCAGATAGGACTTCTAATTTTCAGTTTTGCATGCAAATTCTGGGGATTGGAGGGCAAAATTTGTGTTTGGCCCTAGATATTTTTGGGTTAGCACCAGCTAAGTCTGGGTCATTGGTAAGTATAAAAAATATATAAATTACTATACATTTTTTCATTTTTATGCTATAACCCAATGGCCCAGACTAGCTGGTGCAAACTCAAAGTTATCAAGGGCCAAACACAAATTTTGAACCCCCCCAATCCCCCAAATTTGCTTGCAAAACCGAAAATTAAAAATCCTATCTGGTCCTCCATACTTTTACTCTCCGCGCATGCGCAGCCGTCAGGAAGTGACCAGAATTGGCGCAAAAAAATCTTTCTTTGTTTGGCCCTAAAGTCAGCAACAATGAACTAACATCTGAGCTTTTAAATCTCCTTTTTTGAGGTTGCCAGACACAAATCAATGCAAGAATTGGTAGATCCAAGGCTGTTATTGGTTGATGGAAGTGTTCAACGGTGGTTTTAGACGTTCAGGGCTGTAACTTTATAATATTTAACAAATTATTTCATGTTTCCCAATTTCGGGACATACGCCTGATGTCATCATTTTTGATAATGATTATTCCACTGTTTGTTAAGTATTCCTTTCCTGTCCTTCCATGAACCCTTCCTGTTAAACACTTATGCTTTTTGGCTATTTTTTATTGAAATTTTTTATTAAATTTCTTGGAAATTTAACATGCATTACAGAATATTTATTCTGTTTTTCCCCATGGTTACGTCCTCACCCTAGGGGTGTTAGGTCGTTTAGTCTTGCATCTTCTATCCGATGTATCGTTTTTTCTTCATATGAAGATCTAGCTTTGCATCTGGTAGCATTAAATTGGTTTTTGACTTTGGCCTTTTTTGTGTGCCTGATGTCTTGTTTCGTTTTTTTTAATTGATGTTGTTTACATTGACAACGTCCTCATATATAAGTAGTATTTTATATTCTATTACTGTTGAATTACTGTAGGATACATGGATTATTATTCCGGTAGTGTAGCTCAATAAATTTGGATTTTGTCCACACAAAGGCTCTATCGGGATGTCTTTGGGCTCTTAATGTTCCCTTTGGGAACTTAGGCATCTTAGGCATTTTTTTTTTTAAAATGTTTCCAAAAATTTTTTTAAATTTAATTTTGATTGCTATTATTCATGTATCTTAATTATATATTTTGTTGTGGAGTTTGGAGGACTGATATCGACTTTAGTTGATGCTCTCCTGCAGACTTTTGTCATTCTTGTGTTCACTGTGATGACTGATGTTGGAGATGGGTGTCGCGGTACAGTGTTGGCGGTGAGGTTCTGAGGCCAGGCCTCTCACCACATTATAATTCATTTTGTCAGTTTCTATTTCAGAGGAACATGAACATGGTGATGATATTCTGACACCCATCCAAGTGTGCTACCGTCGTCGCGCTCCATTGAGCTTATAGAGCTAGCTGTTGTGCTCATGATTGCAAGAGTTAGGGCCTTTTGTTAAGGGTTTTAATCTCTTGCAAGCAGCTAGCTCGACCGGTGAAGCGGTTACTCCGTCCGTGGGAGACGTGACACCGGGTAAGTCCATTACGGTCAAAGGAAGTGTAGATGTGGGTAGAGCGAGCACTTAAATATAAATATGCTCACCCAGCGACAACGGAAATAGGAAGGAAATAGGGAGGAAGTCAGCAAGTTTCTTGTACTCAGCGAGGTCTAATAGACCATGAGTGGGAGAGGCCCCTCTCTAACCTAACACCATTTGGGGCCAAATATTGTTATGAGAAACTTGCACAAGCCGGAGCATATGTCTGCCCACCGCTCGGGACGCTCTGTTTAGTCTGCAGCCAGGTCGGCTTCAGTCACAGCTTCCTCTGCTAAGTTTCACAAGCCAAAATGAAGTTTTCTGGTTGGAAACTTGCACGAGACAGAGCATAGGTCTGCCTACCACTCGGGACTCTCCGTCAGTCATGGTTTCCTCCGCTACGTTATTAAAGCACACACAACCGCATCCTAGCTACCTGACTTCGGATATCCAGCCTGCTGCGCGAAGAAGGGACCACTTTTCGCCCATGAAGTCGGACCATCCGGTAGCTAGGGAGACGAGGCCTCAGTCATTGGGACGTTCGGAGAAGAGATCCATCTCCGACACACCATCCCAGGAGCAGCAAGCGGCAAAGAAACAGAAGACCACTGCTCCTCAGGCCTCGATGACGGACTTGCTGTCGCAGATTGCGCAGCTGATCACAGCATCCCAGTAAGTGCAGGTGTAGCCTCCCTCAGACTCGGAACCTGAGCTGTCGGACGGTGCTGGGTCGGTCCAGTCGTCTGTTCATGCAGATGCAATGGACTGAGATTTGCAACTGATTCTTTTGGATGGTGAAAGGGATAAGGAAGAGGATTACCCTTCCCTTTCGGAACAGCACATGGTTGCGATGGATTTCATCCATCAATACTACCGTGAATTTGTTCCGACGAATCAGAATGCAGCGACAAGAGAGAAACCGCTGGCTTCATTGGACGCAGACTTTATATGGACAAAGGAAGAAGTTCTTTCTTTTCCGGTTCAGTCTAGGCAGGTGTCGCAGGCCTTCGGCCATGTAGACTGCACCATATTCGCCTCTCGATGGCGAGGAAAAAGGCAGTTTCTTAACTACATCTTCCATAAACATACCGTTTCTTGGTCCACGTTCATTTAAAATGGTTGGAGAAGATGTTTAGAGAGCTCCTCTGTGTTTGGATGAGCAGGCTGGAGATCTAGATGTATCCTTTCCTGCTTCATTCACTATTCACTCAGACACAATTAAAATGGCAATTTCATCAAGTAGAGCGAATTTGGATGCAATGTCTTATGCAGATCACCTTACCAGAGCTATGGTGCAACGTCTCAGTGGGAAGGAATTTGAGGATGTTTGTACCTCTTTTAGAGTTCTTTCCAGGGCAATTTGTATACCATGTATAACTCCGCCCTAACAGTGGCTAATCTGGAGTTAATCAGACGTGATACTGCCCTTGCATCATCATCACTTATAGATGACAAGGTGAAAAGCTCTCTCCGGGTCGCTCTGGTCTCCGGATATACTATTTTTGATGACAAGCTTTCGTTAGTCTATGAACAGGCTACTAAGAAAGCCTCAAGTGCTCTGCTATTGAAGTCAGCGTCTCAACAACCCGCTTCAGCAGACGAGTAAAGGAGGACATTCCAGATCTAAACGTCAAAAGGGAACTCCTCACGAGGGTACAAGAAACCCTCTTACAATTACTCTAGAGGTCGTCAATATAGTGACTCAGGAAAGGGGCATAGGTCTGATCGGGACTATCTGTCAGATGCCCCTAGGCCGATGGGATGAGGTTCTTTGCGGGGAGGATGTAGTTTCTCCTCCCGTAAGCCTCGCAGGTCATACAAGTGATGTTCAAGACCTCTATTGCTTGCCAGTTGGTGGAAGGGTATCAAACTTCGCAAGAAACTAAATAGCAGTCACGGAAGATCAGTGGGTGAGAAGTGTAGTCTCGGACGGCCTACGGCTATCATTCCAAGCGGAACCCCCACTAAAATCGGTCGGTAAGAGCGAGCATTCGAATGAATGACTATGCGGCAAGCATAGATCTAAAGGATGCATACTTTCATGTCCTGGTACATCCGGCATTCAGAAAGTACCTTCGGCTAGCTCTTCAACATTGGATTCACAAAGTAGCGAACGTCCATATTCAGATTTTGTTTGACAATTCGACGGTAGTAGCTTACATCAGGAACCGAGGTGGCACTCATTCAATTCTATTATGCGAATTAACAGAGAAGATTCTCCTATACGTCATGAATCATCATGTTCATCTTTCTGTCCGTCATATACCAGGTCATCTGAATGTACTAGCAGACTCGCTCTCTCGGAAAGGTCACCTGTTGCCATCGGAGTGGACTCTTAACAAGTGAATATTCAGGCAGATTTGCTACCAGTGGGATCCTCCCATGATAGACCTGTTTGCAACACACTGGAACAATCAGTTACCGACGTCCATGTCGCCATGCCCAGATCATCAAGTGTACGCAGTAGATGCTCTGTCGATCTCATGGGACGGAATGATAGGATATACGTATCCTCCAACTCTGTTGATTCAGCAGATTCTGTTAAGATCAAACAGTCTCGTTGCGAAATCCTGCTAGTAGCACCTCTGTTGTCACAGAAACCTTGTATGTTATATATTATGTCATCGATTTCCGACCTATCTGTATATGCCGACTCCGGTATACGTTACAAGTGGGCAATATTAATTACCAAGATCGCCACTATAGCCTTAGCTTCTGAAGTGGCTTTGAGTACCAATTTATTAATAATAATTAATACCTGGGTGCCTGTTCGATGAATATTTATATTGTTATTTGGTACAGCTTTTACTGATTCAAGAGCGCTCCCCTCTTTCTTTTTGAAGAAGATTCCTTCAAAAAGGGGGGGGGGGGGGGGGGTTACCTCTCCTCCGGGTTGATAAGAATGTAACTATGAGTGAAGCTGTTTTGTCTGTAAATTATATCCTAGATACAGCTTGTGTTTTATTGTATGTGGCATATGTTTGTGGGGGATATCATCTCATTCTCAAATATGCCATCCTAATTTTTGGAGCTTAGTTCAGACTGGCCTTAAAAATTGGGAACTCGTTACATCCAAATTAGCAGAGTCTTCATGCTAAGAATGCGGAATTACTTGAATTTGGCTCCTTATTTATGATATGTCTTCTCTATTACTGTATAGAGAGACATACATGTAATTCCTTTCAAATTTAATTTCCTTTCACCTTGGATTACAGGCTTGGAACTATGTTGGTCTACTAATTCTGAAGCCCAAGGCTCTCCGCCTTTTTACGACTCAGCTAGTCTGGGCCATTGGGTTATAGTATAAAATATAAATTTGAAGTAATTTATATATTTTTTATACTTACCAATGGCCCAGATGGGTATGGCCCTCCCATAAGTGGGCACTCATACCTCCCCGCTGAGTTATTATGTAGTAGTAGTACTCTTTTCTACAAAGAATGATGTTGGCGCCAATTCCGGTCACTTCCTGATGGCTGTGCATGTGCAGAGAGTAAAAGTATGGAGGACCAGATAGGACTTTTAATTTTCAGTTTTGCAAGCAAATTTTGGGGATTGGGAGGGGGGGGGTGGGGGGGGGGGGGGTTCAAAATTTGTGTTTGTCCTTGATAACTTTGAGTTTGCACCAGCTATTCTGGGCCATTGGTGAGTATAAAAAATATACAAATTACTTTAAATTTATAATTTTTGGTCATCAAAATTTGTTAACTATCTTTGCCGTGTTGTAATTGTAAATTGTAGTAACAAGGCAAACCCATACAGACAAAATAATTTTACTTCAAAGAAAGTTTGAAGCATCTCTACAGATATGAAGACTGCAAGCTGTGGTACCTACACTTCAGAATAAGTTCTAATATGGGCTTCCATCACTCTACCGGTTTATGTCTCTAAAACATAGCTTACGATCCCTCAATGAGAAGAAAAGTGCAGAAGTAGATATGTTGCAAAAAAAGTATATAAATTTTAATTTTCTTTTATATTTAAGGATGGTAGTAGTACTGAAATGAGGATAAAGGTTCTGATAAGTCATCTGCAACAGTTAGTGTATGAGTATGTGTGTAGATCTTTATTCAAAGCTGACAGATTGATGTTTGCAATGCACATGGTCCATGGTATGAAACCAGAATTGTTTCATGAAAATGTAAGTAAAGTTTACTTGAGTGAGCATTTATTAGTTTTCTCCATGCCTGAAATCAGTAATATGGCTTGTGTTAAAAATATCAATGTCTCAGTAAATGCTTGATATGATTTGAATGTACTTCATGGTCTGTATGAAGCCAACGATATTTTATTATATTACTTCAGTGTATTGAGGAGTGGGTATAGTCTCTCCAGTTACCTGAAACTTAAAGATTATTGAACAGTTTCTATGAACTAATCTAGCTCTTTTTTAGTCAGAAAAATATCTCACTTGCATACCTTTTTCTGGTGCCAAGTCATTTGCCACACTTCCTTGAATAATTGTCTTTCTTGTGGTGACCCATGGAAGAGACAAGTGCTTGTTAGCTCACCTGACTGAAAGTCAGGGTGAGCTATTCTGATCACTTTTCGTCCGTCGTCCATCGTCTGTCGTCCGTCGTCCGGCGTCCGTCGTGAAGGTGGTATTTGGGCTTTTTCTCCCAAACCACTGGCCGCATATTAATGAAATTTCATGTGAGAAGGGGTTATGTATGTGGACTTTGATTTTTTGTCAAATTAGGTTTCGGCTCACATTGAGCAGAAGGATGGGGCAAAAATGCTCCAATTCTTAAAAAATCTTCTTCTCAAGAACCAGCAATAGCAGAGACTTGATATTTGGTATGCAGCTTCCTTTTGAGGTGTAGACTCAAGTTTGTTCAAGAGAAGTTGGGGGGGCTATATTTGACGATGTTAAAGGAGGGGCAAAAATTTTGGCCCCGCCCCAAATTTCTATTTTCCAAACCGCGAGGCCGATTTGAACCAAATTTTACATGAGTGCTTATTGGGTCATAAGTACCTAATTTATGCCGAAATTTTTTTCCCCATAGCCCCGTGGGAACCACAGGAGCTAAAAATAGAAAAAAATGAAAACGCCCATATCTCCAAAACTACACGGCACTGAGAATTCTTATTTGTTGTGAAGCTTCCTCAGGACCAACAGAATGGAATGATCAAAAAAAATTGCCATCGGTTTTATGATGGGGTACTTTTTGGGGACTTTGAAAAAGTGCTGAGTCAGCATTTTTTAACACTGTGGGTAATGGGAAAAACATAAGACTACTTTTCTCCGAAACCACTGCTCCAAAAGCTTTAAAATTTCACATATAACATCTTTGGAAGATTGTTTCACATGTTCATTGAAATCAATTGCCTGGGTGGATATTTGGGCTCTCTGTGGGAGCCCAGATGTTTAAATTAGTGCAGTATGAGGAGTATTTTTGAAAAATCTTCTTCTTCAGATCTAGCAATAAGAATGTTTTGATATTTGGTATGCAGCTTCCTTAGGGGGGGTGAGATTCAAGTTTGTTGAAGCCAAATCCCTGGGTTCATATTTAGGCTGAAAATTTTGGGTCCCGTTGCGGACTTCGAAATTTTGGACCAAAATCCGAAAAAACATTTTTTTTGTTTTTTCTGCGTTTCGGTCAATTTTAAGACAAAAAAAAAAAAAAAATTTTTTCCCCTGAAAATTTGAGGTCCGGGTGGGACTTAGAAAATTTTGGACTGAAAGCCGAAAAAAATTTTTTTTGTTTTTTATGCTTTTCTGTCAATTTTAAGACAAAAAAAAAAAAAAAAAGAATTTTTTCCCCTGAAAATTTTGGGTCCGGGTGGGACTTCGAAAATTTTGGATCAAAATCCATAATTTTTTTTGTTTTTTATGCGTTTCTGTCAATTTTAAGACAAAAAAAAACATTTTTTTTTTACACCAAAAATTTGGGGTCCGGATGGGACTTAGAAAATTTTGGACCAAAATCCGAAAAAAATTTTTTTTGTTTTTTATGCATTTCTGTCAATTTTAAGACAAAAAAAAAAAAAAATTTTTTCCCCTGAAAATTTGGGGTCTGGGTGGGACTTAGAAAATTTTGGACCAAAATCCGAAAAAAAAATTTTTTTTTGTTTTTTATGCATTTCTGTCAATTTTAAGACAAAAAAAAAAATTTTTTTTTCCCCTGAAAATTTGGGGTCCGGGTGGGACTTAGAAAATTTTGGACCAAAATCCGAAAAAAAACATTTTTTATGTTTTTTCTGCGTTTTGGTCAATTTTAAGACAAAAAAATTTTTTTTTTTTCCCCCTGAAAATTTGGGGTCCGGATGGGACTTAAAAAATTTTGGACCAAAATCCGAAAAAAACATTTTTTTTGTTTTTTTCGGCGTTTTGGTCAATTTTAAGACAAAAACAATTTTTTTTTTTACCCTGAAAATTTGGGGTCCGGGTGGGACTTAGAAAATTTTGGACCAAAATCCGAAAAAAAACATTTTTTTTGTTTTTTCTGCTTTTTGGTCAATTTTAAGACAAAAAAAACATTTTTTTTTTTTACACCAAAAATTTGGGGTCCGGGTGGGACTTAGAAAATTTTGGACCAAAATCCAGAAATTAGTTTTAGCGTTTTTTATGCGTTTTAAGAAGAAGAAAAAAATTTAGGCTGAAAGTATTTTGTTTGGGAAAAAAATCTGTTTTTTATGTGTTTATCTCAATTTTGGGACGTTAAAGTGCAGGAACTGAAAATAGAAGGAAAATCCTGTGTATTGTGTGGGCACAATCGCTTCATCTAGTTGGTATATGCTTTTCTTAGGAGGGGCGTATGCAGCTTATTCAAGTCAAGTCCCTGGTTTGATATTTAGACTACCATGTCAGGTGAGCACCCTCAGGCCCCCCGGGGCCTCTTGTTTACTAAGGTAAACAAAGTTTTACTTGACTGGTATAATAAGTACCTGATAAACAACACCTGAGATAGGACTCCTGTAAAGTGGGCAACATATACAGATAAACAATTTATTAAACTTTACTTTATATTTGTATTTAGGGATGGGCAGTTTTTCGGTTTTCTGGTTTAGTTCTGGTTTTTGTGTCAAACCAGAAAACCAAACCGCAAAGGCCCACCGAATGGTTTTACTGTGTTTGTTCATAAACTGATCAAACTATCTTACTGGGTGGGAACTGTACTAGTAAAAACTGTGGATTCTCGTCACTTGATCTATCCAGAAAAGTGGTGAATGCATTGAATGTTCTAATTGTCTCATTTCTTCCTTATTGACTCATCCACCAGGCAAATCAGTAAGGGAGAAAATGTGACAATGGGAAAACAACATAGATTAGATTAATTTTATTAATTTGTTACCCAAATTTCTGACATAATAGGCTTAGCAACTGATTCCCTAGGACCTATATGAATGATCAAAGGAGAGTTAGGCTGAACCCAGTGGAGATACTTACAGACATGGCTTTTGCGGTGAGTGGTGTCATACAAACTATTGCAGATTTTTTACAAGTTAGGGAATCTGAAGTGTTATTTACTATTTCTTCTTAACACATAGAAACACCAAACCGAAACCTGAAACCCGAACCGAAACTGAATCTGAAAAATCAAAACTTCCCTCCAGTGGTGGCGCTACAGGGGGGGAGGAGGGGGGATTTGCCCCCCCCCAAACAAAGGCTTTGCCCTCCCCCCAGTTGCTCCCCCCCCCCCAACCATCTCGCATGCATTTCCATCCACCCTCACACACAAACACATTCAGTCACTCTCTCTCTCACACACACACACCCCTCTCTTTTTTTATTCCCAATAATTTCCCATACACACTTAGCCCAAAGCCTCAGGCTAGCTGATGAACACATCCAGGCAGTAGAGATTTAAAGACTCGGATGCAGATACTCATAAGTTATAATTAAGTTATGAGCCAACAAAGGCATGTCTATCCATATCCCTTGTCTAAAAAAATTCATGGATTTCGCATTATGACAGACGGGCATTATCTCCCTTGCACTGTTCAATTATTTGAAGTCTCTCTCTCTCTCTCTCTCTCTCTCTACCTCTCGCACAGACCCACCAGACGCGGATCCAGGATTTTTTGAAAGGAGGACCGCTAATTACCATTACATTTAGTCGAAACTTGGACCCAAAGTCCGTAATATAATTTTTTGGTTTGGTACGGACTTTGGGTCCAAGTTTGGACTACCTCATAACAAAGTAATGATATGATCCTTTACGTATTTGCCCCCCTTCATGGGAGTCTGCCCCCTAGTTGCCCCCCCCCCCCCCCCCCCTCCACAAAAAAATTTCTGGCGCCGCCACTGCCTCCCACTTCTATTTGGAGTTATGATAGAGCCATAGATGCTGAAAGTGACATTAAACACCTATAAATGCAAACATTAAAATATTCATCTGCTAATTGTTATTTGATTATAGAAGATGCCTCTGTAAAATGAACAGAAATCTTTTTGCACAAGTTTCTCGGAAAATATGAAATTCTTACAAAAATGCTATTTGGCTGCAGATTTTCAAAATTAATTGGTAAATTCATGTTCTATTCATCAGAGAATAGGTCACTATCAAATGAGATCAAATTGATTACATATTATTTGTGATGGGAATATCAAAACTAACAAACTTATGTATAATAAATTATTCCTCAAAATTTTACTTCAATATTTTTTTTATGAGAATACATCTATTCAGATAATAAAATTGCTCATTGTTTATCTTGCTCTCATCAACTTCTGAGGCTTTTATATAATCCTTGAAATGTAACCCTTTGGAGATGATGATAAATTATTAGTTCTGTGCTAACAGACATTGAGACTACGAGGTCAAATTGAAGATTATCTGACATAAGATTAATATTCCTCTTTTCTTTCCTAGGAATGGGAACATTTCACTGGAATGTTGGTAGCTGATTTGAAATCTGATTCAACCAAAAACTTGCCACATTGGATTGATCAGGAGAGAACCCAGGCTGTAGCTTCATTGAAGGTTGTAATATCTCTAGCTATCCAACCGTGATTTAAAAGTATTGAATTAATTCATTGAAAATGCTTTTCACCTGTAATACTCTAAACATTACAATGTGTCAAATCAGATCATTGTTTCTGTGAAGCCGAAATGACTAAATGATTCTACAGTAAATTCAAGGCAAATTTATTAACCCTCTACACTACATAATGACGCAAATTAATGGCACTATTTCCAAAATTAGCCATTCATATTTTATTTTTTTTATACACCCCCCCCCCAAGGGTGGAGGTATCCTGGAATCACCTTGTCCATCCACCCATCCATTTGTCCATCCACATCAACAAATCAGGTTTATGAGCCTAGTTGTTGGTACTGTTATGCATCAAGTCTGATTTATGTGTCCAAAAAGTGGGTTATGTGGTTAAAATGGTTTATGTGGCTGCAAAGTGACAAAAAGTGGATATTGTATTTTCAGGGATTTTATGTTATAGTAAGAGTTTGGGTTAAGGTCAGTAAGCTGAAAGGGTTAGGGTTTGCCCAGAAATTAGACTTGAAGAGTTTTTGGTGGTTGTCCATGCATTTCAAATTCCTCAAATATTTTAGCCATATAAACCCTGACTTTAGATGTGTCCATCCATCCATCCATCCATCCATCCATAGACATCATTTTGTTCATAGATTTTCTCAGATGTTTATGGACCAAGAACCTGTGCACCTGCAATTATAGTTTTGGTTGGATTATTTTTTGCCAGAATTATGCCCCTTTTCGACTTGAAAAAGCAGGCCTAGAATTTTGTCTGAAGATTTTCTCAGATGTTTTTGTGTCGATTTCTTTGAAACCTGGTATGGATGTTTACTAGCATGTGAACCTGTGCACCTGCAATTATAGTTTTCATCAGACTTTTTTTTACCAGAGTTTTGCCCCTTTTCATCTTAGAATGTCTGAATTTTGTCTGTAGATTTTCTCAGATGTTCATAGGTCGATTCCTTTGAAACTTGGTATGGATGTTCACTACCATGGGATCCTGTGCATCTGTGATTATAGTTTCTTTTTTTTCCAGAGTTGTGCCCCTTTTCATCTTAGAATAATCATGGAAGTGGCGGCAGCATGGGGTATGGACAGGCCCATCTGGGACAGTCACACCTCTAGTTAATTTTTGCCTCAAAAATGAGCATATTCCAATTATGGGGACATACGCTATGTTTAAGACAAAACACGAAAATAGTTAGTCCCCACAAAGTAGATCTTCTGTGGGTGGGCAGTTTGTTTTTTTTTAATTTTTCTTTTTTGTAATTATTTCTTTGGCATCAAAAGTTCATGTTCTTGGTTTGTTTTATATTTTAGGCCTCATAATCTACAGAATAGCATGGGTGGTGGTGTATTTTGTCCCTTGAGTGCAAGAAGGCTTTGCAGTGCTAAAGTATTGTAAAGCCTTGTTGCACTCAAGGTAAAAATTTATCAATTTTATTAACTTGTGTAAAATATCAGACATAAACCATTCAATTTTTATTTTTTTTAAGTTTCCATTGCTTATAAAAAGAGAGTATGCAGCAGCCAAAAGACCATGTGGGAGGGCATGAGAAACAGATTTTTCACTTTTTTAGGCCTTATTCAAAAATGTTTGGGCAAGTATTGTCTGCTATTCATTTTGGGTAAATGGCTGAGTATGTCAGTAAAAATTTTATTCAAAGTTCTTGGGATTTGTTACCTATTTCTTTGAACAAAACAAAAAGTGTGAGTGTATTTTTTGGTATAAACTATGAAGTAATGTTTGTTCATGGTCCCTGAATTTTTCTTTTTCTCTTTCAGAGCCTTGAAACTCTTGAAAGACAGGGTATTATGTACTAGAAACTTCAAAATTACTTGAATTTTGTCAATATGACTCAACAGTCATTCATTTTGTACCTTATAATTGTGCTTGATATCAGTCATTTAAAAAAATGAATTAGTTTATAACTGATAAAAAAGATCAATTGTACACTTTGGCACACAAAATAAGTGGTTCACAATATATATGAAACGTAATGCAGATATTCTTGAAACCAAATAGACATTACACCAGTCAATACAATTGAGTAACAGTTGTGAATTGGCCACTCATGTTTATGGTTTCAAGTTATTCACTGTTTATGTGCTGAGAACTTTGTTGTTGTGTTTAATTGTCAACAATGCCAGGAAATACAAAATCAAATTAATATAGCCAGAACTGGACTCAACATTCAGACTGAATATTACCTGTAAACTTGAATGATCAAAGCGTGAGGTGCAAACTTTGTATGAAATCCTTAAACATCTCATATATTATGAGTGAAGCACAACCCCAAATTTACATGGCTTGAATGAAACACCAAAAACACTTATTTCAAATATTAATATTTCATCTGTACCGAGAAAAAACAAAACAAATGTAATGCTTATATGACCTAACAGATGAAGGTAAATCGTCAGGCTTAGTGGATCTGTGCATCTTGGAAAGATTATTTACAAAAAGAGAAATTGTGATTGACATCATTTCTAGTATCTACCCTTTAAGTTAACTCCAGTGGAGTTCCATTATATTAAGAAATGTTGTTTATATTGAGTATGAGCTTGAAAAAGACAATGTTGTATTCTCTAACCTTGACAACATTGATACTAGCGAAAAGAACAAAAGAAAACTGAGCCTTATAGAGAACATGTGCCATGGGTGTGCTTTTTGTCTTTGGTATACAAATTTCATTGTAATTCATCAGTCAAATTCAACCTCATTGTTCTTTCTGAACACGTAATTTGATTGGCTGAGAGCCAATCGGCTCCATGCTCTAATTTCAGGTAAATTCACTCTTACAGTGCTCTATTTGCTGGATGCGATCAATAAGAACATGTCTGTTTCCATGCTACATGTGAGCAACAGCACTACACCGCTCCTATCACTGGTCGAACACACTCCAGAGTTGTTTTCTATGGCAGTGGTTGTTAACGTCTGTGCTTTGAAGTTCACCTTGTAAATTCAATCATGACAAATAGACCAAGATCGAAAATGATATATTTTTATTCTGTTCCAATGACCCAGACTTAGCTGGTGCTAACTCAATAATATCCAAGGCCAAACACAAATTCCCCCCCCCCCCCCCAATCCCCAAACATTTGCATCAAAATCAAAAAAATCAATGTCCTATATGGTCCTCCATACTTTTGTCCACTGCGCATGTGCAGTGTCAAGGAAGTACCGAAATTGGCACCAAATCTACATTCTTTATTTGGCCCTTCAATCACTAACATCTCACTGATGTCTGTGCTTATAATCTCAGTTAAAATGATGCCAGACAAAAAATCATGAAGGAAATTGTGGATCCAAGGATGAAATAAGAGGATGAGAGAAAGAAACAGTGGAAGGATGTGTTCAGGGCTGTAACTTATAATTTTTATGTAAAATTATTTCATGTTCCCTAATTTCGGGGCATGGGCCTGATGTTTTCATTCTTGCTATGAAATCTCCACTGTTTGTTCAGTGTTTCCTCTCTCCCTTTCCTTGATACCCCCCTAGCTAATCTCCCATGCTTTTGGGATAATTTTGGAAATTTTTTTATTGAAATTTCTTGGGAGTTTTAGCACAGTTACAGAATGTTTATTCTGCTTTTCCCCATGGTTACGTCCTCACCCTAGGGGTGTTTAGGCATTTTGGTCATGCATTTACCATCCGATGTACTGTAGTTTCTTCTATGGAAGTTTCTGTTCTACATCGGATAGTGTTTTAAATTGGTTACTGATTTCGGGCCATATTTCAGTGCCTGGAGTCTTGTTTCCGGTTTTTATTCACTTTTGCTTACGTTGACAACGGTTACTTCTGACAAGTGATTCCTTGTCTTCTCTTAGGTTTTGTTCATAGCCAGATACATTAATATTGTCCATAAGTGTAACATTAATTTTTAGATATGTTTTAAAATTTTTGTCCACACTTAGGCTTTTTTGGGATCCATTTGGGCTCATCGTTCCCTTTGGGAACTTGGGCTCATCTCAAAATTTTTTCTTTTGAATTATTTTTCGAAATTTTTGTAATGGATTATATTATTATTATGTATCTTTGTATTCTCAAGGGTTAGTGCAAGTTCTACAGCTGTTTAATATTTTTTAAATATGAAAGAATATTGTTCAACTTGTAAATCGAGGAAGTCTTCCTCTGATTCTCATGCTCATTGTATTTGCTGTAGTCAATGTACTCGCATTAATTCTTGCTCAGTGTGTGCCAATTGGGATGACAAACGTTGGAGACGTGTGTCACGGTATATTGTTAGTGGTGAGAGGTCCATGCTGGTCCTCTCGCCACAGGGTCACTCCAGTTTTTCAGTCTCTTTTTCAGAGGAACAAGAACAGGGTGATGTTTCCATGATGTCTTCAGGAAGTGTGCTACCGTCGTCGCAATCAAATGAAGAGCTAGTGACAAAGTTGCTCAACGAAATACGACAAGTTCCTAGAGGTACCGTCCCATGAGCTTCCAGCGGCTAAACAACGTAAGACCGCAGCTCCACAGGCCTCCGTGACAGACTTGCTATCGCAGATAGCACAACTTATCGCAGCATCCCAGCAACCTTCAGAAACTCTTTCAGATCAGGAACTGTCTGAGGAAGCTGGGTCGGTATTCCCCCCTGCAGTGTCAGAAAGGGACGACCTAGATTCACATTTGGTCCAGTCGGATGGTTAAAGGGAATCAGCAGAGCTGGAATTTTCCCTTCTAGAACAACATAAGGTGGCGGTAGATTTCATCCGGCAACACCTTCCAGAAGTTTTTCCTCCAGACCAGAGAGCTGCGATACCAGATAAGAGACTGATAGCGTCACTGGACACAGACTTTTTCGGACGGGATAAGGATGTCGCGCCTGAGTTTCCGGCCCACTCCAGAAATGTCTCGCGGACATTTGAATTGCTGAATGACGATATTTTCAAGCTAGCCTCTAAGACTGGTAGATCCAGTTTCTTATCGTCTCATGCTCTACATCTGCCATTCATCAACAGTAGAAATAAATTTGAAACAGCAGGACAGGGCGTTCCGAGAGTTCCTCTGCGTTTAGACGACTAGGCAGAAGATTTGGAGTTGTCTTTGCCGGCGTCTATGTCGATTCTCTCCAGTACGTTGGAGAAGACAATCTCATCTAACAGAGCCAGTTTAGATGCCTTATCTTACGCAGATCACCTTACCAGAGCGTTATCACAACGTCTCGATGGAAAACAATTCCAGGTTGTTCAAACTACCTTGAGAGTTCTTTCGAGGGCAGTAGCATATTCCACGTATAACTCCGCCCTTTCAGTGGCAAATTTGGAGTTAGACGTGATGCTGCCCTGGCTTCATCCACAAGAGTGGATTCTAAGGTGAAAAACTCTCTTCGAGTCGCTTCGGTTTCAGGAGAGCGTCTCTTTGATGGTAAGCTTTTGCTAATCTACGATCAGATTACTAAGAAAGCTTCAGATTCTCTGCTCTTCAAGTCCGTTTAAAAAAAAAACGGACTCAGCAGAGAGGAGTAAGTCAGGGGCTTCTGGGGCGAGTACGTCCACGGGAAGTGCCTATAGAGGTTCTAAGAAAACCTCTATGTCTTACTGTAGAGACTGTCAGAGTAGCAACTCAGGTAGGGGACGCAATACTGGCTGAGACAACCGGTCAGATGCCCCTAGGTCGACTGGTCGAGGTGCGGGTCAGGGAGGACGTAGTTTCTCCTCCCGCAAGCCTCGCAGGTCCAGGAGGGGGCACCTACGCACTCGTCCACTCCAGATATTTTTTACTCAAAATTGGAGTGTGAAAATTCATTCGCTCGAAACGAACATCGTCTTATCGAACCAAGTAAAACAAGAGATTCAGACTTGGGCAGATATTCAGTGGTTAACTCAGGGAGTGCCACTGCAACTGCCGGATCCAATTTTTACGATTATGGCAGATGCCAGTCAAACAGGTTGGGGCACGACTTTGAGCCCAATAGATTCGAGGTGCCAGGGTCTTCGGGATCCGCAATTTCTAAACAAGCACATAAACATCAAAGAGATGATGTCAATTTGGCTTGCGCTACGTCATTGGATGAACATTATTCAGAATTCACATGTTCAAATTCTGTCTGACAATTCAACAGTAGTAGTGTATATTCGGAACCAGGGAGGCACTTATTCCATTCATTTGTTCAACTTAACGGAAAGAATCCTTCTGTTTGTCCTGGAGCATCAGGTTCTTCTGTCGGTCCGTCATATTCTGGGTCGTCTGAACGTTCTAGCGGACTCTCTTTCTCGGAAAGGTCGTATGTTGCCGTCAGAATGGACTCTCAACAAACAAGTATTCAATCAGATCTGCTACCAATGAGATCGTCCGATGATAGACTTGTTTGCGACGCATCTCAACAATCAGTTGCCAATCCCAGATCCTCGAGCGTTCACAGTAGATGCTTTCTCGATCTCTTGGGACAGAATGATAGGATATGGGTATCCTCCAGCTCCGTTGATTCAACAGATATTGCTAAAAATCAAGCAATCTCACTGCAAGATTCTGTTGGTAGCATCTCTGTCACCCCAGAGACCATGGATAAATCTACTCAGGTGTCTGTTGTGGGACATTCCTCGGAAGCTTCCTCCGTGGGAGGACCTTCTTTCGCAGGGGAAATCGCACACACTGCATCACAACCGACAAGGTCTCAACCTTCACGTATTTCCGTTGTGCTGTCCTTCTTGCACGGCAAACATTTTACAGGACGAGCAGTGGATGCAATTTCTAACTGTAGGAGGACCTCCTCTTCACTAAATTATGCTGCTAAGTGGAAGGTTTTCTCTCAGTGTAGGGATCATTCTATTGATATCTATGATCCCTCCATTCCAGACATTGCTAATTTTTTGGTCCACTTGTTTGACGATGTCAAACTGCAGCCAATAACTATTAAGGGTTATACGTCTATGCTATCGGATACTTATGCTCATCATATCTTACAAATTGGATCTACTGTCTCTTTATCTAAGTTAGTTAAAAACTTTTCGATGAAAAGGCCTAGAACCCTTAGGTTAATTCCTAAGTGGAATTTAGCTTGGGTTCTTTGGAAGCTAAAAGAAGTGCCCTTTGAACCCCTTGACACGGTAGACTTCAACTACTTATCTTATAAGACAGCTTTTCTCTTAGCCTTCTCTTCTGCTAGAAGAGTTAGTGAGCTTCATGCACTATCTGTTGATGATTCTCATTATCGTAGTGTTGGTAATACTATTACTTTGGCTACTGATGTTGGATTTTTGGCTAAGAATCAGGCTCCTAATAAGTACCCCGAGCCTATTGTTATTAAGGCTCTTCCGTCCTCAGATGGCCATAGGCATTTGCTATGTCCAGTTAGAGCTATGCGTATTTACAAACGTTGATCTGAGTTTATCAGAAAGGGACGAAAACGTTTCTTTCTGTCTCTGCTGCCTAATAGAAAGGACATCACGGTCCATTCTATTTCAAGGTGGATTCAATTGACTATTCGTACTGCTTATGAAAAATTATCTTCTCAGCAGTCTGTGCTTAAGATCTCGGCGCATGAAGTGAGGGTGCTGTCTACATCTTGGGCTTATGCTAATATTATTGCTATTATCGATTTGATGAAGGCTGCATACTGGTCTCAGCCTTTTACGTTCACAAATTTTTACCTTAGAAATATTGAGTCTATTTCTGGCGACCTGCGTTGTTTAGGTCCGTTATCTGTTGCTCAGAATGTTGTCCACTAAACAGTTGCAACTATAGTTATGCAGGCTTTCTGTTCCAGCAGTGACTCTGTCCTGCTGCCCTCTTCGTTCTGGGCTGATTGACCCAGAGCAAGGAGAGGGGGGATGGTGTTCCCTTATATCACCTGCTTTATAGTGAAAAGCAAGGGAATACCTCCTCTGGAGTCAGTAATTCTGAGTCGGGGCTGGGATGATTGTAAAGTGTAAAGCTAATGTTTATCTCATTTGTGTAATTTTTTTTAAAGTGTAGCTCAAGTGTGAAACATTTGTATATGTCACGTGTCATACGAGCGTTAATATACAATCCTCGGACACTTTTAAATGAGTATAAAGAGTCTCATTCTCTGGACTATCTTTATTTATTGGCTTTCCTTTTAAAATATTAGTATAATGGGTTATACTGGATGTTAATAGAGATCATTGATGTTTTTGTGCTCAATTACGGATTGGTAATGTGTCTTTCTTATTTTGTATAAACCAGAAAGATACATGTAAATCCTAGTTCTCCTTTTCTCCTTGAGGGGATAATTCTGTTTATATGTAATTGAGCCTATTGGATTTTCCTTTATGTCCTAGGCCCTCCAGCGTTTTTTCTATTCAGCTAAGCCTGGGTCATTGGTACAGTATAAAAATGTTAAAAAATTTATAGTAATTTATATATTTTTTATACTTACCAATGACCCAGACGGGGATGACCCTCCCATGAGTTGGGAACTCATACCTCCCCGCTGATTACATAACACTTACCAGGCACTGGTTGTAAGAATGAAGATTTAGCGCCAATTCCTTGACACTGCGTATGCGCAGTGGACAAAAGAATGGAGGACCATATAGGACATTGATTTTTGGGATTTTGATGCAAATTTTGGGGGATTTGGGGGGCAAAATTTGTGTTTGGCCCTGGATATTATTGAGTTAGCACCAGCTAAGTCTGGGTCATTGGTAAGTATAAAAAATATATAAATTACTATAAATTTTTTAACTTTTTTAATTGTTTTTCTTCAAATTAAACAGCTTTAGAGATGTTTTTCACTTCTAACGATCACAGGATTTACAATGGAGATAAACATCTCCTGTTGAGTTAGACATTTGGGAATTTGACTAAGTCAAATTCCCGAATGTCTAACTCAACAGGAGATGTTTATCTCCCAATTGTAAACTGCAAAAAAAACTGACTTCTTGTTTCATTTTAATTTCAGGGCAATTTTCCTACTCTCTGCCAACAAGCCAATCTTGAGGATTCTGGTACTTGGTCATCATTTTCTCGCAGCAGTCAGTGTGAACAAGAATTTCCATTAGCCATTGAGAAGAAAACAACTAGTTTTCAACAAGTTCTTCTAATACAGGCCTTAAGACCTGACAGATTGCAGAGTGCAATGAGCCAGTTTGCATGTAAATCATTAGGTGTGTATCATGGTTGAAACGTCTGAGTCTGAATAACAAACAGCTGTCCTTTTTTCTCATGAGTGCAATCAAATTTTTTAAACCCTCTGAGGCATTTTATCACTTTACAATCTTTGTAGTATCCATACGGTTCCCCAAATATTTATTTGTGAAGAAGTATTTATTTTAGTTATGTATAAGCAGCCAAAACTTGACTAGGAATCAACCTCCCATTCTAGACATAAAAATTTGGTTGTAGTAGAATAGCAGGAAATTGCCTGGCTCTTAGAGTTATGAGGTTATGGGGAGACTCCGGCAGTGTCTGTGTTGTGTCCAATTTTGTAACAATTAATGTTTAGGTAATTATCTCAAATTCCAGTGAGCACAGGGCATAGATATTGCATACTGGTATATAGGTTGTGGGTGGCCATCAAAACAGTATTCAACCCTAATACTGTGACTTTTTTCTCAATGGGGCCATCAAAACAGTATCCAACTCTTACACTGTGACTTTTTTTTTGCAATTTCACCTAAAATTTTCAGCTCTAACTTAGACAATTTCTGGTTATAAGAATTTGTGTTTAGATCAGCTTTTGTGCAGATTGTAGAGTCGTGACTTCTCATTACTGTATATTTTTTTTAATTTGAATAACATCTTTAGGTACTAAATTGACTGTAAGTGGAAATTTAACTGAAATTATATTTTTATACTGTAAACCAATGGCCCAGACTTGGCTGGTTTTAACTCCAAAATATCCAGGGCCAAACACAAATTTTGCCCCCCAAATCCCCAACATTTCCATCCAAAACAAAAAAATAAATGGCCTATATGGTCCTCCATACTTTTGACCACTGCGCATATGCAGTGTCCAGGAAGTACCGAAATTGGCGCCAAGTCTCATTCTTTGTTTGGCCCTCTGTCAGATAACAGCAGACTGACTTTTGTGTTTGTAAATCTCAGTTTTTCTGATGCCAGACACAAAGCAGTGGTGATTTTGGTGGATCCAAGGATGCATTAGGATGATGAGAGGAAAAAACTTGTTTGATGTGTTCAGGGCGGTAACTTATAATTTTTATTTAAAATTATTTCATGTTTCCTCCCTCTCCTTCCTTGAACCCCCCCCTCCCCCCCCCCCCCCCCCCCCCCCCCCCCCCCCCCCCGTTAAACTCCCATGCTTTTTGGACCTTTATTGAATTTTTTTTTTCTATAACCCCCCCCCCCCCATGCAAACAAAGTTTGGGGGGGGGGGGGGTATATAGGAATCACCCTGTACATCCGTCCATCCATCCATCCATCCATCCATCCATCTGTCTATCTGTCCGTCTGTCCATCCTTATAAGCGCAACTCCTCCTAAACTGATTGAAGAATTTTCATGAAACTTTACACAATTGAAGAACTCCATATGAAGATATGCATGAAGCAGTATAATTCCGTTCTGACATGTGCGGGGGGTATCACTTGTGAGCTTGCTCACAGTACCTCTAGTTTAAATTTCTTGGGAGTTTACCTTGTTTACAGAATGTTTATTCTTGTGTATCCCCATGGTTACGTCCTCACCCTAGGGTATTTTGGCATTTTGGTCATGCATCTGCCATCTGATGTATCGCAGTTTCTTCTGACGAAGATCCTGCCTTACATCAGATAGCTTGAAATCTGTTACTGACTTTTACCTCTATTATGCTCCTGTTTGCAGAAAATTAACAAGATTTCTGGAAAATTGGATCACAATTACAGAAAACCAGTGGGTCAGAGGGGTTATCTCGGACGGCCTGAGGCTATCATTCCAATAAAAGCCTCTGTTAACACAAAGTCCACGCTGGACTCAGCTTCCGACCAACCCTCTAAAAAGAGATTCACTTCTATCGGAGGTAAAATCTCTTTTAGAGAAAAATGCAATAGAGGTTGTAGAAAACTAGGAATTACTAGGTTTCTACAGTCACCTGTTTTTGGTACCAAAGCCAGATGGCTCGTTCTGTCCAGTAATAGATATAAGCTGGATAAACAAATTGATTGTGGCTCCAAAGTTTTATATGGAGACTGTTCGATCTGTAAGGGCGAGCATTCGGTTGAACGACTATGTAACAAGCATAAAAGCATAGATCTAAAGGATGCATACTTTCATGTTATGATGAATCCAGCATTCAGAAAGTACCAACGGTTCGCCGTTCTGGGGGTTGTTTATCAGTTCCGAGTGATGTGCTTCGGACTCAATCTAGCACCCTGGGCATTCACTCGAATAATGAACTCGGTAATGGCGTATTTCCGGGCTCATTCGTCTGCAGTAATGTCAGCCCATTTGGACAACATTCTTCTGAGATACGGCAACAAAACAGTTCTTCAGATGTTCAGAGTCTGCTGTTATTGCTCCGACGTCTTGGTTTTATTGTAAACGAAAAGAAGTCGGATCTAGCTCCGTCCTTGTCGTTCATTCACTTGGGAATGAGCTTCGAGACTCACATCAATCTCGTTCATCTGCCGTTTCGCAGAGCGAAATTTGTCAGTTATTATGCTCGCTTTTGTCTACACTCAGACGTATTAACAGCGAGTGAATTCATGTGACTGATGGGGCTGTGCAGAGTGGCTGCAGACCTCATTCCGATGGGCCGCGCTTACACACACGTCCACTCCAGATATTTTTTACTCAAACATGGAGTGTGAAAATGCATTCTCTCAAAACAAATATTGTCCTAATGGACCAAGTAAAACAAAAGATTCAGATTTTGGCAGACTTTAAGTGGTTAACTCAGGGAGTTCCGCTGCAGCTGCCAGATCCGGCTTTTACAATGATGACGGACGCGAGTCAGGTCAGCTGGGGTGCGACCCTGAGCCCAACAGACTCGAAGTGCCAGGGTCTTTGGGACCCTGTGTTCCGGGAAAAACACATAAACATCAAAGAAATGATGTCAATATGGTTAGCGCTACGTCATTGGATGAACATAATTCAGAATTCACATGTTCAAATACTGTCGGACAACTCGACAGTAGTAGCATATATAAGGAACCAGGGAGGCAGTCATTCGATTCCATTATTTGAACTAACGGAAAGAATTCTTCTGTATGTCTTGGAACATCAGGTTCATCTATCAGTCTGTCATATACCGGGTCATCTGAACATTCTAGCAGACTCACTCTCTCGGAAAGGTCGCATGTTGCCTTCAGAATGGACTCTCAACAAGCGAGTGTTCAGGCAGATTTGCTACCAATGGTATCGACCAATGATAGACAGGTTTGCGACACATCGCAACAATCAATTGCAGACGTATGTGTCGCCATGCCCAGATCCTTGAACGTACGCAGTAGACACTCTCTCAATCTCATGGGACGGAATGATAGGATATGCATATCCTCCAACTCTGTTGATTCAACAGATCTTGTTAAAGATCAAGCAATCGCAGTGCAAGATACTGCTGGTAGCATCTCACCATGGATAAATCTTCTCAGGTGTCTGTTATGGGACTTTCCCCGGAAGCTTCCTCCACGAGAGGACCATCTTTTTCAGAGGAAATCTCGCACACTGCATCACAACCCGCAAGGTCTCAACCATCAAGTATTTCTGTTGTGCGGTCCTTCGTGCACGGGAAGTGCTTTATAGGACGAGCAGTGGATGCAATTTCTAACTGTAGGAGGGCCTCCTCTTTGCTGAATTATGTTGCAAAGTGGAAGGTTTTCTTTCGTTGATGTAAGGATCAGTCGATAGACGTTTATGATCCCGACATTGCAAACTTTCTGGTCTACTTGTTTGACGTTCTCAAACTGCAGCCAGTCACTATTAAGGGTTATAGGTCTATGCTATCGGACACTTATGCTCATCATGATAGCTTAGAAATCGGATCTAATGTTTCTTTGTCTAAGATGGTTAAAAACGTTTCGATCAATAGGCCTAGAACCCTTAGGTTAATTCCTAAGTGGAATTTAGCTTGGATTCTGTTGAAGCTTAAAGAAGCTCCATTTGAACCGTTGGATGCTGTAGAGTTCAAATTCTTGACATGTAAAACAGCTTTTCTCTTAGCCTTTGCTTCCGCAAGAAGAGTTAGTGAACTCCATGCTTTATCTATTGATGATTCTCACTATCGTAGTGTTGGTAATACCATTATTTTAACTACTCAGGTGTGATTTTTGGCTAAGAACCAGTCTCATGTCCTGAGCCTATTATCATTAAGGCTCTTCCGTCTATGGATGGCTGTAGAACCTTGCTGTGTCCAGTAAGAGCTATGTGCATATATAAACGCAGATCAGAGTTTATCAAAAAAGCAAGAAAACACTTCTTTTTATCATTAATTCCCAAAGGAAGGGAGATTTCTGTTCATTCTATTGCTAGATGGATTCAGTTAGCAATTCGTACTGCTATGAAAGTTTATCTTCTAATCAGCAGTCGGTAGTTAAGATTTCAGTGCATGAAGTTAGAGCACTGTCCACATTCTGGGCGTATTCTAACAGTATTGCCATTACTGATCTTATGAAAGCTGTATACTTGACACAGCCTTCTACATTTACCAAGTTTTACCTTAGAAATATTGAGTCTATTTCAGGCGACCATAGATGTTTATGTCTGTTACCTGTTGCTCAAAAAGTCGTCCACTAAACGATTACAGCTATAGTTATGTAGGTTTTTGCTGTTCCAGCACTGACTCTGTCCTGCTGCCCTCTTCATTCTGTGGTGATTTGACCCAGAGCAAGGGGAAGGGGGAGGGGGGACGGTTTTCCCTTATATCACCGGCTTCATAGTGAAAAGCAAGGGAATACCCCTTCCGGTGTCAGTAATTCTGAGTCGGTGCTGGAATGGTTTTAAAATGTTAAGCAAATATATATCTCATTTATGTAATATTTTTAAAGTGTAGCTCACTGTGAAGCATTTGTATATGTCACGTTCATACGGGCATTAATATACAATCCTCAGATACTTTTAAATGAGCATAAAGAGTCTCATTCTCTGGACTATCTTTACTTATTGGCTTCCCTTTATTAAATTAGTATATGTCTTTCTTATTTACTTGAAATAAGAAAGACACAACACCAACAATATAATTGAGCATTATAACATATATAATTCTCTATTTACAGCAGTTTTTTTGAGACGAGTTGTGGAGTTGCTTTTCTTCTTTAAGGAGGCACTCCACTGGTTTAGCCTATGCGGCTAACTGGAAGATCTTCTGTCAATGGTGTGCAGATCACTCTGTTGCTTCTGTCACTCCTTTGATCACACAGGTTGCGGAGTTTCTGGTATATGTTTGATTCTATGGGTCTTCAGCCTGCTTCCATCAATGGGTACAGGTCCATGCTTTGGAGACCTTTTCGTATTCGTTTTCTCACATACAAGACGGCTTTTCTGATGGCTTTTGCCTAAGCCAGACGGGTTAGTGAGCTTCACGCCCTCTCGGTTGACACAGCCTTTTTCTGGAGCTCTCCCACCAGTGTTATGTTTACCAGTCATTGCTCCTTTCTGGCCGAGAATCAGATACTGGAAACTACTCCGCCTTCTATCTGTATCGGGACTCTTCCTTCTGTTGACGGTAAACACCCTTTGCTCTGTTCATTTGGAAGGGTAGGATCGATTTTCTGTCTCTTATTCCTGGTCGGCAAGATCTCTCCTGAATCCATTTCTCGATGGATTTGTCTTGCTATTCGTGCTGCTTCCGCTCGTCTAGCGACTGGCGATTGTATTACCAATCATTTTTCTGCCACGAGGTGCGTGCATTGTCTACCTCTTGGGGCTTATACTAACTCAGTCATGTTGTTGGATGTTATGCTGGCAGCCTACTGGAGAAATGCTACTTTCTCCACTTATCTGCGACAGTTGCCGGAGCAGGCAGAGGACCTTTTCTTTACTCTTTCTTCTGCTCAGGCTGTTGTCTATCCCAGCCATTCGCCTTCTTACAAGGTCAGTTCCAGCTCTGTGCTGTTACTGCCCTTTCTGTCGGTGCGTCACACATAACCATACGCCTCATCTCTCATTGTCTTTTACTAATGTTTGTGATGCTATGGTTTGATAGGCCTAGGGACCTCTTCCTCTGTCCACGGTTCCAGTGCAATTGGGTTATGTGTGGGTTGGTTATGTGATTCCCTCCATCCTATTGTCTATTCAGCCTGTAGTAAACAATTGTAAGGTAGGTTGATAAGAAATTTAAATTTTATAGTAAATTTCCTTTCTTATTATACCTACCGAAATTGTTTACATGGAGGCCCTCCCATCTTCGTATTCGGGTAAGAACCATTCCTCCCCGCTGATCACATAACTCATATGTTGGCGGACTCAAAAGAATGATTTGATGACTGCTTTGCACTTTGGTTAACGGAAGTCGTGGAATTGTACTAAGAGAAGAACATCCCCTACTGCTCAACCCTGTTTTGGCTTATTTTTTCATGGTGTTTTTGCATCACTTTTCTTTCCCAAATCTCTTTGGAAAGATCAAATAGAGAGTATATTTTCCGAGTTAGGGTCTTCGACGTTAGTGCAAGCCTGCAGTAAACAATTGCGGTAGGTATTATAAGAAAGAAAATTTACTATAAAATTTAAATTTCTCATTTCTCGTAAATGAGAAAGACATATATAATTCCTTTCTCTCCTATTCTCCTGTAGGAGCTATCCTTTTAGAAGTGATTGAGTAATTGGATTTTCTTTATGTCTTAGACCCTCCAGCCTTTTTACGATTCAGCTAGTCTGGACCATTGGTTGTTGTATAAAAATATTATAAATTCAAAGTAATTTGTATATTTTTTATACTTACCAATGGCACAGATGGGGATGTCCCTCCCACGAGTGGGCACTCGTATCTCCCCGCGGCTGACTACATTTAACAGGCAAATTCTAGAAAGAATAATGGTTGGCGCCAATTTCGGTGTCTTCCTGGATACTGAGCATGCGCAGTTCGAAAAAATATGGAGGGCCAGTTAGGACATAATTTTTTTGGTTTTGCATGCAAATTTTGGGGATTGGGGGGGGGGGGGGGCAAAATTTGTGTTTGGCCCTGGATATTTTTTAGTTAGCACCAGCTAGTCTGGGCCATTGGTAAGTATAAAAAATATACAAATTACTTTGAATTTATAATATTTTTATACTGTACCAATGACCCAGACATAGCTGGTGCTAACTCTTAAAATATAGGGCCAAACACAAATTTTGCCCCCCAATCCCCAAAATTTGCATCTAAAACCAAAGAAAACATGTCCTGAATGGCCCTCCACACTTCACCTCTACTGCGCATGCGCAGTGTCAAGGACGTTCCGAAATTGGCGCCATTAATCATTCTTAGTTTGGCCCTTCATCAGTTAACATCTGACTGATCTTTGTGCTTGTAAATCTCAGTTTAAATGATGCCAGACACATAAATATTAGTGAAATGGTGATTCTAAGGAGGATATAGAAGGAGGAGAGGAAAAATGTGTGACAGAAAATTATCAGGGCTGTAACTTAAAATTTTTTAATGAAATTATGTTAAGTTACCTATTTTCGAGGCAGCAGCCATTTTGTTGTCATTCTTGTTATCAAGTTACACTGATTTTTCAGTGTTTTCCTCTCTCCCTTTCCTTTAAGTCCCCTCTTGCTATTCTCCCATGCTTTTGGCATATTTTCTGTAATTATTATTACTAAAATTTCTTGGGAGTTTTAGCTGAATAACAGAATGAATTCTGTTCTTTTCCCCATGTTTACGTCTTCACCTATGGGTGGTTAGGCATTGTGTTCTGCATCTACCATCTGATGTTCTGCAGTTTCTTCCCTGGAAGTCTCTGTTTTGCATCAGATAGTGTGTTATTGGTAACTGATTTCGGGCCTGGGTGCCTGGAGTCTTATTTTAGTGTTTTTACACTTATTGTTTACATTTACAACAGCCCTCTGTGTGAGGGGGGATTTCTTGAAAATAATATCTTGATGTTAATTTAATCTTAACTAGATACATTATTATTGTTCGTAAGTGTTGCATAAATTGTTTAAAATATTTTTAAAATTTTTGTCCACACTTAGGCTTGGGATCCACTGGGGCTCAACGTTACTTTTCAGAAACTTGGGCTGTTCTGAAAAAATATTTTTTCAAAATATTTTGATTTCAATTATTTTTTCTATGTTAATGGATCATATTTTTATGTATTTTGATTGTCAGGGGTTGGTGCGAGTACCAGGACTTTGTTTTCTTTTCACATTGAAAGGATTTTGATCAATTGTAATAAGAGGAAGTCTTCCTCTGACTTTTATAATCATTCTATATGTAGTCAGTGTACTCGCACTAACTCCTGTTCTGTATGTGATGATTTCGATGACAACATGGGAAGCCTATGTCACGGTATGTTAGTGGGGAATTGGACACTCCGGTCCTTTCCCCGCAGGGTCACTCTACTTTATCAATTTCTATTTCAGACGATCAAGATTAGGGTGATGTATCCGTGATGTCTTCCAACAGTGTGCCTCCATCGTCACAATTAATGAAGGGCTAGCGGAAAAGTGCTCATATAAATACGCCAATTGCCTAAGAGGACCCTAGTAGGTTCGACGGCCTTTGACGTCCGCTAGCTCGCCCGGTGTAGCGTCCATTCATCGAATGGTTCGGCAGCTGGGTTCGTCCGTTGCGGTCTAGAAGGAGTTTTGGGGTGATGCGAGGACTATAAATCAACCAAATGCACACCCAATGACGGCGGATTAGAGGGAAAACGGAGGAAGCCTTTTAGTCTGGTTCCTAACTCGTTCAGGTCCATCCGGACGGCAAGCGAGAGAGGCCCCTCTCTCGTACAACAACATCTGGCCCCAGATGTTGTGGTACAAAATGTTTCGCATTCGGAGCATACGTCCGCCGCTCGGGACGCTCCGACATATAGTCAGTCCGGAGAGACTGTAAATAAGGCTTCCTCATTCTCATGGTAGCGCACACGACCGCTCTTGGCTACGTGACCTCGGATTTCCAGTCAGCTTCGCCAGTCAGAGAATCATCGGCGACCAGGTCACACCATCCAGTAGCCAGGGACACGAGGCCTGCAGACTCCGGACGTTCGCATAGGAAAGTGTGCGGGAGTCAACGTACACGGAGCTTCCGGCGGCAATGCATCGTAAGACCGCTACTGCACAGGCCTCGGGGACGGACGTGCTATCCTAAATAGCACAGCTTATCGCAGCATCCCAGCAACAACTGAATCTGTCGCATAACGTATTATCCGACGATGCTGGGTCGGGACGCTCCGCGGAAGCGGGTACGGACGTCCGAAAATTTCATCCGGTCCGACGGGATACCGAAAGGGATTCGGAGGATTTCGAGCTTTCCCTTTCGGAACAACATATGCTGTTGTGTATGTCATCTGACTTGATCTTCTACAGGTTCTTTCGTCGGACCAGAATGCTGCGATGCCGGATAAGAAACTGATAGCGTCGGTGGACTTAGAAATTTTTGGTTCGGTTCAGGGACATCGTCCCTCAGTTCCGACATAGTCCAATAATGTCACACAAACTTTCGAATTATTGAACGACGCTATATATTTATTATTATATGCTTGCTATTACCAAGCATTTCTGGTTTCTTGTTCGCAAGTTACGGAGATGTCTTTCAAAAGTGTGCCTCTGTCGTCATAGTTAATGAAGAGCTAGCGGCAATAAGTGCTCATGGAATATGTCTATCGCCTAAGAGGTCCCTTGTAGGATCGACGGAGTGACATTCGCTAGCTCACCCGGTGTAGCGTACATTCATCGAATGGTTCGGCTGCCGGGTTCGTCCGTTGCGGTCTAGGAAGGAGATTTGGGTGATGCGAGCACTATAATAACTTTAGTACTCACCCAGTGACGGCGGATTGAGGACAGATCGGAGGAAGCCTGTTGTCCGGTTCCTGGCTCATCCAGGTCCGTCCGGGCTGTGAGCGAGAGAGGTCCCTCTCTCGTCCAACAACATAGGGGACTGCATGTTGTGGTTCAGATATTTTACATTCGGAGCATATGTCCGCCGCTCGGGACGCTCCGTTATATTGACAGTCCGAGATACTGTCGATAATGCTTCCTCATCCTCACAGCAGTGCACACGACCGCACATTGGCTACGTGACCTCGAGTATCTGACCAGTTTCTTCATTCAGTGATTCCACGGCGAACAGGTCACGCCATCCGGTAGCCAAGGGAAACGAGGCCTATACACTCCGTTCGCTCGCATAATAGTAGTATGCACGGGGTAACGATCACGGAGCTTCCAGCGGCAATGCATCGTAAGATCACTTCTCCACAGGCCTCAGTGACGGACGTGCTATCCAAGTTAGCACAGTTTTTTGCAGCATCCCAGCAATCGACAGTTTCTCGGTCGGATCAGGAATTATCCGACGGCGCTGGGTCGGTGGGGTCCGCGGTTGCATTAGGTTCGGTCGACCGAACGCTTTATAGGGTCCGACAGGATGGCGAAAGGGATTCGGACGATTTCGAGTTTTCACTTTCGGAACATCGGAAGCTGCCATACATTTCTTCCGGCATTATCTTCCAGTGGTTGTTCCTTCGGACTACATTGCTGCGATGTTGGATAAGAGACTTATAGCGTCATTGGACATGGAATTTTGGATCGGTTCAGGGACATTGTCCCTGACTTACCGACACAGTCCAATAATGTCATTAGAACATGTGTATTATTTATCGACGCTATATATATATATAAGCTTGCTACCAAGCATGATAATTTAGTTTCTTGTCCGCAATGCTCAATTCTGTCTTTTATCATTTATAGGAATAATTTATTTTGGCAGATCAGGGCATACCGAGAGTTCATATGCGTCTAGACGGCGTGGTTAAAGACTGTAAATTATCTTTTTCGCCGTTTATGTCTTTTCCAACCACAATGTTGGAAACGACAATGATGTCTAATAGACTTAACTTAGATGCTTTATCATACGTAATCCACCTTACTGAGGCGTTATCATTACGTCTTCAAGAGAAAGAATTCCGGGATATGATCCTCAATGTGATTTCTTTTGAGGGCAGTAGTTTGTTCACGTATAACTCCGCCCTTCAGTGGCTACCTGGAGTTGGTTAGACGTGACGCAGCCCTAGCTACATCCACGCACGTGGATAGTAAGGTGAAGAACTTTCTCAGAGTCGCTTCGGTCTCGGAGAAGCTTCTCTTCGACGGCAACTTTTCAGCAATCCATGAATTGCTCGATTTACACGTTCTCTTGTCTATCTAGTGTAGCAAGACATTCAGACTGGGGCAAACATTCGGTGGTTGACTCAGAGAATGCCACTGCAGTTGCCGGATCCGAGTTTTATAATTATGACGGTTGCCAGTCAAACAGGTTGGGATGCAATATTGATCCCAACGAAGTGCCAGGGTCTTTGGGTTCCGCAGTCTCTAGGCAAGCACTTATCTTCCACGGAATAATGTTTTTTAGGCTTGCTTTATGTCATTGGATGAACATTATTCAGAAACGCATGTCCAGATCCTGTCCGATAATACGACAGTAGTGGCGTATCTCCGGAACCAGGGAGGCACTCATTCGTTTCCGTTATTCAATTTAATGGAAAGAATCCTTCTGTTTGTTATAGTACACCAAGTTCTGCTTCGGTCCGTCATATTCCGGGTCGTCTGATTGTATTACCGGACTCCCTTTCACTTATGGGTCGCTTGTTGCCGTCAGAATGGACTCTCAACAAACAAGTATTCAATCGGATTTGCTATCAATGGGAGCGCCCAATGATAATTTATTTACGACACAACTTGCTAATCAATTGCAGACGTATGTGTTTACATGTCCGGATCTCTGAGCTTATGTTGTTAACGCTCTATTGATCTAATAGGACGGAATGATAGGATATGCGTATCCTCCTGCGCTGTTGTTTCAGCAAGTATTGCTAAGATAAACAACCACAATACATTTCTGTTGATAGCATCTCTGTCTTCACAGAGACCGTGGGTAAATTTACTCTGAGGTCTACTGTGGGACTTAACGAGAAAACTTCCTCCATGAGAGGATCTTTTTTCGCTGGGAAAAATCGTGTCATCTTCATCACAACCCGCAAGGTCTCAACCTTCACGTATTCCGTTGTGTGGTCCTTATTGCATTGTAAGCATTGTACTGGACGAGCTTTGGACGCGATTTCTTACTGTAGGAGAACCTCTTCTTCGCTTTACTATGCGGCTAAAGTGGAGGCTCTTCCGTCATTGGTGTAGGGATCACTATGTTGATATTGTTGATCCCTCCATACTAGTCATTGCAACTTTCTAGTATACTTGTTTGACAAGATCTACTGCAGCCTGTTACTATTAGGGTTATAGGTTTATGTTATCTCATATCTATGCACTCTATGATAGTTTACAATTGAGTCTTATGTCTCTTTATCTAAGTCAGTTAGTAACTTTTCGATAAATAGACTTAGAATCATTAGATTAAATTTCTATACGGAATTTAACGTCGGTTCTTATTTAGCTAAGTAATCATTTGAGCCTCTGGAAACAGTAGTTTTCAAATTCTGACCTTTTAGACAGTAATTCTGTTGGCTTCTCTTTTACTGAAGAGCCAGTGAGCTTCATGCGCTATCGGTGGATGATTCTCACTTTCGTAGTTTCGGAATCACTACCTCCTTTACTATTTAGGTTGGATTTTTGCATAAGAGTCAGGCTCCTTATAAATATCCGGAACCTATTGTTATTAAGGTCCTTCCGTTTTCGTACGGGCATAGGCCTTTACTCTGTCCGGTTAGAGTTTACGTATTTATAAACAGATATCTGTTTATTACTACGGGCGTATGCTTCTTCTGTCTTTGATGCCTAATAGAAGGACGTTTCGCTCCATTCTATTGCTAATGGATTCAATTAACTATCGATACTGCTTATGGTATATCATTGACTCAGCAGTTGTGCTTGAGATTTCGGCTCATGAAGTAAGAGTTCTTCTACATCTTGGGCTTACATTAATAGTGTCGCTATTATAGATTTTTGAAGGCTGCTCATTGCGCTCAGCCATCCACATTCATGAATTTTTATCTCAGAAATATCGAGTCCTTTTCTGGAGGCCTCTATTGTTAGGTCTATTATCTACTGCTCAGAATGTCATTCACTTAACAGTTGCTACTATAGCTAGGTAGGCTGTCTGTTTTGGCAGTGACTCCGTTCTGCTGCCCTCTTCGCTCTGGGCTATTTGACCCAGGGCAAGAAAAAGGGGGGGGGGGAGGGTGTTCCCTTGGGTCACCTGTTTTACTATGAAAACAAGGGGATACCTCCTCCGGAGTTAGTAATTAAGTATACACGGAGTGTATTCTTATTGTTATTGTAAAATCATCATTTTTCTTATTATTATTATTATTATTCCACCGAATTTGCAAGCTGTTCTCAGAAACTATACACAGCAGGATGATGAAATTTGGACAGGTGAACAAGCTCACAGTCCTACAATGCCTCGTCTAGGTCATTTTCCATGAATTTCGTTGGTAACCATGGAAACGGCAAAAAATAGGTGGTTTGGGAATACATTAATAACATCTTAACTCAGACGAATTTTTTTCTGAAAAGTGTGGGAGGTGTTAGAAAAATGATGGGTCTCCATGACAACGAAAAAAAAAAATTTTACGGGGTCGCAGGATTAAGGTGAAAACGAGGCTCGAAATTCAGATTTGTTAAAAAACCTACTTTCTAAGCACATTTTTCTTAATAACTTGGCAGTCAAAAGGTCTATAGGGTTGAAATTAACAAAGGTTGCGAAGCAAGGGAGTCTGCACATTTTGGGATAAAAATGGATTTTCTGCAGGTTTTATCGCGCATTTCAGAACGAGGCTAATTTTCAAAAAAGTGGCCAGTTAAGGTTGAGGTATTTCTCTCAATATGTTCATAAGTTGTCAAGCTAGCCAACTTAAATTTTGAAAGTAAAAATAATATGTGCGGTGGCCTATGTGGTGATGACCACTACGACAGAAAATGCTAATGGAACGGAGTGTATACTTTTTATGACCTGCCGGCAGTCATAACCGCGCCCATCTAGTTCTGAGCTGTTATTGGGATGTTTTTTTAGTGAGAAGTTTATGTTTTAAAAATTCACTCAGGTCTTAGTTTTTAGTTTTTAAAGTATAGCTTTTGAATATAGCACGTGTCAACGGACGTTATTATACAATCCTCAGACACTTTTAAGAAGTATAAAGAGTCTCTATTCTCTAGACTTACTTTATTTATTGGCTTACTTTAAAAATTATTAGTATAAGGATTATACTAGATATTATAGAGTACATGGATGTATGATGCTCAATTTGGAAGGTGTTGTATCTTTCTAATTTATCATAAATATTAAAGATACATGTAAGGCCTAATACTTCTTTTTCCATAGAGGGGATGACTCTATTTTATATATTGAGCGTATTCCAACTTGCTCTATGTCCTTGGCCCTCCAGCCTTTTTACTATTCAGCTATGTCTGGGTCATTGGTACAGTATAAAAATGTTAAAAAATTTATAGTAATTTATATATTTTTTATACTTACCAATGACCCAGACGGGGATGGCCCTCCCAGGAGTTGAGAACTCATACCTCCCCGCTGAGTACATAGCACTTACCAGGCACTGGTTATAAGAATGATTAATGGCGCCAATTTCGGAACGTCCTTGACACTGCGCATGCGCAGTAGAGGTGAAGTGTGGAGGGCCATTCAGGACATGTTTTCTTTGGTTTTAGATGCAAATTTTGGGGATTGGGGGGCAAAATTTGTGTTTGGCCCTATATTTTAAGAGTTAGCACCAGCTATGTCTGGGTCATTGGTAAGTATAAAAAATATATAAATTACTATAAATTTTTTAACTTTTAGCTCAACTTGACAAAGTCAAGCAGAGCTTTTGCCATCACTTCTCGTCCGTCGGCGTACGTACGTTAGTATGTACGTCCACAATTTCCTTTGGCACACCTCACAGGTCGCATTTATGATCAGATCACTTTGAAACTTGGTATGCTTGTTTAGGGTGACCTCTAGATGGGAGCTATCGATTTTCTTCCATTTCTGTCAAAAAATGTTGCCACGGCCAACATTCTTAGAACTTAGTTTAGTCAGACCTCAATATTTCCCTTTGGCACACCCTACAGGGCACATTTATAATCGGATTGCTTTGAAACCTGGTATGCTTGTTTGGGGAGACCTCTAGATGGGAGCTATCGATTTTCTTCAATTTCTGCCAAAAAATGTTGCCATGGCCAACGTTCTTAGAACTTAGTTTAGTCAGAAGACCTCAATATTTCCCTTTGGAACACCCTACAGGGCACATTTATGATCGGATTGCTTTGAAACCTGGCATGCTTGTTTGGGGAGACCTCTAGATGGGAGCTATCGATCTTTTTCCATTTCTGTCAAAAAATGTTGCCACGGCCAACATTCTTAGAACCTAGTTTAATCAGACCTCAATATTTCCCTTTGGCACACCCTACAGGGTACATTTATGATCGGATTGCTTTGAAACCTGGCATGCTTGTTTGGGGTGACCTCTAGAAGGGAGCTGTCGATTTTCTTCCATTTCCGTCAAAAAATGTTGTGACTGCCAACGTTCTTAGAACTTAGTTTAGTCAGACCTCAATATTTCCATTTGGCACACCCTACAGGGCACATTTATGATCGGATTGCTTTGAAACCTGGCATGCTTCTTTGGGGTTACCTCTAGATGGGAGCTGTCAATTTTCTTCAATTTCCATCAAAAAATGTTGCCACTGGCAATGACCTTCAATGAACTTTGTAAAAACTTAGTGCAATTATGCATCAATATTTCCCTTTGACACACCTTGCAGGGCACATTTATGATTGGATCGCTTACAAACTTGGTGAGCTTGTGTGGGGTGACATCTATATGGGAGCTGTCAATTTTCTTCCATTTCTGTCAAAAAATGTTGCCGCTGACCTTTGAACTTAGACCTCAATATTTCCCTTTAACACGGCCTTCAGGGCACATTTATGATTGGATCACTTTGAAACTTGGTATGTGTGTTCCGTGTGACCTCTAGATGTGAGCTATTGCTTTTTTTCATTTCCATAAAAATTTATTGTCGTTATCACCAACCTTTGAACTTACTGCATTTGTGCATCAACTTATCCCTTTTGCACTCTCTGCAGGGTATATTTATGAATTTCCATAAAAAAAACCCATTGCCACAAGCAATGACCTTCTACTTAGTGCATTTGGCATGCCTCAGAGGACACACTCATTATCAGGTTGTTTTGAATCTTTGTATGCTTATGCAGGGTGACAAAGATAGGAGCTATTGATTTTCTTTTCATTTCCATCAAAAATTGTTGCTGTTAGCAACAATCTTTAAATTTATCGCATTTGTTTATCAACATTCTTTGACATGGCCTACAGGCCACATTTATCATAGGTTTGCTTTTGAACTTGGTGTGCTCATTAGGCAAGAACTTTAGATAAGAGCTGTTGATAAGCATTCATTTCTGTGAAAAAAGTTGCCATTTACAATAATCTCTGAACATACTGCATTTGTGTATCAACATTCTTCCTTTAGCCAGCCTTACAGTTTACAATTAAAAATGCATGGATTACTCCGACGTTGTGCACACACAATGCTGTTATGTTGAAATTTCATCAAATAACATTGGTACCAATGATCTTCAATTTTGCCATTTCATTTATAACTTACCAAGTTAAAGATTGTCAAGTTGAGCTGCAGTGTCATTGACACTTTCATTTAGAATAGCGTTGGCCATTTGTGGCCATAACGTTGGGTAAAGGGTTAATGCAAGTTTTGTTTCTATCGGTCTTTCCAGGTGATTGATATTGTAGACATAGGTTACTGAAGACCATTGCAGTAATATTTAACCCTAATTTTGTTAATTAGTTTACTATTATTACATATAGATTTTTGCTGGGTATTTTGGTTTTTCTTGTTATTGTGTATGTTTACAAGGATTTCAAAATTTAATGAACAAATCATGTATAGTACACAAAATCATGAAGCAAATAAGTGTTAAGATTACTCAGATTTCCTGCATGTTTATGTGCATGCAAAAACAAATTTTGTCATTTGAAGATGTTAGAAAAAAGATGTCTTATTAATGGATTTTTCAGTGATTTCATCTTTGGTAAGAGGAGATAGAAAATCGTCTTTTTGAAATCAAGAATGAGTTTATTGCTTTTCTACTCCATTGTCAAGAGGTGAAATAGGAGGAATCTTTAATAGCACCTTTTCTGCATACTGGGTAGAATTGCACAGTGAAACAGAGTGAAATATCAAATTTATAATTTTTATAAGCTCATTTATGGGTTGTATTGCAATATGATTGTCCATAAAATTTTCCTATCTGCCAAAGGATATGGTGAGGATCTTCTCTACATCTCCATTTGTTTGTCAATATGTCTGTATGACTGTACAGACATTTAGCTCTGAAATTCAATCACCAGATCTTATTGTTTAATAATAGACTATCACCAGACTTACTCTTTAAATTAACTCAGTATTTTTGTTGCATTGCCTACAAACCATACTTTTTATACCCCTCCCCTCTCTCCGCCCACTCCAAAAGAGATTTAGGGTTTTATTTCATTAAACGTATCCATTTGAGTATGTTTCCATTCATCTGGGCATCTGTCTGTTTTTCTTGTTGAAAAGGAGTTCCATTTATTCACATATTCCTTTCATTTATGGGTTTGTAGATTTCTGATTGTAGTTTTTGTCCAATTTGAGTTTTTTTTCATACCTTTTATAAATTCAGTTAGCACCACATGTTTGAGATTTGAAACATAAAATTCAGTAAGATCCCTGTACACAAATTTTCATACAGTCTGTTTTTCCCAGATGTACAAAACAGTGTCCAAACTAAATTCTGTGAGCATAATACAGTATGTCAGCAGGTCAAGATTTCATACATATTGTGAAATCAAGACTGAATTAAGACAAACAATCGAAAATAGCACTTGGGATTCAATGTTCTTGCTTTTTTTTGGACAGGTGAGACTTTACAGGAAAGTGGACAGATTTTGACCAGATCATAGTGTGGTCAGAATTCTGTATCTGTTTTAATTTTGTAATTACAGTAATGTATGTAGTTTCATTTAGCTGTTTTTATGTAAACAAGGAACAATAGTACAATGGAGTCCACTTAATTGGATATTTTTTAATTGAATAACCCTTTTATTTGAATATAACTTCAAAACACTAAACCATTTACCATACCATCAGAACAAATTTGACCTTTGAAGTGCAAATAGGTTTTTGAGTAAACTATTGTTAATTGAATAAAAAATATTGTAATATGTTGAGAAGTTGTCCTGACTATCACCCAAGTTCTCCTTATTTATGGACCTATTTGGCCTCATTACATCCAATACAGGCATTTAATCTATTACATCTTGTTTGACAGATCTCCTTGAGCTCTGTCAAACAAGATATAATAGAACAAATGATTAGTTTATCTCTAGAATATAAGAAAGTGAAAACCTGTATAATGTCTAGATGAGAACATCCTATTTTGGTCAGGTTCGGTCAACACTGAAGGCCGCAGGGGCATGTAACCTAGATTCCTTTAGCAAAGTCTACAGCTTGCATTTATGAAGAGATTTCATTGCAAATTTGTAGGATGACTCAGTATAATGTCCAGATGAGAACATCCTATTTTGGCTGTGATCGGTCATCTGTGAAGGCCACACAGGCACATGACCTAGATTTGTTTAGCAAAGTCTACGAGTTATATTTATGAAGTGATTTCATTATAACTTGGATAACTTGGTATGATGTCTAGATGAGACTGTCCTATTTTGGTCACGATTGCCTGGTCATGTGACCTAGTTTCCTTTGGCACTGTCTACCTGTTGTTTTTATGAAGGGATTTCATTGTAACCTGGTAGGATAACTTGGTATGATATCTAGATGAGACTCTCCTATTTTGGTCATGATAGGTCATCCGTGACCGCCGAACCATCACCTGACCTAGATTCGTTTAGCAAAGTCTACGAGTTATATTTATGAAGGGATTTCATTGTAACTTGGTTGGATGACTTGTTTTGAAATTACTTTCCTGTAACTTGTTAACTTTGCTTGACCTCTGTTAACTGTGAGGGCCACATTAAGCCAGGCCTCATTTCTGTTGTACAATCTACACCTCAAATTATTCTTATTGAACACATAGCATATAGGGAACAGAAATTAACATATTCTCAGTTATCACAATTCTTGTCTTATGAGCTCACCTGACTGCAAGTCAGTGGGAGCTATTGCCATCTCTTTTGTCTGGCATCTGTCATCCATTGTCCGTCGTCTATCGTCCGTCAACTTTTGCAAACTTGACTTCATCCCAACCACAAGGCCAAATTCAAACATATGTAGCACAGACCATCTATGGAGTATACTCTTTCTATTTTGTTCAAATGAAGCAGCTGCCATATTCGGGCTCTGGTTATTGCCCCAAAAGCTTGAAAACCTTTTAAAACTTTTCTTCTCACAAACCACCAGAGAGGGAATGCCTTGATATTTGGTATGGAACATCCTTTAGTGTAGAAGATTAAAGTTTGTTCAAGGGAAGTTGGTAGGTCAATCATGGGCTCTCTGTGGAGGCATATCCATTTTGGGTTCTGCCCAAAATTTCTACTTCAAGAATAGTGGGCCAATTTCAACCAAATTTGGCATGTAGTATAAGTGGGTCCTAAGTAATTGATTGATGTCCTCCAAAAAACTTTTCACAGCCCATGGCAACCCCAGGGGCTAAAAACAGAAAAAAAGTCAAAAGCTCATATATCCCAAACCACAAGGAACAGAAAACTGTTCTTTGGTATGAAGCATCCTTAGGACCGGTAGAAGGGATTGGTTAAAAAAATGTCCACCAGTTCCACCAGTTCTATCAGGGTGCCTTGTAGAGGGTATTGAAAAAATGATGAGTCAGCATTTTTGGCAGTAATATGTTTCCTAAAACAAATTGTTGAGAGTGCTTCAGACTGTTTACTATTATCAATCACTTATGTAAACAAGAGACAGGAGAATCTTCTGTCAGCTGTCAAATACATATGTTCTGTTATATTATTTTAGCTTAATGTAATGAAATTACTGTTTTAGTGGCAGAAAAAAAAATTATCTGATGCCTGTATGAATACCTTTAATTTAACCCTCTCAAGATTTTGTGTTTTCCAAATATTTTATTTTATGTTGAACCCTTTCGGTGCTCTGCACATATATGTTTTTTTCTGGTTTCTTGGGAACATTTTTCTGATTCCTGTATGAATATCTTTAATTTAACTCTCTCAAGACTTCAGTGTGGGTTCCAAAGATTTTATTGATGCATTGATCAAACCCTTTCAATGTTGTGCACATATTTTTTTCTGGTTTCTTGGAAACAAAATTGATCTGATTCCTGTATGAATATCTTTAATTTAACCCTCTCATGACTTCAGTGTGGGTTCCAAAGATTTTATTTCATGTTATACTGTTAATGAAAACCCTTTTCTGATTTCTTTAAAAATATTTTACCTCCCAAAATAAGCCTCCATAAATTCTCATTTTGTTTTGTTTGTTTTTGATGCTTTAACCATTTTCACACAGACTTGAATTTACTGGCAGTAAAATTCCTTTTCTCTAGTTTAAATTTTTCTTATTCTTTAAAACCACTGGGCCAAATTCATTCATTTATGGCACAGACCATCTTTGTAGTAAACCTTTTCTCCGTTGTTCAAATGAACCTGCTGCCATCTTCAGGCCAGTGGAATTTACTCTTCTGATTTTTTTCCCCAAAATTACTATATCCCTCGGGGTGGGGCTTAATGCTCAATAAGCCTAAAATGCTTTTAAAATCCTCTTTTTATAAGCCACTTGCAATGGTGCTTAGATTTCTTGTTTGGAACTTACTTTAGTGATGCAGATTAACTTTTTTTTCAAAGAAACTCAGTAACTCAATATTTGGGCTCCCAACTTTGGGCTACACTCAAAATTTCTATTTTCAGATCCAATGGGCAGGTGTGAACCAAATTTGTCATGTAATATATAACTGGGTCATAAGTATTTCATTTTTGCTTCAATTTTTTTTTAAGGTGGGAGTGGGGGGTGGGGGGGAGTAGAGAGAACCACAGTAGTTGAGAACAAAACAAAATTTCGTTTGGTTGTTGTTTTTTAATACTTCACAAAACGAAGCATGCTGGGAAACATTCCTAGGATCAGCAGAAATCAATGGCAAAAAGAGTTGCCTTTGGTTGTGTCATAGCAAATCAAAAAATTGCTCTTGCTGCTGATCACTTACTGATACACTTATCTCTTTTGACAACTTGAGCCAGGTGAGCGTTTTAGGCTCACTTGAGCCTCTGGTTTCATAATCCTTTCATAAACATTGAACATTATCATTTTCATCAAACACTACACACAGTCAAGTTAAGCTATATTGTCATTGACACTTTCATTTATCTTTTAGGCTTGAAGGAGTTGTCTCCACCTTCTATAAATCTGAAGAGATTATACCAACAAGAAACTTTTGCTGCAGAGCCAATATTAGTTATCATATCACCTGGTGCTGATCCATCACAGGAATTGCAAGAGTTAGCTAATGAGACAATTGGTTCAGACAAATACCATCAGGTTGCTATGGGACAGGGACAGGCAGAAGTAGCCATGCAGTTATTAAGAGAATGCTCACAGAATGGAGAATGGTTGTGTTTGAAGAATTTACATTTAGTCACAGCTTGGTTACCTGCTTTAGAAAAGGTAATTGTGTTTTATTTCTTTCAGATCCATCAGTATTATTTGTTTCAACATCTCATTCCAGGATTATGGACATTTCTTGTTTAACCATTTTGTTATGTGCCCATTTTAGAACATGGTTGCATCTTGATGTTGCTGAGAAATGCTATTATATGACTGTATTGGAACAGGTGCATCGGAGGTGGTCTGCCACATTCTTGAAGTGTATTTTGTAGTGGACTTTCACACATTATTCCTGGTCAGTTGTTAGGCTGCTGTAGAACTTAATGAGATAAGTTTGACAAACAATGTAGGTAGTGTAAATGATTGAGAAAACACCTTAATAGCATAGTTTCGTCCAGATAAATTGAAAGAAAATTAAGAACAAGCACAATTTTAGTTGATGGACCCCTGTGTGTTAAACCTGGATGTAGTTAATAAATGTTTTATAGAGGTATCATTTTGATGGGAATGTGTTTGAGGTGCTTAGAAACTAACTATATTCACTTTAGAATCATATATTAACAATGACGCTGGAAGGTGCCATATGTACATCAGAAACCGATTCTCATGGGAAAATTTCCCTTGACCACATACAGCGGAGCCCAATTAATTGGATATCTATTAACTGAATCACCCTGTTAATTGAATATAATTTTCCAACACAAAACCATTTACCATACCTCCAGTACAAATTTGACCTGTTAATTAAATACAGGTTATAGAGTAAACTCCTGTTAATTGAATAAAAAATTACTCTGACTCACCCCAGTTTTCCTTTGTTTATAGACCTATTTGGCCTCATTACATCTAATACAGGCATTTAATCCATGAGCTCTGTCAAACAAGATATAATAGAATAATGATAAGTTTTTCTCTATAATACAGGAAAGTGACACAATCCCTGTTACTTGAATACTCTTGTTAACTGAATAATTTTCATTGGCAGAGTGGCTATTCAATTAACAGGATTCCACTGTACTATCCTATTCCTGTCTAATGCGGCAGGATAAATCATAATTTGCTGCTGACTCCCTTGTGGAAACAGCTCTCTTAGCACCCAAAAGTTTATAGTACTCCTTCACTTATTTGGACTTGAATTCTTATGTGGTAAGAATTAAAAAATAAAATATGGAATAAATGTTGTGTGGCAGTTGTTCAGAGATGATGTTACCTGTACAACTTATGCTAGGTACACGAAAGAATGCTTTAATCATCACAGGTTTTCTTAAAGCTTTCTGAATCTTCAGAATTTCTTATGAGAATGGGGCAATTTTATGAAATTTGAGATATTTTTGTCATTTGACAAGGGTTTGAAATATTGGAATTTAACTTTTCATTTTTATGATTCCTTCCAATTGGTGAGCAAAGATTATGATGCACTTTCAGGGTTCATATAAGGTTTTGAAGCTCATGAATTGCATTGTTGCTTTTATTGCCTTGAACTCCTGTAACCCCTCAAAAACTATTTACAACTTTGAAAAACTTTGTGTCCTCAGAACAGGGCCCTAACATGCAATAATGAGAAACCTTGTAGATTATAGTCAAAATACCATGCAGTGTCTTTGCTGCCAGGACTTGCCCAGTCTTGTCTAGAAGTCACTACTATGGTAATAGACTAAATATTTGTAGGTAGGTGGATATTTTTCCAGGTCTTTAAGATTGTTTATTGTGGGTTAAAGACACTTTGAACAGGCAGGGTTACATCATGTCAGACACTTTTATGGGTGGAGGAAGCGAGAGTACCCAGAGAGAACAACCAAGCAGCAGTGAGCAACTGTTAGACTCACCAACCTAATAACTCTGCACAAGCAGAGTTTAACAGTTAGGAGGTCTTGAAGGCAAATGCACCATCGCTGTGAAACCGCCTTTTTACACAATGCCATCATGCTCCCACATGGGCAATCAGGATTAAGTGTCTTGCCCAAGGCCACAACACAGTTACCACTGCTCAGAACAGAGTTAGGAGCGGTTGAAGGCGAATGTACCATCGCTGTGCAGCCCACCTCGGTACACAATGCCATCACAACCGCACATGGGCTATCAGGATTAAGTGTCTTGCCCAAGGCCACAACACAGAACAGACTTTTAAGGATTAAAAACATTTTTTTTTTGTCGGCTTGAGGATGTTTTTCCAGGGTAGCCATATTGAATGTTCATCGTTTTCCTTCAATAATAACCTCAGCCTGTTTAATCATTTCTTTGAGAACTCTCTTTCCAGGAAATTTTGTGAGGTACTATTGTATCAGTGAAGGGAAGTGCAAAGAACACTTTTTTTCCAGTGGCATACAAAACACAAGTATAAAGTCTGATAATGGTAATGCATTGAACCAATAGGCTTAAATTTAGAGGTGGGTCAGTGGTGAATTTTCAAGTCGGTGTCGGTGTTTTTGAAGAAGTAAAACCGCACTTGCGGTGCAGTATAGTGGTGGAACAGGCCAAGTTCATTCATAGAATTTAGGTTGATTTTGCAAACTTGCTTACCCAGTGCAGTGTGTGAACAATGTCGAAACGTAATCAGTCTTTGACAAAAGATAAATTAATAGAACTGAAAGGAATGTTTGGCTTAATGTTGTATACTGTAAAGTTCAAATTACGCACAAATTTGTAGAGTTCAGGCTGGGTTTTAACTTCCCGTTCGGTGTTCTCCATATAATTACAACACTATTCTCCATATAATTACAACATAGTGATATTTTATTCAAATAAATCACTGTTCAGTGTTGCACCCCTATTCATTTATTACCTATTTTCGATTGTCAACAAAAGAATATTCCCATATCCATGTGCAATGTACAGACCACATGTCACTTCACTGTCTTCAGTTATCTTTGAAGATTGAAGACTTGAGCATAGACCATGCTTATGTTTCCATTGTCTATTCTGGATTACATGGAATAGTGTGACATGCGCAGTGAAGATACAGAATAGTAATCACAAGGAAACAGCAAATTGCACTTTAAATGTAAACCAGAATGGAATTTGAGGAAGTGGCGCTCGCAATTTTTGTTGTTGATGTGTTAATGACAACATGGATGCTGTTTTTGCTCATCTCAGTGCCGCATCTGTATAAAACAGCACAGCTCTCCAGCTCTCCCATGGATAGGTAGGCCAATATGACCAGATTAAAAAGAAACAAAAAATTTACAAAGAAACGCTGGACAGAGCACTCAAGTTTTATTATTATTTCGACTCCCATTTGTTCAGGGGCGTAGCCAGGTTTCTATAATTGAGTGGGCGGGGGCTAGCCATTTTTTGTGGGGGGCATACCATGATATCTGTAATGTTGTGGGGTTTCGGAGGTCCTTGCCTAGTCCAAGCTAGCACCCTCTCGTCGTTACCCCCCTCCTCCCACTTCCCTTCATGGAAGTGGGAAGAGGGGGTAACGACCAGGCCGACCAAGTCAGGATGGGGCCTCCGTCGAGAAAATTTTGCAAAGTTAAGTGCTCTAAGATCGAATCTGATGCAGTCGTAGCATGTGTAGCCCTATATTGGAGAGCATTTGGGTCAATATTTCTTTTTTATTTAGGGGGGGGGGGGGGGGCGTTAAAGCTTTAGGTTGACCTGAGTCTCCACCCCCCCCCCCCCCCCCACACCCTCATGGCTATGCCACTGGCAATGACGCCTGCTGATCCAGGAGATTGGGGACAGGTTCTCGCCATTGTGTCCATGCAACTCTGCGCGTTGACGTTATTTGAGCGAGAATTTTGAAAAACAATTTCAGTATTTGGTGTCCACTATTTGTTGGTTAGGAGTACACTGAGAACCAGCAAAGCCTGTCTGTGCACTCTCACCACAAATTTTCCGTGAACAAGAAGGTCATGAATGCACTGCCACATTGTTAAGGTTCAGTAACAATATCCGATCCCGATCTCACCAGGGGGAAGGTGGGGGAGGCAAACTCACATAGCTTGACTAGAGCGTTATAATGGGGCGGGGTGTGGTCACACCCCCACCCCCTCGACGTTCATCATTTTAGGATTTCACATCCAGATGTTATGTCCTATCACAATAATCAGGGTTTCGGGTCAAGGGGAAATTAATGAGTCAGTTATGGGCGGTCAAGGGTGATCGCTTCGCAAAAAAAAAATTAATTCCAGGGTCCAAAAAATTCATTTATTCAATGTGGGGGTGGGTCACCGAGCCTGTTGTTTAATTGACTCCATAGTTCTTTCTCTTTATTTTCATCAATTATTTGTGGGTATGCTATGTTTAAATATTTTTGCTGAATTCCATGTACAAAACATATTTGTTATTGTCTTGATTCAAACGTTTTTGGTGAAAACAACGAACAGGGAAATATTTTCCACTGTCTGTTGATAACTGCGCATGTCAGGAATAAAAGGTAAACCATCTAAACCTGCTCGCGAGGTGGTTTACTCAGAATGATTCGGAATGATATTCCAGAATGACGGTTTGCAAAGAAAACAACCAGATTAATAATCCGAGTTGTCTGCGCATGCCCGGAATAAACCATGTATTCTGGAATGGACTACGGAAACATGAGCCATGCCTACAAAGGAATCATGACCAATCAGCGGCCTGCCATAGTGTCATGACTCCAGTACAATGCAAATGAGCTACTGCAAAGTGTCTTGCTTCTGTTTTGTTTACTTTAAACTAACTTTTTCTTGACTATATTTTGATTCTCTGGTGCAGGTTTTTATCTGATGAATTGATGTTAGAAGGTTCAGTGATAATCAATATCAAAACAAAGTGACACAAATTCAAGCTCAGCAAAATAAACAAGACGTTGGTCAGGCGTTAATCTTTGTTGTTTATTTTTTTTTAAAAAGCACTTGGCAATCACCCAGTTTCCTGGAAACACTTTAACAATTCCTGGAATTATAGTCTGTTTTAAAAAGCTGGTTTCGGTTTCCCTTGGTTGTCAAGTAAAACAATTCCTGGAGACATTGTTTACAACATGACACCAGCATAATATGTATTTTTTTTAAAGTTAATTATTGGGTAAAATTTCTTCCAACACACATGGTGGTATGTATTATTTCCAGTTTTTCTCTTTGATGTGATCTGCAACAAAACTCACGTAAATTGCAACATGCCATCAATGTTTGCTGTTTTGACAGGTTGACTTCACATGTGCTTATTCCCAAGTCAATGAAGGTATCAGTATCGGCCGATATCTAGAACAGTGGATATCAGTATCAGCAAAACCGATAACATTGGTATCAACACACCTCTAAATGGATCGTTCAATTTCAGTAAATTGTTTTTTTTTGTGCAAGGACTTTATATGGCCTTTAAGATTAGAAGTATTGCCTCATGATGCTGATAATGTGATCTGACTTTGTCACAAAGTTTACATTTGCATTTCTCCTTGTCGATTCGTTCAAATTCTGTAACCCACTGACTTTTAGCCTGTTCCGCCATTGTTAAATCTAGAAACTATAAAAATGCTCAATGGAGAACGGATTTTACCTGCCACTGAAAATGTCGGTGTTTTCAGATTAATGCGATGCGGTTTTTCGGTGGTGGTTCAAAACCAAAACCGCACTGAAAACACTGACAACGACCCAGCTCTACTTAAATTGGTCAGAGATTTTTTTTCTAACTATTGTTGCCAGTAGGCAGTAGCTACTGAGAATATTGAGGTTTTGGCTTGATGAAGCCTGATTTAGTCCTTGAAAATTTTGAAACATTCTTGAAAAATATTATTGGACATGCGTAACCATCTTGATGTGAGGAGATTGTAACAACCTACAGTGATCTTCCTCAAAATTAAATGAGAAGTACTGGGGTTCAGATTATTTCTTCCTTTTCATTAGTAAATTTTGTGACTCCATGTATTAAAATACCACACAGTTTACTTTTTCAATTTTTTTTTATTTAGGAATTGAACACATTAAAACCACATGATGATTTTAGACTGTGGTTAACAGCTGAAGTACATCCAAAGTTTCCAACTATATTACTGCAGTCAAGCTTGAAAATGACATATGAGGTAGGTTGGTTACACAAAGTAAACAATGTATCTTTGAGTTTGTTTTAATGAGGGGTCGTAAGCCATGGTTTGGAGACAAAAAATTAAATTTGAAATTTAACAGTCTAGATTTATTTTTCCGAGTATTCTATATTAGTTATGTAAAGAGTTTAGGAAATGAAACATGGTACCATTCAGTACTTGCATATGAAAAGTTTAGAGCACACATTTTCTTTTCTATCAGAAATACAGGCGAGTTGAAGACAAGCCTTTGTTTCTGATTGAAAAGAAAATGCTCTGACTGACTTAGAGCACAAAGGGCTATTATGTTTAAAACAACACATCTTTGATCTGAATCCAGAACAAAATGCCAATGGACAAAATGCCAATCAGACAAAATGCCAATGGATAAAATGCCAATCAGACAAAATGCCAATCAGACAAAATGCCAATCAAATCTAATACTGAATTACAAATAAGAGAAACATGAAGTGAATTAAAAGTTAAATTTTCCAAGGATAATAGCACTATACAATATTTTTCACCATTTTCCCCAACAAATAACATAACTTTACATAACATTACATGTACACAACATTTTTTACACTCTTCTCTCTGTTACTTTTATTGAAATGTGCCAGCCTTTTATTTTTCTGAGTATACTTGTGGTTACTGAATAAAACAGACTTCCATTTTCAATACCTTCAATGCTTTTAAATTGCACATAAGTTAACCCTTTACCTAACGTAACGCCAAAACCGGCTAATGTTATACTCGAAAATCATTATTCAATCTTTTTTTATATTTTGCTTTTTTTCTTCCAAAACATAGGTTATAACCCCTCATTGGAACGAGCACATCACGCGCGTTCCAATGAGGAGTCCTAGCCTATGTTTTGGAAGCAAAAAAGGAAAATTTTTAGTTACACAAGAAATTTTTTTACGAGTGTCATCTTCTAGCATTAGGTAAAGGGTTAATACCATTAACACAATACCGAGCACACATCCAGCAAGCACTAGCCACAATCCAAGCGAAAAACAAACAACCCATTTATTAATGCCAAAGAGATGGTGGATTGTTCTGTCTCTCCCAGGCGTCTGCTATCCATGTGTGGTCGCGACCGACTGGGAGTGCAGTCAATCCCTAAGAGAAAGAAAGAAGAAGAGGTGACAGCTTCGTGGGTTCACCTCTCCGCCCGGCTATATTGAAAAAAAATGGGGGGGGGGGGGGGGGAGAGGGGGGGGGGGCAGGGTCTAGAATAAATAAATAAAAAATATTGCTGAAAACAAGAGAGAAGTTAAAAAATTTATAGTAATTTATATATTTTTTATACTTACCAATGACCCAGACTTAGATGGTGCTAACTCTTAAATTCTAGGGCCAAACACAAATTTTGCCCCCCCCCCCCCCCCCATCCCCAAAATGTGCATCAAAATCCAAAAAGGAAATGTCCTATGTGGTCCTCCATACTTTTATCCACTGCGCATGCGCAGTGTCAAGGAAGTACCGAAAATGGCGCCAAATCCTCATTCTTACAATCAGTACCTGGTAAGAGTTATGTAATCAGTGGGGAGGTAAGAGTTCCCAACTCATGGGAGGGCCATCCCCATCTTACATCTGGGTAAGTATTAAAAATATATAAATTACTGTAAATTTTTTAACATTTTTATACTGTACCAATGACCCAGACTTAGCTGAATAGAAAAAAGGCTAGAGGGCCTAGGACATAAAGGAAAATCCAATAGACTCACTTACATGTAAACAGAATTATCCCCTCAAGGAGAAAAGGAGAACAGGTTTTACATGTATCTTTCTTGTTTATACCAAAAAAGAAAGACACAATACCATTCCGTAATTGAGCACAATAACATCAATAATCTCGATTAACATCCAGTATAACCCATTATACTAATTTATTAAAGGAAAGCCAATAAATAAAGATAGTCCAGAGAATGAGACTCTTTATACTCATTTAAAAGTGTCCGAGGATTGTATATTGACGCTCATATGACACGTGACATATACAAATGCTTCACACCGAGCTACACTTTAAAAATATTACATAAATGAGATAGACATTAGCTTTACACTTCAAAACCATCCCGGCACGGACTCGGAATAACTGACTCCAGAGGAGGTATTCCCTTGCTTTTCACTATAAAGCAGGTGATATAAGGGAATACCATCCCCCCCCCCCCCCCTTCCCCTTGCTCTGGGTCAAATACCCCAGAATGAAGAGGGCAGCAGGACAGAGTCACTGCCGGAACAGAAAGCCTGCATAACTATAGTTGCAACTGTTTAGTGGACAACATTCTGAGCAACAGATAACAGACCTAAACAATGCAGGTCGCCAGAAATGGACTCAATATTTCTAAGATAAAAATTCGTGAATGTGGAAGGCTGAGACCAATATGCAGCCTTCATCAAATCAGTAATAGCAACACTATTAGCATAAGCCCAAGATGTAGACAGCGCTCTTACTTCATGCGCCGAAATCTTAAGCACAGACTGCTGAGAAGAAGATAATTTATCATAAGCAGTACGGATAGTTAATTGAATCCACCTTGCAATAGAATGGACCGTAATGTCCTTTCTATTAAGCAGCAAAGACAGAAAGAAACGCTTACTTCCCTTTCTGATAAACTCAGATCTACATTTGTAAATACGCATAGCTCTAACTGGACAAAGCAAAGGCCTATTACCGTCTGAAGACCGAAGAGCCTTAATAACAATAGGTTCAGGGTACTTATTAGGACCCTGATTCTTAGCCAAAAATCCAACATTAGTAGTCAATGTAATAGTATTACCAACACTACGATAGTGAGAATCATCAACAGATAGTGCATGAAGCTCACTAACTCTTCTAGCAGAAGACAAGGCTAAGAAAAAAGCTGTCTTATAAGATAAGTATTTGAAATCCACTGTATCATGAGGTTCAAATGGCGCTTCTTTTAGCTTCAGAAGAACCCAAGCTAAATTCCACTTAGGAATTAACCTAAGGGTTCTAGGTCTATTTATCGAAAAGTTTTTCACTAACTTAGATAAAGAGACATTAGATCCAATTTGTAAGCTATCATGATGAGCATAGATATCCGATAGCATAGACCTATAACCCTTAATAGTTATTGGCTGCAGTTTGATCTCAACAAACAAGTAGACCAAAAAATTAGCAATGTTTGGAATGGAGGGATCATAAATATCAACAGAATGATCCCTACACCATCGAGAGAAAACCTTCCACTTAGCAGCATAATTTAGCGAAGAGGAGGTCCTCCAACAGTTAGAAATTGCGTCCACTGCTCGTCCTGTAAAATGCTTGCCGTGCAAGAAGGACCGCACAATGGAATTACGTGAAGGTTGAGACCTTGTGGGTTGTGATGCAGCGTGCGCGATTTCCCCTGCGAAAGAAGGTCCTCCCGTGGAGGAGGCTTCCGCGGAATATCCCACAACGGACACCTGAGTAGATTTATCAATGGTCTCTGGGGTGACAGAGATGCTACCAACAGAATCTTGCAGTGAGACTGCTTGATTTTTAGCCTGACTGTGTACAGTGAGGGCTATAGTAATGACTTTTGTCTGTCTGTCCGTCTGTTAAGATTTAGAGTTTTGGTTAAAGTTTGTGGTTAAAGTTTTTTACTGAAGGTTCAAGTGTTTTTTTGGTTTTTTTTCTTTTCAAGTTTAGTTGACATTTGGAGTTTTGGTTAAAGTTTGTGGTTAAAGTTTTTTTATTCAACCTTCAAGTACAGGCTATACCTGGTAGTTCTTGTCTGATCGTCACAAAATTTCACATGCAGGTTTTAGGTCATGTCTACATGAGAACGTCCCCTTTTGGTCGTGATCGGTCAACCGGGATGGCTGACCGAACCCAAAACCCATTAGCACAGTGTACAGGTCATATGTATGAAGGAATTTCATTGCAACTTCATAGAATGCCTCTGTATAATGCCAAGATGAGAACATCCCCTTTTGGGCATGATCTGTCAACCGTGATGGCTGCCCAAGCCCGAAACCCAAAAACTTTTAGCACAGTCTGCAGGTCATGTTTAATATGGACGGATTTCATTGTAACTTGATAAGATGACCCCGTATGATGTCTGCATGAGAATTTCCCCATTTGGGCGTGATCTATCAACCGTCACGACTGCCCGAGCCCAAAACCCGAAAACCTTTAGAACAGTCTACAGGTCATATTTATGGAGGGATTTCATTGTAACTTGATAGGTTGACTTCATATAATGTCTGCATGAGAAAGTCCCCTTTTGGACGTGATTGGGCAACTGTGGCGGCTACAGGGGCCTGAAGCCCGAAAACCTTCAGCACACTCTACAGGTCATATTTATGAAGGGATTTCATTGTAACTTTGTAGGATCAACCCACATGATGCCCAGATGAGAATGTCCCCTTTTGCTTGCGATCATTCAACCATGATGGCTGCGCAAGCCCGAAAACCTTTACCACCGTCTACACGTCATATTTATGGAGGTATTTCATTGTAACTTGATAGGTTGACTTCATATAATGTCTAGATGAGAACATCCCCTTTTGGGCAACTGTGACGGCAACAGGGCCCGAAAACCTTTAGCACAGTCTACAGGTCATATTTATGGAGGGATTTCATTGTAACTTGATAGGTTGACTTCATATAATGTCTAGATGAAAACGTCCCCTTTTGGGCAACTGTGACGGCAACAGAGGCCCGAAGCCCAAAAACATTTAGAATATTCCACAGGCCATAATTATGAAGGGATTTCATTGTAGCTTGGTAGGATGACTCCAAGTTTGTGGTTAAAAACCCAGACAAACACCCACCCCCCCACCCCCACCCCCCCCACCCCCAATTAGGCTTTTATTCTTCTTTTTTCCGAATATGCATTTTGAATTATTTACAGGCACTACATGCGGAACCTTTTTTTAATTTTAAACTTACGTACCCCCCCCCCCCCCCACCACCCCCCTGCCCCCCCCCCCCCCCTCCCCACCAGGGGCCAATAAGGCACTTTTTTTTTTCTTTCGTCGAAAATGCTTATTTACAGTTTTGGTTAAAAACCCAGACAAACACCACCCCCCCTCCCCTCCTCCCCCCAATTAGGCATTTGTTTTTTTTATTTCCTCCAATATGCATTTTGAACTATTTACAGTCACTACATGCAGAACCTTTTTTTTTCCTTTTGTCAAAAATGCTTTTTTACAGTTTTTGTTAAAGTTTGTGGTTAAAATCCAGACAGAAATTATCCCCCCGAATTTCAACTTAGTGCATTTCAGGCAAATTTCTTGAAAAATCTTTTTCTCCAGATCCAGTAGGCAGAATCTTTTGATATTTGGTATGCAACATTATGGGGTGGATCTGATTCAAGTTTGTCCAAATCGGCCCCCCTGGATTCATATTTGGGCTCACTATAGAAGCTCAAATTCGAACTTGGTGCATTTCGGGCAAATTTCATAAAAAAAATCTTCTTCTCCAGATCTAGTAGGCAGAATTTTTTGATATTTGGTATGCAACATTTTGGGGTGAATTTGATTCAAGTTTGTTCAAATCGGCCCCCTGAGTTCATATTTGGGCTCAAATTTGAACTTAGTGCATTTCAGGCAAATTTCTTTAAAAATCTTCTTCTCAAGATCCAGCAGGCAGAATCTTGATATTGGGTATGCAGCATGCTTAGGGGGGTGAGATTCAAGTTTGTTAAAGAAAAGTCCTTGGGTTCATATTTGGGCTCACTGTGGTAGCCCGAATGATAACTTTGTTCAAAATGAGGAATTTTCTTTAAAAATCTTCTTCTTCAGATCCAGCAGTCGGAATGTTTTGATATTTGGTATGTAGCATCCTTAGGGGGGTGAGATTCAAGTTTGTTCAAGCCACGTCCCTAGGTCCATATTTGGGCTCACTGTGGAAGCTTGAATTGTAACTTAGTTCGAAATGAGGAATTGTCTTAAAAAATCTTCTTCTTCAGATCCAGCAGTCGGAATGTTTTGATATGTGGTGTGTAGCATCCTTAGGTGAGTGAGATTCAAGTTTGTTAAAGCCAAGTCCCTGGGTTCCTATTTGGGCTCACTGTGGGAGCCTGAGTGATAACTTAGTTCAAAATGAGGACTTTTCTTTAAAAATCTTCTTCTTCAGATCCAGCAGATGAATGCTTTTGATATTTGGTATGCAGCATCCTTAGGGGGGTAAGATTCAAGTTTGTTTAAGCCATGTCCCTAGTTCCATAAAATTTGCTCTCATGACTTCACTCCTTTTAGTGTTGATGAACCATGTCTAACTGACGGTGACCCCATATACTTCTTTGAACCACTTTGGCCGGTGAGCAATTAAGGCTCCATGGGGCCTCTTGTTTACAGTTTTGGTTAAAGTTTGTGGTTAAATACCCAGACAAACACCACCACCCAACCCCCACCCCCATGGTGCCAGTTAGGTATTTTTTTTTCTCTTCTCAAAATGCATTCTGAAGGATTTAAACTGACCACATGTAGAGAAAAAAATAGACTCCCCTAAACACACCCCCACTCTCCCGGACCCCTCACCCCCACCCCCACCACCCCTCCTCCTCACCCAGGGCCATCATGCAATATTTTTTCTTTGGTACAAAATGCATTTTTAGCCTGACTGTTTATAGTCAGGGCTATAGTCAGGACTTTCATCCGTCCATCTGTCGGTCCATCCATCTGTCGGTAAACAATTGGTTTCCGACTGATAACTACAGTTTGGATTATTTGATTTCAACCAAAGTTGATATGTGTATTTTTCAGCTAGTAATACAGGCCAGGTTTCAATATAGGTTCCACAACTTCCCCCCCCCCCCTCCCCCCCCCCCCCCCCCCCCCACACACACACACACACACACACACACAAACGTGTCACTTAGGCAATAATTCCCAAAATGCATTTTGAAGGATTGGGGGTTATTACATGCAAAAAAGAAAATTGACGGATATAGCCTATCATTGCTTTATGTACTGCATCTTTAATCCTTTACTTCACACAAGTAGAAGCCAACAGTACAAATTATTTTTCTGAAACATCAGATTTTTTCATTTTTCATTTACTTCTAACCATGGCTTATTACTCCTTATTGGGACAAGCTCATCAAGTTTGTTCCATTAATAGGTCGTGAGGTATGTTTTGAAGTAGAGAAATAAAAAATAAAATTTGAATAGCAAATTTTGTATATCACGAGTGCAGATATGGCAGATTCATTAGGTAAACTGTTAACAAAAAATGGCTCCAACTATTTTGCATCTAAGCATTGCCATTTCTGGGACAGTCGGGCTGCATGCGTGACATCACTTTAGTTAGCAATATCTATTGAATCAACAGAGCTGGAGGATACGCGTATCCTATCATTCCGTCCCAAGAGATCGAGAGGGCATCTACTGCAAACGCTCGAGGATCTGGGCATAGCAACACATACGTCTGCAACTGATTGTGGAGTTGCGTTGCAAATAAGTCTATCATAGGACGATCCCATTGGTAGCAAATCTGATTGAATACTCGTTTGTTGAGAGTCCATTCTGATGGCAACATTCGACCTTTCCGAGAAAGGGAGTTCGCTAGAACGTTCAGACAACCCGGAATATGACAGACCAACAGAAGAACTTGATGCTCTAGGACAAACAGAAGGATTCTTTCCGTTAAATTGAACAATGGAATGGAATGAGTGCCTCCCTGGTTCCGAATATATGCTACTACTGTCGAATTGTCGGACAGAATTTGAACATGCGAATTCTGAATAATGTTCATCCAATGACGTAGCGCAAGTCAAATTGACATCATCTCTTTGATGTTTATGTGCTTGTTTAGGAACTGCGGATTCCAAAGACCCTGGCACCTCGAATCTGTTGCGCTCAAAGTTGTGCCCCAACCTGTTTGACTCGCATCCGTCATTATCATAAAAATCGGATCCGGCAGTTGCAGTGATACTCCCTGAGTTAACCACTGAATATCTGCCCAAGTCTGAATCTCTTGTTTCACTTGATTCGACAAGACGATGTTCGTTTCGAGCGAATGAATCTTCACACTCCAATTCTGAGTAAAAAATATCTGGTGTGGACGAGTGCGTAGTCGCCCCATCGGAATAAGATCTGCGGCGGCTCAGCACAAACCTGTCAGACGCATGAATTCTCTCGCTGTTACTACATCTGAGTGAAGACAAAAGCGAGCGTAACAACAGACTAATTTCGCTCTGGTTACCGGCAGATGAACGAGATTGTTGTGCATCTCGAAGCTCATTCCCAGGTGGGTGAATGACTTGGATGGCACTAGATCCGACTTCTTTTCGTTTACTATGAAACTGAGACGTCGGAGCAATTGAAGCAGACTCTGAACATCGTTCTGAAGCGTTAACTTGTTGTCGTCCAAGTAGGCAGACGTTACCACAGACAAATAAGCTTGGAAATGAGTCATTACCGAGTTCATTATTCGAGTGAAGGCCCAGGGCGCTAGATTCAGACCGAAGCACATTGCCCGGAACTGATAAATGACTCCTAGGACAGCGAAGATACTTTCTGAACTCCAGATGTATCATGACGTGAAAGTACACATCCTTGAGATCTATACTCACAACATAATCATTCACTCGAATGCTCACTCTGACCGATCAGATGGTCTCCATATAAAATTTCGGAGCCATGATCAGCTTGTTTATCCAGCACAGATCTGTAACTGGACGAAACGAGCCATCTGGTTTTGGAACCAGGAACAGGTGACTGTAGAAACCTGGAGATTCCTGGTTTTCTACGACCTCTATCGTGTTCTTTTGCAGAAGAGATTGAACTTCTGATTGAAGCGAATCTCTCTTCTGAACGTTTGACGGAAGCTGAGTCCAACGTGGACTTCAAGTTAACGGAGGTTTTTCCTTGAAGGACAGTTTTAGACCTTCAGAAATAACCTGTTGCACTCAATTGGTTAAGAATCTCGACAGCCTTCCACCCACTGGAATGCAATAGAGGTTTAGACCATCACCTCCTGGCCCTGCGAGGCTTGCGGGAGGAGAAACCATGTCCTCCACGACCCACACCTCACCCAGTCAATCTAGGGGCATCTGACCGGTTGTCTCGGCCAGCATTACGACCCCCACCTGAGTCGCTACTCTGACGGTCTCTGGAGTAAGACGTAGAGGCTTTCTTAGATCCTCTATAGGAACTTCCCTTGGACATACTTGCCCCAGAAGTGCCTGCCTTACTCCTCTCTGCTGAGTCCGACTTTTTCGAAGCGGATTTAAAAAGCAGAGAATCCGAAGCTTTCTTAGTAATCTGATCATAGATTATACAAAGCTTACCGTCAAAGAGAAGCTCTTCGGAGACCGGAGCGACTCGAAGAGAGTTTTTTTACCTTACTATCCACACTTGTGGATGCAGCCAGGGCAGCATCACGTCTGACTAACTCCAGATTTGCCACTGAAAGGGCGGAGTTATACATAGAATATGCTATGGCCCTCGAAAGAACTCTCAAGGAAGTTTGAACATCCCGGAATTCTTTCCCTTCGAGACGTAATGATAATGCTCTGGTTAAGTGATCTGCGTAAGATAAGGCATCTAAACTAATTCTGTTATATGAGATTGTCATCTCCAGTGTACTGGAGTGAATCGACATGGATGCCGGCAATGACAACTCCAAGTCTTCTGCCTGGTCGTCTAAATGCAGAGGAACTCTCGGCACGCCCTGTCCTGCCGTTTCAAATCTATTTCTATTATTGATGAAAGGCAGCTGTTGAGCACGAGACAATAAGAAACCGGATTTGCCAGTCTTAGAGGCTAGCTTGAATATAGCGTCATTCAGAAGTTCAAATGTCCGTGTGACATTACTGGACTGGGTTGGAAACTCAGGTGCAATGTCCCTATTCTGGCCGAAAAAGTCTGTGTCCAGTGATGCTATCAGTCTCTTATCAGGTAATGCAGCATGGTCTGGAACAACTTCTGGAAGGTGTTACCGGATGAAATCTACGGCCACCTTATGTTGTTCAGAAAGGGAAAATTCCAGCTCCGCTGATTCCCTTTCACTATCCGACTGGACCACATGAAACTCTCGGTCGTCCCTTTCTGACGCTGCAGGGCAGCGAACCGACCCAGCTTCCTCAGACAATTCCTGTTCTGAAAAAGTTTATGATGGCTGCTGGGATGCTGCAATGAGTTGAGCTATCTGTGATAGCAAGTCCGTCACGGAGGCCTGTGGAGCCGCAGTCTTATGTGATTTAGCTGCTGGAAGCTCCTGGGACGTTAATTCCTGCATACTTCTTTTATGCAAACGTCCCGACTGGAAAGGCCTTGTGTCCTTGGCTACTGGATGGCGTGACCTGATCGACGTGGATTCCCTGGTCAGCGAAGCAGGCTGGATATCAGCGGTCACGTAGCCAAGTTGCGGTCGTGTGTGCTGCCATGAGGATGAGGAAGCCAATAGACTAGCCGTGCCGGACTGTCTGTATGACGGAGCGTCCCGAGCAGGAGGAGTGGACGTATGCTCCGGCTGACGAACGTTACGTAAAACAACATCTGGGCCCAGATGTTGTTGTAAGAGAGAGGGGCCTCTCTCTCTCGTGGTCGGGCAGACCTGGACGAGCTAGGTACTGGACTGACTGGCTTCCTCCGTTCCATCCTCCGATCCGTCGTCGCTGGGTGTGCATGATCCTTGTTTATAGTGCTCGCAACACACGATCTCCTTTCCTGGACCGTAACGGACGAACCCGGTGTCACAGCCATTTCGTGGATGATTGCTTCACCGGGCGAGCTGGTGGGCGACAATGCCGTCGATCCTACTAGGGACCTATTAGGCATTTGCCAAATTTCATTGATCACTTTAGCCGCTAGCTCTTCATTTGACTGCGATGATGGAGGCACACTTCTTGAAGACATCATGAAAACGTCACCCTTTTCTTGTTCCTCTGAAAAAGAGACTGAAAAACTAGAGTGACCCTGTGGCGAGAGGACCGGCATGGACCTCTCACCACTAACAATATACCGTGACACACGTCTCCAACGTTTGTCATCCCAATTGGCACACACAGAGCAAGAATTAGTGCAAGTACACTGACTACAAGAAATACACTGAGCATGAGAATCAGAGGAAGACTTCCTCGAATTACAATTTGAACAAAATTCTTTCATTTTGAAAAAAATATAAACAGTCATCGTACTCGCACTAACCCTTGAAAACAAGATACATGATAATAAAATAATCCATTACAAACATTTCGAAAAATAATTCAAAAGAAAAAATTTTTTTTCGAAAAAATTTCAAGATGAGCCCAAGTTCCCAATGGGAACGATGAGCCCAAATGGATCCCAAAAAAGCCTAAGTGTGGACAAAAATTTTAAAACATGTCTAAAAATTAATGTTACACTTACGGACAATATTAATGTATCGGGCTACGAGCAGAACTAAATAGAAGACAAGGAATCACTGTCAGAAGTAACCGTTGTCAATGTAAACAAAAGTGAATAAAAACTGGAAACAAGACTCCAGGCACTGAAAATATGGCCCAAAATCAGTAACCAATTTTAACACTATCCGATGTAAAACAGAGGCTTCCTGAGGAGAAACTGCAGTACATCGGATGGTAGATGCATGACCAAAATGCCTAACCACCCTAGGGTGAGGATGTAACCATGGGGAAAAACAGAATAAACATTCTGTTACCAAGCCAAAACTCCCAAGAAATTTCAGTAAAAAAAAATTACAAAAATTATGCCAAAAGCATGGGAGAATAGCAAGGGGAAGGGGGGGGGGGGGGGGGCGGGGGGGGGGGGGGGGGGTTATTAAGGAAAGGGAGAGAGGAAACACTGAACAAACAATGGAAATTTCATAGCAAGAATGAAAACATCAGTCCCATGCTCCGAAATTAGGGAACATGAAATAATTTTGCATAAAGATTATAAGTTATAGCCCTGAACACATCCTTCCACTGTTCCTTCCTCTCATCCTTTTATTTCATCCTTAGATCCACCATTTCTCTCATGATTATGTGTCTGGCTTCGTTTTAACTGAGATTATAAACACAGATATCAGTGAGATGTTACTGATTGAAGGGCCAAACAAAGAAGAGGATTTGGCGCCAATTTCGGTACTTCCTTGACACTGCACATGCGCAGTGGATAAAAGTATGGGGGACCACATACGACATTTATTTTTTGGATTTTGATGCAAATTTTGGGGATTGGGGGGGGGGGGGGGGGAAGCAAAATTTGTGTTTGGCCCTAGAATTTAAGAGTTAGCACCAGCTAAGTCTGGGTCATTGGTACAGTATAAAAATATACTAACTTGAGAAAATAAAATGGCCCTGCCAATTGAAGTGGGAAATTTTGAGGAATAGCAGGATCCGACCCCTCATCCCAAAGGGTGATATCCAGCCGATGGGATGGGCACAGCTATGTGTATGAGCCATAGCTTCGGAATGATTTCAGCATTACTAAATATAAAAGCGTTATTAAATAAATAGAAATAAGTCGAAACAGCCAGAGTAGGACTGTCACCTCAGCCAAGTGGCCTGATGCAGCCTGTTCTGTTCTTGGGTTTCCCAGCTACACCCCCATACATCCCATCCCTGATCTGTAAAGAGCCCGTCCCACCCTCCATCCTAAGTTATTTATTGTAGCAAAAAGAAAAAAAAACAGTTGAAGGAAAGACTCATTGATTGTCATTTTGTCAATGATATCATGGTTATAATATTGCAGTAGAAAAGAAAGAAATGACAAAAAAAAACATCCATTGGCATTTTGTCCATTTTATACTTTGTCCATTGGCATTTTGTCTGATTGGCATTTTGCCCATTGGCATTTTGTCCATTGACATTTTGTCCGCACACCCTTTGATCTTCAGTGGATGAAGACACAGTATACTCTATATGCTGAGTGTCTGTTCTCTTCGAAAATAAGAGAATGGCTTGAACAAAAGATTTGTGCGCCAAGAATTCTGTTCATCTTTAAAAATGACATTGAAAACTTAAGAGAACCATAAAGAAAATGTTCTGCTATTCTTGAAAGGATTGTAAATTTTTCAACATTTCTTCATTGTTGGAATGTGTGAGACTGACACAGCAGTGGTTTTTCAGTCAAGTCTTGGCTTGGGAAAGCTAAGATATGATGAATTAACTGCTAAATAAATTTGTAGGTTTGTTAAGACTTTTGTTTACGAAATTTTAAAATTCTTGTTAAAAAAAAGTGAAAAATCTTCGAAACGGGCCCCTACTAGTCAGTGGTCCACCAGATTTTTGGGTCCCCATGCAATGAGAATGTCCTCATGCACTTAGTCATAATTCTTTCCCATGAAGAAGTTGATTATTTTAGAGTTTCATCTCTGCTTTCTGAATGACCAAATAGATATTGCTTTTTTTGTAATTAATGCTGTGAAACATCCACGTTATATATACTTGATAATCCAAAATTATTTCCAATCAGAAGAGAATGTGTTGTTCCAGATTTGTGTCTGTGTAAAGACTTTATTTAATTGTTCTCTAATCTGAATTCTTCAAAGTTGGAATTGTGGACAATAATTTTTATTTTTTTTACCTCTAGACTAGTGTATTTTTTATTCTCTAATCTGGACAACTTTCTGTTTCCTCCATATTTTTTTTATGTAAATTCTCTAATTCCAATACCTTTCTTATTTGGTCATAATATACAGTCCCAAGGGTGTCCAGATGAGAGAGGTTTCACTGTATTTTATAAACAGGGGCATCATGAAAATGACTGTGTGGGGGGGGGGGGGGGGGGGGGGGTTAAACCTAAGTCCTAACTGTCATGACTCAAGTTCTGACTGATGCATGCCTTGATGATTTTGATTTGATGATGTAGTTGGAATATTTGTCAATAGGAATTATAGTTAAAAAAAAAAAAAACACACTCAGATTTGTTTGTTGTGATGTATGGGCTTCCCAGCTTATTTAATCAGCACATAAAGGCAAGATTGGCACCCCAACATCCCCTATCAGCCACAAACATCCATTTGTATGAGATAAATGGCATGTGTGACATAAATCCAAGAAGCAAATCTTGTCCCATAAGAACGTACATGATTATCAGCAACTGCAAATTGATATCTAAGACCCCAATCCATGTGAAATGTCCTGATTGGACCCCTGTGGGAACCCCGGGAAATGAAGCAGTGCATGTTTACAGTCGTAAACCAGCTCTGTTTTACTGCTAACAAAGGACCAGTCACCAATGTTTGGGGTGGAAATCCTCTAAAATGGGTAACATGTGTATAAACATTTTGACTAAACTTCACTCTATCTCCATGTTGGGGTCATTATTGGCCATTGTGCAGAAACGTGATCTTAAACACCAATAAATAAATCACAATTATTGGAGGAGGTGTCATATCCCCTACACCCCCATAGTTACACGCCTGTTAATAAATGATTTTATTACATCATTTGACCCTTTGTCTGACCATCAAACTCAAATGTGTGCAGTTATGTTCATGTGCCATATTTTTATACTGTACCAATGACCCAGACTTAGCTGGTGCTAACTCTAAAATATCTAGAGCCAAACGCAAATTTTACCCCCCAATCCCCCAAATTTGCATCTAAAACTGAAAATTACATGACCTATATGGTCCTCCATACTTTTACTCCACTGCGCATGCCCAGTGTCAAGGAGGTCTCGAAACTGCCGCCAAAAGTCATTCTTTGTTTGGCCCTCAATTCAGTTACAACTGACTGATATTTGTGCTTGTAAATCTCAGTTTAAAGGATGCCAGACGCATACAGTAATTATGAGAGAAATGGTGGATATATGGTGGAAATAGAACGTGGAGAGGAAAAAACAGTGGAAACAAATGTTCAGGGCTGTAACTTATAATTACTTTATGAAATTATTCATGTTACCTATTTTCGTGGCATGACCTTATTGTGGTCATTCTTGCTATGAATTTTCCATTGTTTGATCAGTGTTTCCTCTTTCCATTTCCTTTATTCCCCCCTAGCTATTCTCCCATGCTTTTGGCTTATTTTTTGTAATGTTTATTACTAAAAATTTTGGGGAGTTTTGGCTTGGAAACAGAATTATTTTCTGTTTTTTCCCCCATGTTTACGTCCTCACCCTAGGGGTGTTTATGCGTTTTAGTCTGCATCTATCATCTGATGCTCTACAGTTTCTTCTCTGGAAGCCTCTGTTTTGCATCAGATAGTGTTTAAATTGGTAACTGATTTCGGGCCATGTTTGTTTTAGTCCTGGAGTCATGTTTCCAGGTTGTTGACACTTTTGCTTATATGTTGACAACTGTTACTTCTGACAATGATTACTTGGCTTCTGCTTAATTTAGTTCATAGCAAGATACATTAATATTGTCCGTAAGTGTTGCATTAATTTTTTCAAAATGATTTAAAATTTTTGTCCACACTTAGGCTTTTTTGGGCTCAGGGTTCCCATTGGGAACTTGGGCTCTTCTGAAAATTTAAAAAAAAAAAATTTTTTTTTTGAAAATTATTTTCTTTTGAAATGTTATAATGAATTATAATGTATTATGTATATTCATTTCAAGAGTTAGTGCGAATATGACGGTGTATATTTTTTTTTTTTTCTGGTTGAAAAAATATTCTATTGTAATTCGAGGATATCTTCCTCTGATTCACGAGTTCATTGTGTTTCTTATAGTCAATGTAGTCGCATTCATTCTTGCTCTGTGTGTGTTGATTGATATGACAACGTTGGAGACGTGTGTCACGGTATTTTGTTGCAGTGAGAGGTTCATTATGGTCCTCTCTCCGTACGGTCACTATATATTATCAGTTTCTTTTTCAGAACTCAGAGTGATGTTTCCGTGATGTCTTCAATAACTGTGTCTCCGTCGTTGCAATATTAGGGCTAGAGGGAAGTGCTCAAGGTATTACGACAATTGCTGGGAGTAAGCTAGTTCTATTGAAGGCATTGTCGCCCGCTAGTCCGCCTGGTGTCGCGACCATTCACCAGGAAATAATGGTACAGCACCCGGATTAGTCTGTTGCGGTCCAGGGAAGCAGATTGGGTGATGCGAGCACTATAAAACTTCAGATGTGCACACCCAGCAACGACGGATCCAAGGATAGTATGGAGGAAGCCTGTCAGTTCGATAGCTAGCTCTTCCAGGTCCCCCGGACCGCAACGAGAGAGGCCCTCTCTCTCTTGCATCAACATCTGTGCTGCAATGTTGTTGTATGTTGTTCGTTTAGCCGAAGCTTACGTCCACTCCTCCTGTTCGGGACGCTCCGTCGCATGACAGTCCGACGCAGCTGTTATATTGGCTTCCTCATCCTCGTCAACACACACGACCACACCTTGGCTATGTGACCACAGATTTCCAGGAGACGTTCACATATTATAAATGCAGGATTGAATGTCCATGGTGCTCTTCTTCGCCGACCAAGGAATACACATCGACCAGGTCACTCCATCTGCTAGCCAAGGATACGAGACCTTTCCATTGGGGACGTTTGCATATTATATAAATGCAGGAATGAAAGACCCGGGAGCTTCCAGCGGATAATTCACGTAGGACCACGGCTCCACAGGTCTCATTGAGTAACATAAACAAGGTGATGTTACCATGATGTCTTCGCAAAGTGTGCTTCCATTATCACAGTCAAAGGAAGAGTTAGCGGCAAAAGTGCTCATGTAGATACGTCAATTGCCTGGAGTTCCCTAGTACTATCGATGGCGTTTGCGTCCGCTAGCTCACCCGGTGTCGCGACCATTCACCGAATGGCTCAGCACCCGGGTTCGTCCGTTGCGGTCCAGGAAGGAGATTTGGGTGTTGCGAGCACTATAAAATACAACGTGCACACCCAGTGATGACAGATATGAGGATGGTACGGAGGAAGTCCGGTTCCTAGCTCGTCCAGGTCCATCTGGGCTGCGAGGGAGAGAGGTCCCTCTCTCGTATCACAACATCTGGGCTCAGATGTTGTGGTACAATACGTTCCTCATTTGGAGTATACGTCTACCGCTCGGGACGCTTCGTTACATAGACAGTTGAGAGAGACTGCTCTTTCGGCTTCCTCATCCTCACGACAGCACACGCGACCGCACCTTGGCTATGTGACCTGTGATATTCAACCAACATCGCCGATCAGGGATTCTACGGCGATTAGATCATGCCATCCGGTAGCCAAGGATACGAGGCCTTCATTCTCCGGACGTTCGCATATTACAGGTATGCAGGAGTGAACGTCCAAGGAGCTTCCAGTTTCTAAATCAAATAAGAGCGCAGCTCCATGGGCCTCTGTTGCGGATATGCTATCGCAGATAGCACAAATTATCGCAGCGTCTAAGCAACTGATAGTAACTCTGTCAGATCAGGAATTATCTGACGAAGCTGGGTTGGTATGTTCCGCTGCAGGTTCAGGCACAGACGACCAAGAATTTCAAGTGGTCCGACAGGATGGTGAAAGGGATACGGATAAGTTGTATTTTCCCTTTTCGGAACAACATGATTGTTGTAGAGTGCATCCGGCATTATCATCGGACGTTGTTCCTCTGGACCAAAATGCTGCGTTGCTGGATAAGAAACGGATAGCACCACTGGATATAGAATTCTTAATCAGTTTAGGGACATCATCCCTCTGTTCCGACATAGTCCAGATATGTTTCACAGACATTTGATCTGTTGAATGATGCTATATTTATATAACTTGCTACCTAAATGGGCAGGTCAGGTTTCTTATCGGCAATAGGCTCTACATCGGCCTTTCATCATTTCATTGAATATTTTGAAACGGCAGGACAGAGCATTCTGAGCGTTCTCTGTGTCCAGACGACCAGTTCAGGAACTAGTATTGTTTTACTGTCGTCAATTCCAACCACGATGTTGGAAATAACAATATTGTCTAGCAGGGAAGCTTAGATGCATAATCGTATGCAGATCACCTTACCAGAACGTTTTCATTACATCTAAACGAAAAAGAATTCTAGGATGTACAACCTCCTTAAGAGTTCTTTCAAGGACCTCACATAAAACACCGTCCTTTAGTGGCAATATGGAGTTGGTTAGACGTGACACGGCCCTGGCTACATCCACACGTGTAGAAAACAGTGAAAAACTCTCTCAGAGTCGCTCCGGTCTCCGGAGAGTTTTCTTCGACGGCAAGCTTTCTGCAGTTTATGATCAGTTAACTAAGAAAGCTTTAGACTCTCTGCTATTAATTCGCTTCCATATAGTCGGATTCAGCAGAGAAGAGTAAGACAGGCACTTCTGGGACGAATACGTCCAAGGGAAGTTCCTATAGAGGTTCCTATGCATCCTCTAAGTCTTATTCTAGAGACCGTCAGGGTAGCAGATGCCCCTACGTCGACGAGGCGAGGTGCAGGCCGTGGAGGATATGGATTCTACTTCCGCAAGCCTCGCAGGATCAGAAGGTAATGGTTTTAATCTCTATTGTGTACTAGTGAGCGGAAGACTGTCGAGTTTCTCAATGATTTTGGATTAGATTACAGACGTCCCTTGGATTCAAGGGGTGATTTCGGAAGGATTAATTGTTCCTCAAACGAAATCCTCTGTTAACTCGGAGTCCAACTTGGACTCAGCTTATGTCGGTCAGTAGAATAGATGCTCGCTTCCATCAGAAGTACAGTCTCTTCTGGAATGATCGCGATAGAGATCGTAGAAATCCAGGAATTTCCAGGCTTCTACAACCATCCTTTTCTGGTTCCAAACCAGACGGCTCGTTCCGTCCATTCATATTCTGAGCTGGATAACAAGCTGATCGTGACTCCAAGTTTCTATATGGAGTCCATCTGATCGGTCAGAACGAGTATTCGGGTGTACGACTATGCTACATGCATAGATTTCTAGTTGCATACTTTCACGTCATGGGACATCAGGCATTCAGAAAGTATCTTTGCTTCTTTATCACAGGAATTGTGTTTCAGCACCAACCAATGTGTTTCGGTCTGAATCAAGTTCCTGGGCTTTCACTTGAATAACGAACTCGGTAATGACTCATTTCCGAGCTCATTCGTCTGCAGTAACGTCAGCCTACCTGGACGACATTCTTCAGAGGTGTGGCAACGAGTTAACGCTTCAGAACGATGTGCAGATTCTGCTTCTATGGATCCGATGGCTCAGTTTCATAAGTAAACGAGGAGAAGTCGGATCTGGTTTTGTCGAAGTCATTTACCCACCGGGGGGATGAGCTTCGAGTTGCATAACATTCTTGTTTGTCTGCCGTTAACCAGAGCGCAGAACGATGTGCAGATTCTGCTCCTATTGATCCGACGTCTCGGATCTGGTTTCGTCCAAGTCATTTACCCACCGGGGGATGAGCCTCGAGACGCATAACATTCTCGTTCGTCTACCGTTAACCAGAGCGAAATTAATCAGTTGTTATACTAGCTATTGTCTTCGGTCAGACAAGGTCTCAGCGAGAGATCTCATGTGACTGATACGTTGTGTGGAATGCGGCGGTTACGAATTTGTCCTCTCCAAATTTTTTTTAATTCAGAATTGGAGGGTGAAGATTATTTCGCTCGATATGGACATCTTCTTGTCAAATCAAGTGAATAAGAGATTCAGACTTGGGCAAGTTTTCAGTGCTTAACTCAAGTAGTTCCACTGCAATTGCCGGATCCGAGTTTTACAGTTTTGATGGATGTCAGTCAAACACTTTTGGTAGTTTCTTTAAACCCAACGGATTTTAAGTGCCAGGGTCTTTTGTTTCCGTAGTTCCTTATCAAGCACACAAACATCAAGAATGATGTCATTTTGGCTTGTGCTACGTTATTGATGAACGTTATTCAGAATGCTCATATGCTAATTCTGTCCGACAACTTGATGGTATTACCGTATTTTCGGTTACGTTATTGATGAACGTTATTCAGAATGCTCATATGCTAATTCTGTCCGACAACTTGATGGTATTACCGTATTTTCGGAATTATGGAGGCTCTCATTCCATCCTGTTATTCATGTTAACGGAAGGAATCTTTCGGTTGGTACTAGAACATCAAGTTCTTCTATTTGTCCGGCATATTCTGGGTCGTCTGAATGTATTAGTGGACTCCCTTCACGGAGGGGCCGTTTGTTGCCACCAGAATGGACTTTCAACAAACCAGTATTCAATCAAATTGCTACCAGGAGAGCGGCCAATGATCGACTTTTTCGTGACGCATCTCAACAATCATTTGCAGATGTAGATGTCACAATGTTTGGATTTTCGAGCGTTTGCAGTAAACGCTCTATCGATCTTGTGAACGGAATAATAAGATATACGTATCTTCCAATCCCTTTGATTTAGCAGATATTGCTCAATGTAATTATTTCAATGCAATTCTGTTGGTAGCTCCTCTATATCCACAAAGACTGAGGATTAATTTACTCAGGCTTCTGTTGTGGGACATGCCGTGGAAGCTTCCTCCACATTGCGGTCCATTCTATGGTCAGAGAGATTCAATCTACTATCAGTTCTGCTAATGATTATATCTTCATTCAGCAGTCTGTGCGTTGGTTTTAAGCTCATGAAGTAAGAGTTCTTCTACATCATAGGCTTAAGCTAATAATGTTGATATTACAGATCTAATGAGGGCTACATATTGGTCTTAGCCCTCCATTTTCACGATTTTGTATCTGAGAATATTGAGTCCTTTCAATGTTGTCTACTAAAAAGTGGCAACTTTATGTGTATAGGCTTTCGGTTCCGGCAGTGACTTTGTCCTGCTACCCTCTTTGCTCTGGAGTATCTGATCCAGGGCAAGGGAAGGGGGGGGGGGGGGGGGGTGTTCCCTTGGGTCACCTGCTTTCTAGTGTAAAGCAAGGGAATACCTCCATTGGAGTCAGTTATTCCGAGTCGTTAAAAAATATTAGTATAAAGGGTTATACTAGTGGTTATTGTGCTCAATTACAGATTGGTGTTGTGTCTTTCTTTTTTGATACAAATAAGAAAGATACATTTAGCCTATCTCTCCTTTTCTCATTGAGGGGATAGGTTTGTTATAGGTAATTGAGTCTATTGGATTTTTCTTATGTCCTAGGCCCTCCAACCTTTTTACTATTCATCTAAGTCTGGGTCATTGGTACAGTATAGAAATCTTAAAAAATTTATAGTAATTTATATATTTTTTATACTTATCAATGACCCAGACGGGGATGGCCCTCCCAGGAGTTGGGAACTCTTACCTCCCCGCTGCGTACATAACGCTTACTAGGCACTGGTTGTAAGAATGACTTGGCGGCAGTTTAGAGACCTCCTTGACACTGCGCATGCGCAGTGGAGTAAAAGTATGGAGGACCATATAGGACATGTAATTTTCGGTTTTAGATGCAAATTTTGTGGATTGGGAGGTAAAATTTGCGTTTGGCCCTAGATATTTTACAGTTAGCACCAGCTAAGTCTGGATCATTGGTAAGTATCAAAAATATATAAATTACTATAAATTTTTTAAGTTTTGAACCCTGACCTCTGTTTACATTTTGTATACCATATATCAAAAAATCTGAACTATTGCTTCAAAATATCCTTGACATTGAGGACTTTTTTGGAGTGTATGCTCTGACAAATAACACATAAAGCACTGTTTGTTTCTTGATCTATTTAGAAATTTTTGGATTAAGTCATGAATAGAATCTTCAACTCTTGCCCAGTTTATTGTGAAATTTACAAACCTCAGGCCTTAAAATTTGTCACAATTCACGAAAATTGGTTTTGATATGCACAAATTCAAGGCTTCACCAGACTCCACTGCTAAATGAAGTGTTGTTACCTTATTATGAGGCTGCAAAGAATAAGAATTTTTCTGGCTTTTTAAAGCCACTTTTAGTATCTAGGACAAGGATCAAATGAACATTTCACGTGAATCAAAGTTGATTCTCATTGTTTTTCTTGTGAGAATCATTTGAACGAATCAAATCTGATTCTCACATTATTTTTTGGCCCTCTAACCTTGTCCAGTAACTCAGACCTGGACCTCACCAGTGGCTTTATTCGGACAGAATTTACTGAACTTGTTTCTTAACACTTTACCCAACATAATGGCACAAACCAAGCAGTGCTATTTATAAAAATCACCATTTCATTTTAATTTTTTTGGTCTCTTTTCTTTGGAACAAAAGGATCATAACCTATGTTTTTGACACAAAAATTGAAAAAAATTAGTTATTCAAGAATTTTGTTTGCAAGTGTTGTCTGGGATTAAATTTCACTATAAACTGGGGAGCTATTGAATATTGATCTTTTAGGTAACATGTATCGAATGTCTGATACTCTTAACTGTTTGTCATATTGTTGAATTACCGGTAGTTTGAATTTATATTCATTCTTGTGGATAAGCTTCTTTGTTAAACTGTACCATGTTTTGTTACCAGGCTCCTCCAGGAGTAAAGAGAAACCTACTGAGGACATATGATACTTGGTCACCGGAATATGTGTCTAAAGGTGGTAATGTGGTGAGATCACAAGCTTTGTTTGCTTTGGCCTGGTTCCATGCAGTTGTTCAGGAGAGAAGGTTATATATACCACAGGTAAGTTCTAATTGACTGTTTTTCAAGAGTCAATGCCAGTGTTACATAAAAAAATATAGTGGAAGCTTGTAGTGGTATAGACTTTTCTGGTGACGTTGTGGGAAGAAAAGCATTAATGCAAGCCACTTATGGTATGCTTCCATGTTTTGCACTACCAATTTCAGAAGGCTGATGGAAATTTAATGGTCTTGACCAGCACCGATCTACTCATTTAGGACGAAGATTATCATATTCTATTAGCTGACAGGCCAACTTTCCTGAGAAAAAACATTTTGATATTTTTTTATTCTTAAATATATAGTATATGCTACTATTTTTAAAATCAATAAATTCCAGTTTGATAGTTGTTTCTTCTGTTGAGTGATGCTTGTGATAGCAAAGGAACAAAATCTATCCAGTTTCCACCTCCAGAACAGAAAAGATGGGGGCCAAAACCCATGTTATCATTAATGACATAAAAGAGTATGAAAAAAACAATTTTTTTTTTTGAGAGAAATAAAAAATCAGCTTGTTTAGAAATACCAAAGTTATATGCATATGCTTCTAATTATCTCCTCCCCCCCCCCCCCCCCCCAAATTGTTAACCTTATTTTTTGCCTTTAATGTTTTGCCTTGTTCCAATTTATGGGAGAATGTCGATAAGTACTCTCCCATAAATTGTAACAAGTAGACACTCGAGCATAAATTATAACAAGACAAGGAAATGTGAAAAAATTTTGATGCCCCAAAGTAATTTTGCACTCTACCAGGGAAGAGAATTTAAATATTTTTAAAATTATATATCGAGATTGTAAAACCCAATTATTAAACATACTATGATCAGATATTTTCCAGTTTTGGATCATCATCTCATTGGAACAAGTCTGTTGAAGACCATAAAAAATTAATTTAATATTTATTTAAGAAGAGCTGGTGCTGATACTTTCTGAAATTTGTAGTGACTTGCTTTGCCCAGCAATGCACAATGCATTTTTTTCTCAGTATTTCATTTAAAAATGTTGATGTTTTATTGTGATGATCTGATAATCAGACCTTAGTAGACTTCAGTTATTATATTTTGTGATATTTTGGCTTGATACATTTTGAGCATCACAAACTTCAAAATTATTTCTTTTCAGGCATGGACCAAATTTTATGAATTTGGTCTTTCAGATCTGAGAGCAGGAGCTGACATTATTGATAGACAGTGTTCCAGTTCAGGTATTAATTAATTATATTTTTATACTATAACCCAATGGCCCAGACTAGCTGGTGCTAACTCAAAGTTATCAAGGGCCAAACACAAATTCTGAACCCCTAATCCCCAAAATTTGCTTGCAAAACCAAAAATCAAAAGTCCTATCTGGCCCTCCATACATTTACTCTCTGCACATGCGTAGCCGTCAGGAAGTGACCGGAATTGGTGCCAACATCATTCATTGGTTGGCCCTAAAGTCAGCAACAATGAACTGACATCTGTGCTTTAAAATCTCATTTTTTGAGGATGCCAGACACAAATCAATGCAAGAATTGGTGGATACAAGACTGTTATTGGATGATGGCAGTGTTCAACAGTGGTTTTAGGCATTCAGGGCTGTAACTTTATAATAATTATAAAATTATTTTATGTTTCCCAATTTCTGGACATATGCCTGATGTCATCATTTTTGTTAATGATTATTCCACTGTTTGTTAAGTATTCCTTCCCTATCCTTCCATGAACCCTTTCTGTTAAACTCTTAAGCTTTTTGGCTAATTTTTATTGAAATTTTTTATTAAATTTCTTGGGAGTTTAACATGTATTACAGAATATTTTTCTGTTTTTCCCCATGGTTACGTCCTCACCCTAGGGGTGTTAGGTTGTTTAATCTTGCATCATCTATCCAATGTATTGTGTTTTCTTCATATGAAGATCTAGCTTTGCATCTGGTAGCATTTAAATTGGTTTCTGACTTTGGGTCTTTTTGTGTGCCTGATGTCTTGTTTACATTGACAGTGTTTACATTGACAACATCCTCATATATAGGTAGTTTTTAGCTCAACTTTGGCGAAGCCAAATTTGAGGTATTGTCATGGCCCGTTGTCCATCTGTCCGTCTGTCACACCACCAACACGGCTCGGGCTAGAGGCCGTATTTATGAACTGATCTTTACGAAACTTCTTCGGTACCTTTGTTATCACCATGGGACGAGAACAAGTGTTTGGGGTTCCAGTCTGAAATTCAAGATGGCCACTGGCAGCCATTTTATACAAAATTAGGTGCAATCAGATTTTTGTGCAGAACTTCCATATGAAAACTCTGATTTGGCTAGAGGCCGTATTTATGAACCGATCTTTACGAAACTTCTTGGATATCTTTGCTATCACCGTGGGACGAGAACGAGTGTTTTGGGGTCCAGTCCTAAATTCAAGATGGCCACTGGTGGCCATTTTGTACCGAAATTAGGTGCAATCAGTTTTTTTTTTGTACAGAACTTCTTTTTAAAAGATCTGATATGAATAATTTTTTGTACGAATATTTAGTAACTTGGAATACATCACATAAATTACGTTTTTTTTTCTTGTGCATATATTATGCGAATTACTCTTTTTCTCTTATTGATTATTGTTGACTTGGTCACAATAAATACTGATTCCTGTCCTGGTCACAGCAAATACTAATTCCTGTCATATTCAAAGTTGAGCTACCGTGTCATTGACACTTTATTTATATTCTATTACTGTAGAATTACTGTAGGATACATGGATTATTATTCCGGTTGTGCAGCTCAAAAAATTTGGATTTTGTCCACTCTTAGGCTCTATCGGGATGCCTTTGGGCTCTTAATGTTCCCTTTGGGAACTTAGCAGACCTATTAACTCACCCGGTTTCACCGCGAGTCTCCCAGTTTGAGGCACCAACTCACGCTCTCACGGTCACGTCCTATTTTCTCCCGATTTGACACTTTTAAAAATAGTTGTCCTGTTCTATTTTGAAATTAAACAAGTTGTCAAGTTGGTCACGATATATAAATTTATGACGCAGAATACTTGTTGGAAACGATAATTTATCAAAGATACACACTGAGTTTTACCAAATCTGAGTTCTGAGAATTGTTAGTGTGAATTCCCATGTTGTTGATGGAAAAGTCATGGAAATCGAAAGTAGCTTTTGGAAAACGAGTGTATTATAGTCTGTTCTTAAAGACGTTACTTTCATAAAGCCATGCTGGACTGGGACGTTTTGTCCCAAGGTTTTTGTCCCAAGGAAGAAGACCCAATTATTATAATTACCTGATGTGATCCTTGCAAAAATAGCTGCTCGAAAATAAATATGAATTAATACCCCCGAGTTGTAATATCTAGAATGATCCATGCTACAGGAAAGACTGTTTTGAAAACAAAACAAGGGAGAGCCATATTGTTTACAACAATGGGGACACATTATGTGCTCCAGGGCGGTCAGTTTAAATATAGTTTGTTTATTTATGGAACATGCCCATGTGTTTTTATCAAATACATTGTATGCCAAATATATTCTCATACTGTCGTGGTTACGTGAAATCAAAATTATATAAACTCAAAATATAAATTAAATAAAAGCATAATCTCTCAAGTATAATTAACTTCAGCTGACCTATTATATATACTATTGTTATGGTTCATACCAAATTTATCCGTTTTGCATAAACAAAAATATAATTGAAAGTTTGTTGAAAAAAAAAATCTGTTGTGAGATATCACAAGAATTAAATTACCTCCCCTTACTTGTATACAAACAGATTCAGAACAATCATGTCCAGCAGAGTATTTTGTCTTCATTTTGTACCAACAGGATCATTTTGTTTGTTTTTTTCACAATGGGAGTTATGAATACTGAGGGCACCTTCTCTAATGTGAGTAATACAAAACACAGTTCAAATATGTTTTTTAATAAAAAACGAAAACGAAATTACCACAATCACACACAACTTCATTGTTTCGGCAACAACAGGTGTTTTTTTTTTAAACAAAACGATATGTATTGTTAGCATTGAGTAATTTTTATTGTACAATAAAAACCTGTCCAAAGATAATAAGAATGAATATTTTCTCACTAAAAATGTACAGATTGAACAAAGAATTTACATGAATAAATGGCATGAATGAAGAAGGAATGCTTGTGTTGGTTCTTGAACGTTTTGGTTCTGGGACGTTTCGGCTCAAGATTTTTCAGCCTCCATGTATTGAGGCACCGAGAATGGCTTTCATGAGCAAGGAAAAATGTCTGGCCTGGTGGGTGGGTGGTAGGGGGGGGGGGGGATTGTGTCTGGTACAGGCAAAGACTAGATAGGTATCCACTCACATTTGTGTGTGTGTTGGGGGGGGGGGGAGGTCATTGTCCCTGGGTGGGGGGGGGGGGGGGAGTGCTTGGACCAGTGATATCCATATTTGTATGCTTTTACTGACAAATACCATTAAAAGTGTTAAAATAAATTATTAAAATGAAATATAATGCATTTGGGTTGGGGGGGGGGGGGGTGCCCGGGTGGGAGGTGTATCTTAATTATTATATATTTTGTTGTGGAGTTTATAGGACTGATATCGACTTTAGTCCATGCACTCCTGCGGACTCTTGTCATTCTTGTGTTCACTGGGATGACTAATGAGGCCAGGTCTCTCACCGCATTATAATTCATTTTGTCAGTTTCTATTTCAGAGGAACATGAACATGGTGATGATATTCTGACTCCCATCCAAGTGTGCTATCGTCGTCGTGCTCCATTGAGCATATAGAGCTAGCTGCAGTGCTCATGATTGCAAGAGTTAGGGCCTTTTGTTAAGGGTTTTAATGTCTTGCAAGCAGCTAGCTCGACCAGTGAAGCAATACTCCGTCCGTGGGTGCCGGGGTAAGTACATTGCAGTCGAAGGAAGTGTGGATGTGGGTAGAGTGAGCACTTAAGTGTAAATAGTTCACCCAGCGACGACGGAAATAGGGAGGACATAGGGAGGAAGTCAGCAAGTTCTTGTACTCGGCGAGGTCTAATAAACCGCGAGTGGGAGAGGCCCCTCTTTAACCTAGCAACATTTGGGGCCAGATGTTGTTATGAGAAACTTGCACAAGCCGGAGCATATGTCCACCCTCCACTCGGGATGCTCTGTTTAGTCTGCCGGGGTCGACTTCAGTCACGGCTTCCTCTGCTACGTTTCACAAGCCGAAATGAAGCCTTCTGTTTGGAAACTTGCACGAGGCAGAGCATACATCTGCCCTACTGCTCGGGATGCTCCTTCTAGTCTGCAGCCGGTGTCAGCTTCAGTCACGGCGTCCATCGCTACATTATTAAAGCACACACGACAGCATCCTAGCTACCCGACTTCGGATATCCAGCCTGCTGCACGAAGAAGGAACCATTCTTTGCCCGTGAAGTCAGACCATACGGTAGCTAGGGAGATGAGGCCTCGATCATCGGGACATTCGGAGAAGAGATCCATCTCTGACACACCGTCCCAGGAGCAGCAAGCGGCTAAGAAACGGAAGACCGCTGCTCCTCAGGCCTCGATTACGAACTTGCTGTCACAGATTGTGCAGCTGATCATAGCATCCCAGCAAGTGTAGGTGCAGCCTCCCTCATACTCAGAACCTGAGCTGTCGGACGGTGCTGGGTCGGTCCAGTCATCTGTTCATGCAGATGCAATGGTCCGAGATTCTCAACTGATTCTCTCGGATGGTGAAAGGGATAAGGAAGAGGATTACCCTTCCCTTTCGGAACAGCACATGGTTGTAATATTACTAATGATGAATATTGAGTGGTGTAATGGAGTGACATTCAACATTTCTTCAATTATTATTGATATATCATTTCCAGCATTGATAATTTGATACAATATCATAATTTGCCCAAAATATCTGATTATTTACGAAACTCAGCTGGAGGTTATTTGTCAAAGTTGGGAAGATGACTCTCCCTCTGTGGAGAAAGAAAGATGAATTTAACACGATTACAAAAATATAGCTCGCGTCACGATCATGATTGCATCTGTCCAGTAGGGTTCCACTTTATTGTTACTAATTGGGTTCTGATTGGGTATCTATGGCAATTGACCATGAGGTGCTACTGGCTTTGATTTATTGGTCGGGATCGGTAATTCCATTGAGATAAACACAGCAGTTTAAAATATCTTGTATGTGCAGCAATAAATTGTACAAAAAATATAAATATCCAAATATATATTATTCTACTGCATTAATGGTTTAACACATTGCATTTCCTTTAAAAGAATATAATGTATTCTATGTAAATATTCATAGGAAAAAAAAATTGTAATTTGCATTATCCTGGTACTTTCAAAATGATGATGGTATTGGCTTGGTATCATTTTAAAAACTTGTATATATCAAATTACTGGTATACCGGGCAGCTCATATTTAATCACCCATCGCTGAATAGTTATATATTTTTACACTATAACCCAATGGCACAGACTAGCTGGTGCTAACTCAAAGTTAACAAAGGCCAAACACAAATTTTGAACCCCCCAATCCCCAAAATATGCTTGCAAAACCGAAAATTAAAAGTCCCATCTGACCCTCCATACAATTACTCTTTGCGCATGCACAGACGTCAGGAAGTGACCGGAATTGGCACCAACATCATTCTTTGTTTGACCCTAAAGTCAGAAACAGTGAACTGACATCTGTGCTGTAAAATCTCATTTTTTGAGGATGCCAGACACAAATCAATGCAAGAATTGGTGGATACAAGGCTGTTATTGGATGAAGGAAGTGTTCAACGGTGGTTTTGGACGTTCAGGGCTGTAACTTTATAATATTTATAAAATTATTTTATGTTTCCCAATTTCGGGTCATATGCCTGACGTCATCATTTTTGATAATGATTATTCCACTGTTTGTTAAGTATTCCATCCCTATCCTTCCATGAACCCTTCCTGTTAAACTCTTAAACTTTTTGGCTTTTTTTTATTGAAATATTTTATTAAATTTCTTTAACATATGTTACAGAATATTATTCAGTTTTTCCCCAGGGTTACGTCCTCACCCTAGGGGTGTTAGGTCATTTAGTCTTGCATCTTCTATCTGATGTATCATTTTTTCTTCATATGAAGTTCTAGCTTTGCATCTGATAGCATTTTAATTGGTTCTGCCTTTGGGCCTTTTTGTGTGCCTGATGTCTTGTTATTTATATTTATTTATTGATGTTTTAAGGTCACATATTTATGCACAATGGCTAATCATGACCGTGACAGTTTTACGGGTGGAGGAAGCCGGAGTACCCGGAGAGAACCACCGAGCAACGACGAGCAGCTGCCAGCTCCCCAACATCGTAACTCCGCACTGCAGCACAGGCAGGGTTAGATTGGTTGAAGACATGCGTACCATCGACGTGCAGTACGCCTTAGTACACGGCGTCATCGTGCCCCCACATGGGCAATGGGGGTGAAGTGTCTTGCCCAAGGACACAACGCGGTTGCCGCAGGTGGGATTCGAACCGAGGACCTCTCGGCTTGCAGCCTGCACCTCTACCTACTGAGCCACCGCGCCCCCGATGTCTTGGTTACATTGACGTTGTTTACATTGTCAGTGTCCTCATATATGGGTAGTTTTTTTTATATTCTATTACTGTAGTATACTGTAGGATACATTGATTATTATTCTGGTAGTGTAGCTCAAAAAATTTGGATTTTGTCCACACTTCGGCTCTATGTGGATGCCCTTGGGCTCTTAATATTCCCTTTGGGAACTTAGGCTTTTTTTCAAAAAAATTTTGTTTACAAAAATATTTGAATTTAATTATGATTGCTATTATTCATGTATCTCAGTTATATTTTATGTATATTGTTGTGGAGTTTGGAGGACTGATATTTAGGTGATGCACTCCTGCGGACTCTTGTTATTCTTGTGTTCACTGGGATGACTGATGTTGGAGTCGGGTGTTGCGGTGAGGTTTTGAGGATCAGGACTCTAACCGCGTTTTAATTCATTCTGTCAGTTTCTATTTCAGAGGAACATGAACATGGTGATGATATTCTGACACCCAACCAATTGTGCTACCGTCGTCGCGCTCCATGGAGCATATAGACCTAGCTCCAGAACTCATTATTGCAAGAGTTAGGGCCTTTTGTTAAGGGTTTTAATCTCTTGCAAGCAGCTAGCTCGACCGGTGAAGCGGTACTCCGTCCGTGGGTGCCGTGGGTGCCATGATGCCGGGTATGTCCGTTGAGGTTATAGGAAGTGGATGTGGGTAGAGTGAGCACTTTAATATAAATAGCTCACCCAGCGAAATAGGGAGGAAGTCAGCAAGTTCTTGTACTCAGCAAGGTCTGATAGACCATGAGCTGGAGAGGCCCCCCTCTCTAATCTAGCAACGTCTGGGGTCAGATATTGTTTTGAGAAACTTGCACAAGCCGGAGCATATGTCCGCCCTCCACTCGGGACGTTCTGTTTAGTCTGTAGCCAGGGTCGGCTTCAGTCACGGCTTCCTCCTCTACGTTTCACGAGGCTGAAATGAAGTTTTTCTGGTTGGAAACTTGCATGAGATGGAGCATATGTCCGCCCACCGCTCGGGATGCTCCGTCTAGTCTGCAGCTGGGGTCGGCTTCAGTCGCGGCTTCCTCCGCTACATTATTTAAGCACACACGACCGCATCCTAGCTACCCGACTTCGGATATCCAGCCTGTTGCACGAAAAAGGAACCACTCTTCGCCCGTGAAGGCAGACCATCCAGTAGCTAGGGAGACGAGGCCTCGGTCATCAGGACGTTCGGAGAAAGGATCCGTTTCCTACACACCGGCCCAGGAGCAGCATGCGGCTAAGGAACGGAAGACTGCTGCTCCTCAGGCCTCGATGATGGACTTGCTGTCGCAGATTGCGCAGCTGATCGCAGCATCCCAGCATGTGCAGATGCAGCCTCCCTCAGACTCAGAATCTGAACTGTCGGACGGTGCTGGGTCAGTCCAGTTGTCTGTTCACGCAGATGCAATGGACCGAGATTTGCAACTGATTCTCTCGGATGGTGAAAGGGATAAGGAAGAGGATTACCCTTCCCTTTCAGAACAGTACATGGTTGCAATGGTTTTCATCCATCAATACTACCCTGATTTTGTTCCGCCGAATCAGAATGCTACGATGACAAGAGAGAAACCACTGGCGTCGTTGGACGCAGACTTTATCCAGACAAAGGAGGAAGTCCTTTCTTTTCCGGTTCAGTTTATGCAGGTGTCGCAGGCCTCCGGCCATATAGGCGACGCCGTATTTATCTTCTTGAGTGCGAGGAAGAAGGTGGTTTCTTATCTTCATCTTCCATATACATACCGTTTTTTGGACCACGTTCATTTAAAAATGGTCGGGGAAGATGTTCAGAGAGTTCCTCTGTGTTTGGATGAGCAGGCTGGGGATCTAGAGGTATCCTTACCTGTACCATTCACTATTCGCTCAGACACTATTGAGATGGCAATTTCTTCAAACAGAGCGAATTTGGACGTTATGTCTTATGCAGATCACCTTACAAGACCTATGGTGCAACGTCTCAAGGGAAAGGAATTTGAGGACGTTCGTACCTCTCTTGGAGTTCTTTCCAGGGCAATTATGTTTACCACATATAACTCCGCACCTAATAGTGGCTAATCTGGAGTTAATCAGACGTGATGCTGCCCTTGCGTCATCATCATTGATAAGATGACAAGGTGAACAGCTCTCTCTGAGTCACTCCCGTTTCGTTAGTCTATGAACAGGCTACTAAGAAAGCGTCTAGTGCTCTGCTTTTGAAGTTGGCGTATCAACAATCTGCTTCAGTAGACAAGAGTAAAGGAGGGCGGTCCAGACAAAAATTATCAAAAGGAAACTCCTCATGAGGGTACAAGAAGAAACCATCTGATAATTACTCTGGAGGTCGTCAGTATAGCGACTCGGGAAAGGGGCATCGGTCTGATCGGGACTATCGGTCAGACAGCCCTAGAGATGAGGTTCTTCGTGGGGAGGACGTGGTTTCTCCTCCCGTGCACCTCTCAGGTCATACAGGTGATGGTTAAGTCCTCTATTGTTGGCCAGTTGGCGGAAGGTTATCAAGCTCCACAAAAAACTGGATAACTGTCATGGAAGCTCAGTGGGTGAGAAGTGTAATCTCAGCCGGCTTACGGCTATCATTCCGAGTGAAAAACCCACTAACAAGTTGTCTGCGTTGTACAAATCTTCCATCATTTCTTGCATAAGAGAGTTTCTCCTACTGGAGGTACAGGCTCTCTTATCGGAGGAAGCAATACAGATCATCGAGAATCAGGATTCTCAAGATTTTTACAGTCACCACCTGTTCCTCGTACCAAAGCAGAACGGCTCGTTCCAACCGGTAATAGACTTGAGCTGGATAACAAGCTTATCTTGGCTCCCAAAATTTATATATGTAGACCATTTGGTCGGTAAAAGTGAGCGTTCGAGTGATCGACTATGCGGCAAGCATAGATCTAAGGATGCGTACTTTATGTCCTGGTACATCCGGCATTCTAAAAGTACCTGCGGTTCGCCACACAAAGGAAGGTGTATCAGTTCAAAGCAATATGCTTTGGTCTGAACCTGGCTCCCTGGGCATTCACTCGGATAATGAACTCTGTAATGTCATGCTTCCGAGCTCATTCGTCTGCTGTAACTTTGGCTTACTTGGACGACCTTCTACAGGGATATGGCAACAGAATTATTCTTCAGAACGATTTTCAGAGTCTGCTTCTATTACTCTGACGTCTCGGTTTCATCGTAAATGAGAAAAAGTCAGATCTAGCTCCGTACAAGTCGTCTATTCACTTGGGAATGAGCTTTGAGACTCAACAATCTTGTTCGTCTGCCGTTACCCAGAGCGAAATTAGTCAGTTGTTATGCTCGCTTTTGTCTACACTCAGACACATTAACAGTGAGGGAATTCATGCAACTGTGGAGCTGTGCGGAGCGGGTGTGGATCTCATTCCGATGGGCCGTCTGCGTGCATGTCCCCTCCAGATATTCTTTACTCAGAACTGGAGTGTGAAGACACTTTTGCATGAACCAGTATTGTTTTAACGGACCTAGTAAAACAAGGGTTCAGATTTGGGCAGATATTCAGTGGTTAACTCAGGGAGTTCCGCTGCAACTGCCGGATCTGGCTTTCATGATTATGATGGATGGATACGAGTCAGTCAGATTGGGACGCAACCCTAGGTCCCACAGACTTGAAGTGTCAGGGTCTTTGGGACCCTCGGTTCCAGGAGAAACACATAAACATCAGAGAGATGATGTCAGTATGGCTAGCGCTGCAACATTGGATTCACATAATAATGGACGTCCATGTTCAGGTTTGGTCGGACAACTCGACAGTAGTAGCTTACATCGGGAACCAGGGCAGCACCCATTCATTTCTGTTATGCCAACTAACGGAGAAGATTTTCCTATACGTCATGAATCATCATGTTCAACTTTCTGTGCGTCATATACCGGGTCGTCTGAATGTACTAGCAGACTCGCTCTCTCAGAAAGGTTGCCTGTTGCAATTGGAGTGGACGCTCAACAAGCGAGATTTTAGGGAGATTTGCTACCAGTGGGATCGCCCCATGATAGATCTGTTTGCGACGCACCGGAACAATCAGTTACTGTCGTTCGTGTCGCCAAGCCCAGACCATCGAGCGTTTGCAGTAGACACTCTGTCAATCTCATGGGGATGAATGATAGGATATGCGTATCTTCCAATTCCATTGATTCAGTGGATTATGTTTAAGACCAAACAGTCTTGTTGTGAAATCCTACTGGTAGCACCTCTGTCGTCACAGAAACCTTGGATCAGTCTTCTCAGGTGTCTGTTATGGGACGTTCCCCAAAAGCTTCCTCCACGAGAGGACATTCTTTATCAGTGGAAGTTTTTGTTCTTCACGTCCTTCTCCGCCCATAGTGGCATAATGGAGTCGGTTAGACTTGAGGGAACCTTTGCGGTTCCTATATTATTTTATGACTAACACAAGAATGATTAGAGTAATGCGGGTGAGGAGGATTCGATATGACTTTGAATCCCCCTCCTCCCCCTCCCCCCCCCCCTCCCCCACTGCCAATGTGTTTAGAAGTGATTACCGGTCAAGACATAATTTTCTTCCTGTAAGCCTCATATGAGTTTAATTACATACATGCATTTTCTGACTTCTCGATTGGTGGCTGGGTCGTGTTCTATGGCGACCTCATGGGCACATCCACTTTTTAGTTGGTTGGTTGGTTTCCTGTGGTTGTTCGTCTATATGTCATATACTTGCACATGATTCATCATCAATAAATTGCTAGTCTTTGGGTACCTGGGAGGCTGTCTAGTCAGTTAACTGGTATTCAGATAATTACGTGCGGGATTTCAGTGCTCACGCGCAAAATAATGATTTATTAGGCAGACGCATTATTGTATGTTATGGACCTTAGAAATTATGAATTATTTCGGGGCCTTCCGTCTCGAGCCTGTTAATCATACCTACTTCCATTTCTAGATCCAGGTTTCTATTAATGTCGGTACCCAATCGAATACACCTTGTTTTACACTCTCATATATTCGCACGTTTATAGTTTCATAGATATCGGATAGTACACGTCGGGGAGTGTTGTTACTGGAATTTATTGTACGCCTGATTGGTGTCGTCTGTGGGTTACCTCGGAAGTATGTTTACTCTCCAGAGATCGTTCATTGTGGTTCTATTGGACATGTGTATATTATATATTATTATACCCCCCACTTTTGAAGAAAATGGGGGTATACTGGATTAAATGCGTCCGTCTGTCCGTCCGTCCATCTGCGCGTCCGTGTATGATACATCCAAGAATATTCATAACTTTCATAACTTAAATAAATTATTATTTTCTATAATATTTGTTGGTCATAGGTATGCCCACACTAGTTATTTTTTTTTTATTACTTGTTTTTATAACTTGTTCACTTAGAAATTGTGTCTGTCCGAGTCAAATTTTGTCTGTTGAGCCTGTATCTCGGGTATCGAATGTTCTATTGCAATGAAATTTGCCGTGAACACTGCTTATGGTATAGGCTTTAAAAAAAAGGATTCAACAATATTTCTCACATTCTCCTTTTTTTAGTTATCCCCCTTTTTTGACTTAGAAATTGTAGGAAATAGACATTATTTGTCTGTTCAGCCTATATCTCAGGTATGGGTTATCAGATTTCAGTGAAATATGGCATGCAGTTTGCCTATGAGAAAGGCTTCTGCCTCATTGCATAAAACTTCCTAACACCAAACAATTTACCATAACTTTTGACTTAGAAATTGTTGGAAATTGTTATACCCCCCACTTTCGAAGAAAATGGGGGGTATACGGGATTACATGCATCTGTCTGTGCATCTGCCCATGCATCTGTTCGTGCATTCATCCGTGTGTGAGTCTGTCCAAGAATATTCATAACTTTCATTATTTTCTATAATATTTGTTGGTCATAGGTATGCCCACACTAGGTGGTACACCACGTGGAGGTATGCACAGGATGACAGTCCAGCTCTTGTTTCACTGGTTTTCGACCTATTTACATATGCCGACTCCGGTATACATTATTAGCGGGCGATATTAATTACCGGGATTGTCGCTATAGCCTTAGCTTCTGAAGTGGCATTAAGCACCATTTATTAATAATAATTAATACCTGAGTGCCTGTTCGACGAATATTTATATTGTTTTTTGGTACCACTTTTACTGATTTCAGTGCGCTCCCCTCTTTCTTTTTGAAGATTCCTTCAAAAGAAAAGGGGGTGGGGGGGGGGGGGGGGTTTACCTCTCCTCCGGTTTGATAAGTATGTAACTATGAATGAAGGAAGCTGTTTTGTCTGTAATTATATCCTGCATACAGCTGGAGTTTTATTGTATATGGCGTATGTTTGTGGGGGATATTCTCTCATTCTCAAATACGCCATACTAATTTTTGGGGCTTAGTCTGGGCTAGCCTTAAAAATTGGGAACTTGTTGCATCCAAATTAGCATAGTCTTCATGCTAAGTATACAGAATTACTTGAACTGGGGAGGGGGGGGGGGTCTTCCAAAAAATTCCGGACACAAGGCCTAAAATATTTTTTTCCTCCTTTTGACCACCACCCACCCACCCACGTGCAAAAAAAATATTTTTTTCCTCTGACCACTTGGACACCCACCCCACCACCTATATTTTTTCAGTGTATCACCACAGTGGGTAATGAAAAATTATTGCACTGAGCTCCCAGTTGTCAACCCTTGCCTTAATTTGAATCCTAATCTACTGTCTAAACTAATTATGTACACATCAACCAGCATCAACAGAAGCATTTAGATTTCACTAAAGAAAATTGTTATTAACTCCTTTGTTATCAAGCACACATTTATTTTTACTGGGAAAAATTTCATTGTTATTTTTCGTTGTGAGAAAACTTTCGAGGAACTGATTGATACACTGGTCACTGATAGATACCAGAACTGTAGTTGTTTTGGCAGTATATAGGTGTATGTTTATGAAATAAAATGGTGCTTTATTACAAATTCCATGATGTAGTGTGTTGTTGATGTTGTGAAAAAACAAAGCACTGCCACTGAGTAATTCTTCTATGATGATCAGTGCTTGCTGTTTTCTCATTCAAAGCTGATGTCAAACTAAAAAGAGTGCTACCAAATACATGTATCACAAATAAAAATAAATATATTGGTAACTGTTATTCAGTCAAGCTATACCAGAAGTAGCAATGAATTATCATCCACACTGTACCTATATAGATATATTTTTCTAAATGAAAACAGATATGGAACACAGGCCTAAGTTAATTTCCATCTACACCAGTTTACACATTGTTTATTTTTTCTGTTTTGCTGTTTTGCTGTTCACTTCCATGCAATTGATTAATCTTTCTTCCTAACACTTTCACTTTTATTTAGTTCACTTCACTCTTTTCTGATTAACTCTGTTTAATTTCAGCCTCAATTTTTGTTTGTTTTAATTTGAATATGCTACTCATTGTAAAATCCAAATTTTGCCGTGATGATTCAGCTATGAAAATTATGTTAACCATTCCCAAATTAAAATTCATAAATTTCCACTGATTGTTTTTAGTCAAACTGGAGTACACAGTTCTTTAATGCATCTAATTTAATTTACAAAAAAAGAGAACAAATCCCCTAATCAGCCTAGTGGGGCCTTATTCACTAACCCTACCTGACAAACAGGTGCCTATTAGACTACTAAACAACAATATAGCCTTGTTATGTGAAAATAATTTGAAAAAAAAACACCAGGAAAAAAATTGCAACTCCAGGAAAAAAAGGTGTTTTGGCCCCCATCCGACCACCCACCCACCCACCCCGGCCTTGTGTCCGGAATTTTTTGGAATTGGCACAAACAGCATTCTTTGTTTGGCCCTAAAGTCAGCAACAATGAACTGACATCTGTGCTTTAAAATCTCCTTTTTTGAGGATGCCAGACACATATCAATGCAAGAATTGGTGGATCCAAGGTTGTTATTGGATGATGGAAGTGTTCAGTGGTGGTTTTAGACATTCAGGGCTGTAACTTTATAATAATTGTAAAATTATTTCATGTTTTCCAATTTCGGGACATACGCCTGACGTTATCATTTTTGATAATGATTATTCCACTGTTTGTTAAGTATTCCTTTCCTATCCTTCCATGAACTCTTCTTGTTAAACTCTTAAGCTTTTTGACTATTTTTTATTGAAATTTTTTATTAAATTTCTTGGGAGTTTAACATGTATTACAGAATATTTATTCTGTTTTTCCCCATGGTTACGTCCTCACCCTTGGGGTGTAAGGTCGTTTAGTCTTGCATCTTCTATCCGATGTATCGTTTTTTCTTCGTATGAAGATCTAGCTTTGCATCTGGTAGCATTTAAATTGGTTTCATGAATTTGGGCCTTTTTGTGTGCCTCATGTCTTGTTTCCGTTTTTTTCATTGACGTTGTTTACATTGACAACGTCCATATATATAGGTAGTATTTTATATTCTATTCCTGTAGAATTACTGTAGGGTACATGGATTATTATTCCGGTAGTGTAGCTCAATAAATTTGGATTTTGTCCACACTTAGGCTCTATCAGTATGCCTTGGGGCTCTTAATGATCCCTTTGGGAACTTAGGCATTTTCCAAAAAATATTTTGAATTTAATTTTGATTGCTATTATTCATGTATCTTAATTATATATTTTGTTGTGGAGTTTGGAGGACTGATATAGACTTTAGTCGATGTACTCCTTCGGACTCTTGTCATTCTTGTGTTTGCTGGGATGACTAATGTTGGAGACAGGTGTCGTGGAACGTTGTTGATGGTGAGGTTCTGAGGCCAGGCCTCTCACCACGTTATAATTCATTTTTTCAGTTTCTATTTTAGAGGAACAGGAACTTGGTGATGATATTCTGACACCCATCCAAGTGTGCTACCGCTGTCGCACTCCATTGAGCAAATAGAGCTAGCTGCAGTGCTCATGATATGCAAGAGATAAGGCCTCTAGTTAGTGTTCTTAATCTCTTGCAAGCAGCTAGCTCGACCGGTGAAACGGTTACTCCGTCCATGGGAGCTGTGACACCGGGTAAGTCCGTTGCGGTCGAAGGAAGTGTAGATGTGGGTAGAGCGAGCACTTAAATATAAATAAGCTCACCCAGCGATGGCGGAAATAGGGAGGAAGTCAGCAAGTTTCTTGTACTCGGCGAGGTCTAATAGGCCGCGAGCGGGAGAGGCCCCTCTCTAATCTAACAACATAGAGGCTCTGTCTAGTCTGCAGCCGAGGTTGGCTTCAGTCACGGCTTCCTCCGCTACATTTCACAAGCCAAAATGAAGTTTTCTGGTTGGAAACTTACACGAGACAGAGCATACGTCCACCCACCGCTCATGACGCTCCGTCTAGTCTGCAGCCGGGGTCGGCTTCAGTCACGGCTTCCTCCGTTACATTATTAAAGCACACACGACCGCAGGCTAGCTACCCAACTTCAGATAATCAGTCAGCTGCTCGAAGATGGAGTCTTTGCACTTGAAGTCGGACCATCAGAGAGCTAGCAATCCGAGGCATCGATCAACGGGACATTCGGAGAACGATCTATCTCTGGATCTTCGTTCCAGGAGCAGCAAGTGGCAAAAAAACAGAAGACTGCTGCTCCTCAAGCCTCGGGAACGGACTTACTGTCACAGGTTGTGCAGCTATTAGCAGCATCCCAGCAAATGCAAGAGCAGCCTCCCACAGACTCCAGTGATGAGCTGTCGGATGGTGCTGGGTCTGTCCGGTCAATTGTGCATGTAGAAGAAGCCATAAGTTTCTCTACGGGACACTCGGCTAGATCTGGGGTCAGATCTCCATTGGAGAACCCTCTCCGTCCTGTTAACAGTCGGGGTCGACTGTGTCCGTTGTGAGAAACCTTATTGAGTCGGAACACGCATCAAATGTTCTTTCCACACTGCAGCCTCGGCCGGCGGCAGTTATGGCTTCATCTACTTACATGGAAGAGCACGAAAGAGGATTAAGCCTAGAAGTTTCTAAGCAGGATACTCTGCGAGATCTGGGGACAGATCACGAGTGCAGAGCGTTTTTCTTCCCGTTAACAGTTGGGGACGGCTGTTTTGTGTTGTAAGAAACTTCAATGTGGAGGAGCATCCGTCCTATGTGACGAGTCAGGATGCTTCTTCTGCACTTCAGCCGGGGTCAGCTGTGGTTATGGCTTCCTCTTCTTCCATGGATATGCACGATAAGGGATAGATGCCTAAAAGTTTCTGATGGAACGCTCAGCGAGGTCTGGAGCAGACTGCGAGCTGGAGAACCTTCTCCTTTCCATCAGCATTCGGGGTTGACTGTTTTTGGTGCGAGAAACTTTAGTGAGTTGGGACGCCCGTTCACGCTTGCTGTTTGGGACACTTCTTCCACACTGCAGCCGGATTCGGTGGCAGCTATGGCATCTTCCCTTGCTTCAATAATGAAGCGCGTTGACCACAGACTAGCTATCTGACTTCGCAAGTTCGGGTTGATAGCTCATCGTTTGAGACTAGTACTACCGTTTAACAGACTCCGATGGTGAGCTGTCAGTCGGTGCTGCATTGGTCCAGTCATCTGTTTAGTCAGATGGAGTTGACCATATTTGCGGATGGAACATTTGGATGGTGAGAGGGATACAGAGTGTGAGTCTCCATCTCTCACAGAAGGGCACTTTAAGAATATAAGAAGTCTTAAGCTCTCAAGAATATTGTTCCGTCTGAATAAGTCTGCGTTTAGATGAGCAGGCCGGAGATGAAAATATGTCCCTTCCTGCATCATTTAATATATGCTCGGAAATAATGGAATGTGCTATTTCATTGAAAAGAGCAAATCTGGGCACAATGCCCTAAGCAGATAACCTTACCAGAGCTATGGCACAATGTCTCAATGTAAAGAAAAAGAGAGGATGTGGTTCCTTGCTAGAGTTCTTTCCAGGGCAGTCTTGTATGCCACGTACAACTCCGCACGGACAGTGAATTTGGAGTTGGTAAGACATGATGCTGCCCCTGCGTCGTCATCACTTATAGATGACAAGGTGAAAAGCTCTCTCTGAGTCGATCCGGTTACCGGAAATATACTATTTGACGACAAGCTTGCGTTGATATATGTGCAGGCTACAAGAATCTTCAGTGTTTTGCTATTGAAGTTGCTGTCTCATCAACACACTTCAGCAGACGGGGGTAAGCGAGGCCGTTCTGCTTCTAAGAAAGCATCATGAGAATGTCTCGCGAGGATACAATAACCCTCTTATATTTACTCTGGAAGTCGTCATTATAGCGACTCTGGAAAGGGGTATTGGTCTGTTCAAGGCTATGGATCAGACACCCCTAGGCCGACGATTAACGGAAGGTTATCATCTTCACGAGAAACTGGCTGTTAATCACGGAAGTCCGATGAGTTTCTTCGCGAGGAGGACGTAGTTTCTCCTCCCGTAAGCATCGTAAGTCATACGGGTGATGGACATGACCTCTATTGCTTGCCAGTTTACGGAGGATTATCAACTTCTCGAGAAACTGGACGTTAATCACGGAAGTTCCTTTCAAAGAGAGTCGCTTCTAGTGGAGGTAAAGGCTCTCTTATTGAAGGAAACAATTGAGGTCGACGAGGCGAGCTTTTTCACGGGAGGATGTAGTTTCAGTTGCAACATTGACAGTCTGTTATATTGTCCGCTTCTTCGTGGCTTGTCGACATGTCCCGTCGATCTATAACAACACCGTTGTTGATCTCTATGGGTGGTGCATGTTATCCAGTAATGAACAGTTTGTGTTTTACTGTATTATCACTGGTGAATAACTGGTTGCATCTGAATTGTTGAACAATAATATCAATCAGCTGTTTTTTGTTTTCGTTTACAGTAAGTGTCAGTTTCTGTGTAGGCAATGCTGATGTTATCTTCAACTTGAATTTGCTACAGCAGCTGTCACCACTCCTATTTGCCCTTGTCCTGCACTTGGTACTATAATCATTGTACCTATCGAACACAAAATATGTGTCACCATGCAAGAGAATTGGCTTAACATGATCTTGGAATTTCTGGACAAAATCTCTTACAATTGGTGGGCACATTTTATTTGATGCTGGCCTGTGCGGTATTCACAAAAGTGCCCAACCATCTATGATTGTGCTGTGTGAGCTGTCATGTTTAGTGTTTCATGCCGAAACAGTTACCGCAGTTTTGTTTTTGAGAACGGACTTGGACTTTGAGATACGCATATCCCCGTTGTCGTGGACTAATGCAGTGGGAACCTTCGACAATTCATGTGACAGTATATCCTTGATCTCAACGTCGCGAAAACTGGATTAGAGGCCCATTACTCTCGAGTAAATCAGCTTACTATCGAACACTCGAGTGTCACCAAATTTAATTGACTTAATCATCAATGACATTGTGACAACAGGCATAGATATGGTATCATAGAATCCAGTGGGTAACCCTGCCTTGAATGTATGCATTTGCCGGAGACCAAGGGCTATTGCGTTGTCCACATTGACAGCTGGGGGAGAAATCCTTCCAGTCGCAATATTCACCATGCCTTCAGGGTCCATTGGGTTTATAACCAGCCCCAGTTTCTGTCGGATACCTTCGTGGTCCAATTGATCAGCAGATATTCAAGCTTTTGATTCTTTGTGGTGTTCCTGAACACGTCGTGATTGAGTATCAGATTCCCTCAATTGAGATATGTCATGTAATAGTTTACCACAAACATGAAGGCTGAGAGCCCAAACCTTCAATGTTTCTGGCTTCAACGTAATGCCAATGATGCCAGACTTCCCATGACCATAGCGCATGAACATTGTTTCTATATACGTCACTCCAGATCCCATTCCACACGCCATCCAAATGTCTCATTACATGGGAACCTTTCAGAAATTGGTGAAGAATATCTGGCAGTAGCCGCTCCATTTCTCTCAGGTAGTATAAACCATATCTGGCATAACTGACATGACCTGACGCAAAGAAATAAGGCATCATTTTCTTCACTGCTAGTAGGTGAAGTGGCCAATCCCCCTCTCGTTCAGCCCTGACATATTGCATCATGATGAACACTGGTTTAATGAAGCAGTCCACCCACATCCTGGTTGTTCGACTCTTTCCAGACAGATCTGTCAACTTATCACCCATATCATCAAGACACTCAAAATTCTTGCCATCAAAAAACATTTCTGAGCAATTCCTCAGTCAATAGTCGGAATGCCCATATATTCATGGAGAACTTTTTCCCTACCAACATTTTGGCCACTCCACCAAAGACCAACTCAAGAACCTCAGATAATCCCATATCAGCCATCAGTGTACCAATGGCACCAATGAAACTCATCACCATTATGACAAAACTTGTCAGGATCAGACCAGAGAACCTGCAGGGAAACTTTGTAGAGTTGCTGATCAACTGTGAAGAGTGTGAACTCTTATCCGGCCAACTGAGTGAGACATTGCACCTCAGACATCGTGGCAGCTATAGTTTCAGGATCAGCCGGTGGCATGTCTATCAGTGGCAGATATACTGCTTTTGTGGATGGCTCTGGAGGCATCCCACTCTCGCAACACGATTTGGTGTCCACATTGAGTATATCCTTGCAAAAGAAGAAGTCAAGTTCGTCAGCCCTCTGCTTCGCCATGGTCATCCGTGCAAGCAGTTTGAGTGGTGGAATGGTTTTCCTGATGTAGTCAGTGGGGATGGCAGGGGTTTTATTACCATTGAACTTGGTCATTTCTAAACTGTAGTCTATGGCTTGGGTCATTGCTATTTTTTTTAATTCTCGGTATCTTTGGTGAAATAAGCCCGGTTGCATTGCCAGATTGTGTCATTAAGACTGCTAGTGAATGTGTGCTTTGTTTGCCATTTTCTGACGAAATGTCAGCATCAAAGTTATCAGCAACGAATTGTATCATACCATCAGAAGCATCAGATATACCAGAACAATTCATGTTGGTTGTTGTTTGAACAGCTGCCGATTTTTTGAATCGTAAAAGTTCATCACACGTACAAGAAACACCAAAGTCACTCATTGCTTTTATTAACTCTTTGGAGTCGCGTAGCATAACAGCCAAAACTATCTGTAATGGTGTGGCTACACCTTTAACGGCCGACATCACAATGTTGCATATTAACTTAGCAGTTAGAGTGTTGTCAAGTTTGGGGGATAATCGACCAAGGAAATCGAGGAGTGATTGGCTGGAATACTCAACAACAGCTACCTCATCTAACCTGGAGACATAACTACTTGTATCTATTTGGATGGAGTCGATTTCTTTGGAAATTGTATCCTTCATTGTATTCGCGGCGGCTATAGTGTCATCACCGATTTCATTAACAACTCTCAGAACAGAACCGACCCGCCCACGCATCGCAAGAATGGTCGCGATCGATGGAGAACTCGGCACCAAAAGGTCGTCTCCAAATATTTCTGATAGTTCAGAAACAATCAGCTGGCGCGATAATGTGTCACCTCCATATTGGATATACTTGTGGTGTATATCAACAGAGCTCCAACTCAGAGAGTTGTCATCCATCATGAACTCCACTACTGCCTGGAGGGGTGATTCCAGGTCAGGTGATGAAGTAGATGTCTCGGCAACTTTAGCTGCTGCGCTTACAGTGCGTTCGCCCATGAAGGTTTGTCGACAATCAGAATGGTAGCGAGCATCAACAGCATGTAAATCACTCAATGTCCCACTGATTCTAACCCTGACTACTTCAGCCCATTCGTCACCACGTTCATCACACTTGCGGTAAATGACCTCTTTTGGTGATAAACCACCACCTGACTGTTGTATTTGCCTGAAAACATAAGCTGGCCTCCAACGCGAAGGATGGCGTGGGTCTTTATCAACTTTGCATTCATTTGCACAAAACAGACAATCTTGTTTGAAACTGAATAAACCAGCATCGCAAGCTTCTGGGTTTTTTCTTTGGTGGTACATCCGCAGCTTTTGAGGGGCTGCTATTGCACCTTTTCTTTGCACATTTCACCATGCGAGGGTGCAGATATTTACTGATACAGTCTCTGTGTGCATCTAATACAGTGTGTGCCTCACCTTCGAGATGCAATCGCAGTGCACTGTGAAGACCATCACCATATATTTCACTGTTATTAATGATCTTTTTTACTCTTGTCAACACTTTAACAAAACGGCATTTGGAATTGGAACAATTGTACACATCTTTGAAAAAACACCTCGCCATAATGATCGATTCCCGATGAACTCTGGGAAAAGGGGAAATACATAAGAAAAACTTAAAACCAACAATTCGATAATAAGTGACACCACTTACGAATAAGATATGACAACAAATGTAATGAAGTATTGAGAATGACTATGCATATATAATAAGAATCAATCAATGACTAAGCAGAAATGGAAATGCGAATAAAGGAAGAAGCACGTGTTCTCTAATTGAGTGATTATGCTTCACTGACTGTCTGGGTCTGATAGAACGCGTTATACAGCAGTGCATGCACACAGCTAAAACAACGCTCTTTATTTGTTGTTGTGTATAGGATAACAATCAAATAGTTTGGTTTCGGCAACTTTTTGGGAAAATTAAGAAAAAAACAGAAATAGGGATACGGGTAAATAAATACCTTTGGACCCCTCAAATATATTCAGAAAACTTGTTCAAGTCCACCGTCCCTTAACCAGTATACCCACACCTATCTTTTAAGATCTTAATATCAACAATCTCCCAACAATTTCCAGAGTAAATGCTTTGAAAGTGACTTGATATTTTTGAAACGTAATATCAGAAACACGATTTCGCGCCATTTTTCGACTGAAAAATAATTAAATCATAGGTAAACGACAATAAACAGACATCACCAACATGTATTTATTCATAGGTCATGATATTTTTCAGTCACTTGCACAATACGTATGATATTATTGTCTTGCAACAATTTACCCAGAAATATGCATATTTTAAATGGGTAGGTCTCCAAAGTGTTACATAAAAAAATTTTCCCAAGGGAGCCAGCTGGTCACCCGGTTGATTCCTCAAAGGGACACCCCAGACTACCAGAATCCACTGAGAAAAAAACTTTATACGCCAAAACATGCATTAGTGACTCGGCGGTCGGACTATGTTACACCATAGTAGCCAAGGTAAAATCTTGAGTGAGATTTTTTCAATATTATGCTGTGGCATAACTGAATTAATTATCTCTTGGGACTGCAGTCTCTTTGGGAACTCAGGGCTGTTTATATAGCGGCTCTTTTTTCCCTACCTTGCGTGACGATAACTGTAAGTCTCCATTAATTGAGCCTTCAGGGACATGATACTGTTTGTTAGAGGACGTTATTCTCTTCAAACTGGTATGGTTTGGTGTGAGTTATTATGTAAATACGGTGTATTTGTTCATCACGTCCTTCTCCGCCCTTAGTGGCATTATTGAGTTGGTCAGACGTGTGGGAGACTTGTGGTTCCTATACTATTTAATGACCAACACAAGAACAATTCAAGTAATGCGGGTGAGGGGGGTTCGATATGATTTCGAATCCCACCCCTCCCCACTGCCAATGTGTTAAGAGGTGATTACTGGGCAAGACCTAGTTTTCTTCCCGTAAGCCTTGTATGCATTTAAGTATATACATGCATTTCATGACTTCTCGATTGGCAGCTGGGTTGTGTTCTATGGCGACCTCATGGGCACATCCACTTTTTAGTTGGTTGGTTTCCTGTGGTTTTTCGTCTATATGTCATATACGAGCATATGATTCATCATCAATAAATGGCTAGCCTTTCCGTACCTGGGAGGCTGTCTAGTCAGTTAACTGGTATTCAGATGATTAAATGCGGGATTTCAATGCTCATGCGCATAATAAATGCATTATTAGGCAGACGCATTATTGTATGTTATGGACCTTAGAAACAATGAATTATTTCGGGGGCAGTCCGTGACGAGTCTGTTAATCATAGCTCGTTCCATTTCTAGATCCAGGTTTCTATTAATATTGGTACCCAATCGAATGCAACTTGTCTTTACACTCTCGTATATTCACACGTTTCTGGGAGCATAGATATCGGATAGAACACAGCTGGGAGTGTTATTTATTGGAGTTTATTATATTCCTGATTAGGGTTGCCTGTGGGTTACCTCGGAAGTGTGTTTACTCTCCAGTGATCGTCCATTGCGATTCCATTGGACATGTGTATGTTATATATTATATCACTGGTTTACAACCTGTCTATATTAATTACCAGGATCGCCGCGATAGCCTTAGCTTCTGAAGTGGCGTTAAGCACCAATTTATTAATAATAATTATTACCTGGGTGCCTGTTCGACGAATATTTGTATTTTTATTTGGTACCGCTTTTACTGATTCCAGAGTGCTCCCCTCTTTCTTTTTGAAGAAGATTCCTTCAAAAAAAAAAAGACGGTGGGGGGGGGGGGATTTTTTTTACCTCTCCTCCGGCTTGATAAGTGTGTAACTATGAGTGAAGCTGTTTTGTCTGTAGATTATATCCTGGATACAGCTTGTGTTTTATTGTATATTGCGTATGTTTGTGGGGGATAACCTCTCATTCTCAAATATGCCATCCTAATTTTTGGGGCTTAGTCCGGACTAGCCTTCAAAATTGGGAACGCATTACATCCAATTAGCATAGTCTTCATGCTAAGAATACGGAATTACTTGAATTTGGCTCCTTATTTATGATATGTCTTCTCGATTACTGTATTGAGAGACATACAAGTAATTCCTTTTAAATTTAATTTCTTTTCACCTTGGATTGCAGGCTTGGAACTATGTTGGTCTACTAATTCTGAAGTCCTAGGCTCTCCACCTTTTTACGATTCAGCTGGTCTGGACCATTGGTTTATAGTATAAAAATATGATAAATTTAAAGTAATTTGTATATTTTTTATACTTACCAATAGCCCAGACAGGTATGGCCCTCCCATGAGTGGGCACTCATACCTCCCCGCTTAGTTATTATGTAGTACTCTTTTCTACAAAGAATGATATTTTCGCCAATTCTGGTCACTTCCTGGCGACTGCGCATGCGCGGAGAGTAAAAGTATGGAGGACCAGATAGAACTTTTAATTTTCGGTTTTGCAAGCAAATTTTGGGGGGGGGGGGGGGGGGGGTTCATTGTGTTTGGCCCTTGATAACTTTGAGTTTGCACCAGCTAGTCTGGGCCATTGGTAAGTATAAAAAATATACAAATTACTTTAAATTTATCATTTTTTTACATGGTGGACAAAACTGCTACAAGTCTCAGCAGCAGAAAAAAAATTGTTTAGATAGAATTGCTTTGTTGCAATTTATTGTAATTGTAACAATGCAATTATTTATGAACAAACTCTTGCTAAACAATGGCTTCCATTCCTGGTAGCATGGTACCTTTGAAAAAAGTACTAATTCAGCTCTCTACCAATTAAGGTCATTTAGCATGATGTTGCCACAGTGTAGCTTAGTATTTATTAATTTAAATTTACAAAAACATTTCTTGATTGTTTCTGAAAGTGTAATGTTTTAATGAATTCTTTTATTGTGGTTGTGTCTATGTATTGGATAGGTGGGATGTGTGTATGCATGAATTTGTGCATGTATGTTTGTGCGTTCAAATAAGTGGAATCCTGTTAATTCAATAGCCACTTTGCCGGTGAAATATATTAAATTAACTGGAGTATTCAATTAACAAGAATTTGGTAATTTTCCTTAGTCTAGTTAACCTGTTCATTGCATTTTGGTTAAGGAGCAAACATCTGTCAATTGAATACAAAATCTTGTAATATGTCGAGAAGTTACCATCAAGATCACAGAATTCCCCTTAATTACAGACCTGTTTGGCTTCAGTTATCCAGTAATCAATTGTATCTTAAACATTTGACAGAGCTCCATGAAAGCAAAATACGATAGAATAAATGCTCAATTTACTACCAAAATACAATTGAATGCTCCTGATAATTGAATAATTTTCTTTGGCAAAGTGGCTATTCAATTAAGAGGGTTCCACTGTATTTTGGGATTCAGTAACCAATGCCTGGGGTGAGTGCTCTCTAAAGTGGGTAACATGATTATAAATGATTGGCTAAACTTGATACTAGAGTTGTTGTAGTGTTATAGTCACAGGTGATGAAAGTGACCTTAAACTTCAATATATAAATAAATAAAAAAAATCATTTTAAGCTTAACTTGACAAAGTCAAGCTAAGCTATTGCCATCACGTGTGCGGAAGTCTGTGAGTCTGTTCACATTTTCCTTTAGCACAGGCTACACCCCATAGTTCTTATCCGATTATCACAAAATTTCATATGCAGGTTTGGGGTCATGTCTAGATGAGAACGTCCCCTTTTGGTCGCGATTGCTCAACCATGATGGCTGCCCGAGCCCAAAACCCGAAAACCTTTAGCACAGTCGACAGGTCGTATTTATGAAGGGATTTCATTGTAACTTGGTAGGATGCCTCTGTATAATATCTAGATGAGAACGTCCCCTTATGAACGTGATCGGTCAACCGTGATGGCTGCCCGAGCCCAAAACCCGAAAACCTTTAGCACAGTCTACAGGTCGTATTTATGAAGGGATTTCATTGTAACATGGTAGGATGCCTCTGTATAATATCTAGATGAGAACTTCCCCATTTAGTCGCGATCTGTGAACCATGACAGAGCCGAGCCCAAAACTCAAAAACCTTTAGCACAGTCTACATGTCATATTTATAGAGGGATTTCATTATAACTTGGTAGGTTGACTCCATATAATGTCTAGATGAGAACATCCCCTTTTGGTCGCAATTGGTCACCTGTGACGGCTGCTGGGGCCTGAAGCCCGAAAACCTTTAGCACAGTCATATTTATGAAGGGATTTCATTGTAACTTGGTAGGATGACTCCAGATAATGTCTAGATGAGAACGTCCCTTTATGGTCACGATTTTTCAACTGTGACGGCTACAGGGGCCCAAAGCCCGAAAACCTTTAGCACAGTCTATAGGTCATATTTATGAAGGGATTTCATTGTAAATTGGTAGGATGACTCCAGATAATGTCTAGATGAGAACATCCCCTTATGGTCACAATCATTCAGCCGTGACAGCTGCCCAAGCCCAAAATCCAAAAACTCTTAGCACATTCTACAGATCATATTTATGGAGGGATTTCATTGTAACTTGGTAGGTTGATTCCATATAATGTCTAGATGATGTCCCCTTTTGGTCACGATTGGTCAACTGTGATGGCTACAGGGGCCTGAAGCCCAAAAACCTTTAGAACAGTCTACAGGTCATATTTATGAAGGGATTTCATTTTAACTTGATAAGATGACTCCAGATAATGCCTAGATGAGAACGTCCCTTTTTGGTCACAATCATTCAACCATGAGGGCTGCCCGAGCCCAAAACCCGAAAAGCTTTAGCACAGACTACAGACCATATTTATGAAGGGATTTCATTGTAACTTGGTAGGATGACTCGGTATAATGTCTAGATGAGGACGTCTCCTTTTGGTTTCGATCGGTGAACCGTGACAGCTACACAGGCCCGGAGCCCCAAAACCTTTAGCACAGTCTGCAGGCCGTATTTATGAAGGGATTTCATTGTAACTTGATAGGATGACTCATTTTGGAATAATTTCACTCTAAATTGGTAACTTTCGTTGATATACATTAACTGTGAGGGCCACATACATTAACTGTGAGGGCCACATTAACCCACCCCTCAATTCTTTAGGACAGTCTACACCTCATGTTATTTGTATTGAAAATATAGTATACAGGGAACAGAAATTAACATATTCCTTATTATCACAATTCTTGTCTTATTTCATAATCCTTTCATAAACATTGAACATTATCCTTTCATCAAACATAACACAGACAAGTTAAGCTAAAGTGTCATTGACACTTTCATTTGATATGCTGATACATATTAGTGTTTCTCATAACAGCATTTTGTCAACGAATACAAGTATATACTATTGTTTGATCATTATTATCAAGCCTATCCTGCATAAAATGTTTAACCCTTAAGGTCCAAGAGATTTTTACACATTTTTGCTACACTTGACAGTCTACATCCTGTGACTTTGCTGCTGTTTTTGGCAAGTCTTGGCTGCCTATAGAGGCAGCCAGGACTTGCCTAAAAACAACTATCAAGTTACTCAGAATGTAACTTGTGAGTTAACCCAAAGACTGCATGTAGGGGCACCTGTTCTGTTGCAAAAATATGTGATCAAAGTCAGAATTAGGCCCTTAAGAGTTCAAATTATTTCACCTTATTTTTTTAGGTCAAGATGTCCAGTGGCAGTTTATACATGGATTGTATGAATTTGCTATTTATGGTGGTCGTGTGGATAACATATTTGATATGAGAGTGTTGGTGTCATATTTGAAACAGTTCTTTGACAGTAATGTCCTTTCACCAAGTGGAAGAAACAAACGATTGGGCCCAATCAAATTACCAAATTCCACTAACATCAGGGTAAGTAAGCCAAGTGGATCAAATAATTATGCTTAGTGCAACCTGAATTCATTGTTTTCAATAAGGTATCGCGGAACTAAATATTGAAATTAGAGTGAACCGCCTTAAAATGTTGCACTCGGAAATGACGCAATCTCTAAAAATAAACAGCCTTGGGAAAATCCGTTGTTTCAATAAAAGTTTGAAACATTCTATTGACATCTTGCATTATTGTTGAATATTCCTGATAAAAAAGAGGGTGATTTGATGACTTTTGGACCTAAAAAATACAATTTACTTTTTGTGTGTTTTTGTAGGGAATTCCCTGAAAAATATGTGCACGTGACCGGTACTTCCCTTATGTCAGTTTTTCTCTCTTATTTGTTGCATGACCCCCTGTTTTCAGATCAAAAAAAGTTGTCTGAAGGGCTATACTTGACAGAGATATTTGAATGCCAAAATTAAAGTGATGCGATCATATTTTTTTCCACCTTAACGTTATAATGGTCGCCTATGGGAAAATATTTAGTTCTGTGAGACCATAAACAATTCACATAATGTTTTTCATCTATTGAATAGAGTTATATTATTGCAGTCATTTTTTTTATGGTATATGCTATCCATGGTATTGCTGGAGGGAGCATATACCACACTTTGAATTGTTCTTGTTGACCCTCTGCACACTGATGTCAAAATATCAAATTTCAACCTGCAAACTTTTCCCAAAATGCAACTAGGAATTGAATCAATTGATTCTTGAGATAAGGTTGAATTGATTAAATTCCTAATTACATTATGGGAAAAATTTGCTGCTTGAAATTTTGGTACTTTGACATCTGTGTGCAGAGGGTTTAACCCTTTACCCAACATAATGTCCAAAAACCGGCCAGTGCTATTCTAAAAAATCGGCAATTAATTTTCATTATTTTTTTCATTTTTTGTCTCAAAAACATAGGTTATGAACCCTCATTGGAACGAGCTCATTGAGCTCGTTCCAATGAGGGATCATAACCTATGTTTTTGAGACAAAAAATGAAAAAAAATAGTTATTCAAGAATTGTTTTTGCAAGTGTCGTCTGCTTTTCATGTTAGGTAAAGAGTTTAAAATTTCTATCATTTTCAAACAAACATGTTTTTTTTATCCTTCTCGTTACTTTTTACAGTGAGGAGGAGCTAGTTTTTAAACCCTTTACCTAATGAATCGGTAACATCTGCCCACGTATTATACAAATTGAGCAGCCGACAAAAAAATAAAATATCAAAAAGTTTTAAAGCCATATCATGTGACACCCTCCCTCATTGAGCTCATTCTAGTGAGAGAGGGGTCACATGATAGGGTTTTGTTGAAAATTTTTTTTTTTTAAATTTGAAAAATAATATTTAAAATAGTAAATTTTGACATTGTGTACATTGGGTAAACTGTTAAAAGGATATTAAGCATTCAGATTACTTTGAAATCAATTGGTTTTGTGTGAGGCAAATGTTAGAAGGATTAAAAAGTGGTCAGTGTTATTTGATAGAATTACACTGGATTTGTATGGGTCCTTGAAAGTGCTTGCATTTTAAAACTGAAATTCCATTCCTGTGAAAATGCGTGAAAATTGCACTTTGTGACAAAAAGTCATAGAAAGTCTCATACTCTCATGCCACCAGTCTCGTTCTGTAAGGAATCTGTTGCAATTATGGGCTGTTTGATTGCCCACTTTTCGTGGAGTTGGATGTAATGTGATATCCCTTTATTCACAAAGATATACAGATATTTTTTTGTGCTCCAGTTATAGATATTTCAATCAACAAGTATTTTGCCTTGAAAACTTCAAGATATTAACAAAATTGGTTGAACAATGAGATTTAATCATAAAACTACAACTGTGGTGAGTCTTCAGGCATAATTATTTAGTTTACAAACATGTCTAATACTACTATATATATCAAAATTCTTGAATAACTAATTTTTAGCTCAACTTTGACATAGTCAAATTTGAGGTTATGCCGTCGTCCGACCATCTGTCTGGCGTCAGTAATTCAATATGGCTCGGGCTAGAGGCTGTATTTATGAACCGATCTTTACAAAACTTCTTGGGTACCTTTGTTATCACCGTGGGACGAGAACGAGTGTTTTTGGGTGCGGTCCAAAATTCAAGATGGCCACCAGCAGCCATTTTGTACCGAAATTAGTGCAATCAGTTTTTATACCCCCCGCAAACAAAGTGCAAATTAGATGAACTTTGATTTATTCAGTGCTACTTATACACAGTAAGTGCACATGCCAATACAGCTTGGGCTAGAGGCTGTATTTATGAACTGATCTTCACACAAAACTTCTCGGGTACCTTTGTTATCACCTTGGGACGAGAATGAGTGTTTTTGGGTGTGGTCTGAAATTTAAGATGGCTGCCAGCGACCATTTTATACCAAAATTAGGTGCAATCAGTTTTTTGTACAGAACTTCTAGGACTACATTTGTTATCATAATGGGATGGTAACGAATGCTTTTGGGCTCAGCTGTGTTAATATTTGGTGTTGTTTGGGGAGGGTAAACATTATTAGCACAACCCAGTTTTCTGTTTCCTATGAGAAAAATAAAACCTCCTCACCTGTGGGAACCCTATGAGCTAAAGATAAAAAATTCAAATACTTATATTTTAAGAAGGACTGGACAAATATTTATTAATTAGTAGGAATCAATTGTAGAAGGGTTTGAATCAAACAGGGCAAAACAATTGCTAACATTTGGCTTATGGTGCACCATACAAGGATCCCCACTGTAACATTAACCCCTTGGAGATTTATTTTCTAGTTTAGCCTCTAACTGTCACCCACCTTTACAATACTTGACCTGTACATTTGTTACAGGCTATGGTCAGTATTTATGTACAGACCTTTACAATACTTTATATGTACCTTTGTTATCAGGTCATTACCTAGATATGTGTCATTGCTGTGTCACATACTATACATGTACATGTCTTACACAAGTTGAGCTACAGTGTTATTGACACTTTCATTTTCATTTTTTGTCTCTAAAACATAGGTTATGACCATGACCCCTAATTGGAATGAGCTCAACGAGCTCGTTCCAACGAGGGTTCATAACCTATGTTTTTGAGACAAAAAATGAAAAAATAATGAAAATTAATTGGCAATTTTTTAGAATAGCACTTGCCGGTTTTGGCCATTACATTGGGTAAAGAGTTAAGAAACATTTCCTAGGTTGATTCCAAAAAAATGGATGTTAATATTTTTTAGATTCAGTCATATGGAATGTTTCAGTTGGATAGAAAAGCAAACCATAGGTTCACATTTTTTTGACCAAGTCAAATATTCCAGCCAGTTAAATCTAAACATAGACAACATAGACAATAGACTATTTCAGAGCCATACTTGTTCCAGGCCATAACATTGTCAAATTTCTTACAAAATTTGATTGGTGACTTAATGGCTCCGAAAAGTCCTTGAAAAATTTAGTTCATAATTGATTGCCTCGTTTGGCTAAAATGTGTTCTTCTAAAACGTGTTTTTATTGCATTTTTATTCTCTGAAACAACACCAATAACAAATACTGATTCTTGGGAAGGTGACAGTGTGAGGAGCAGGTATTATTAATTTGGAACATATGTATAAGAATTGTTAATGCTTCACTCAACAAATTGGCTGCATCCGTCCACGTAATTTATAAATTGAGCAGTTGAAAAAAGTGGAGTTTTTATAATTGCAACAATACACTATCATGTGACCCCTCGGAACAAGTACATTGAGCTTGTCACATGATATGGTTTTGTTGAAATTTTTTAAACAAACAAATTTTGATGTCATGTGCATTGGGTCAAAGTATCTATACAAACATCAGAGATGACAAAATTAATGTAATTTACAAATTGAACATTTTTTTTTTTTTGATTGCAACAAAACCATATGTGACCCTTCATTGGAACGAGCTCACTGATCTCATTCCATTGAGGGGTCAGTGATATGGTTTATTTTCAGTTTTTGGAACAAATAAATTTTAATGTTGTGTGCATTGGGTAAAGGTTTAACTGGTATCTATACAAACATCAGTGATGGCAAAATTAATTTTAGTGAGAGGTCCTGAAAAGTACTTGAAAATTCTCTTCAAAGGTCCTGGAATTTATTTCTCCAGGGGGTGTATGAACCCAGTTACACAGTAACTTTTAAAGGCCTAATTCTAAGGCCTCAGAACAGTGTTTTAGCACAAGAGCATGAGAAAGACTTTCAGACAATAATTAATTTACCCTGCTATTGATTCCTAGTCAAGTCTTGGCACCCTATTTAATCTGGCAGTACTTGTCTAAAATTTACCGCCTAGCTCTTAGATGTGCAATTTGTGTTGCAGTCATTTTTTTATAATTGTGTCAACTAATTTCAGGATTACATTGATACTGTTGAAACACTACCGGAATTTGATAGGCCATCGTATTTTGGCTTGCCAGAAAACATAGAGAGGTCATTCCAAAGAATTGTCAGTAACCAGGTTATCTCTCAATTGAGAATTTTACAGAGGTCTGATGTGGAGGGCAGTAAGTTCAACAAGGAGGTGTGGGCCAATGAAATGGGACCAGTACTTAATTTATGGAAGAAGCTAAACCAGGTGAGTTGATTGTTTTTCTCTCTTAAAGCCATATCCTTTCATCCATGTACAGAGGAACGCTTTTAACTGAAGAGCCACTTTGAATGTCACTTTGCCAGAGTAAAGCATTCCATGAACTGGAGTATTCAATTGATTTTATTTGGTCATTTTTCTGTACACTTGTGATAGACTGAGCATTTATTCTAGTAGACTATGGCCACTTTGGACTGGTCACTTCCCATGGGTGGGCAGTATATCCACGGCTGCAGTAATATTTCATTCCAAACACTAATTATTGGAATAATCATCAAAAATTTAATTAATGAAGTACCAGATACAACCTGGTGCTTCATTAATTAAAATTTTGCTGCTGATGATATTTTTATACTGTACCAATGACCCAGACATAGCTGGTGCTAACTCTTAAAAATCTAGGGCCAAACACAAATTTGGCCCCCCAATCCCCCAAATTTGCATCTAAAACCAAAGAAATCATGTCCTGAATGGCCCTCCATACTTCGCCTCTACTGCGCATGCGCAGTGTCAAGGACGTCCCGAAATTGGCGCCATTTATCATTCTTTGTTTGGCCCTTCATCAGTTAACATCTGACTGATCTTTGTGCTTGTAAATCTCAGTTTAAATGATGCCAGACACATGAATATCAGAGAAATGGTGGATCTAAGGAGGAAATAGAAGGAGGAGAGGAAAAATGAGTGACAGAAAATAATCAGGGCTGTAACTTAAAATTTCTTAATGAAATTATGTTAAGTTACCTATTTTCGAGGCATGGGCCTGTTGTGGTCATTCTTGCTATAAAGTTACACTGCTTGTTCAGTGTTTTCCTCTCTCCCTTTCCTTAAGACCCCCCTTGCTATTCTCCCATGCTTTTGGCATATTTTCTGTAATATTATTACTAAAATTTCTTGGGAGTTTTAGCTGGATAACAGAATGAATTCTGTTCTTTTCCCCATGTTTACGTCCACACCCATGGGTGTTTAGGCGTAGTGTTCTGCATCTACCATCTGATGTTCTGCAGTTTCTTCCCTGGAAGTCTCTGTTTTGCATCAGATAGTGTATTATTGGTAACTGATTTCGGGCCAGGGTTATCAGTGCCTGGAGTCATGTTTCTGGTGTTTTTACACTTCTTGTTTACATTGACAACAGCCTCTGTGGAGGGGGATTTCTTGTCTTTGTGTTAGTTTAATCATAACTGGATACATTATTATTATTCGTAAGTGTTGCATTAATTTTTTTAAAATATTTTTAAAATTTTTGTCCACACTTAGGCTTGGGATCCATTGGGGCTCAACGTTACTTTTCAGAAACTTGTGCTTTTCTGAAAAAATATTTTTAAAAACAATTTTTTGACTTCAATTATTTTTTCTATGTTAATGGATCATGTTATTATGTAGTTTTGTTTTCAGGGGTTGGTGCGAGTACTAGGACTTTGTATTCTTTTCACAATGAAAGGATATTGTTCAATTGTAATAAGAGGAAATCTTCCTCTGACTTTCATAATCATTGTATAAATGTAGTCAGTGTACTCGCACTAACTCCTGTTCAGTATGTGTTAATTTCGATGACAACATGGGAAGCGTGTGTCACGGTATGTTAGCGGGGAAATGGCCATGCCGGTCCTTTCTCCGCAGGGTCACTCTAGTTTATCAATCTCTATTTCAGACAAACAAGAACAGGGTGATGTATCCGTGATGTCTTCCAAATGTGTGCCTCCGTCGTCACAATTAATGAAGAGCTAGCGGCAAAGTGCTCATGGAAATACGTCAATTGCCTAAGAGGTCCCTAGTAGGATCGACGGCCTTTGACGTCCACTAGCTCGCCCGGTGTAGCGTCCATTCATCAAATGGTTCGGCAGCTGGGTTCGTCCGTTGCGGTCCAGAAAGGAGTTTTGGGTGATGCGAGCACTATAAATCAACCAAGTGCACACCCAGTGACAGCGGATCAGAGGAGAGAACGGAGGAAGCCTTTTAGTCCGTAGTCCGGTTCCTAGCTCGTCCAGGTCCATCCGGGCTGCGAGTGAGAGAGGCCCCTCTCTCGTACAACAACATCTGGCCCCAGATGTTGTGGTACAAAATGTTTCGCATTCAGAGCATACGTCCGCCGCTCGGGACGCTCCATTATATAGACAGTCCGGAGAGACTGTCAATAAGCCTTCCTCATCCTCATGGCAGCACAGACGACCGCACCTTGGCTACGTGACCTCGGATATCCAGCCAACTTCGCCAATCAGAGAATCCACAGCGACCAGGTCACGCCATCCGGTAGCCAGGGACACGAGGCCTGTAGACTCCGGATGTTCGCATAAGAAAAGTATGCAGGAGTCAACGTACACGGAGCTTCCAGCGGCAAAGCATCGTAAGACCGCTACTCCACAGGCCTCAGTGATGGACGTGCTATCCCGAATAGAACAACTTATCGCAGCATCCCAGCGACGACAGAATCTCTGTCGCATCATGTAATATCCGACGGCGCTGGGTCGGTACGCTCCGCTGAAGCATCAGGTACAGACGTCCGAAAACTTCATAGGGTCTGACAGGATGGCGAAAGGGATTTGGAGGATTTCGAGTTTTCCCTTTCGGAAGAACATAAGCTACTGTACATGTCATCCGGCTTTGTCTTCTAGAGGTTGTTTCGTCGGACCAGAATGCTGCGATGCCGGATAAGAGACCGATAGCGTCGGTGGACACAAGAATTTTTTGATCGGTTCAGGGACACCGTCCCTCAGTTTCCGACACAGTCCAATAATGTCACAGGAACTTTCGAATTATTGAACGACGCTATATATATTTATGCTTGCTATTAAACAAGCAAGTCTGGTTTCTTGTTCGCAAAAGTTACTGTGATGTCTTTCAAGAGTGTGCCTCTGTCGTCATAGTTAAATGAAGAGCTAGCGGCAATAAGTGCTCATGGAAATACATCAATCGTCTAAGAGGTCCCTAGTAGGATCGACGGCGTTGACATTCGCTAGCTTGAAGTTGAAAATAAAATGTTCATGGCCTTGAATTTTCTTGAATTACTCAAGGGGTCATGAAAATTCTTCAAATTGGTCAGTGGATTTGAAAACTAACAGTGAGAAAATTTCAGGTTCACTTTTTATTTATCCATCTGCACACTGTTAACAAAATTTCAAGCATCAATTTTTTTGCACAATGCAACTAGGAATTTAATCAATTTATTCTTGTTTGAGAGAGCTCAGTGAGCTTATCCAATGAATTTAGCCAATTCATTTTGAATTGCCTAAGCTAAACTGATTACAAAAGGCTTTCTTATGAGTTGGATATTATTTTTTCACAGGGTATTCAGATAATACAGATGAAAGTATCACCACCATCAGAGAAAGGAAATCAATCACCAGTTTTGTCATTTATGCAGCTGGAGAAATACAATGCCATTAAACATGTGCAGTCAGTGCATGCCTCCTTAGCTTCTCTGAGTAAGGTTATCAGGGGCACACAGTTGTTAACATCGGAAGTCCAGAATCTTGCTTCAGCACTTCTCAATCAAGAGGTACGAATAGTGAATTGAATTCTTAATTTATCAGACTAGAACTAATAAACAGAACCATGATAATGGAATATCCCTGTTTCAAGAATATTTTTGGTTCGTAGAAATGTTTTAGGGACAAGAACATGGGCTCGCATCAGTTTAAGTGTGTAACATTGACCTATGTTGAAGGTCTCAGGCCCCAGCTTCCATATTTATACGAAAGTGCATTGAGTAATTAACCCTTGTAGGCCTATTTCTGCCTACATTAGGTGCCCCAACATGCAGTTATTGGTTAATATTGTAAGGTACATTCAAAGTACATTTGGCATTGTTTCTAGACAAGTCTTGGCTACCAAAATAGGCAGAGAAGACTTGTCTGGACACAACTACAAATGCACAGACCATAAACTGTCATTGTCTTGGAAAAATGTAAATCTTCAAGCTTTTTAGGTTGAAAGCTTTGAGTTATATAATGCAATTTTGAACACTTGATTTAAAATCTTCACTGTTTCATAAACTTTATAGGTTACCAAGTGCAATTAAGTTACATACCACATTTTATAATATTTCCTGCTTGATGAAATAACAAACTGACTGAAATTAAGTGGCAAAATGCTGTGTCTGCAGGTGAACTTTCCTTTTTATGAACTGACCTGCAGTAACCCTCAAAGTTCTAAAATGCAACAGGTAATAAAAACTTGATATAAAGCATGGATACCAAAATTGCAGGTTACATTCAAAATAGGTGTTGCTGTGATGAAGTTGTCTGTGCTAACCTCTGGGAGCTTGTTAAATCAAGCTCTCATGGCATTTCTCACTAATGTACTGGTATCTAGATTTATATAGTTGCAAATCTATGGCAGTAAAACATTGTATCAGCAGGCATAAATTTCATTGTGCTTCCAGATATAATGTAACATTCTAATGCACTTGGATTATTACTGCAGTACTCAATTATACCTGGAAATTGTTTACATAAGACTCTCTTACTGTCAAACAATAACAGAGCATTAGTGAGTGGTGATAGGTCAGCAGTAGTTTAATTACAGTGTAACATACATAAAGCTTCCTGCCTTTCCCTGTGGTAAATTAAATTAGATCCCCAGATTTCGGCTATTACTAATAGTGTTAAACTAAAAAGATGATGCAATCGTGCTTCGAAAATTATATATAAGCAGCATTCATTCCCCAATTCAACGAATAGTTCTGCCAGGAGTAACCTCTAATAGATCTGCGAGGTCTAAACTCTTGTTGCAAATTAACTTAATACAGCTATTAACGATACTTTAGGGTGTTGTAGCTTGTTAGGAGCTCCGTAAATTTTTATATATGTTAGGGTATAGCTCTGCCCAGGCTAAAGTATTGTTGGTATAAGACTTAGTTGGCATAAGATTTAAAATTATTTATTGGTAGCGTTGAGCTCTTCTGGATAGCTCAAGCTCTGATTTAATGGCTGCCTTGTACCTCGAATCGGAGTTCTGAATAGGTTTTATTCATGAATTGGTTTTTACTCACTCTAAAGTATTTTTGAGATTTTTGTTCATGAATTGAGTTTAATTTTTCCAAATTACATTTGCACAAATTTTATTCAAACTGTATTATGTAATTGTACCATTGCTCTTTGTTCATTTCTTTCCAAATCTTTTAGAAATCTCCTAGAATATCCTTTAACTCGTCTAGGCCAAAATCATCTATACGAACTTGGGTATTTTAATAACACTTGTCCTGTTAGACATCTCCTTGGGTGCCGATACTAAAACAAAAAGTACACAACAGTGTGTCCGTCTCGCGAATAACCACCGGAGTGCTTGGTTAACCCTTTCCTGCAGAAGTAGTGGTTCTAGAGACACTTGTGGCTTTGAGACATTGCTACTGTGATATGCATGTGACAGTAAATAGGAGAGTCTTTGCTGTATGCTTACTTGCATTTCTTTTCAGACACCAATAAGTTGGTTAAAACGATGGGATGGTCCAGAAGATCCAATTCAGTATCTACGAGGGCTAGTGGCTAGAGCTGTCGCTATACAGACATGGGTTGATAAAGCAGAAAATGGATCATTACTGAGAGACACACTTGACTTGTCTGAGTTATTCAGACCGGATACATTCCTCAATGCATTCAGACAGCAAACTGCCAGGTAAAAGAATGTCAAATTTCCTAGTTTACACACCATTAAAAATGAGCTGCATTTTGTGAAAAGGGACCTAAGAGTATATGCAATTAAATTGAAGAAAAGCGTCAAAAAAGAACGATGTGAAAATTATGGGCATTATCAAATCAATTTTACAAACACTCAACATTTTTTTCCCGTTATATTTCCACTTCTTGTCAGCAATACTCGATTTAGATTAATTTGAATAAATTACCACTGGTTACTATTACGAACTTGAAGTTTATGGTAAAGAAGGAATCACACGTCTCAAAAAAACAAACATTCTCATGAATTGGGCTATTGTTTGGAAGTGAAATCGGTTGAAATGGGCACACACTAATTGTTGTTGACATTCTCTAGGCATTTCAAATTTTTGGGTTTTTTGCTTTTGGCTTTATCTGTTCCATATGAAACTGAGAAATTAAAGTCTTAAACTGCTATGCACAACATTTTCTGGGTGAAATGGATATACTTAAAAAATATATCGATGTGAATAATGTAATTTTATGGCTTCACCAGGGGGAAGGGCCACTAAAAATTTGCAAGACGTGACGTCCTATTTTTTATTCAGCTCCTTTTTATACCCACCCACCCCTACATGCAAATTTTCTACTACCATTCTCAGACACCCACCCTCCACTCTCCCATTAAAATCCAAAATAAACTTAGCAGGCACTTCTGTCTTTAGGGGCTTCACAAATGATTTTTTGAAGCTCTTCCAGTAGACGAAAATCAAATGGTTTTTCCACTCTGCTGCCTTGCTCATGTTCATGATGTTTCAAATTTTTAATATAAATCAGACATTAGGAAAATATGATGTACGTCAAATGTTGTAGAAAAAAATTAAAGATGGCTGAAAGGCGGCCATTTTTCTTGCAATATTTTTGTATTTTTTCATATTTTTACAACATCCAAGATGCTTGGATGTTGGTATTTTAATTTTTAACAAACATGATCAAAATATGATCAACATCAAATTTTGTTGAAAAAAAATTAAAGATGGCTGGCTTGGGCTTTTTTTAAAATTTTTATGCCCCCCGACTTAAGTCGGGTGGCATATAGTGATTGAAATGTGTGCATGTGTGTGTGTGTCCGAGCCAATAACTCGAAAACTGTCAGGGCCACAGTCATCAAACTTCACACAATTATAAAGGACCATGGGAGGATGTGTCACACACCATAGCCAGGTTCATACCTTCAAGTTCAAGGTCACATTTCAAGGTTACACTAAAAATCGGTAAATATTTGTGTCTCAGCCATAACTCAGAAACGAATCATAGTACAATTGTTAAATTTTTTTACAAATGTTAAGGACAGTCAGAAGGTGTGTCGCGTATAATAGTTTCCGTCGCATCTGCAATATGAAGGTCACAATTGACCTTCATGCGTGTGTCCGTCCGTGTGTTCAGGTGTGTGGGTGTGTCCGAGCCAATAATTCGAAAACTGTTATGGTCATAGTCATCAAACTTCACACAATTATAAAGGACCATAGGAGGATGTGTCAAGCACCATAGCCAGGTTCGTACCTTCAAGGTCAAGGTCACATTTGAAGGTCACACTAAAAATCGGTCAATATTCGTGTCTCAGCCATAACTCAGAAATGAATCATAGTACAATTGTTAAATTTTTTTACAAATGATAAGGACAGTCAGAAGGTTTGTCGTGTATAATAGTTTCCGCTGCATCTTCAAGGTGAAGGTCACGGGGGGGGGGGGGGGGGGGGGAGGGGGGGGGGGAGGGGGGGAGGGGGGCATGTGTTACCTTAGTAACATTCTTCTTGTTTCATACTTTTATATTTTACCACCTCTTTCGCTGTGATGCGTGGTTGTTGCAGTTTCAAATGTTTTTTTAACATTAATCCGATATTATGTGAATAAAATGCATGTCAAATTTTGTAGAAAAAAATTAAACATGGCTGAATGGTGGCCATTTTTGTTGTAATTACACACCCACACCCCATACTGGATTGCACCTGTCCGTGAGTCCATCTGTACGTCTGAACTCAGATGAGTGGTCGCATTATAACTTCAACATTACTGCTCAGATTTTGATGAAATTTCAAAGAGTTGTTCACTATCACGAGATCTTGAAGCAGCATTAGCTGTTTTGCTGTTGAATATTTTTCTGTGAGTTATGGCCCTTTGAATATACAAAAATAGGCTATTTTTTATCTGTTCGTGTCATATCTCAGGTTTGGGTTATTGAATCTTAATGAAATCTGGAATGAAAATTGTTTATGGGAAAGGCTTGCAAATGAGTCTTTAATAATATTTTTTTACGTTTCACCTTTTAGATTTATCCCCCATTTTAACTTTGAAACATCACTGTTTGTCTCGTAAAATAGTCAATTTTTTGTCTGTTCGCCTCATACTTCAGGTTTGATTTATCAGATTTTACTGAAATTTGGAATGAATATTGTTTACGGGAATGGCTTTCAAATGGGTCATGTCCCTACAGTAAAACAAAGAAAATACATGCAAATCACCTCCCCACATCTGGCATTGTGTCTTATAAGGTTTGGGATATCAGATTTCAGTGAAATTTGAAATGAAGATTGGTTTTGGGAAAGGCTTTTGAGTGAGTCAGGTCCCTGCAGTAAAACAAAGAAAATTCATGCATAACACCTCCCCACATGTGGCATTATGTCTTTGTTCTACATCTCTTATGTGAATGGTCCGATCATCACTAGACTTCAGTAACAGGTGTTTCTGACCTTCACAATTACTTTGCTGTAAAACAAAGACAATAAGTTTGCTGTTTGTATTGTAAAATAGCCAATTTTTTGTCTGTTCGCCTCATATCTCTGGTTTGGGGTTCCTGGCTCTCGGTGAAATTTGGAATGAAGATTGTTTATGGGAATAGCTTTCACAGTATCATGGATCATGTCTCCTCTTGTCATTGTTTGGCGGTATGCACTGTGGGGGTATACCTGGGGCATGCCCCCCCCCCCCCCCCCCCCTCTTGTTTTTTGTATTTTTTTATCTTAAAAATAATCTATTATATCTTGATGGACATAGCTCATGGAGCTCTGTCAAACAAGATATAATAGAATTTATGCTAAGTTTATCTCTAGAATGCAGGAAAGTGACAATCCCTGTTAATTGAGAACTCCAGTTACTTGAATAATTTTCACTGGCAAAGTGGCTATTCAATTAACAGGGTTCCACTGTACAGGAACTCTGCAAACACGATCTGATTGAGCCAGGACATTTTACTTCTCTCTTGGAGTTTCTCTTTGGAGTTTATCTTCCAAACTTGATATGTTAATGTGTGACTCACTCTCTGTTGAAAAGCCTCCAAGAGCCCTTTCCAACAGTGTATGACATAGCATTATGTTAGCAGAACATATAGTGGAGCCCACTTAATTGGATATTTTGTACTTGAATAGCATTATTAATTGCATATGACTTCCAAATACCAAACTATTTACCATACCTTCAATACAATTTTGACCAATTAATTGCACATATGTTTCAGATTAAATTCCTATCAATCAAATAAAAAACCTTGTAATATATTGAAAAATTACTCCTCGACAGCCACTGAATTCCTCATGTTTAACAACCTATTGGCCTCAATACATCCATTATAGGCATTTATTCTGTTATGTCTCATTTCACAGAGGTCCATGAGCTCTATCAAATAAGAAAAAAATAGAATAAATACTCAATTTATTACTACTAGAATATTGGAAAAGGGTCATATTCCTGTTAATTGAATACGTTTCACTTGCAACTCAATCAAATGGCTATTCAATTTACAGGATCTACTGTCCTCCAAGCAAACGCAATATATGATTCCAGTTCTGCAGTAGAGCACAGCACCGAAAAGGTCTAGGGTGAAAACTAGTTTTATTTCATTCATATTCAAAAATATTTACAGGGAAATGAAATGTTCTATGGATAGTCTGAAGTTTGTATCAACATGGAAAGGTGGTATACAAGGAGCAGCCATCACAATAAAGATTGGTGGATTATTTATGGAGGGATGTAGCTTTGATGGCAGTCGACTGTCAGAAAATCATGGAGATTCTCCCAGTGTGTCAGCCATTCCAACTTGTGCTGTTGCATGGGTTCCAAAGGTAATTTAATTATATTCATTTCTTTTGTGGTCAAACTTATTCTTTATGGCCCAGAATATCGCAGTCCATTTTGTAGTTTCTTTCTGTAATCTGACAACACACCATTGAAAAGCATTTGATGAAACTTCCTTCCAGTGTGTACCACATAACAAAAACAAAGATGTTAAATGTTTAAACCATTGAAAAGAAAATCATAATGAGACAATTAACCTTCTGCTCACTTATGTTGAAATATAAAAATTCCAAGCCACAATTTTTTTCCAATAATGCAACTTTGAATTAACCTGTTTATCTGATTAAGCTCTGTCAAGCAAGATTGAATTTGTAAAATTCATGGTTGCATTGTGGGAAAGATTTGATGCCAGTTGCATTGTGGGAAAAATTTGATGCCTGAAAATTCGGTATTTTAACATCAGTGTACAGAGGGTGAGTTAACTTTTACATTAAATTTTTATGTTTTTATCACATGAGCTGACCCTTTTTCTGACCATTAAACTCATGTTAGAAATGGTAAAGCAAGATCATTCAGTAATATTTTAGAATCCAACCCTGATGTTTGCCGTTATATTCTTGCACAACATTTGAACCTTCACCTCTAGTTGGAGATGAGGAATGAAATAAAAAAGGTTCCAGATGCATCATTTAATAATAATAATAATCATTGCTCCAATAAAATTGTATTACTGACAGCCTCAAAATATCTGCATCACTGGGGACTTTTTTTTTTTTTGCAGACACTAAAAAACAACATTACTTTTGACAGTGTAATTTGATGCTTTATACCAAATAGGTTATTCTCTTGGTCCATTATCCATCTTTTTATCAAGTTTTAGATGCAGGTGGTGGATATTCATGCCAGGACAGGATTTCTCTTGACAATGAAATAAGTATAATTTGGGTGAATTTAATCAAATTATCCCCATGTAGCTTGCATGGATATTTTCACCAGTGACTTCTTGAGTTAAATTTAGATGATTTTTTTTTATAAAATCTACTCATGGCTGCTTTAGAGCAGCCATGACTAGATTTAGCGAAAAATATCTTCAGAATACAGATTAAGAGTTAACCGATAAATAGAATCTTCAAACTTGTATTCCAGTTAATAGGGGAATTTAAAAAAAAAATTGTCCAGTATTTGGTCTGGTCCTTGTGTTGTAAAATTTACTATGAATTGGGGACTTGCTGCAGATGTAACTTACAAAATATGTTCTGGAATTTGGTCTTATAGACTTAATGGTACGTGTATGAGCTTTTTTAAATCACTGATGTGGTCTATGGAATTAAGGTAGTTAAAACACCCCTGGCAACTTACCCCAAATTAAACACTGATGGACATTTTCTGTTACTTAGTAGTTAACCTTTTCAAATTACAATGTTATTTTAAAACGTACACCTTTCTAGTTGACAAATGAAGCTTTAAATCAGAGGTAAGAATGTTGAAATATTTCCAAATGTTATGTCATTTAATTCATTCCTTAGACACACCAGGAAATTAAGAATGCATTTGATGTAGTTCTGAAATCTCACTTCTGTGGGTATCAGACCAAGTTTTCTTTGGATGAAGAGAAGTAATTCTTGTCAGGATGTTCTACAAATGAAAAACAAAAAAATTATCAAAGCATTACAGAAAATTAGTCTGTGAACCAGTCAAGCCAGAAGTTGGTGTGTGTATGGGTAGGGAGGGGGGGGGGGGGGGTCATCTGCCTATGATCCTGTCAATGGGTTATTTTTGTTATCTGTCGGAAGAAGTATTGGCTGCTCAAATGCCAATATTTTCTCTGAAAGTAGCTAATTTGAAGAAAAAAAAGTTGCCTCCTTGTTGAAACCACAATTTTCAAATGCAAAAATACCCTTAACATAACAAACTGCTGCAGCTGGCCACGTAATTAACAACTTGAGTTCATGAAAAAAATGTATTTAGAAAAAAATATCAGCAAAAAAGTTCATGAAAAAAATGTATTTAGAAAAAAATATCAGCAAAACCATATCATGTGACACCTCATTGGGATGAGCCCACCAAGATAGATCATTTCATTGAGGGGTCACATGATTGTTTTGTTTAAATTTTTTATAAGTTTGAAATGAAATAAATTTTGATATTGTGTGCGTTCGGTATAGTTTTAACCCTTTACCTAACGTAACGGCCAAAACCGGCCAACGCTATTCTCAAAAATCGCCAATTAATTTTCATTATCTTTTTCATTTTTTGTCTCAAAAATATAGGTTATGACCCCTCGTCGGAACGAGCTCGTTGATCTCGTTCCAACGAGGGGTCATAACCTATGTTTTTGAGACAAAAAATGAAAAATATTAGTTATTCATGAATTATTTTTGCAAGTGTCGTCTGCTTTTCAGGTTAGGTAAAGGGTTAAACTAAGTTTGAAAGGGTTGAAAAATCATACTGCTTTACAATTTCACCTGTATATTATTTTCTAATTTAACAGGACGCTTCTGAACCATATGGATTGGATGAGACCATATCACTACCCATTTACTACAGTAGTGAGAGAGATAGAATTGTATCTCACCTGAATGTTCCAAGCGGTGGAAACTCCAGTCAGTGGGTGCTGTGTGGAGCTGCATTGTTCTTGAGAAACCAGTAGACGCACTTCTGTGAACTGTCCCCCAGTGAATTCAATAAGTTTGCACTGTGTTAAAATTTGTACTTACTGAAAAGAATTTGTTTGTGTTAGTGCAGTGATCTACTTTAGAAAGGGATCAAGTTCTTTATCAGGGTATAATCCTTGGAAATTGGGAAGGGGACTTTTTAGGGGACTGATAATCCACTGGTGTGACCAAGACCTTTTACAGTACAGCCACCGTGGCCTGGTCACTTTCTCTAGGTAGGCAAAATTTCCATGGACGCAATAATATTCCCAAAACTAATTCTAGGAATAATCATCAAAATTTAATAAATGACGCACCGGGTACAACCTGGTGCTTCATTTATTAAAATTTTGCTGGTAATAATTTTTACTACCTGGTAAATGCTCGTGTGGACATCACTGCCCTCGCATGGTTTACGACGAGGCCACCATAACTGTACTGTAAATTTGAGCAAACTGTATCATAATTTCAGGGATCCCAAAAGATCAGTGGTGCCTGACAATTAGTCAGGCTTCCCAGATTTATTGAGGTCCATGGAATCAATGGCGAGAAAGGAAATAATTTTTATTTATTTATTTTTTTTTTTTGGGGGGGGGGGGGGGGGGTTAAAACATGTCATTGCATAGCAATGACCAACATGGAATGTATCACAGGGGAGAGCACCAAATTGTTGGGGAAATACTGCTCACTTTATAACCCTTCCCCTTCAACCTCTGGTTTCTACACCACTGCCTAGATTGAGGTTGCTGAATCAACCCTGACAATTTGCCCTAGATTAAACCCTGTGAAAACATATTTTACAGCAGTTTAATTCCTGTTATGTATCTTTGTTTTTCCTGAAAAAATTATATTATATGAAATACTGTTGGAAAAGTCTATTAAGAGCCCCATTCTACATTGTTCTACATAACAGCATTTCATTAGCTTAAAAGAAAATCCAGGAATGGTCCAGATTACCATGGCACTAAAACAGTTTAATTTCAGTTTTTTTCAGACATTTGTTGATAATCTTCACTGAAATGAGATGAGTTAATGAGTTCAATCAATTCTTTCATAATGTATGTTAGTGAGGAAGAAATTTGTGATACATTTTGGTGAATTTGATCTTCTTTTGCCTTTAATGGCCTTGACTCTCCATAGGAACCCCAGGAAGTGGAAGAGTGGTAAACGAGTTCTGCTAAACCAATAAATAGGACCCAGTAATGAATGTCTGAGGTGGAAGTCTTCTAAAGTGGGCAGCATAGATATTAATGATTAGTTAAACTTAAATTTATACTTATGCTGTGGTCAAGGTATAGTCATAGATGCTGAAAAGTAGCTGTTTTCACTTATAATAAATAAAGAGATAAAACTTCTGGTCAGATCATGGCAGGTCGCAATTCACTTAGACACCTTAGCAAGCTCTCGAGTCACTAGTCTAATTCAGCAAGAAATTTGATGCTGTTACGCCCTGGCACCAGTCTAACTCTCAAATAGTACATTGCCTATGTTTGGATTTACTTGTTTGGAATATTTCAGTTGGTTGGTTGGTTCGCATTTCTGACCAATTGATACATTCTGGATGATTGAATCTAAAAAATTTCATAATTTATTTCTGTGTATTACAGCCAGAAATGTTCCCCAATCAACACTTGATTTAATCGACATTTTGATGACATTAAAATTGGAAATGAAGACTCAGCTGTATCATAATTTTATGAAGCCGCATATACTTCCATGAATTATGTTAATATCTAGATGCTTTCAAGGGAGAATTAAATACTTATTGATTGGAATATCTTACTGGAGCAGGAAAGAAAACCTGTATATCTTTCTAAGTGAAGGCACATCACCAGTTGTCTGTGTGCAAATTTCCACAAAAAAACTGGGTAAACAAACAGCCCATAATAGTGTCAAATTCCAAACAGAAATAGTCTGGTGGCCTGAGAGCTTGACAAATCAAGAAAAACAAATGAAAATGGCATTTTAGGTTCAATGTTCTCCCATTTCTTTTTTTGATGGGTGAGATTCTACAGTGCATTGGGGAGAAAAGCAGAAAGGTAAGTGACGATGCAGTCGAAATTCCATGTCCACTCTTATGATCACAATACTGTATATAAACAAAAAAAGACCTACACAGTTTTGCACCAAACCACAGTGTGAAAATCTAGTGGCGTGGCAGGGATTTTAAGTAAACTCTTAGCTCCCTATAGAGACAGAAACCAATGTCCTGAGATAATTTTACTTTTCAGTGGGACTTTCTCATGAGTGTTTGTTTTATGTGCACCATGTTCAAGGCAGTAAAACTCATCAAAGTTGAAATTGGGCATTGAAGAGTTAAAAAGTTTTAATTCTTTCGACTAGAGGCAGCTTTTGCAGTGCATCACTAAGTTAGGTTCAGATTTATAATTAATGTCATTTGATCAATTTGTAGAAAAGATCAAATAATATCCTGAACATACAATGATAAGGCTGAAAGTTGAAAATATTAATTACCCTACTATCAAACTTAAAAGGGACACTTCTGGCATATGTTACTGAGCTGTCTGGAAGGTATATACTGTAGACAGAAGGGATGAAGAGTTCAATGTTCAAAATGACTAAATGTGGCCAATATTTATTTATTGGATTTTAAGGTCACATACTTATGCACAATGGCTAATCATGACCATGACAGTTTTACAGGTGGAGGAAGTCTGAGTACCTGGAAAGAACCACCAAGCATCGACAAGCAGCTGTCAGCTCCTCAACATTCTAACTCTGTTCAAGCTCCGCTCAAGCAGGGTTATAGCAGTTGAAGACATGTGCACCATCGACATGCAGTATGCCTTAGTACAAGGCGTCATCATGCCCCCATGTAGGCAACCGGGATAAAATGCCTTGCCCATGGATACAACGCGGGTCGTCCTGGACGGGAATCGAACTCGGACCTCTAGCATAGAAGTCCAACAGTCTACCACGGAGCCACTGTGCCCCTGTGGCCAATATTAACTGGTAGAGTGCTGGATACCCATATTTGGACTTTATTTGAAGTGTAGGTACACCAACTCAAAAGGCTTCATACTCTGTTCATGTCCTTCATATTATCTTTGAAGTGAAATTTCAGTTGTATGGTTTTGCCTTGTTGCAATTTATGGGAGAGAAAAAGGCACTCTCCCATAAACTGCTACATGGCAAAGACCGGTGAATAAATTTTGATGATCGGAAATAATTTACCACTCGACCAATTAACTCCCTTTATGCTGAATCTAATTTCAAAACTCCATCAACAGGTTAGATGTTCAGAATGGATAAATGAGGCCATTGTTAAATCCCATCCCTCTGGATCAAATTCCAAAGTTGATCAACCACTTAAATGTTTAGAATGGCTTAATGTGTCTGCTGTTGATTGCCTTTACTCTGAAAAAGATTTCTAAACTCTTCAATCATTCAACTGGTCAGAATGGCTAAATGATGCCCATATTGACTTGTTTTATTCTGAATCAGATTTCCAAACTCATCAATCAGTAATCTGCTCAAAATAGCTAAATGTGCCTAGTGTTAACTCCCTTTATTCTAAACAGTTTTCAAATTCATCAGTACCTCTGTTTTTTTGTCTCCAAATAATTGGATTTGTAATCCATTATATCAGGTAACATTAATTAATTGGGTTTGTAATCCATTATATCAGGTAACATTCATGCGAAAACTTATTCTTGCAAGGACAATAGTGAGAATCAACTTTGAGTCTCACAGAATGTTCATGTGATTCTTGTTCCCTTATAATAAGGTAACACTTTGACTTGGCAGTAATGTGTTATGAAGTTTAGCTAAAAAAGGCAGCCAAGACTTCACCAGAACCATTGCCAAGTAACTGTAACTTGAGGGTAAACTCCAGTAAATATATAAATATGGGATTTGTTTTTATCTATGGAATATGTACTGGTTGCACACCCAAGGGTATAACAGTACTCTCAGATTCCAATTATTTGAGAACTGAAAACTGATTCTTGCATCTGGAGTTCATGAGAATCAAAACGGATTCTCCTGGATCAGGACAAATTTCAAAGCCTGTTATATCTTTATATCTTGTTTTCCAAGCTTATCAAGCACCTTCAATTATGTTAAAATAAATTATATTAGGCACCTACAAAGTAGACCTTCTGTTTCTCAGGCCATTTATTTGTAAAATTACATGTGGGCAGGTGTTTTTTATTTTATAATTATTTCTTTGCTGTCAAAAGTTCATGTTCTTAGTTTGTTTTAGGCCTCATAAGCTACAAAATAGCATGGGGGCTGATGTATTTCATCCCTTGGGCACAAGAAGGCATTGCAATGCTAAAGCATTGCAAAGCCTTCTTGCACACATGGGACAAATTTATCAATTTTATTAATGTGGGTAAATATTGGATATATACCATTTAATTTATATTTTTTTTAAATTGCATTGGTTATAAAAAGATAGCATGCGGCAGCCAAAAGGACCACTTGGGAAGGGCTGAGAAACAGATTTTTAACTTGTAGGCCTTATTCAGTCTTTTCAAGTAATTCTCAATGTAGAAGAGATGAGCAACTTTAACATCTGTGGCCTGGGAGGTGAACACTTGAAGTTTATGAAGTAATAGTTTCTATATTCTTCTGTCAACCACAGTTCATATTGCGAGTGTTAATTAATGGCCATGACCTTGGAAGATACCACTGTCAGCACTTGAATGAAACAATAACGGTGATAAACATAAATCATGTATTCCGTCCATTATAGCATTCAATCCTCATTTTGTGATAGTTGTTATTGAAGTTATTGAGATACTAGGCATCAAAGTACAATTTTAATTGACACAGATGCCGTTGCTTCAATTTACACAAAACTGGGATGCTGGTATAATTTTGATGTGGTTGGTTAAAATTTAAACTTATCTTTGTGCATTGTTGTCTTTATTAAACAATTTTATAAACAAATTATTTATTTATTTATAAAATCTATATCTACTGTTACATATGTATATTGTCTTTATGATATGTTTTGTTTTATATGAAATGAGAAGTCCCATTACACAGTGACAGGATGAATAATATGCATTAATACACTTTTCTTCTTGAATAACAAAGTTTCATGCATATGATTGGTCAAGATGAGTTTTTCATTGGTGAAATAATGTTTTTTCCTGTAGGATGTTTGTCCACGCACTCTGTCGATAAAATTATAGGTGTAACCAGTGGTGCAATCACACTGTAATTGGACCAGGTGGTCCGAAAAATCATTATAACCAACATGCATCTTCTGCATTCAAAATAATTCAAACTGTTCACTAGAATCGGTACACATTAATAGTACACATTAACGGCATTTCCTGCCCTGGATAGTTTTTCTCTTGCCACTGAAATAAGTATAATTTGGGCATATTTAATCAAATTTACCCCCATAAGTTGAAGTGATTTTTTCACAAACGATTTCTTAGTTAAATTTAGATGAATTTTTCATAAAATCTAGTCATGGCTGCTTCACAGCAGCCATGATTAGATTTATTGAAAAATATATTGAAAATACTCATCAGGTAAAGAGTGAACTCGAAGACTCTTTAAAAATTAAAACCTTGCAATGAGTATGACGTTTCACGAGCTAATTGTTTCCCAAAAATAATTTTAATTCCATTATAATTTTGAAACATGATTATTGATGATTGGCTTTCTGTTAACCCAACAAAGCAGTTTGTGGATAAATACATACACTAATGTGTTTGTTTCAAAATTATGCAAAATGTATCTAAAATTTGACAATTATGAGGTGTTAGAGTAATAAAAGTGTAGTTTAGCAATTTGAAGTAATCGGCGTGCGGCTTAAGTGTTATTATCCCCCGCTAAAACAAAGTTTGCTGGGCATATAGAAATGGGGTCCATCCATCCATGCATGACAACTTTGGATCTTCAGATCTCAGTCAGTGGATGCTGGATTTAAATGATCTTTGGTATGATGATAGGCCACCATGGGGGAAAGGATATTCACAAGTGACAGGATTTGTTCATTTTTTTCTAGAGTTATGGGCCTTTTTCCACTTTTTCCAACTCAGAAACCCTTGATGGGTGATACTGGAGGCGTTGAACCCTGTTAATGTTGAGATTATCACTTTCATTTTTATAGGAACAAAATGTGACTCCAGACATAAATCCCCTCCCTCCCCCCCAATAAAAAAAATTTAAAAAAGCAAATTAAAAATCCCCCCCCCCCCTTTTTTTTCAATTAAACAGTGGGACTTCTCATTCTAGATACTTTTGTTTTCTTGTGATACATACACTTTTCTTGCCTAATTCATGTTTCATTGGATATTGTTAGCTGTTACCTTTCTGTTATTCACAATTCTTGCCCAATTCTCTTTCTTTAATTTCTTATTGGCAGAACTGTTTACACTCTTTCACCCATCATAAGCAGTTACTGTGAAGGATCTGTAAATATCTCTTAAACCTTTACCTACAAAATCAGCTGTTTCTGCCTGCACAGAATGCAAATTCAGCAGTGAAAAAATATTTTTCATAAAAACTTGTAACTTAACTTACATTTATTTATTTATTAAGGTTTAAAGTCATTTTAACAGCCAAGGTCATATTGTGTCGGTGACAGTTTTACAGGAGGTGGAAGCCTGAGTACCTGGAGAGAACCACCAAGTAATGACTAGCAGCTGTCAGCTCCCTAACATCGTAACTCCACACTGCAACACAGGCAAGGTTAGATTGGTTGAAGACATGCACACCATTGACTTGCAGTATGCCTAAATACACAACACAGCATCATTGTGCCCCCATGTGGACAATGAGGGTTAAGTGCCTTGCCCAAGGACACAACATGGGAGTCCGAATCGATCGAATGAATCCATCCAAGGACTAACTGGGCTCAACGTTGCTTAACTTCAGTGGTTTGACGAGAACCGGTTACTGCAGCGCCATCTTGCCCCCCCCCCCCCCCCTACTTAACTTACATGTATCCATATTTAGGCCTACTGACCTATATCTGGAGGTAAGCCCCCAATCCTTTGGAGTCTGGATAGAATCTCAAGTTTTCACGACTTATCACTGGTAGGACATGTAAAATAACAGTTGCTTCTGGTCATGTCTTGGCTGTTGGCCAGGAATGGACCAGAAACAAATATGTTGAAATTTTTTTGTCTGCAAAACTATATGTTGGAGAATCAATTCTTGAAGACAATTATCAGAATTTGGTCTAACTTACTTTGTTAACATCTGAAGATAGTAGATGGACTTTGTACATTATGGAAAATGGATTTTCAATCTGTCAAATTTTTACAGTTAATGATTAACAATAAAATATTGCAGGAATGTATATTTTTCCAGTCAAAATATTTACAGTTACTAAAAAGCAGTAGCATACTTTCAGTGGATGGACCACCAGGTGGGCATGCAGTTGAAAGGTTTCTAGTTCTCTGTGCATTGTCTAAAAAATTGTAAAGGAAGGTTGGTTGGATCACTTTCTGCCACACCCTCTGTTTTAGACAAAGTGGATTGCCAGTTGCGATCTGGTTGAAGTGCTCTGTTATATTTGTAATCACCATACTGTGAACTTTGAATTCAAGGATGCAAGTGTTGTGAATTTGATAAAATTATAATTTCTTTTCTCACCAATTTGATGCCCCTATTTTAGTTTTATTATCAAACCAAAATTAATTGAACTGGGTTTAGTGTACAAAGAGAAATATACAATCATAGATTATAATTGTGATGCAATGATTTTTCATCACAATTATAATCAGTTATTTGTTTTTGTTTTTTCACTGGTCTCAATAGTCAATATCTTTGTTTTACAGCATGGCAAACATTACAGACAACACTGTTGAAATGGGTAACAGGTCAACAGTATTGAATATTAACTTTATTGCATCATTTGGGAGTGTGGTGGCTCAGTGGTTATGGCATTGGACTTCAAACCAAAAGGTCCATGGTTCGATTCCTGCCAGGGGTAACTGTGTTGTGTCCTTGAGCATGACACTTAATCCCGATTGTTCATGTGGGGGCATGGTGGCACTGTGTGCTAGGGTGCACTGCACATCAATGGTGCACTTGTCTTCAACCAATGCTTACCCTTCATGTGTGGAGTTGGGGAGTCTGATAGTTGCTCGCTGTTTCTCTCTCGGTACTCTGGCTTCCTCCACCCGTACTGCTGTCCCTGGCTGCCGAAAGTGTCATTAAATCCCAATAAATAAATACATTGCATCATTTACATCATACCCAGTATCTAATAGACGTATATTTCCTTTAATCAGTATTTTATTCCTCCTGATTTGATGAAGAGTGAGACTTTCTGAATGGTTCTTCAAGTGGATGCAAGTGTAAAAGAAAAAAATATGGAAAGACAAAAAGAGTCGACTCTTAATCTGCTAAGTATGTTTTTTCTTTTAAATTTTCATTAAATCAGGTCATGGCTGCTGTAAAAGCAGCCATGACTTGATTTGATGGAAAATGTGAAGAGTTACCGATATCAAGAAATCATTGACAAAGGACTTCTCATGGTTATACCTATTTTAGTAGAAGAGGACTGTGTATTTTTTTGTTTTATGCAGGAAAATCTGCCAAAGAGTTAATGAAGTCAGAATGATGTGGGTTAGAAGGCACTGTGATAATTCTGATGTTTAAAGCTATTGACATGTTAAGTTATAATAGATTCTCTTGTGAAAATGAAATAAAGTAATCAAAAAAATGGAACTTCATCTTTTGTTGTCTTCATCCTTTGATGACAGAGTAACTGATTTTTTGTTTGTCTGCAGAACCTATCAAGAACTTGGGAGGTTTTTCTTCAAATATTATTAAATATGTAAGATTTATGTAATTACTTTGTGTTTCCAACTAACACTACAGGAAGATAGATTCCTGTTTACCTGAATAGCTGATAACTAAAAATTTAACTGATCCCTTCACCAAAGATCCCCACTCACAAGAAATAGATAATTATAAAAACATTGAAATTAAAGAGCTGCCTCCTTTTTGTCTGCTTGTTAAGTTTTTTTACTGGCTTAAATTGACTACCAAATACTTCTTTCTCAAAAACATAACGTGTGATAAAGTCTTGTTCATATTATGTGCAGTATGATTATCCCATGGGCTATGTTTGTTTAGAATACAACCTTAGTGTTTGTTCACGATAATCTTCTTTATTTTTTAGTCCCCTACCAGCATCGCCGGAGGGGACTATTAGGTTTGCACTCCGTCCATCTGTCAGTCTGTCAGTCACACTTGAGTTTTCCAGATTTTTTTTTGGAAACGCTTCAACGGAATGATTTCATTTTTGGTAAACTACTATAGAACGCTGACTTACAGATTAAGTTTGAGTTTCATGCTGATTGCATTATTCTTGTGTGAGTTATGGCCCTTGGAAATATGGAAAAGCACCAAAATATCAGTATTTTTATACTGTACCAATGACCCAGACACAGCTGGTGCTAACTCTTAAAATATAGGGCCAAACACAAATTTTGCCCCCCAATCCCCAAAATTTGCATCTAAAACCAAAGAAAACATGTCCTGAATGGCCCTCCACACTTCACCTCTACTGCGCATGCGCAGTGTCAAGGACGTTCCGAAATTGGCGCCATTAATCATTCTTAGTTTGGCCCTTCATCAGTTAACATCTGACTGATCTTTGTGCTTGTAAATCTCAGTTTAAATGATGCTAGACACATAAATATTAGTGAAATGGTGATTCTAAGAAGGATATAGAAGGAGGAGAGGAAAAATGTGTGACAGAAAATTATCAGGGCTGTAACTTAAAATTTTTTAATGAAATTATGTTAAGTTACCTATTTTCAAGGCAGCAGCCATTTTGTTGTCATTCTGATTATTTAGTTACAATGTTTTTTAAGTGTTTTCCTCTCTCCCTGTCCTTTAAGTTCCCCCTTGCTATTCTCCCATGCTTTTGGCATAGTTTTTGTAATTATTATTACTAAAATTTCTTGGGAGTTTTAGCTGAATAACAGAATGAATTCTGTTCTTTCCCCATGTTTACGTCTTCACCTACGGGTGGTTAGGCGTTGTGTTCTGCATCTGCCATCTGATGTTCTGCAGTTTCTTCCCTGGAAGTCTCTGTTTTGCATCAGATAGTGTATTTTTGGTAACTGATTTCGGGCCTGGGTGCCTGGAGTCTTATTTTAGTGTTTTTACACTCATTGTTTACATTTACAACAGCCCTCTGTGTGAGGGGGGATTTCTTGAAAATAATATCTTGATGTTAATTTAATCATAACTAGATACATTATTATTGTTCGTAAGTGTTGCATAAATTGTTTAAAATATTTTTAAAATTTTTGTCCACACTTAGGCTTGGGATCCATTGGGGCTCAACGTTACTTTTCAGAAACTTGGGCTGTTCTGAAAAAATATTTTTTCAAAATTTTTTGATTTCAATTATTTTTTCTATGTTAATGGATCATATTATTATGTATTTTGATTGTCAGGGGTCGGTGCGAGTACTAGGACTTTGTTTTCTTTTCACATTGAAAGGATTTTGGTCAATTGTAATAAGAGGAAATCTTCCTCTGACTTTTATAATCATTGTATATGTAGTCAGTGTACTCGCACTAGCTCCTGTTCTGTATGTGATAATTTCGATGACAACATGGGAAGCGTGTGTCACGGTATGTTAGTGGGGAATTGGACATTCCGGTCCTTTCCCCGCAGGGTCACTCTACTTTATCAATTTCTATTTCAGACGATCAAGATTAGGGTGATGTATCCGTGATGTCTTCCAAAAGTGTGCCTCCGTCATCACAATTAATGAAGAGCTAGCAGAAAAGTGCTCATGTAAATACGCCAATTGCCTAAGAGGACCCTAGTAGGTTCGACGGCCTTTGACGTCCGCTAGCTCGCCCGGTGTAGCGTCCATTCATCGAATGGTTCGGCAGCCAGGTTCGTCCGTTGCGGTCTAGAAGGAGTTTCGGGGTGATGCGAGCACTATAAATCAACCAAATGCACACCCAGTGACGGCGGATTAGAGGGAGAACGGAGGAAGCCTTTTAGTCCGGTTCCTAGCTCGTCCAGGTCCATCCGGACGGCGAGCGAGAGAGGCCCCTCTCTCGTACAACAACGTCTGGCCCCAGATGTTGTGGTACAAAATGTTTCGCATTCGGAGCATACGTCCGCTGCTCGGGACGCTCCGACATATAGTCAGTCCGAAGAGACTGTCAATAAGGCTTCCTCATTCTCATGGTAGTGCACACGACCGCTCTTGGCTAGGTGACCTCGGATATCCAGTCAGCTTCGCCAATCGGAGAATCATCGGCGACCAGGTCATACCATCTGGTAGCCAGGGACACGAGGCCTGCAGACTCGGGACGTTCGCATAAGAAAGTGTGCGGGAGTCAATGTACACGGAGCTTCCGGCGGCAATGCATCGTAAGACCGCTACTGCACAGGCCTCGGTGACGGACGTGCTATCCCAAATAGCACAGCTTATTGCAGCATCCCAGCAACAACTAAATCTGTCGCATCAGGTATTATCCGACGATGCTGGGTCGGGACGCTCCGCGGAAGCAGGTACGGACATCCGAAAATTTCATCCGGTCCGACGGGATGCCGAAAGGGATTCGGAGGATTTCGAGCTTTCCCTTTTGGAACAGCATATGCTGTTGTGTATGTCATCTGACTTTATCTTCTACAGGCTCTTTCGTCGGACCAGAATGCTGCGATGCCGGATAAGAAACTGATAGCGTCGGTGGACTTAGAAATTTTTGGTTCGGTTCAGGGACATCGTCCCTCAGTTCCGACATAGTCCAATAATGTCACACAAACTTTCGAATTATTGAACGATGCTATATATATTATTATTATATGCTTGCTATTACCAAGCATTTCTGGTTTCTTGTTCGCAAAATTACAGAGATGTCTTTCAAAGTGTGCCTCTGTCGTCATAGTTAATGAAGAGCTAGCGGCAATAAGTGCTCATGGAATATGTCTATCGCCTAAGAGGTCCCTTGTAGGATCGACGGAGTGACATTCGCTAGCTCACCCGGTGTAGCGTCCATTCATCAAATGGTTCGGCAGCCGGGTTCGTCCGTTGCGGTCTAGGAAGGAAATTTGGGTGATGCGAGCACTATAATAACTTTAGTACTCTCCCAGTGACGACGGATTGAGGACAGATCGGAGGAAGCCTGTTAGTCCGGTTCCTGGCTCGTCCAGGTCGTCTGGGCTGTGAGCGAGAGAGGTCCCTCTCTCGTACAACAACATAGGGGGACCGCTTGTTGTGGTTCAGATATTTCGCATTCGGAGCATATGTCCGCCGCTCGGGACGCTCCGTTATATTGACAGTCCGAGAGACTGTCGATAATGCTTCCTCATCCTCACAGCAGCGCACACGACCGCACATTGGCTACGTGACCTCTAGTATCCGACCAGTTTGGTCATGCAGTGATTCCACGGCAAACAGGTCATGCCATCCGGTAGCCAAGGGACACGAGGCCTATACACTCCGTTCGCTCGCATAATAGAAGTATGCATGGGGTAACGATCACGGAGCTTCCAGCGGCCAATGCATCTTAAGACCGCTTCTCCTCAGGCCTCAGTGACGGACGTGCTATCCAAGTTAGCACAGTTTATCGCAGCATCCCAGCAATCGACAGTTTCTCGGTCGGATCAGGAATTATCCGACGGCACTGGGTCGGTGCGCTCCGCTGTTGCATCAGGTTCGGACGACCGAACGCTTTTATAGGGTCCGACAGGATGGCGAAAGGATTCCGACGATTTCGAGTTTTCCCTTTCGGAACAACGGAAGCTGCCATACATTTCTTCCGGCATTATCTCCGGTGGTTTTTCCTTCGGACTACATTGCTGCGATGTTGGATAAGAGACTTATAGCGTCATTGGACACAGAATTTTGGATCGGTTCAGGGACATTGTCCCTGACTTACCGACGCGGTCCAATAATGTCATTAGAACATTTGTATTATTTATCGACGCTATATATATATAAGCCTGCTACCAAGCATGATAGTTTAGTTTCTTGTCCGCAATGCTCAATTCTGCCTTTTATCATTTATAGGAATAATTTATTTTGGCAGAACAGGGCATACCGAGAGTTTATATGCGTCTAGACGGCGGGGTTAAAGACTGGAAATTATCTTTTTCGCCGTCTATGTCTTTTTCCAACCACAATGTTGGAAACGACAATGATGTCTAATAGACTTAACTTAGACACTTTATCATACGTAGTCCACCTTACTGAGGCGTTATCATTACGTCTTCAAGAGAAAAGAATTCCGGGATATGATCCTCAATGTGATTTCTTTCAAGGGCAGTAGTTTGTCCACGTATAACTCCGCCCTTCAATGGCAACATGGAGTTGGTTAGACGTGACGCAGCCCTAGCTACATCCACGCGCGTGGATAGTAAGGTGAAGAACTCTCTCAGAGTCGCTTCGGTCTCGGAGAAGCTTCTCTTCGACGGCAACTTTTCAGCAATCCATGAATTGCTCGATATACATGTTCTCTTGTCTATCAAGTGTAGCAAGAGATTCAGACTGGGGCAAACATTCGGTGGTTGACTCAGAGAGTGTCACTGCAGTTGCCGGATCCGAGTTTTATAATTATGACGGTTGCCAGTCAAACAGGTTGGGGTACAATATTGATCCCAACGGATTCGTAGTGCCAGGGTCTTGGGTTCCGCAGTGTCTAGGCAAGCACTTATCTTCCAAGGAATAATGTTTTTTAGGCTTGCTTTATGTCATTGGATGAACATTATTCAGAAACGCATGTCCAAATCCTGTCCGATAATACGACAGTAGTTGCATATCTCCGGAACCAGGGAGGCACTAATTCGATTTCGTTATTCAATTTAATGGAAAGAATCCTTCTGTTTGTTATAGTACACCAAGTTCTGCTTCGGTCCGTCATATTCTGGGTCGTCTGATTGTATTACCGGACTCCCTTTCACGTAAGGGTCACTTGTTGCCGTCAGAATGGGACTCTCAACAAACAAGTATTCAATCAGATTTGCTATCACTGGGAGCGCCCAATGATAATTTATTTACGACACAACTTGCTAATCAATTGCAGACGTATGTGTTTGCATGTCCGGATCTCTGAGCTTATGTTGTTAACGCTCTATTGATCTAATAGGATGGAATGATAGGATATGCGTATCCTCCTGCGCTGTTGTTTCAGCAAGTATTGCTAAGATAAACAACCACAATACATTTCTGTTGATAGCATCTCTGTCTTCACAGAGGACCGTGGGTAAATTTACTCAGATGTCTACTGTGGGACTTAACGCGAAAACTTCCTCCATGAGAGGATCTTCTTTCGCTGGGGAAAATCGTGTCATCTTCATCACAACCCGCAAGGTCTCAACCTTCACGTATTCCGTTGTGTGGTCCTTCTTGCATTGCAAGCTTTGTACAGGACGAGCTTTGGACGCGATTTCTTACTGTAGGAGAACCTCTTCTTCGCTATTCTTTGCGGCTAAAGTGGAGGCTCTTCCGTCGTTGTTGTAGTGATCACTATGTTGATATTGTTGATCCCTCCATTCTAGTCATTGCAACTTTCTAGTATACTTGTTTGACAAGATCTACTGCAGCCTGATACTATTAAGGTTATAGGTCTATGTTTCTCATACCTATGCACTCTATGATAGTTTACAATTGAGTCTTATGTCTCTTTATCTAAGTCAGTTAGTAACTTTTCGATAAATAGACTTAGAATCATTAGATTAAATTCCTATATGGAATTTAACTTCGGTTCTTATTTAGCTAAGTAATCATTTGAGCCTCTAGAAACAGTATTTTTCAAATTCTGACCTTTTACACAGTAATTCTGTTGGCTTCTCTTTTCTGAAGAGTCAGTGAGCTTCATGCACTATCGGTGGATGATTCTCACTTTCGTAGTTTCGGAATCACTACTTCCTTTACTATTTAGGTTGGATTTTTGGTTAAGAGTCAGGATCCTAATAAATATCCGGAACCTATTCTTATTAAGATCCTTCCGTCTTCGTACGGGCATAGGCCTTTACTCTGTCCGGTTAGAGTTTACGTATTTATAAACAGATATCTGTTTATTACTACGGACGTAAGCTTCTTCTGTCTTTGATGCCTAATAGAAGGACGTTACGCTCCATTCTATTGCTAATGGATTCAATTAACTATCGGTACTGCTTATGGTATATCATTGACTCAGCAGTTGTGCTTGAGATTTCGGCTCATGAAGTAAGAGTTCTTTCTACATCTTGGGCGTACATTAATAGTGTCGCTATTATAGATTTTTTGAAGGCTGCTCATTGCGCTCAGCCATCCACATTCATGAATTTTTTTATCTCAGAAATATCGAGTCCATTTCTGGAGGCCTCTTTTGTTAGGTCTATTATCAACTGCTCAGAATGTCATTCACTTAACAGTTGCTACTATAGCTAGGTAGGCCTTGTTTCGGCAGTGACTCCATTCTGCTGCCCTCTTCGCTCTGGGCTATTTGACCCAGGGCAAGAAAAAGGGGGGGGGGGGGGGGGGGGGGGGGGTGTTCCCTTGGGTCACCTGTTTTACTATGAAAACAAGGGGATACCTCCTCCGGAGTTAGTAATTCTGAGCTGTTACTGGGATGGCTTTTTAGTGAGAAGTTTATGTTTTAAAATTCATTCAGGTCTTAGTTTTTAAGTATAGCTTTTGAATATAGCACGTGTCAAACGGACGTTATTTATACAATCCTCAGACAATTTTAAGGAGTATAAAGAGTCTCTATTCTGTAGACTTACTTTATTTATTGGCTTACTTTAAAAATTATTAGTATAAGGATTATACTAGATATTAATAGAGTACATGGATGTATGATGCTCAATTTTGCAAGGTGTTGTATCTTTCTAATTTAACATAAATAAGAAAGATACATGTAAGGCCTAATACTTCTTTTTCCCTAGAGGGGATGACTCTTTTTTATATAATTGAGCGTATTCCAACTTGCTCTATGTCCTAGCCTTCCAGCCTTTTTACTATTCAGCTATGTCTGGGTCATTGGTACAGTATAAAAATGTTAAAAAATTTATAGTAATTTATATATTTTTTATACTTACCAATGACCTAGACGGGGATGGCCCTCCCAGGAGTTGGGAACTCATACCTCCCCGCTGAGTACATAGCGCTTACCAGGCACTGGTTATAAGAATGATTAATGGCGCCAATTTCGGAACGTCCTTGACACTGCGCGATGCGCAGTAGAGGTGAAGTGTGGAGGGCCATTCAGGACATGTTTTTCTTTGGTTTTAGATGCAAATTTTGGGGATTGGGGGGCAAAAATTTGTGTTTGGACCTATATTTTAAGAGTTAGCATCAGCTATGTCTGGGTCATTGGTAAGTATAAAACATATATAAATTACTATAAATTTTTTAACTTTCCGGAGTTTTTTTGGAAACGCTTCAACGGAATGATTTCATTTTTGGTAAACTACTTATAGAACGATGACTTACAGATCAAGTTTGAATTTCATGCTGATTGCCGTATTCTTGTGTGAGTTATGGCCCTTGGAAATATGGAAAGCTCCAAAATATCAGTTTTCCTGACTTTTTCTGGAAACGCTTCAATGGAATGATTTCATTTTTGGTAACCTACTATAGAACGATGACTTACAGATCAAGTTTCATTTACACTCTGTCCATTCATCCATCAGTCTGTCTGTCGGTCATACTTTAGTTTTCCGGACTTTTTTTTGGAAACGCTTTCAACGGAATGATTTCATTTTTGGTAACCTACTATAGAACGATGACTTACAGATCAAGTTTCATTTACACTCTGTCCATTCATCCATCAGTCTGTCTGTCGGTCATACTTTAGTTTTCCGGACTTTTTTTTGGAAATGCTTCAACCGAATGATTTCATTCTTGGTAACCTACTATAGAACAATGACTTACAGTTCAAGTTTGAGTTTCATGCTGATTGCATTATTCTCAGGTGAGTTATGGCCCTTGCAAATATGGAAAAGTGCCAAAATATCAGTTTTCTGGACTTTTTTTTGGAAATGTTTCAACGGAATTCGTGCTGATCACAACCTATAACATTTGTATAATTATTAATGCTCATTAGTCCGGTAGGGGACATTGTATTGCTTCAGCGATACGTGTGCTCTTGTTCAATTTGACATACAGTTAAAACTGGAAGTCCTGTCACGAACTGTGGGCTTATCTACGCTTAATTGAGTGCAATTCTCCTGGTTACTCATAGCAAACACAGGCAATGTTTCTGCCAATGGACCTCCGGGTTACCCAGAGGTCTATTGGCTAAAACATTGCTTGTGCACAGGCCATATGTACAGAATTTAATAGCCTTACTATGGTCATAATGGGCAATTCCATGCAAGGTAGGACATGACAGGTGAAAATTATAATTGGCTATATCCATTATAAATTGCTTGATTTGTGTAGCCAATATATCAAAGTTAACTGAAATAACAAAATTTACCGCGAGTTTGTAAGTACTTCTGAAATTTTTAAAAATTATTTGAGGCTATACATTTTAAAGTGTGTTATAACTACACCATGGATGTTATTTGTTTTTAGATTGATTAGACTATTATTTCATGATGTTTATTGAAGAATAAGGTTGTGTGATAATTATTTAGAAGTTTGGATCATTATTCAAATAACATATTAATACTCCATTCTTCTGAAGTTATAGGTGTTTATAATGTTACGTCAGTCACGATAAAGTACCTTACATTGATGCCATAGAGATGGATATGAACAGAAACCAATGGCATTGTAAAATCTCCTCCTTCATTACAGTTGAAATAAATTGAGCAAATTATTATTTGACTTTTAGAGATAGAACATAAATATTTTGGCCATCAAAAAATGTCACGTCAGTCACAGACTGTTACGTCAGTCACATTGTGAAATTTTCGCAGACTGCACATGTATTAATTATACAAGACCCTAATTTTGTACAAATTCATTTTTAGCTCAACTTTGGCGAAGCCAAATTTGAGCTTATGCCATGGCCAGTCGTCCGTCTGTCCGTCAACAATTCAATACGGCTCGGGCTATTTATGACCCAATCTTTACGAAACTTCTTAGGTACCTTTGTTATGACCTTGGGACGAGAACGAGTGTTTTTGGGCCCGATCCGAAATTCAAGTTGGCCGCTGGCGGCCATTTTGTACAGACTTAGGTGAAATCAGATTTTTGCGCAGAACTACCATATGAAAGCGCTGATTTGAATAATTTTTTGTATGAATGTTTAGTATCCTGGGATACATCACATATAATACAGGTGTTTTTCTCGTACGTAAATTATGCAAATTAGACTAACTTTGATGTATTTAGTGTTACTTTCAGCACTGTAAGTGCAAATGCCAATACGGCTCGGGCTAGAGGCCGTATTTATAAACCGATCTTTACGAAACTTCTTGGGTACCTTTGGTATCACCGTGGGACGAGAACGAGTGTTTTGGGGTGCAGTTCAAAATTCAGATGGCCGATGGCAGCCATTTTGTACAAAATTAGGTGCAATCAGATTTTTGCACAGAACTTCCATATGAAAGCGCTGATTTGAAAAATTTTGTGTGTGAATGTTAGTACCATGGGATACATCACATATAATACAGGTTTTTTTCTCGTGCAGAAAATTATGCAGATTAGATGAACTTTGATTTTTTCAGTGCTACTTACACACAGTAAGTACACATGTCAATATGGCTCGGGTTAGAGGCTGTATTTATCAACCAATCTTCACGAAACTTCTTGGGTACCTCTATTATCACATTGGGACGAGAATGCGTGTTTCTGAGTGCGGTCCAAAATTCAAGATGGCTGCCAGTGGCCATTTTGTACCGAAATTAGGACCACCAATCAGTTTTTTGTACACAACTTCTAATATGGCTCAGGCTAGAGGCCGTATTTATGAACCGATCTTTACAAAAGTTATTTAAGTGGATTTTAACTGGTAAAGTGCTGAGTTTTTTCTGACAACAAATCAAAGCTCATCATATACTGCTCTATTACATTTAATTAGATAATGCCTAATAGGCACTATCCAATTAAATGTCAGAGAGCAAGGTATTGTATAAAAAATCTGATTCATGTCAGGACAATAAAGCTTCCCTCAGGCAGAATGTAGCTACAGACAGTTATTGCCTGTCACTTTTGGTAAAGCCCAAATATGGGCTTCCAGCACTCTACCAGTTAATACTTGATTCTATATAATTCTATGAGCTAAGAGGGAAATAATGTATAAAAGAAAACACAAGAAGCAGGAAAGATTAAAATAAAGTCAATTAGATAAGCAATTTTGCATAATTGTTCAAATCTGAAGACACAGAAATCTTTGTTCAAATTTTTACGTCAGTCACGTTACGTCAGTCACGCAACCTTTTCATCCCTCACTGTAATATACCTAATGTTCCTCAAAAACAGTGATCATGTTTTATCATGTGTTCATCATAGATATATACATATATAAACTGGACATGTCCAGCGAATAGTTTGAGGAGACTATTTAATAATCTGAACCACCAGAAAAAGTCATGTCCTTTTTGTGTTACGTCAGTCACAACACAAAATTCCACCCTGCTTCCAGGTATTTTTTAGAAGCATGTTCTTTCTTATGCTACTGTATAGTTTGGAGGCATTACATAATACTAAGGCAAATTTAATTTAAATTTACAGTCACTAGGTATATAAAAATAAGCAAAATATGTCAACCTGTTACGTCAGTCACGCATGGAACAGGCCCTAATGCGTAGATTAACATGCAGGTCAACGTGCTATTTGTGTGCATTTCATGACAGGACTTATAGTTTTAACTGTAAGGGAGAATTCCAACAGCATTTACTTTTTGCGCAAATTATCATAGCTTCATTTTTCTACAGATTAAATTCCACTAGCCACTCAGTGGCCCATTTCTTATCAACCTACCTTATAATTGTTTACTACAGGCTTGCACTACAGTAGAAGACCCTAACTCGGACAAAATACTCTCTATTTCAGTCTTTCCCAAGAGATGTGGGAAACAAAAGTGGAGTAAAAAACACCCACGAAAAAATAAGCCAAAACTGGGCTGAGCACCATCGGCACACACCCAGTATGGGACGCTCTTCCCTTAGTACAATTCCACGACTTCCATTAACCAATGCACAGTGCAGTCATCAATTAATCATTCTTTTTTGTTCGAGACACGTGGAGGATGTGTCTCCATTTTGCATTACGAAAACAGTGATAATTCGCCTCATTGATAATGATTTTCCTGTGACTGGAATTATGGATCTGAAGATTGTATAATAACACGTTGCGAATGTTTTTCGACATCGTGTCATCGCGTTTCGGACATAATATTTTTTGGTTGATATATTTTATTATTATGGTTGGAGTTAGGTGTCAATAAGGGACTGTATGGACAGGATTTCATCATTCTGTTGAGGGCTGAATTATTATTTTTTTCTGTCCCCTTCTCTCGTAGTTGGGGGTGTTCTGCTTTTCTGTATCTGTTGAGTTCACCTTTTTCTTCTACTGCTCTCACCTCTGTTTTTTCCAGCACGGTTCCTTATAGGGCAATTCCTTTTGCCCTCACTTTTGGTGTGTTCTCATGGCTGTTTCTTCCCGCACCTGTGGGGGGGGGGGGGGGGGGGGGGGGGGGAACTCTGTCATTTCGGGGCTCACGACACAACCACATCTGGTAAGAGTTATACCCCCTCTGTGGGGGATGTTCAGCCTCCTCCCGCACATGTGGGGGGGGGGGGGGGGACACTCTCGTTTCAGGGCCTCCCGACACGACCACATCTGGTGAGAGTTACACCCTCTCTGTGAGGGATGTGCAGCTCCTCCCCATCTGTAGGGGGGGGAGGGACACTGTCGTTGAGAGTTATTCCTCATCCGTGGGGGGGATGTGGCAGGTTTTTTTTACCGTGGTGGATTACTGCGTGAGCTGTTGGATATTGGGTGAAGAGATGCCTAGTTCCGGAACTACGTACCCTCTCCAGTCTACATCTGAGGCTGTCACTAGGGTTGTGACTCCTCCTTTGGAGGCCAAGCTAGGTTGCTCTCTCCCCTTTTCCGCCCAGTTTCAACAGCTCCCGTCTTATCTTCTGCTACTGCTGTTCCATCTACAATGTCATCAGTCACCATTTCAGCCAGCTCGGCTTAACCCTGCAGGAGTCTGCAGTGATGTCTGTTGTGGGGTATCGGACTCAGCCTTCCCTGACTTCAACTCGGCGAAGTTGGAAGTGGCTGCCGACTGAACCCCCTGCAGTGTCCTCTCAGCCATTGAGCACAGCAGTTTTATCCCTGCGAGGGTCTGCAGAGGTGTCTGGTAGTGTTGACGAGGGTTATCGGCCTCAGCCTTCCCTGACTGCAACTCAGCGAAGTCGGAAGTGGCTGCCGACCGAACCCCCTGCAGTGTCGTTGAGCTAAGGGAAGAGCATCCCCATACTGGGTGTGCGCTGATGGCGCCCGGCCCAGTTTGGGCTTATTTTTTTGTGGTGTTTTTTACACCACTTTTCTTTCCCACATCTCTTGGGAAGATTAAAATAGAGAGGATTTTATCCGAGTTAGGGTCTTCCACTGTGGTGCAAGCCTGTAGTAAGCCGGTAGGAATCATAAGAAAGGAGAATTTACTATAAAATTTATATTTTTCAGTTCTGATGTCATTCTCCAACAGATGAACATGGTATGTGATGTCAATAGGTTTTTATACTGCTGTCCGTCTGTTCACACGTCGTGTAATAAACTCGAAAACGCTTCGAGCAATTTTTGTGATTTTTTGGTGGAAAGTATATGTTGATCGAAGGAAGCTCCCTTTTGATTTGTGTCGCTGTCCGATTTGTCAATCCAGAGTTATGGGACTTTATTCGTCAAAATATAGGCAATTTTCCACAAGTCGGACAATTTACCATTTTTTCTCAAGGCGCAGCTGTTTATTGAGAAATGGTAAGGTTCCAAGAATCGACCCCTGGAACAACCAAGGTAATGGATTTCCAGGATAGTGCTCTGTAATTCATTATAATTCTTTGTTTTCTATCATGAAGATAGAATCAACAAATCGACCTTATTTCTAAACTTTTTGTAGTTTATAGAGAAGACTGTGGTGCCAGACCTTGTTGAAGGCCATGCGTCAAAAAAGACAATTCTGATTTCTTCCTGTAATCCAAGCCTTTGCTGAAAGTATCTTATGTCTGTCAACTGAAGCACAGTTGCACAGAGTGAAACCAGGTTATTCATCAATTTTCTGGAGAGGCTGGCTTGAATACTACTGAAGTAAAAATTGTCAGCTGTTGAGTCCACAGGCCTTAGAGAGAAGGCCCGATTCAAATTTACTTTCTTGAGGCCATTATTAAGATCCTTATATTTACCCCAGTTGAAAGCGATACACATCTGTTGGAGTTTCTACAAATGGGTTTTGAGACTCTAATACTGACTGGGATGGGATACTGGTACCCCAAATTAGTTGGCATAAAGGGGTCAAGAATTTTCTGGGCAGGTTGAAATTAACAAAAAAATACCGACTGCTAGATCTAAAGAAAATTTTTATAGAAAATTCCTCATTTTGAACTAAGGTTATCATTCGGGCTCCCACAGTGAGCCCAAATATGGACCTAGGGACAAGGCTTGAACAAACTTGAATCTCACCCCCCTAAGGATGCTGCATACCAAATATCAAAACATCCGACTGCTGGATCTGAAGAAGATTTTTAAAGAAAATTCCTCATTTTGAACTAAGTTATAATTCGGGCTACCACAGTGAGCACAAATATGAACCCAGGGACTTGGCTTCAACAAACTTGAATCTCGCCCCCCTAAGCATGCTGCATACCCCAATATCAAAAGATTCTGCCAGCTGGATCTTGAGAAGAAGATTTTTAAAGAAATTTGCCTGAAATGCACTAAGTTCAAATTTGGGCTCCTATACTGAGCCCAAATATGAACCCAGGGGCAGATTTGAACAAACTTGAATCAGATCTACCCCACAATGTTGCATACCAAATATCAAAAGATTCTGCCTGCTGGATCTGGAGAAGAAGATTTTTAAAGAAATTTGCCTGAAATGCACTAAGTTCGAATTCAATGTGAATCCAGGGGGCCGATTTGAACAAACTTGAATCAGATCCACTCCACAATGTTGCATACCAAATATCAAAAGATTCTGCCTGCTGGGTCTTGAGAAGAAGAGTTTTAAAGAAATTTGCCTGAAATGCACTAAGTTCAAATTCAGGCTTCAGTGAGCCCAAATATGAATCCAGGGGACCAATTTGAACAAACACAACCCCCCCCCCCCCCCCCCCCCCCAGAGATAATGTATACCAAATAGGAAAGAATTCTGCCTGGTGGATCTGAAGAAGAAGATTTTTTTTGAAAGAATTTTGGAAAGAAATTCATGCATGCTATCAGAGTTATACCCCTTGTGGTGCCCCCTGTGGGTGCTGCAAGTTTATTTGTACAAGTTTGAATTGTCATATGATAGGGAACATGCACACCAAATTTGGTTCAATTTGATCCAGTAGTTTGTGAGGAGTAGTCGATAATGTAAAGCTCCCTTCGGTGTGCTAAAAAAATTAACGAACCATGAGATAATGGTATGATTGTTTGACTACTTAATGTAACTTCAATCAGTTTGCATGGAAAAATAATACCTGCGAATCTCAAAATGCATCTCAATTTAATGTGAACTGAAAAACAAGGTGTTTCAAGTTGCTTCATGGACAAGCTAAACTTATAAAAAAAAAACATCCTCTCCCCAAGATTGCAAACATGGTGGCCATATTGGATAAGCCAGAACACTGAAATGAAGAAACCTTTCTGTATTCAATGCACCATAAAAAACTGGGATCCATTGGATCTTTGGTTTTCAAGTTGTTACATGGAAAAAAACACAAGATATCAACCCACTGAATATGTCACTAATGCCAGAACATTGATTATCAAAAGGAACCTTATTCTAGTAACTGCAAATTCAATCTAAAAATAGCCATCTCAGGATGGAGGATCCCACAACCTGACCAATGACCATAACGGAAATGGGGAGATTGGTACATATTTATTTATGCAATAGTGAGGTATATTCTTGAAAGTTTCAATACATCCCCATCCTCTTGTCAATGTGCACCATTGTATTATGTTTCATAACAACTGGTCTTGAATTATTCGAGATTTGTTGACTCGAGTGTTTTTTGTCCACAGATGGACAGTTTTAAAAATGAAGATTGCTGGCTAATTTGCATAATTTATGCACAAGAGAAAAACCTGTATATGTTATGCACATTCTGTTAGTTGTTTCCAATACCAAAAATAATCTAAATCCAAAACACCATAAGGAAGTCTTGCTTAAAAAATGGAATAGCCATTTTAGAACAAAATGGCTGACAGCAGCCATTTTTGATGGCCATGAAAACCTAAAGTGTGACATCCTCTCTGTCTCGTCGATAGGTACAATTGTATCAAGTTTCAAAATGATTGTCCTTGAGTGGGTGATTTTTAGCTCAACTTTGACAAAGTCAAGCTGAGCTATTGCCATTACTTGTCTGTCAGCATACTTACGTCCGTATGTACATACCTCCACAATTTCCTTTGGCACAGGTCACATTTATTATCAGATCGCTTTGAAACTTAGTATGCTTGTTTGAGGTGACCTCTAGATGAGAGCTATCAATTTTCTTCCATTTCCATAAAAAAATATTGCCGCCAGCAATGCCCTTTGACGTTAAGTCAGGCATCAGTATATTCCTTTGGCATGCCCTTCAGGGCACATTTATAATCAGATCGGTTTGAAACTTGGTATGCTTGTTTGGGGTGACCTCTAGATGGGAGCTATTGATTTTCTTCGATTTCCATCAAAAAATGTTGCCGCAGGCAATAGCCTTCAATGAACTTAGTGCTGTTATGCATCAATATTTCCCTTTGGCACTCCCTACAGGGCACATTTATTATCAGATCGCTTTGAAACTTGGTGTGCTTGTTTGGGTGACCTCCAGATGGGAGCTATTGATTTTCTTCCATTTCTGTCAAACAATGTTGCAGCTGGCAACGACCTTTTAACTAAGTTTAATCAGACCTCAATATTTCCCTTTGGCACACCCCACAGGGCACATTTATGATTGGATCACTTTGAAACTTAGTATAATTGTTTGGGGTGACCTCTAGATAGGAGCTATTTATTTTCTTCCTTGTCTGTCAAAAAATGTTGCCAATGGCAACGATCTTTGATGAACTTAGTTATACATCAATATTTCACTTTGGCACACCCTGCAGGGCACATTTATGATCAGATCACTTTGAAACTTGGTATGCTTGTTTGGGGTGACCTCTAGATAGGAACTATTAATTTTCTTCCTTGTCTGTCAAAAATAGTAGATGTTGGCATCGACCTTTGATGAACTTAGTAAAAACTTAGTGCAGTTGTGCATCAATATTTTCCTTTGACAGACCCTGCAGGATATATTTATGATTGGATTGCTTGGAAACTTGGTGTGCCTGTGTGGGGTGACATCTATATGAGAGCTATCGATTTTCTTCCATTTCTGTCAAAAAATGTTACCACTGGCAGCGACCTTTAAACTTAGTTTAGTCAAACCTCAATATTTCCCTTTGGTACACCCTTCTATTTATTTATTTATTGTTGTTTAAGGTCACATACTTCTGCACAATGGCTAATCATGACCACAACATGGAGATAAAGTCAAGGTCAGTCAATCGTTTATACCCCATGTTGCCTATTTTAGAGGACTCGCACCCCAAGCATTAGAGACTGGGTCCTATTTTACCAGTGAAACAGAGCTCGTTTACCACAGTAAACAAGCACTGCTTCACTTCCCGGGGTTCCCACGGGGGCGGTACACCCTTCTGGGCACATTTATGATCGGATCACTTTGAAACTTGGTATGTGTGTTCGGGGTGACCTCTAGATGTGAGCTATTGATTTTTTTTCATTTCGATAAAAAATTATTGTCGTTATCACCAGTCTTTGTACTTACTGCATTTGTGCAGCAACTTATCCCTTTTGCACTCTCTTCAGGGTATATTTATGAATTTCCATAAAAGAGAAAAAAATAACATTGCCACAAGCAGTGACCTTCAAACTAAGTGCATTTATGCATTAACATCTTCCTTTGACATGCCTCAGAGGGTGCATTCATTATCAGGTTGTTTTGAAACTTTGTATGCTTATACAGGGTGACAAAGACGGGAGCTATCGATTTTCTTTTCATTTCTATCAAAAACTGTTGCTGCTATTAACAATCTTTGAATTTATTGCATTTGTGCATCAACATTCCTCTTTGACAGGGCACATTTATCATAGGATTGTTTTTAGCTCAACTTGACAAAGTCAAGATAAGCTATTGCCATCACATGTGTGGAAGTCTTGTTAGTCTGAGTCTGTTCACATTTTCCTTTAGCACAGGCTACCCCGTAGTTCTTGTCTGATCATCACGAAATTTCATATGCAGGTTGGAGGTCCTGTCTAGATAAGAACGTCCCCTTTTGGTCATGATCAGTCAACCATGATAGCTTCCCAAGCCCAAAACCCAAAAACCTTTAGCACAGTCTACAGGCTGTATTTATGAAGGGATGGCATTGTAGCTTGGTAGGATGACTCTGTATGATGTCTAGATGAGAACGTCCCCTTCTGGTCATGATCTGTCAACCGTGATGGCTGCCCAAGCCCGAAACCCAAAACCTTTTACCACAGTCTACTAGTCATATTTAATATGGAGGGATTTCATAGTAACTTGGTAGGATGACTCCTTATGATGTGTAGATCAGAACTTCCCCATTTGGTCGTGATCTGTCAACCGTGATGGCTGCCCGAGCTGAGAACCTTTAGAACAGTCTACAGTTCATATTTATGGAGGGATTTCATTGTAACTTGGTAGGATGACTCGGTATAATGTCTAGATGAGGACATCACCTTTTGGTTGTGATAGGTTAACCGTGATTGCTACACAGGCCCGAAGCCCAAAAATATTTAGCACAGGCTACAGGCTGTATTTATGAAGGGATTCCATTGTAACTTGATAGGATGACTCGTTTTGGAATAATTTCACTGTGACTTGGTAACTTTGGTTAACATACATTAACTGTGAGGAGCATATTAACCCATGCCTCAATACTTTAGTACAGTCTACACCTCAAATTATTTTTATTGAAAACATAGCAAACAGGGAAAAGAAATTAACATATTCTCAATTATCACAATTCTTGTCGTATTTCATAATCTTTTCATAAACATTGACCATTATCCTTTTCATCAAACACAACACACAGTCAAGCTAAGCTACAGTGTCACTGACACTTTCATTGAACTTGGTATGCTCATTAGGCGAGACCTCTAGATAAGAACTATTGACTACCTTTCCATTCTGTGAAAAAAAGTTGCCGTTTAAAATAACCTATGAACTTACTGCATTTGTGTATCAACATTCTTCCTTTAGCCAGCCTTACAGTTTACATTTAAAAATGCATGGTTACTGACGTCGTGCACACACAATGCTGTTATGTTGAAGTTTCACCAAATAACATTGGTATCAATGATCTTCAGTTTTGCCATTTCACTTATAACTTACCAAGTTCAAGTTGAGCTACAGTGTCATTGACCCTTTCATTGTGTCTTGTCAACAGACAGATGGATGGACAGACAGACGAAAGACTGATAGCTATATCCCCCAATTTTTGTTGGGGATAAAAAGGAATCCATGGGACATTTGGTTTTAAGTTCCAATAAAGAACATGCAAAGTTAACAAGTGCACAGATGGTTGAAGAAATGGATAGAAGATGGTCAGAGAGATGGATGGAAAAAACAATACCACAATAAAACCCCAAACATGTTAACATTCTCGGAATGCACAGAAAATTTCCTGAAATTTTAATATGGTTCCCAGCATCATGGAAAAAAAAAACGCTCATGTAAACAGCCAAATAAAACACTAAATTCTATAAAATATAAAAGAAGTGAAGGACAATAATCTAACCAATTTGCAAACAAATAAAAAATAATTATTGGTAAATGAAATCTTTTTATTGCCAATATATTGAGGTGATTATAAATGTATAACCAGATAATAAAACAGAAATATATCACAGAATTTACCAACACCTTTAACAAAAGATAACAAGTTTCATGATAAAGATACTGAGAGATAAACAAATTTAGAAAATTAACAATAAAAATATAAACAGATCAATAATGAGAGCAGTGTGGCAGTTATCTGCTAATGAAGAGGAGGTGAGAAACTGGAATTGGAATTTTCAAATTTCATATTCGCAGAAATAGTGCAAGATGTAAAGTTATGAAAATTAAAACACCTAAAAGATATAAAAAAAAATTTCAGATGTGTGAATGTTTTCACAATAAACAACATTCCTCTGAAGAATTAAGGATATTTTCCGATATTATTTCCAATAAAAATCAGTGGATTGTGTAACACTAAACAGCTGCAGGACATGTAAGCAAACTGGTTGAAAATGCAAGATGTTGAAATTAATTTAGCTCTGAAAGGACTGATATACAAGCAAAAAATGGTTTCATGAATAATTATAAACATTCCTTCAAAATGCCATCCTGTAACCCTATACTGTCATGAACTGTCACTTCCATATTGCTTTGAAAACATAGCCCCTAAAGTGTGTGCATTCTTCCTTGAAAACTCAAATGAAAGGATGCATTTATATTAGCGATATTTTTTACATCACTATTACAGGAAGCCAACAATGATATAGAAACACTAACTCATTTGCTGTTATGTACATGTATATAAGGTAGTAATTATCGTAAAATTTAATCTGGCTTTTAGGGTTAATTCAGGTTAATTGAAGAAGTTTTTCATTGACTTTCATTCTAAAAAAAAAAGTGTTTAATTCATAATTCATCATTTCCTATTCTACAGGGATATTAAGTATTGAATATTTAATTTTCTCATTTTTAAGACAAAATGTTTCTAGTTAAGAAAGCAAATGTTTCTAGTTAAGAAAGCACAATTTTCTTATCCTTCTCAACTTTCTGATGTGTAAAAAAGAATATGTTACATTACCTCTTCACCTAACAGCTAAGTGTGAGAACATTGAATCCAAAATGTTTCTGTGATAAAGCTGATTAATAGGGGACTCTTCTGCAAATTATTTGAAAGAAAAGAGTATTTTTCTTATCTTTTATTTCTCAAACTTTTTTCTATAAAATGACCAAGAGATAATTAATTTTCTCTAACTTGGTAGAGAATTTTAATGCTTTTATTCCAGTGATTCACCATGAAAACTTCCAAAAGAGGGATCTGTTTTTTTTCGATTATCAGATTGCCACCCCAAGATGAAAACAGGGGAGTTTAGTAAGCTTTGAGGGTTAGCCTACCAGTAAGCTAACCCTATCCCTCACAACACTGACCCTAATTTAGGAGTTAAATTCTTTTTTCTTGGGGACATCTGAAGATTTAGGATCAGTGTAGTGAGGGTTAGGGTTAACTTACAAGTAAGATAACACTCTCTACTCTGACTCAAAGCCCGGAGTGAGTGGAAACCGGCCTGAAAATAAGCAATCTGACATTTGCAGAATGAGATCCCTAGAGGGTGAATTTGATGATGCTATCCCATATAGTGGGCCAATTTATCCTCTGGGTACCTCTTTCTGTTTAGTTTTGAGTCCCTGATTCAGATTCAGATTGAGGTTCACAAAGGGTAAATTTAGCGATGCCACCTGTTGTGCAGGGTACAGACATGTTAACTCTCCACGAATGCCTGGATAAATCCCGAAATTTCAGTGTAGCTCCCGGCCTCCTGGATGGGAATCAGTTTTGGACCAAAAATCCTGGAAAACAACAGTTGAATATTTCTTTCCCATTGTCACTTATGTAAAACGTTCGCGGAGTCAAATCACCTGCATTTCAAACTCTGGTAAAAACTCACGAAGCAGTAAAAGATGGATTTAAGTTACATTTATTTAAGAAAATGGTATTTTATGATATATATTTCAGCTGTGTCCATGTTTATTTCTGTTTTTTCTTCGCAATCAGCGATTCGTGATGAATGTGCGAGCGTCAAAGTGAAAATAGGTGACTTACTTTCAAAAAATTGAAAACTCCACCTTCATTTAAATGCAGTTCTTTGGTAAATAGAATATATGAAAAGGAATTAAATAATATGTATTTATTCATTCATAGAATGGCTTTAATTCTCATCCCTTTTTCAAACACAATCAAAACATATTTTACAGTTTAAACATAGGTTAAAGTCGCTTAGGATGCCAAAAAATTATGACTGCAGATTTATACACAATGGACTTATTTTCTGACAATACATTTATTCCATTGTGCTTACAGCAGAACTGTTAACTGTTGGCCGTCTGTACCCAGAAAATTTCGAATGGAATTAAAACAAGAGGCCCCAAGGAGCCTTAATCGCTCACTGGCCAAAGTGGTTCAAAGAAGTATTTGGGGTCACATTCAGTTAGACATGGTTCATCAACACTAGAAAGGAATGAAGTCATGAGAGACAAATTTTATGGAACTAGGGACATGGCTTAAACAAACTTGAATGTTACCCCCTTAAGGATGCTGCATACCAAATATCAAAAGCATTCATCTGCTGGATCTGAAGAAGATTTTTAAAAAAATTCCTCATTTTGAACTAAGTTATCATTCGGGCTCCCACAGTGAGCCCAAATAGGAACCCACCAAGGACTTGGCTTTAACAAACTTGAATCTCACCCACTTGAAAATCACCCTCAGGTTCCCTGAAAAATCATTCTGGAGGTTAACAAGTCTGACAAGGTAACATCATTAAATTCAACCTCTGGTGAGCTCATTTTGCAGATGACAGTCTGCTTATTTTCTGGCTTGTCTGAAGGCTAAAATTATTACTGAAAATTGGTTATTTTATAGAAAAGAATATGAGAAAAAAGAAAAGAATCATAAAAAGTGAGAAAAATGCGTGTTTTTTTATGTAATTTGCCAAGTCCCCTGTTCTTCAGCTTTACCATTTTCCATGATGCAATCTTGATTTCGCAGTATTTTATTTACAAAATCTCAATCCATGGATGTAAGTGTATCACAATTGGATCGTAGTCTGATCGCGAAAGAGACCACCTCCATGATCATACTACTGTAATGGTCATATCTGGCCAGTGCTATTCACTGAAATCGCCTTTCAGAAATTTTTGTTTTGTTTCAATTTTTGTTGCCAAGATATAGCTTATAACCCCTGAAATGAGCTCATTCCAATAAAGGACAAGCTATGTTTTCGAGGCAAAAAATCAGTAAATTTTTAGTTATCAAACAACTGTTTTTGGTTTTGCAAGTGTTGCCTTGTTGAGTTAGATTAAGGATTAATAAAGATTTCTTCCCTACACAATAATCAATTAGGTCAAATTGATTATTGAAATTTGTACTGAAATACACTGAATGGTTTGGAGCTTTACACGGATATGAGGTTAACCCTGCACCTAATGAATCGGCCAGCATAAGTCTGCGTAATTTACAAATTAAGAAGTTGAAAAAAAAATTCAAAAAATTTGGAAAAAAACATATAATTTGACCCTTCATGGGAGCTCGTCGAACTTATTCCCATGAGGAGTCACACATTACAGTTTTGTTGAAATTTTTTTGAGAAATTTAAAAGAATTATTAAAATAATAAATTTTGAGATGCTATGTGTTGGGTAAAATGTTAGGAGCCTAATTCCAACTTTGATAACTTATACTACAACAGAATAGGTGCTCCAATATGCATTTTCTGGGAAAATTTGCAAGTTTCATTCTAAGTACCAGTACCCAAATTGGCAGTTGTTTCAAGGCAATTCTTTGCTGCCTTTATAGGCTGCCAAGACTTGCCTAAAAAACAAGAGGCCCCAGGGGACCTGAGGGCGCTCACCTGACTGACATAGTAGCCTAAATATCAACCCAAAGAATTGATTTCAACAAGTTGCATCTGCTCCTCCTTAGAAAAGCTTATACCAAATATCCAAAGATTCTGACCAGCAGATCTTTAAAAAAAAGAAGATTTTTCAAGAAAAATTCCTCATATTGAACTAAGTTATAACTCGGGCTCCCACCGGGAGCCCATATATTAACCTAGGGACTTGGCTTTAACCAACTTGAATCCATCTCCCTAAGGATGCTGCACACCAAATATCAAAACATTCTGACTGCGGAATCTGAAGAAGAAGATTTTTAAAGAAAATTCCTCATTTTGAACCAAGTTACAATTCGAGCTCCCACAGTGAGCCCAAATATGGACCTAGGGACATGGCTTGAACAAACTTGAATCTTACTACCCCTAAGGATGCTGCATAAAAAATATCAAAAGCATTCATCTGCTGGATATGAAGAAGATTTTTAAAGAAAATTCCTCATTTTGAACTAAGTTGTCATTCAGGCTCCCATAGTGAGCCCAAATATGAACCAAGGGACTTTGCTTGAACAAATTTGAATCTCACCCCCTAAGGTTGCTGCATGCCAAATACCAAAACATTTCGACTGCGGAATCTGAAGATTTTTAAAGAACAATTCCTCATATTGACTAAGTTATAAATTGGGCTCCCAAGCCCAAATATGGACCCAGAGACTTGGCTTTAACAAACTTGAATCTCCCCCTCCCCCTAAGGATGCTACACACCACATATCAAAACATCCGACTGCTGGATCTGAAGAAGATTTTGAACAAACTTGAATCTCCCCCCCCCCCCGCCCCCTCCCCCCCCCCCCCCCCCCAAAGGATGCTGCATACCAAATATCAAAACATTCCAACTGCTGGATCTGAAGAAGAACAGTTTGAAAGAAAATTCCTCATTTTGAACTAAGTTATAATTTGGGCTACCACAGTGAGCCCAAATATGAACCCAGGGACTTGGCTTGAACAAACTTGAATCTCCCCCCCCCCCCCCCCCCCCCCCCCCCCCCCCCCTAAGCATGCTGCATACCCAATATCAAAAGATTCTGCCTGCTGGATCTTGAGAAGAAGATTTTTAAAGAAATTTGCCTGAAATGCACTAAGTTCAAATTTGAGCTCCTATACTGAGCCCAAATATAAACCCAGGGGGCCGATTTGAACACACTTGAATCAGAACCACCCCACAATGTAGCATACCAAATATCAAAAGATTCTGCCTGCTGGATGTGGAGAAGATTTTTAAAGAAATTTGCCTTATATGCACTAAGTTCGAATTCAGGCTTCTATAGTGAGCCCAAATATGAATCCAGGGGCCGAGTTGAACAAACTTGAATCAGATCCACCCCATAATGTTGCATACCAAATATCAAAAGATTCTGCCTGATGGATCTGGAGGAGAAGATTTTTAAAGAAATTTGCCTTATATGCACTAAGTTCGAATTCAGGCTTCTATAGTGAGCCCAAATATGAATCCAGGGGCCGAGTTGAACAAACTTGAATCAGATCCACCCCATAATGTTGCATACCAAATATCAAAAGATTCTGCCTGATGGATCTGGAGGAGAAGATTTTTAAAGAAATTTGCCTGAAATGCACTAAGTTTGAATTCGAGATTCTATAGTGAGCCCAAATATGAACCCAGGGGGCCGAATTGAACAAACTTGAATCAGATCCACCCTACAATGTTGCATACCAAATATCAAAAGATTCTGCCTGCTAGATCTGGAGAAGAAGATTTTTTAATCTTTTTCCCATTGCCTACAGTGTTAAAAAGTGCTGACTCACCACTTTTTCAAAGTCCCAAAACTGTACCCTATCATAAAACCGATGGCAATTTTTTTTTACCAATCCTTTCTGTTGGTCCTAAGGAAGCTTCACACCAAATGAAAATTCTTGGTGCCGTGTAGTTTTGAAGATATGGGCGTTTTAAGTTTTTTCTATTTTTAGCTCCTGCAGTTCCCACAGGGCTGCAGGAAAAATATATTTTTGGCATAAATCAAGTACTTATAACCCAATAATACCTCATATTAAATTTGGTACAAATTGGCCTCTGGGTTCAGAAAATAGAAATTTTGGGCGGGGCAAAAATTCTTGCCCCTCTTAGAACAAAGGCAAATACTGCCAGTGAAACTTCTCTTGAATCAAAATTTGAGTCTACACCTCAGATGGAAGCTGCACACCACATATCAAGTCTCTGCTACTGGTGGTTCATTAGAAGATTTTCAAAAAATTTGGCCATTTTTTCCCCACCCCTCTGCTCAATATGAGCCAAAACCTAATTTACATAAAAATCAAAATGCCCAAATATAACCACTACTAACATGAAATTTAATTAAAATGTGGCCAGTGGTTTAGGAGAAAGAGGCTCAAACACCACCTTCACGCAGGACGACGGACGAAGAGTGATCAAAAAAGCTCACCCTGACTTTCAGTCAGGTGAGCTAACAACTGCAAAGTCATAGAATGTAGACTGTCAAAGTGTAGCAAAAATGTATAAAAGTCAACTCTTTATATGATATGAAAAGCAGATGACACGTTTTTAAAATTTCAGTATTTTGACAAAAGTGTGCCGGGGGTTAAATAACCCTTTACATAATATGAAAAGCAGACAACACTTGCAAACAAAATTACTGAATAACTAATTTTTTGTGTCAAAACTATAGCATATGACACCCCATTTGAACAAGCTCAATGAGCTCGTTCTAATAAGAGGTCATAAGATATGTTTTTGAGACTGAAAATGAAAAAAATAATGAAAACTGAATGGAAATTTTTGTGAATAGCTATGGCTGTTTTTGGAAAGTTTTAACTATTAGGTTGGGTAAAGGATTAACAGATTTCTTTCATGATGAGTGTGCAATTAACAGATAAAATGTGTATTTGATGTATTATAAATAATTTGGTGCTTGAAAAAATATGCAGTTATCGAGGAATGCAGAAATCAGTTTCCAATTAGGACTGAATACACAATTCATTAAAATCACAGGGTATGCTTATAAACTTTGCAAAAAATTATGCAAAAAATTAAAATAGACTAAGTGTGCTACATATATTAAAATAATTCAAAGAACGCAAAATGCATAACATTTATAAAACAATGATTGGGAACAACAGTGTATAAAATGACCTTTTCAGATGTAAAAATTTGAGCTGTTACACAGAGGATGTACAGGCAGCCAACAATAATGTAAAAGCACCAGTCATCTGCAGCTGTGTAAATGTATATACTGTAGTTCTTAACATAAAATTAATCTGAGGACTTTAGGGTTAATTGAAGGCCTCTTTCAGACCATTTTCAAGGACCTTTTACACAATTTTTCAAACTGTTCCACGTGACCATGCTATATGTCTACAGCTATGAGTAAGACTTCTGATTAAGTTTACAGCTTTTGGTTAACACACAGAAGCCTACAGTAGACTCTGCTTGACATCAATGTTGTACAGCAGGGATTTACACTGACATTTGTCTAACAAAGAAAAAAAATGCTGATATGATCACCGATCCATAGTTGAGTTGTGACAGCACAAAAGTGGATTTAATCATTATCAACTTATCGTCCGGAAACCAATTGTTTACAATTTACTATGTGAAGGGTCACTATGACCTTGACCTTTGATCAAGTGATTCCGAAATAAATAGGGCTCTTTCTTGCACCAATGCCAACCGACCTATGAAGTTTCAAGAACGTGGGTGAAACCATTGTCGAATTATCATCTGGAAACCGATTGTTTCAGAATGTTTATGTTCAAGGTCACAGTGAACTTTACCTTTGACCTAGCGAGTCCAAAATAAATAGGGGTCTTCCACTCACCTAGGTCAACCTACCTATGAAGTTTCATGGATGTGGGTCAAACCATTATCAAGTTACCATTCAGAAACCAATTGTTTATGATTTACAATGTTGAAGGTCACTGTGACCTTGACCTTTCACCTAGCGAGTCCAACATAAATAGAATTCTTCCTCTCACTGATGCCAACCTACCTATGAAGTTTCATGAATGTGGGTCCAACCATTATCAAGTTATCATCCTGAAACCAATTGTTTTGATTAACTATGTTCAAGGTCACAATGACCTTTTCCTTTGACCTAGCGAGTCCAAAACAAATAGGGTTCTTCCTCTCACCGATGCCAACATACCTATGACGTTTCATGAATGTGGGTCGAACCATTATCAAGTTATTGTCCGGAAACCAATTGTTTATGCCCGCCTGCCTGCCCACCAGTCATCAAACTACAAGTCGAGTTTGACTTCGTCACAACTCAACTAAAAAGTTGTAAAACCTGAGCAGTTATATTTAGTAAAGTACTGTTTGGTGAATTACGCTAGACTAAAAACAACTTCTAGGCCGTAAGTCCTGGGGTTAAAATTTTCACTCCATAAAATAACACGTGATTCAACAATTGTTTTTTTTGCATGTCACTTTCCATCATATTAACTCTCAACCTGCTGAATATTTTCTAGATATTTTTCATAAACTCTAGTCATGGCTGCTGTAAAGCAACCATGACCAGATTTGATGAAAAATGTATCTAAATTTAACACAAGAAACCATTGGTGAAAATATCTATTTAACTTACAGGGGCAAATACAATTAACTCTAGCTGGTGCTGGTCACTGCAGCTGAAAAAGTACTACAAATTTCGATTCAAGTAAACCATTTGATCGGTTAAAAATAAACCAGAGAAAAAAACAAGGAAGATGCCTGAAACATAAGATTTTTTTTTACCTGGCCTTATACAATTATATACTCACCCAAAAAAGAAAGCGTACATTGCAGAAATTGATCAAACTCCAAAAAAATAATTTCGTAGGTGTAAAGAGTGTTAACCTGTTCATGAATAAGTTATATTCAAAACAAAAACAGCTTTCCCCGTTAAAATTGCATTAACGTTAAATGACGTGCTGCACGTTTGTGAAAAGGCATGTTTTGCACGTGGAGAGTCTGAAAATTCATGCAGCAGTGTGAATCCTTGGGTATTTAAACACTAAAGTAAGGCCTTCCTATCGTTCACATTCAAACTTGCGCTGCTGTTAAAACGATTCCACATTAGCATGCCAAGATTGACAATGAATCAACGTCTCCTTGCCCTGGGTATGATTGGAGTTCGCAGAACACACAGAGAGGTTTCCCAGCATTTGAACTGCCACCGTAACACTGTAGACAGGCTAGTCCATCAACATGCACAACATGATGACGTTCGAGACCGACCCCGCTCCGGGAGACCCCGAGTTACCACCCCTGCACAAGATCGGTATATCCGTGTCATCCATCTCCGGAACCGGCAACAAACGGCAACAACGACAGCCAGGAACATCCTTAACCTGAGATGGATACATCCTCAAACAGTAATCAACCGGCTGAGAGAATACGGCTTACGTCCTCGAAGACCTGCAATTCGTTCGATTTTGACGTTATGTCATTGTCGTGCTCGACTGCAGTGGTGTAGAGTAGGGTTGGGGTTAGGGTTAGCCTAACCTAACCCTACCCTAACCGAACCCTAATCCTCACATAACCCTACCTAACCTAACCTAACCATAACCCTACCTAACCCTAACCTAGCCCTACCCTAACCCACTTCCATGCTAACTTGTTCACTTCCATGAGGCGTAGATGCACAGCAGTAGTCGATGCAGACGGAGGTCATACCAGATATTGAGTGTGTGACTTTTGTGTTTGACCCGTAGTGTCTTTGACTCTCCATGGCACCAAGAGTATTCGTCGTAGCGTAATGAAATTTCTCGTGTTGATCACAAATTGATTCATCTGTGATTGAATAAAATTTCCATGAATGAAAATGATATATATCTTTTTTTAGAGTTATTTTTTAGCATGCACACTTTCTTTTTTGGGAGAGTATATTATTTTTTTTCACAAATAAATTTTCTTCCTGTGCATTATAATACAAACAGGCACAAAGTAGAAAAAAAGACTGGACATGAGACACCTTTTAATTTATGTGAGTTATCTCCCTTGCTGTGTAAATTTTCAAATAATTTCCACAGTGGATTTTGCTTTAAAGAATATTGTCATTTTTAAAAATAAAATATTAACAAAATCAAAATTTTATAAACTGCACATTATGTTAAAAGTTTGTACAAAATATCAAATAATTTCAATCAGCAGTTTTACCACATTTACTTTCAATATAAATCCTTTGTAAGTAAACTGTCCAAATCTGAGTAGTGAGATTCACAAAAGTAACCAGTGAAATTTTGTTGTTTTTCTCTTCTTCCTGCAGCTTTCTGCTTCCCAAACTTGTTACAGTACAAGTCAAAATAAGTTGTAGGATAACCACTATAAACTATGTATCTTTATCTTCCTACACTGATAAGACCAGAAGCTGACATCATTTTCTGGAAAGCTTTCCAGAAAATGATGTCAGATTCTGATCTTATCAGTGCAGGATCAGCAGTATACTTAGTTTATTGTGGCTCTGCTACAACTTATTTTGACTTGTACTGTAATGACCCTCATTGGAATTAGCTCATAGATCTCATTCCAATCATGAAGTCAAAGGCAGAGTTTAGAAAGTACATGAGAATATTTTCAGTCATTGAGAAAAAAATTCTATTGTTTACAAGTCAAGTCAAATAAAGAGTTATCCTAATTCTGATTGAGAAACTGTTGCAATCTACGCTGCCAGGAAATACCACTGGCATGAATGGTGTGACAGGGGGAGGGGAATGGTGGGGGGGGGGGGGGGGGGGTGGCTATAGTATCTCCTCTCACATCCAATTCTGGCCAATATTGCCTATACTGAGAAATTTCAAGTCTCAACCACCAACAGAAGGAAATTTCAAGACCATGCTCGTCGATTTTGTGACATTTTATCTGTAGGTGTAACTGTTTATAAGATATTTCATGAAATTTTGTAATTTGCATCAACATTTCATCATGTGTGTGTAACAAGGTGCCATATGCAATGCTAAAGCATTGCAGATTGCATGTTGTTGCACTCAAAATATGATTTGTTGACTCGAGAACCACAAGGTCATATATTTCGAACCCGAGGGGAGAGGGTGCATGTATATTTCTTCAGCAGTTGGAAATTCAGAGATAGATGGAAAATACTCACTTAAGGGGTGGTGGGGGGGGGGGGGGGGTTGTTGGGCGCAAATGGTATTATCAAAAGTTGGATGTTTGACTGCTGGGGGGGGGGGGGGGGGGTAGAGTTGGATATTTACACCAGAGCAAGACCTCTAGCCACTTCCATGAGCACTGGTCTGGGAAGATGTGATAAATATATGTTATCACCACTATGTGTTAATTGAAAAGCTTGTATCAAGCCGTGATGGTGTTCATATTAGGTATCGCAGAAAGCCCCTTAGGGCAAATCACAATTACATAATAGGAACACCATCGATGTTTGATACAAGTTTCAAGTTTCTGAATCAAAAGCATTTATCTCGCCATCTCGGAAACCCACTTGGTGGTAATAACCAATGACTTGTTTGCATATATTTTGACAACCATTCAGCTTCTATGAATTCATTTATACATGAAGATCATGAAGATATCATGGTATTATGTCTTGAGATGTGCGTGATTTAATCCCCATTCATTGTTCCACTTGTACTATAACTGCCAAATTTTATAGTAGTGTTTCAGCTGTGTGTTTCTTTGTTTTATTTTTCAGCTTTAATGCATGGTAGGCCTATATAAAAATATCATCATAGCAAAGATGGCAAAAAATTCTCTTGTCTACTTTATTTTGCTGAGTTGGTGATTTATTTGTCATGTAATTACTGTTTTCAAAATAGTGACCTCAATTGTGTAATCAGTTTTCGATGAGAGCAGGTAAAAACATTCTCTTTTTGGATCGAATGATAGCACATAGTTACTGTGGCTTACAAGAATTTTGTATCAGTCTAGACATTTTAGCCTGAATCGGGAGAAAAAATCGAATGATTGTAAGATAATATTAGTTATCCATGTCTATTCCAGGGTGTATAGAAATTTACACTAGTTTGAATACTGATACACCCTGAGGTGTAGCCTATGTGTAAATATTTAAAAATTTCAATATCAATATTTCAAGTAGGTGAGGTTATTATTTACGTTGTACCTGTCAGCCAATGAAATCGCTAGATTACAGTCTGTCAGGAAATAAATACTGTTATGCAGTACTGTGATCACAACAAAAGTTGTATTTTACTTGATCAGATTGTGAACAGGTCGCAACACACTTCAGGGCTTATATTTCGACGAGAATCCGAGAATCGATTCATGCAAAGATTCACACAACAAAAACAGCGAGAATCCATATAGATTCTCGCTGCACCTCTAATGTGATTCACATGAAAAGAATTGAGTCAATTTAACCCTTTACCTAACACAGTGGCAGAAAATTAATCAGTACAAGGCTTACATGACCTGAAATATCCTGACACTTTGTCAACAAAATTGTACAAATATGGCGGTCATTGGAACCAGCTCATTGAGCTGGTTCCAATGACATGCATATTTGTAAGGTTTTATTGGTAAATATTGTTTTGTTTTTTTTTTAAAATTACCAACTTCAAGTTATGATTTTCATGAGATCCTGGGACACTCATACAGCAGGTATGGATTTTTGCAGCCATTTTCGCAAGAATCTGAATATTGTCCCAAATTTAGATGAAATATAAGCTCTGCACTTATACACCAGTTTGAAATTGATTGATAGAGGCTGAGGAGATAGAGTATGTCACACATTCATGACAAACAAAATAACTCAAATTATAGTGTAGATTCAATCTTGTGTGACAGAGCTCATTCATATTTTCCCCATAATGCAACTAGGAATATACTTAATTAAAATCTTGTTTGACAGAGTTAAAAAAAATTTACTCTGTCAAACAAGATTAATTTGGTTACATTTCTTGTTGCATTATGGTAAAAAAATGTAGTTTGAAATTTTGGTATTTCAATATCAGTATGCAGAGGGTTAACATAGCGTCCAATTCCACCCAGCGCTTTTCACAAAAATCGTCATTTGAATTTTATTATTTTCAGGTTTTACTTCTTTTTATTTATTGGTGCATTATGCCACATCAGCAGCAAAGGCTATATTGTGGTGATGAAAAGTATGTACTATAAAATAGGTCATTATTTTCAAAGAAGTGAATAAAAACGTGTCAATGAAATATGAGGAATAAAATTTAGGAGTGAACACAGTAATGAGAAAATGAGACCAGTTGTTTAAAGAATGCTGTGTAAATCAACCTGTTGAATAGATGAGAGATTAAAATTGTTTACAAAGGTTGATTTTCTTGAGGAACGATAAATTTTATGAGAATTTTTATTGTACAATAGGTATCGAAGAGATGTAACATTACAATACTGCCGTCTGATAAGATTAAAATCAGTGCAGAGCAAAAGAATGTGCTCCTGTCCTTCTGGACATGTCATCTTCTTGTTGTGTTTGGTAAAGAGTTAAATAGTAGCAAGTAATGTTTTACTCATTTATATTTTAATCAACATTAGGGGTGTGTTTACCTCTACTTGTAAACAGATTACTGCTGTACTATGTAGCAAATTTTATGTGCATTATGCGAAAGGCTGAAACAGAAGAAAAGGAAAAAGTGATCTAATTTGTAACATTTTGTTCATACAAGATGTTTGATACATCAGGTCATGGTTTGTTAATTTTCTGTTTAGCATTATTCCAGGTTATCAGAACAAAATGCAGAATCAGTTATTATTAATTATCATATCCTTGTGAGGAAATGGCATAATATATCCCTTTCCACAAGATGCACATTTTATCATTTTGCACTCACAAACAACTTCCTTGCATGTGGAGACTGTCTCAGATAGTAGACCTTTTAATGGCCAGGGTTATGGACAGAACAGCCAATAACAAAATGCATCATTAGTCAACATTTTACCCTTAATAATACCAGACTATTGCCTCATTATTGCTAGATTGCGATAGCAATCTGGCAAAAGTGAGACAATAATCTGCCATTTCAATGGATGAGGAAGAAACATGAAATGGTGTATTCTCCTGGCCCTATAAAGGAGGTGGTGACCTATTTGCAGAGCCAATAATAAAGAAAATGCATTATTATTTTGGACAAAAAACAAAATGAGGCGAATAATGTTAAACTGAAAATTAATTAATCATGGCCTCAGTGCTTGTTCCCTTTATTTACATTGATTACTCTTACATTTATGTATTGTTCAAGTAGAATTTGAACTTTCTCCCTCTACCCCCCCCCCCCCCCCCCCCCCCCCCCCCCCCCCAACCCCTAAGTTAAAAAGTTCAAATACATGATAAAGGTATTAAAATTTAAACCATACGCTTTCTTTTGATTATTAATCTTTATGTGCCATGGAAGTTATTGCAATTAGTGCTGAAATGCTTGACCTATTCGCATAACCAGCTAATCGTAGGGTATATGTGGATAATAACCAACTAATTATTCACAGTCTTTCTTACATTATGAGATCAAAAATGTTGGGATTTATGGGAAGTATTTGCAGAAAGCATTCCATTGTGCATATACAAATGACTGACATTGAGAAGTACAATGTTCAACGTTTGTTTGTACATGCACTACATAATAGTTTTTGTAAATACTCAGACACTGCACAGGACATTAAAGAAATAATGGACATCAGAATTCTTTGATTCAAGCCACCAAAGAGACCATGTTGCAAACGACTCTGAATCAGTTTTGTAGATTTCATTCATCAATGAGAACACCATGCAATTAAACAGTATATTTTAGCACTGAATTGCAGGTAAAAAAAAATCATGGGGCTAGAAACTTAATCCCCAAGCCGTTCAATTCCACTAAACTCACACCGGTACCAGTGTCCTCAAATTACAGGAAAGTTTCCAAATTAGAGGACATAACACACAAGACTGAAAATAAGCAGACTGTCATCTTCAAAGTGAGGTCCTCAGAAGGTGAATTTGGTGATGCCACCCTGCACAGCAGGGTAGCATCACAAAATGTACCCTCTGTGGACCTCAGTCTGAATCAAGGTCTCCAGCCAAAACAGAAAGATGTACCTGGAGGATAAATTGGCCCACTGTATGGGATAGCATCAGCAAATTCACCCTCTGGGGACCTCATTTTGCAAATGACAGTTTGCTTATATTCAGGCTTGATAACACATAACATGGTTTGTTTTTATGCTTGTTTTGTTCACTTTTGTTCAAATGATTCAACCCACAAAGGCCTTGATATGTGTATATAGTTTTGCTACTCAATGACAGTAGTCTACACCCTGTGACTTTGCAGTTGTTTCGAGGAATGTCTTGTCTGTTAAATGAGTAGCCAAGACTTGACTAGAAACTACCAATACACTTATAATTTAACTTTGAATTTACCAAGTGATACCAATACACTTATAATTTAACTTTGAATTTACCAAGTGATACCCCGAGACTGCATATGGGGACACCTGTTCATTTGCAGTAGAGAATGATCAGAATTGGAATAAACTCCCAGAGGTAATGGATAGTCTGAGGCACCAACACAGGAATGGCATTTCAGACAGTCAGTATTGTAAATAAGTTTCTTCAATGGGTATGAACAGAGGATGACTTGGCAAGTTGGTGATGTACCCAAATTTGACCTATCTAAAGGCCTGTAACCTTTAAGGGCCTGGCCAAATGTCCAAAATTCACACCTGACCACAGCCTGTGCATGACCAATAACTTAGCAGTGATTTCTAGTCAAGCCTTGGCTGCCTATTAACTGGTTGAGGGCAGTCTCCAACAATTTGTAATGAAACAAATTTATATAAACAAAATATTATATGCCTTTGACTGAATGAAACGTGAACAAGGAAAATGTTGGTTTTTGATCTCATAGTTTTTTTTTTGAAAGCCATGATAGTGGCTTCTTGCACTGAACCATCTGAGGCAGCCAAGATTTGACTAGAAACAACTGCCTTGGTAAATTGTCTATTGTCAATAGGACCTCCTCATGATGGCATGTTAAGGACACCTGTTCTGTGATCATAATAGTTGAAAATAGGCCTTTAAGGGTTAAACATAATATATTTGACCAATGGAATGCAATTAATTATAAACATGGCAGAAAAAAGATTGGTATCTTTTTCAGTTGGTGAGGTCTGTGACCGGTAATCTGGCTCATGTTTTCTACACCATTTGTAACAACAAAAATATACTACAGGTTTCTCAAATATAATGCAGCTGTCTGTTAAACTTCGCCTTCACCTCTGGGCTGTATTTAATATATGGCTTGTAGTCCTCAGTCCATGTAGTTGATCTTCCAAATGGAAAACCTCTGTACGGCTCATGGGCACTGTCAAAATGTTTCAAACTGTTACGAAACTGTTCAAGGGGAGGTAATCTATGGTCAAATCCATAGTCTGGACTATTCATCATTGTTCTCTGTGTACTGAGTGAATACTGTGTCTGTGTTCGAAGTAAAGGAGAGGTAGAAGATGGGGAAGAAAATTTGTCTCCTGTCACAGTGAGAAATGTCTTGGACTTTTCCTTGTTTGCTACATAAACCCTGTGTGCAACTGATCCTTTGTGAATTCTATTTTTATCAGCAGTTTTATTTCTCGATACATTGGCTTTCACAGATTTTGGCTTGACACAAAGACTTCCTGTTGATAAAGTCCCTTCAATTGTTTTGATGTCATCTTCAATACTGTCATCAAATTTTTCTAATACAGCTCTTTTGTCAAGGATAAATGGGGCTTTTGCAGACATGCTACTTTTACTCCTCATGAATCCACTATTAGCACGTCTACTGAATGGTCTCTCGGATTTATGGCCACTCAAAAAAGTCTGGTTTAATTTACTAGTTTTTGGTCTATAGTCCGATACTGAACTTTTCTTCAATGCATCATTTACCTTCACAACATGAATTGGCTCAAAGTAGACATTACCATGATAACCACGCCACACCTGAAAATATATGTTTATTTTTAACATTTTACCCAACTCAAGCTTCAGATAACAACATAAATATTTTGTATGACAACATAAATATTTTTTTTCCTTTACAGCTAATAGTTTTTTAAAGGAATCTGATCCCACATAATATTTTTGTAAAATGCAACAAGAATCTCAATGGATTCTCGTCTACTCTGATGAAATTTTAAGATTTGAATTTGATTTGTTCAAATAGGAACTGGCGGTAAAGTGTTGCTGAGACATTGTTTGATAATATTTACATGTATATTTATAGACTTTTTCAGTTATTGACTTTTATGAGGCTGAAGCATGATCAAACAGGGTTTGTTCACATCTGAGAGAAAAAAAAATCCATGACTCTGCAGACCGTTTTTGAAATTTTCATGTACTTTCCATCTCCACCTGAAATTATCTGAATCACAGCCTTTCAATTTTGAAAAATGCTGGTGCTCAAATTGAGCTCATATCCGTATGTGTATGGGTATGTGATAAGAATAAATCATGTCGCTTATGGATGGAATTGAGTTTTGCGTCAGCTAACACTTGTAATAACACTCCCAATCATTCAAAATGCATTTGGGGAAAAATTGTCTAATTAGCCGGGGGGGAGGGGGGGGGGGGGGGGTCTGCATGTAATCACTCCAAATCCAATTCTTCAAAATGCATTTTGGGGCATAGAAAAAAAAAATACCTAAATGACACCTGTGAGGGGTGGGAGAGAGTATTGGACTATAGGAGTAATTTTTTTAATAACTCCATATCCTTCAAAATGCATTTTGGCAAAAAAAATTGCCTAAATTACATGAAGGGGGGGGGGGGAGTGCTATGCCTCCGACAATTTTCATCAGATAATGGGGTCATGAAACTTGAGGTACACATTGTTCCCAAAGAGATATATACCAAACAAATTTGATATTTGGTTACAAATGTTTATCTTTCTTCCATAAACAAGCATTACACAAAATTTATTAACAAAGGGCAATAACTCGCATAATTTTTATTGGATATGGTTGGTCATCAAACCTGATGTAGGCATTGTTGCTATAAAGACATATATACCAAAAAGAACTGAAATCTGTTAACTATTGTTCAAGTTATGCCATAAACAAAATTCTGAAAAAATGTTGATTGAAATATGCAAATTTCCAAGTCGATAAGACCCCTTAACTCTTGTGAAAATCATCGGACCATGTCCCAATTCGAACTTAAGCTTCATTTTGATATAACTGAGGCTGAAAGCAAGTTTGGTCCTGATCTATGAATCCAAATTCGAGTTATCATCAGACACCTGAGTTGAAAAGGCCCATAACTCATGTAAAAATAATTGGACAGAACCCATGAAATCAAATAATCTAAACTGGACTTATCGATTGGAAACCAATTGTTTACAGACAAGCGGACAGATGGATGGACAGACCATTTACATAATATGATCATTTTTACAAACAGCCATACAAATGAAAGTATCAATGACACTGCTTAACTTTTGTGTTGTGTTTGATGAAAAGGATAATGTTCAATGTTTATGAAAGGATTATGAAATAAGACAAGAATTGTGATAATCGGGAATATGTTAATTTCTGTTCCCTGTATGCTGTTTTTAAGAAAAACTAGAGGCTCTACAGAGCCTGTAATCGCTCACCTGGAAATAAATATAAAAATGTGATTTAACATAGGCTTTCCATGGTAACTATGAGCTGCAATTGTGGCCATGTTTGCAACATTACATCAAAATTACATGAGGATCATTGGTAGAAGGTGTCCCAGTCTTCAATCACGTGAAGTTTCAAAACATTTGAATCCATCAAACAGAATCATAGAATGTCTCCGATGGCCATATTTTCCAGCCAATGGGAACAAAAAGAGGATCGTTTGTAGAGGGCCTCCTATAGACCATTCTTGCCAAGTTTTGGTTCACGTCAGATCAATAGTTCCAGAGAGAAGATGAAAATGTGATTTCCTATAGGTTTTTTCTGTAGTAACTATAAACTGCAATTGTGGCCATGTTTGCAAAACGAGCAACATTAAAATGAGGAATGTTGGTGGAGGGTGTCCCAGTTATCAACCATGCAAAGTTTCAAAACATTTGGCCCTGTGGTTTCAGAGGAGAAGAGTTTTCAAAATTGACCAATCAGAATCAAAGAATGCTTCTGGCGGCCACATTTTTTCACCCAACAGGAATAAAATGAGTAACAGTTGTAGAGAACCTCTCATAGACAATGCCTGCCAAGTCTGGTTCACATTGGCTCAGTACTTTCAGGGAAGATGATGAAAATGTGATTTCCTATAGGGTTTCTATAGTAATTATAAGCCACAATTGCAGCCATAATTGTAACCCTATGAAGATTAAAATAAGGATCATTGGTAGAGGGGGTTACAGTCATCAGTCACATTAAGTTTTTTCAACCATTTGGCCTTGTAGTTTCAAAGATATTCTTGAAAATGCACACATTTATGAATTCTGTTTCAACAAAAAAATCAGTAAAAAGGGTTAAAATATTTTGAAAATTACAATTTTTTCAGACAGTATTCTCTTTCAAAATAGCTTTTGGACAGGTAAAGGGTTACAGGAATCTTAAAAGATACACAATAATTACGGGCAGCCATCATGGTTGAATGATCGCAACCAAAAGGGGACATTCTCATCTGGGCATCATCTGGAGTGATCCTACAAAGTTACAATGAAATCCATTCATAAATATGACCTGTAGACTATGCTCAAGATATTCGGGCTTTGGGCACCTGTAGCCATTACAGTTCACCAATCACAACCAAAAGGGGATGTCATCATCTAGGCATCATATGGAGTCAACCTAACAAGTTACAATAAAATCCTTATATAAATACGACCTATAGACCATGCTAGAGGTTTTTGGGCTCGGGAAGCCATCAAGGCTGAATGATCGCGACCAAAAGGGGACGTTCTCATCTAGACATGATTTGGAGTCATCCTACCAAGCTACAATGAAATCCCTTCATAATTATGACCTGTAGAGTGTTCTAAAAGTTTTCGGGCTTTGGGCCCCTGTAGCTGTCACAGTTGCCCAATTGTGTCCAAAAGGGGACGTTCTCATCAAGACATTATATGAAGTCAAACCTACCAAGTTACAATGAAATCCCTTCATAAATATGACCTGTAGACTGTGCTAAAGGTTTCTGGGCTTCGCGACCAAAAGGGGATGTTCTCATCTAGACATGACCCCAAACCTGCATATGAAATTTCGTGATGATCAGACAAGAACTGCAGGGTGTAGCCCGTGCTAAAGGAAAATGTGAACAGACTAACAGGCTTCTGCACGTGTGATGGCAATAGCTTATCTTGACTGTCAAGTTAAGCTAAAAAGTAATATCAAATTTGAAGAGAATCGTATAATTAGAACTGGATTTATCTTCTGGATAACTTGGACAGGAGGGAGGAGTGGATTGATTCCACCCAACTCCCCGAAGTTTAGGAGACATCAAAGTCCCTCACTCCCATTTCCATACCATCTGTATTGCTTTTTGTATAACAACAGAAGTATGCTGCAGAAGGCATTTCTTTATATTTCACATCGTGAAGCTCAGGTAATGAATAAAAATGCTGCACACAAGTAAAAAATATCATGTCTGTAAATGCAAGTATTATTAAAGTTGTATTGAACATGCAAGAATAAAAAGGAACAAAGTATATGAGCCCAATTTCAAATTTAAAGAAACTAAGTTCAAAAACCATTTTGAAAAGGGTTGTTTGTTTGTTTGTTGGTGGTGGTTAACGTCACATATTTATGCACCATGGCTAATCGTGACACAACATGGAGATGAAGTCAAGTTTAGTCAATCGTTGATCCACATGTTGCCCATTTTAGAGGACTTTCACCCCAAGCATTGGTGACTGGGTCCTATTTTACTAGTAAAGCAGAACTGGTTTACCACAGTAAACAAGTGCTGCTTACTTCCCGGGGTTCCCACGGGGATTTGAAAAGGGTTAAATTAATAATTATGAAACCACTGTATACAGTGTCAGTAGGCCTTGCCCCAAATGAAAAATAATAATGTTGTAACAGTGTTTGAAGAATGAAAGTTACAACCTTGAAAAGTGAAACTTTAATCAGAAACTTTAAGCTGGGAACACTAAGCAAAACTGACTGCAAAAAAAAAAAATAAATATTTCCTAAAACCGATAAAAGAAATCATTGATGTAAATGCAATCATAAAGTTGTATTGACTATGCAAGAATTACAGTAACAAAGTATGTGGTAAAAGGCTAATTTCAAAAACAAAGAGATTAAGTCTGAAAACATGTTTAAAAGGGGTTAAAATCCTGCCAATATTAATTAAAATCACTGCAGAAAGCAGGGTATTTTTTGTTTTAAAAAGTTTGATTAGCAGTTTTTATCGCGGTCTTGGAATATTGATTAGCAATTTCAACTTCAGCCCCCACCAGCCCGCACCGCCACCACAATTTCCCAATTTCTATCATGTACTGAACTTCCTGATTACTCGTGTCTGAGCTCATATTCCAGCACACGCCCATCCCTAACTTTATAAATGTGAGCTATGAAGTGGCCCTTCTGAGTCGAAGCACACCCTTCTACTTTTCAGTTTAGAATACAGACGATTTTAGTCACAGGCACTGGTAATTACAACGAAAATAGGTAAGTAGTCATCTGATGATCGTGACAACTAACCTTACTAAATACATAAAACACTAGAGTACCCTGGCCCAGTGGGTTGGCAATGAAAAATAAATACATCAGTGATTGAGACATGCTCTTGCAGTTCATGATGCGACTTCCACTTTACAATTTTCAAATCGATCCACACGAATGAAAAAAGTTGTGGAAGACTGGAACATGATTACGAAGAATGACTGGTGCACACCAAGGGAGCTTATTTATAGGCACCAACATCGTAGAAAACACCAGTGGAGTTTTGTCTACTGATTTGAAAACACTCATAAAATGGTGGCTAAATTTATCATTTCGCATGACCAGCCAACATAACAAATTGGTGTATTGTTACACTGTTTATCTTTAATTTTACCATTTTTGAATTGGAATGTTGGATGATCACATAAAATATTGAATCGCACCATGCAAACCAAATTTTGGTGATTGGATTGCATCTGGGAGATCTTGCTTTGCAAACAGCGATGCGAACCCAAGTAAAAAATACCCTGGAAAGCGTCAGTAGACAGTAGATATTGTCCCAAATAAGAAACAGTGACATTCCACCAAACTGTTTGAAGAATTGAAGGTGTAACTTTGTAAACAAAAACCTTTAACCAAAAACTTTAACCTGGAAGTTCTAAGTTAAATTGACTTGACTGCAAAAATGGGTTAAATATGTCCCAAAATAACATGAAACATGAGAATGATACAGTCAATAGTAATTAATATTAATTAAAAAGAAAAAAACTTTAACCTTCACTAAAAAACTTTAACCACAAACTTTAACCAAAACTCTAAATATTAACAGATGGACAGATGGATGGATGGACGAAAGTCATAACTATAGCCCTGACTGTAAACAGTCAGGCTAAAAATCAGGAAGAATTGGGTCCAAACAGAGGCCCAATAAGCTGAGCTGCTAACACTGCCAGTGACAAGTCACGTTTCCATCCCGCCACATCAAAATGCAATCTGCATGCAAAAAATTGTGAGGCATATACTTTTTTGTGTGCTGCTTTTCAAATCCAAGCACACTATGGTGCATAAGTGCTGCTTCGTGTCTCGAAATCAAAAATCTAATATGAGTTGGAAGAAGTTCTGTCACTTTTTACCTTTATTGATAATTCCAACCCTTGACTTCATTTCTTGGAACGCTCTTAGAGAGAGCCTCCCAAAAATGATGCCAAGTGGGCTTGTGTCCAAATTTCCTTCCTGGGTACGGAGACCAAAAAACTAATTTTTGCCGTAATTTATAAGTACATTCAGAGACCAAATAACATCAAGAATTTTTTTTCAAGCATTTTCCAGGACCTTTTCCAAAGTAGTTAGATTTTTCAGTACATTCAAGGTCTTGGAATTTCAATTTTAATATTTAACCCTTTACCCAATGCAGAAGATATCAAAATTTATTATTTTAAATAGTATTTTAATAATTTTTGAAAAACATTTCAACAAAACCAAATCATGTTACCTCCTTGCTGGAATGAGCTCATTCCAATGAGGAGTCACATGATAGATTTTATTGAATTTTTGTTGTATTGTGCATGCAGATGCTGATTGATTAGGTAAAAGGTTACGCACTGTCCAGAATCCCAAACCTGTTAAACGAACCTCATTACGTGTACACTCCATATAAAACCGCACTTCACGTACCCCACTTTTTGTGTAGAAAAGTGGGGTACCCAAGTGCGGTTTGGAGCGAAGCATTACATAATCAATTAGTGCTCAACGAGAAATTTCTTCCAGAGTCTGAACCTGATTAGCAATATTAGTCTTCAGTCAGCGAATTTCTAAAACCTGCATTTCATAAAATAATGACATAAAAATACCATATCTGTCTTTTCCAGATCATTGTACCCCGGAATAATGTCCGTTTTTAAACAATTCGCCCAGTATTTTTCGAGATATTGAACTTGTTTCCGTATTAAAATAAAATGTTTTGCCGATATGTCATTTGGATTCCCCCCTGTACAATTAAAGGTAAGTTTGTTGCCATCGAACATGATCTTGTCCACCTTCATTCTCGAAACAGATCGTCGAGACATTTTTAAATAAAATTACCAAATAGAGGAAGTATTTTAAAATAAAACGTATTCTGTGCGTTATGTTTTTTAGAAAATGTGACAGTCTCGGCGATACATCCTGTCTTTACGAAGTGCGGCCCCTGTTTTTCAGACTCAGGATCATTACGAACCCAGCATATGATTTAATATCATTGCAGATAAGCTGCTTCACGTTTACCTCAGTAATTATTTTTGACGAACTAAATTGAGAATGGAACAGAATTAATAAATAAATCCATCTAATCCTTCTGGTCATTTTCGTAACAACTCAGGTAGATTTTTCATATTAAGTTCAGTCTTCGGAATCATGAAATTTTAGAAGCAAGGGATGGACGAATCATGGCCTACGGTAAACAAATTTATAGTGCAGTATAGGAAGTGGATTGATACTAAGACACCCACAATGGGATTTTCTTGTCAACTTCCAATATCTGAAAAAAGGCATGAAAAATTGGTGGCGTCACTGGGGGCCGGGGGGTAGGCGTTTGCCCCTTAAACATAGATTTTGCCCCCATTTGAATTTATCTTGTAACCCTGGTGTATTCACGCCTCCAAGTGAGCCATGAATCAGCGATCGACAGTATGGTCTCTCCACTTTTAAATCTGATCCGCCACTCCTGGAAAAATTCTCCTTTAAAATTTCCTTTTTTTTACAGCTTGTGGCCCTCATTGACGAGGGAGGGGGAACATTCCAATGAGGGGCCATAAACTATGTGATTGAGACAAAATATGGAAATTCACTATAGCCCTACATCCAACGGCCGAATTTGGCCAGCATTCAGGCTATACAAAAAGCTGGATTCAAATTTTATTATGTTTAATTATCTGTTTCAAAAACATAGCTTATGACCCTTCATTGGAATGAGCTAGTGGATATTGAGTCGTTCCATTGAGGGGTCCCAAGCTCCGTTTCGAGACAAAAAATTTCAAATTTTTAGTTGTTATTAAAGAATTTATCTTGCAAGTGCCACCTGGTCCTGTAGGCCGGTGGAGACAAACGGATCACCAGGTTTATCTTCCTAGCATTTGGTACGTTTTTTTCTTGGAAATAGTATGTTTATTTTTGTGGCTGGAAACTGGGTAGACTGAAAACATTTTGGCCAGATGCTGTCGTCTGTATGTTGGTGTTATGGTAATAATAATTCTCCCCAGCCAGCATGGGTTTCTTTTCAATAGATGCGTCAAATGCTTCGGCCCTTTGACAGATTAATAAGTAAATTAGCCTTGGAAAAGGTGTTGAAGATATGACATATCAGTATACAATTAAGCTCAATTTGTTACTTCTGTTCAGTGGCGTGTTAAATTATATTATCCTCGTTACTCGAAATATTCACTCCTTCATGTCTGAACACCAATTCCACTTCCAATTCCCGTCACTGAAACCACCAGTGTTATAATTAGTCAGCTTTTCCAAACTTTATCCACGTCACTGTCGAGGCACGTTGCAGCTGCACATCCTCCCAAGTACGGAGAGAACAAAGTACTGCAAGTATCATTTAAGTGACCATTTTGGAATTTCTGTTTGCGCTTTAACCAACGTCAAGGATAAAATCCGTCCCACACTATTTACAAAAGTCTCCATTCAAATTTTATTACACTCCCAATTTTTCTTTCTCAAAAAACCATAACTTATGACCCTTCGTTGGAATGAGCTCGCTAATCTCGATTCGCTGTTTTACTGGTAAATAAGTAAATAAATCACAAGTAGTTCCAATGAGGGGCCACAAGCTATGTTTAGAGACAAAACTGGAAATTGGTAGTTGTAATCCTAGAATTTATTTTGTAAGTGTCACCCGTGGGGTCCACGTTGGATCCTGTGGTTCCCCGCAGTTGCAGTTCATGAAGTTCTTTAAAAAAAGAAGTGGGGGGTAGTAGCATTAATTATCCACATCATAGTATGATGTCGCAACATTATCACCGAGTTACGGCGAGAACGGTTTGAGTTTGGCCGAATTGAATAGCGCATGCGTTTTGGTCCTAATCTTTTCAAAATCACCCCCACCCCCATGAAAAAAAAAAAAGAAAAAAAAGAAGAATGGGAGCCAAAACTCGTTTTATGACCTATATCAGTCACCGCTGTTATGACCGATTCCCCGGGTTGAATAAGATGTCACGACGGTGTTCTCGTGACCATAAACTCAAGTAATGTATTCCTGGGTGGCGTCATTTCGTTCCCGTGGGGACACACTTCATTGGTCGGAATGGTCCCGAGTTGAATTTTGATACAGTGTTTTAAAGTAGCTCCAGGAAAAAGATAAGAGAAGCACGGGCCGGTTTTACCCGAATTGGATCTGATCCGTGTTTTGAAGATAATCTCCCCCGTGCCTGGGGTTAAATAGCGGCTGTCAGATAGAATAAAAAATGCGTTTTAATTTAACATTTGGGCATATTACGATGTTATATCCCGGGCGAAAAGCAGATAAATTGCCAGTCTGTTCAAAAAGAAAAATGTGTACCTGTCCGTTTCGGTTGAGAATCAGAATGTTTTTTTCAACAACAATGACCTCGATTAAGCGAGTTCAGACTATTTTATGTCATGTAAATCCAATAGATGGAAGAGCCACACTGCTTCACGGGATCGTCAAAATTCGCATTTGTTTTCAAGATTTATTAGAACACAAAACGTGAATTATTGGACCGATTTTCACATTTAAAGGATGTTTTTGATACAGAACATTCCCCCAAAAAATATTTCAGGCACAGAAAAAGGATTTAGTGAAGAGAACTTATTATGTAAATTGAGAGGTGTTTTCCCAATCAACACTGATTAGTGAGTAAATACCTGCTGTTATATAATCATACATAACACACTCAGTCGATATTGGGATAATGTTTTTATATGGAGTGTACACGTAATGCTGGTTAAAGTTTTGTTCACATAGGTTGAAAGCCAAGGTCTAATTTATTCTATATAATCACAATTCAACCACAATTAAAAGTCCTTAACTGTTTTGTTACAAGACAACACACATGGGTTAATGTGATTAATACAAGAAAAAACTAAAATCTAGTTTAAAACATTTAATTCCCCAATTTTGGATTTCAAAATATCAGCATTTCATGCTGCAAATGTTTCCATAATGCAAATTCGGAATGTAACCAATTTATCTTGCTTTGGGAGAGCTTAATGACCTCTGTCAAACAAGATTGAATTGTTAAATTTCTACTTGCATTGTGGGAGAAGATTGCAACTTGAAATTTCAGTATTTTGACATCAGTGCGCAGAGGGGAACTAATTCAACAATATCTTGCTTTCCTGAGCGAACAACTACAATTCCTAAACCATTTTCACCCACATCTTTGATTGAATATAATAGTTTCCAACAAATGAAATATGATTGACTGACTGTTCTATGGCATATTAACCCAATCCAACTATTTTTATCACAAAGTGGCGAACTCTCCTTAGAAAAAGTACAATGATGCACTATTGTAAACCATGGTGTTTTGGACAATATCATGATGCATCATGGTACTATTTATAAGTGTCAATCTATTTATATAACAAACTATTCAACATGCAAAATTATATAAGTGCATGTGATCAGAATCTAACAAATCAGAAAGTCTGCACAGTCATACTGAACAAATCATCTCGGTGGCTCGTAATTCATTGAAAAGGGCCAAGTAATTATGTGATGAGAGATTATCTTCAGTGTTGGGACCAGACCTGTTAACCTCTGAAGGTGACTGTCAGTGAGATTTTGATGAGCTCTCAGTGAGATTTGGATGCTTGTCAGTGAGGTTTTTGCACGCAGCCATTACATCAATATTTTCCTTGTTATGCCTCCCACGGTCCCACCCAAGCACCCCCCCCCCCAACCCAAATGCATAATATTTCATTTTAATAATTTATTTTAACACTTTTAATGGTATTTGTCAGTAAAAGCATACAAATATTGATATCATTGGTCTAAGGCCCCCCCCCCCCCCCCCCGCTCCCCAGGGACAATGCCCCCCCCCCCCCCTCCCCGACACCCACACAAATGTGAGTGGATGCCTATCTAGCCTTTGCCTGTACCAACCCCCCTCCCCCTTCAGTCCGGCCATTTTTCCTTGCTCATGCAAGTCCATCCCGGTGCTTCAATACATGGAGGATGAAATATCTTGGGCCGAAACATCCCAATACCAAAACGTTCAAGAAACCAACACAAGCATTCCTTCTTCACTCATGCCATTTATTCATGTAAATTCTTTGTTCAATCTGTACATTTTTGGTGAGAAAATATTCGTTCTTATTATCTTTTGACAGGTTTTATTGTACAATAAAAATTACTCAATGCTAACAATACATATTGTTTGGTTTAAAAAAAAACAACACCTGTTGTTGCCGGTACAGTGAAGTTGTGTGTGGTTGTGGTAATTTCATTTTTGTTTTTTATCCAAAAAAATATTTGAACTGTGTTTTGTATTACTCACGTTAGAGAAGGTGCCCTCAGTATTCATAACTCCCATTGTGAAAAAAACAAACAAAATAATCCCGTTGGTTCAAAATGAAGACAAAATACTTCGCTTGACATGTTCTCAATTTGTTTGTATATAAGTAAGGGGAGGTAACTTAATTGTTGTGATATCTCACAATAGATTTTTTACAGTTTTCAACAAACTTTCAATTATATTTTTTTTTACACAAAACGGATGAATTTGGTATGAACCATAACAATAGTATATATAATAGGTCAGCTGAAGTTAATTATACTTGAGAGATTATGTTTTTATTTAATTTATATTTCGAGTTTATATAATTTTAATTTCACATAACCATATATATATGAGAATATATTTGGCATACAATGCATTTGATAAAAACACAAACTATATTTAATTTGACTGCCCTGGAGCACATAATGTGTCCCCATTGTTGTAAACAATATGGCTCTCCCTTGTTTTGTGTTCAAAACAGTCTTTCATGTAGCATGGATCAAACTGGATATTTCAGCTCGGGGGTATTAATTCATATTTATTTTTGCAGATCACATCAGGTAATAATAATAATTTGGTCTTCTTCCTTGCTCCAAAAACCTTGGGACTAAACGTTCCAGTCCAGCATGGCTTTATGAAAATAACGTCTTTAAACATTTTTAAATACACTTGTTTTCGAAAAGCTACTTTCGATTTTTCTATCAACAACATGGGAATTCTCGGAACTCATTGGGAAAACTCAATGTGCATCTTTGATAAATTATCGTTTCAAACAATCATTCTGCATTATAAATTTATATATCGTGACCAACTTGTTTAATTTTCAAAATAGAACAGGACAACTATTTTGAAAAGTGTCAAATCGGGAGAAAATAGGATGTGACCAAGAGAGCGTGAGTTGGTGCCTCAAACCGGGAGACTCACAGGGAAACCAGGAGAGTTAACAGGTCTGGTTGGGACTTACAATGTGAGCCTCAGAACTGGCAAAAATATCATATCACAAAACAAAGTTCTTTTGAGGCACAATCAGTAGTTCCAAAACAAACTAGAACTATCACTGAAGGTGATTAATACCCCCGCTTTGGGATATTAGAGGAATGCACTTCTGATCATGTAGGCGAAGGCCATAAGGAAATGTATACATAAAGATCATTTTTTGTTGTTGAAATTTGTATTTGCATGTGGCCTTCCACAGAACAGCACTGAATACTTAAAGAGCCCACACATATATGGTTTACGTTTGGAAAAACACATTTACAATGTGCAACATGTATTCAAAATCGGTTCATTAATGTAGGAGGAGTTGCACACACAAGAATCCCATTTGAAAACCCATAATAAATCCAAGTTAAAGGGAGATAACCTGGTTAAAATTGTCGCAGATCAAAAATTTGGGAATATGCGTATGTTCACTTAGTTGTGATAATGTTTGAAAGGTTTCGTCAAAATTGATTGATAAATGTAGGAGGAGTTGCACGCACAAGAATTTCATGTAGAAACCCATAATAAATCGAAGTTAAAGGGAGATAACCTAGTTAAAATTGCCACAGCTCAAAAATTTTGGAATATGCGCATGTTCACTTAGTAGTGATGATGTCTGTAAACTTTCGTCCAAATTGATTGATAAATGTAGGAGGAGTTGCGCACACAAGAATTTCATATAGAAACCCATATTAAATCAAAGTTCAAGAGAGATAACCTGGTTAAAATTGTCGCAGATCAAAAAGTTTGGAATATGCACATGTTCACTTATTTATTTATTGGTGTTTAAGGTCACATACTTATGCACAATGGACATGTTCACTTAGTAGAGATGATGTTTGAAAGGTTTCATCAAAATTGGTTCATTAATGTAGGAGGAGTTGCGCACACAAGAATTTGTTCGAACGGAAATCTAAATTTTATAGTAAATTTCCTTTCTTATTATACCTACCACAATTGTTTACTACAGGCTTGCACTACAGTGGAAGTCCCTAACTCGGATAAAATACTCTCTATTTTTGTCTTTCCCAAGCAAGTTGGGAAAGAAAAGTGGTGCAAAAGCACCAATAAAAATAAGCCAAAACTGGGTCGAGTGCAACCGGCGCAGACCCAGTACGGGACGCTCTCTCCCAAGTACAACTCCACGACTTCCGTTGCCAGTGTGCATATACCGTCTCTAAAGACTCATTCTTTTTGAATCCGTAAACGTTAGAGTTATGTGATCAGCGGGGAGGAAAGATTCTTTACCCGTAAAGAAGACGGGAGGGCCTCCATGTAAACAATTGTGGTAGGTATAATAAGAAAGGAAATTTACTATAAAATTTAGATTTCTTATCAACCTACTCACAATTGTTTACTACAGGCTGAATAGACAAAAGGCTGGAGGGAATCGCATAACCAACCCCCACATAACCCTAGTGCACTGGAACCGTGAAGTAGAAGGAAGAGGTCCCGAGGCTTATCAACCATAATGTCGCAATCATTGATAAAGGACAATGAAAAGAGACATATGAGCCTGTGTGACACACAGACAGAAAAAGGGCAGTAACAGCACAAGGCTGAAACTGACCTTCAAGAAGCCTAATGGCTATGGCAGACAACAGCCTGAGCAGAAGAAAGAGGACCCAGGGCAAAAAGGTCCTCCGACTGCTCCTGCAACTGGCATAAATAAAAGGTGGAGAAAGTAGAAGCATTTCTCCAGTAGGCTGCCTGCATAACATCCGACAACTTGACGGAGTTAGAATAAGCCCAAGAGGCAGACAGTGCCCGCATCTCGTGGGCAGAAATACGATTGGTAATACAATCGCCAGCTGCTAAACGACTATAAGCCGTACGAATAGCAAGACAAATCCATCGAGAAATGGACTGAGGAGAGATCTTCTGTCGACCCGGAATGAGAGACAGAAAAAAACGTTTTCTGCCCTTCCAGATGAAGCGTGTCCGATCAAGATAAATGCGAATAGCACGGACCGGACAGAGCAAAGGGCGAGTACCCACACCAGAGGGAAGAGCCCTGATACAGATAGGAGGAGGAGTAGTATCTGGTAACTGATTCTTAGCCAAAAAGGAGCAATCAGTGGTAACACTGTTGGGAGAGCTCCTAAAAAAGGCCGGGTCAATCGAGAGGGCGTGAAGCTCACTAACCCGTCTGGCCGAAGCAAATGCCATCAGAAAAGCCGTCTTATATGTGAGAAAAAGCATATCCACCTGGGATAAAGGTTCGAACGGCGCCCCCCCCCCCCCCCCCCAAGCAAAGCAGCACCCATGAAAGATTCCATCGTGGAGTGAGCTGCAAAGTCCCAGGCCTTTTCAAAGAAAAGTGCCGAACAAGCTTGGAGAGGTAAGGATTAGTGCCGATACGACGCTTCCCCACATAAGAAAAAGTCTCTGAAAGCATAGACCTGTAACCCTTGATGGTAACAGGCTGGAGACCCCGAGAATCAAACAGATATACCAGAAACTCCGCAATCTGTGAAATCGAAGGATTGGCATAATCAACAGAGTGATCAGCACACCATCGACAGAAGACCTTCCATTTAGCTGCATAAGCTAAACCAGTGGAGTGCCTCCTTGAAGAAGAAATGCACTCCACTGCTCGTCTCGAAAAACCTCTACGGAGGAGACAGGACCTGACAAAAGATATGCGTGAAGGCACAATGAAGTCGGGTCGACGTGAAACCTCCTCGGGCGACCTTGACAAAGAAGGTCGCGACGTAGCGGGAGACATGCCGGAACCGCCGCCATCAGCGAGCGGAGCTGATTGATCCACACCCGCTGAGGCGACAGGGGAGCGATCAGAATGATTTGACAACTGCAGGTTCGAATTTTGGCGAGAACCTGAGGAAGAATCGGAACCGGTGGGAAGGCGTAGCCGACTAGACCGTTCCAATCGAGTGACAGAGCGTCCACGGCAAAAGCCAGAGGATCTGGACACGGGGACACGAAAGTGTCCACCTGATGGTTCCAACGAGTCGCAAAGAGGTCAATGTGGGGACGTCCCCAGAGATCGCAAAGCGACTGGAACACTGCCCTGTGAAGCATCCACTCGGTGGAAATAACCCTGCCCTGTCGGGACAGGGAGTCGGCTAGGACGTTCAGACGACCGGGAATGTGACGAACAACCACTCCGGCGTGAACATCCTGAGCGAGCAGTAAAAGATCCCGAGCTAACTCGTACATCGGAAGCGAGTGCGTGCCGCCCTGGTTCCGAATGTAAGCAACCACTGTCGAATTGTCGGATAGTAGAAGGACCTGGCGATTCGACAGGTGAGGGATCCACTGCCTGAAACTCAGAAGAAGAGCAAGAAGCTCCTTCTGGTTGATGTGTAGAGCTGCTTGATCCTGGTCCCACATCCCGTGTAGGGAAAGACCGAGAGGATCCAACGTCGCACCCCATCCGAGATCGCTGGCATCTGGCGTCAGAACGCGATCGGACGTGGGTAAGTCCAGCGGAACACCCTGCGTAATCCACTGAACATCTGTCCAGGGAAGAAGGTGAGGATACAGAGAGTCCGGAAACGGAAGCACCTGATCCAGAGAATCTACATTCGGTCTCCAACGACTGAGCAGAAAGTGTTGGAGAGGTCTGACACGCAGCCGACCTAGAGGAATGAGATCCGTCACCGAACCACAGAGACCGATCAGCCGGAGAAAACTCCGAGCGGTCGCGGACCTGGACAGGGACAGAGTCAGAGCAAAAGCTGAGAGAATCACAGCCTTGGCCTGGGGAACAGCCACCAAATTGAATTTGGTTTGGAAAGACATCCCCAGATGACAAAACGACTGAGAAGGGACCAGGTCCGACTTCTCCTCGTTGACTCTGAATCCTAGCGACGTGAGCAAGCTCAACAGAGTGGCGACATCCGATTCCAGTAAGGCAGCATTGGAATGCCTCTGGAGGATATCGTCCAGATATGCCGAAGTAGTCACCCTGGACTGTGTGCAATGGAACGCTATCACATGCGATATCAGTCTGGTGAACGCCCAAGGAGCCAGGTTGAGGCCGAAAGGCATGGCCTTGAACTGGTAAACTCGCCCCAGAAAAGCGAACCTGAGATACTTCCGTGATGCCCGATGCATCGGAACGTGGAAGTAAGCGTCTCGCAGGTCGATGCTGGCTGCGAAATCTCCCTGGTGAATTGATTGGCGGACCGACCTTAAAGTCTCCATGCTGAACTTGGGAGCAATGATAGACTGGTTCAGGATACTCAGATCGATAACCGGTCAGAGTCGGCCGTCCTTCTTCGGCACCAAGAACAGGCGGGAATAGAAACCCACTGACTGAACGTTCTTGACGACCTCGATCGCCCCCTTTGCCAGGAGATTGGCAATCTCCGTGGACAAAAGTTCCCGACGTAAAACGTCTGAAGGAACTGTGGTTGGAAGAGGCACCCTTGACAGAGTGGGGTGCCGTCGGAAGGATATGCGCAGCCCGGACCGAACAACATCTAACACCCATGGATCGGATGTGATGGTGGTCCAATGGTCTGCGAACTCTGCTATCCTTCCTCCAACCTGGGACGAGTCGAGGTGAGGACCTTCATTTCGAGCCCCGACGAGGCCCGCGAGAGGAGAAACCACCTCCTCTGCTAAATGAAGAATCCTGAGACTTCCCTCGATTCTGCCGACCCCTACCTTTACCCCGTGAGTAAGAAGTAGAGGCGGCGGCAGAAGGACCAGCCTTTTGCTTCACAGAGGAAGCGGAAGGGTACTTGTTAGGCTTGGAACGGCCCTTGCCTCCCCGAGAAGGCTGATCAAGCTGACGAAACAGCAGCTGATCTTTGGAATGACGTAGGATGTCATCCCGGACCGTCGACACGGAACCATGGAAAAGTTGCGGACCTGCCAAAGAAGCAGATCGAAGAGTAGCACGCTGCTCCTCGGGAAGGGATCGTCCTGTGTCCAGCACAGCATCCCTTCGAACTAATTCCAAATTGGCCGTGTTACAGGCATGCGTGTGAGTAAGGTGCATAAGCGCCTTGGACAGCACACGCAAAGGAGCCTGTACCTCGTCAAACTTATCTGGAGGCAGATAAGCAGCCAAAGCTGAGACGACGTGATCTGAGAGAGAAAGCATGCCAAGCATCTCTCTAGATAAGCCCAACGTGGACTCCAGAGTCGTCAGGGGAATGACGGCAGACTTGGGCTTGGAAAGCCCGAGGGAAGTGGAGTCCTGATCCAGAACCGTCAAAGCCTGGCAGACTGACGGATTGGCGGAATCGTAGGAACGATAACGCACAGGAGGCAAAAAGGTGTCAACCCTGGTGAAGAACGAAGTCTTCAAAGCCTTGGAATTCAGCTTGGCATCCAATGCTGAAAAAGCCTCAACCACCTGTACCGACTGGCACGGTCGAAGGCGCCCAGAAGCAGGTTGCTCCATAGGCTGTTGGCGCGCGACCGATGATCGCGGCCAGGCTGACACTGTCGACTGGTTAGCAGGTTTGAGCTCAGGCAGAAACCCAAACACAAAGTCAAGAGCCGCCCCCAAGTCCGAAGACTGCCGGCCCTCGACCTCAAGCATGTCGGACTCCTCCCCAGAGTCGGAAGACACATAGCCCATCGTGGGCAAACCAGCCGACGCCTCCCATGGTGTCGGGACACCAGAGGAATCGGAAACCAGCCTGTTTCCAATCCCGGGAGGCGGCGCCATAGGAGGCGCCTGGAAACCACCCATAGCCTAGCTGGAAGCAACAGGAAGGCTCTTAGAAAGAACCTGAGTGAGTAAGGAGAGGGCCTCCCTAAGCTCACTGCCTGTACCGACCGGTTCGACAGGGGAGCGAACCGGCAAAGTGGCTTCACCTCAGACCCTCTTAACCAGCGAAGGGTCACGATCCTCCAAAACACCCGACGCGGGACGACGGGCGGCAGCCGAAACATCTGAAGGCAGACGTGTATAGGGGTACGATGTATCCCGAGGATCAATATTGCGAGAACTCATGAGAGCCACCGCGGACCTCTGCGGGGCAGAAGGTCCAGGCTGCACAAAAAGCGTTGGTCCCCCAAAACTGGTCGTGTGACCAGAGTGAGTAGACGGAAACGCCACGGAGTTCATAGTGTTTCCACTACGAACATCCGAATCCAAAGACACAACTGTGGTGCTCGACGGCGAAGAGACCACAGCGATGGGCTCGGCCGGCAGCCCCTTCCGACTTCGCCGAGATGAAGTCAGGGAAGGCTGAGGCCGATATCCCACGTCTACAGTATCGGACAGTCCTGCAGTCCCCGGCAGCGAAAAGCCGAGGCCGGCTGAAACAGATAACGAAGCAGACGGGCCAGCAGCAGTAGTAGATACGTCGAGAGTCGTTGAGGCTGGTAAAATAGTGGAGAGAGCACACCGGCTCGGCTCCGAAGGAGGAGTCACAACCCTAGTGACAGCCTCAGATGTCGACTGGAGGGGGACCGTAGTCCCGGAACCAGGCATCTCTACACCAGAACACTCAACGGCTCCCGCAGTATCCACCACAGGAAAAGACTGCACATCCCCCACGGAGGAGGAATAACTCTGACCAGACAAAGTCGGCTCGGGAGGCCCCGAACGACCACGTTCTCCTTCCCCGCGGGAGCGGGAGGCACGGCCACGAGAACGAACGACACGGTTTACTGACGCCCAGAAGGTGGAAGACCATGTTCCACAGACACCACACGGCCGCTCGGCCGAACATCCATTACAGGAGGAACAAGACGAATGTACATCGTCCACATGCTTTGGCAGCAGACATTGCCCACAGGGAATTGTCCTGGGCATGATAGAGGTGAGAGGAGCAGAGAAGTGGAGATGAGAAAACAGAACACCCCCAAAGAAGAGAGAAAGGTGACAGAAACAAAGACCCCAGAAGGTCGACCGGGAACCACCCAACAGGAAGACTACTCTCAAAAGAAAGAAGAAACACTGCAGGAGTGGTACCCCGCTGACACCTAACTCTAACACAATTAGAAAATTTTGCAAAAAAAGCATTAACAATAATTGTGAAAAAATCTAAGTCCGAACCGCGTGGCACGCGAAATTCGCGCGCGACTCGAGAGAGAGCAAATAAATATACATTATGGACATATAATAGAAAAGAGAATATATAAAACACTGTTCCTGAGAATACAAAGGATACACTGTGGTATAATGAATCAGGAATCATCAAACATCGAGCTGGTGGAACACTGATAAGCGTGCAAAAACATCTCGACACGAAGCGGATTTTAAAAAGAATGAGTCTTTAGAGACGGTATATGCGCACTGGCAACGGAAGTCGTGGAGTTGTACTTGGGAGAGAGCGTCCCGTACTGGGTCTGCGCCGGTTGCACTCGACCCAGTTTTGGCTTATTTTTATTGGTGCTTTTGCACCACTTTTCTTTCCCAACTTGCTTGGGAAAGACAAAAATAGAGAGTATTTTATCCGAGTTAGGGACTTCCACTGTAGTGCAAGCCTGTAGTAAACAATTGTGAGTAGGTTGATAAGAAAGACATAATAAATCTAAGTCAAAGTGAGATAACCTGGTTAAAATTGTCGCAGATCAAAAATCTTGGAATATGCGCATGTTCATTTAGTAGTGATGATGTCTGAAAAGTTTTGTCCAAATTGATTGATAAATGTAGGAGGAGTTGCACGCACAAGAATTTCATGTAGAAACCCATAATAAATCTAAGTTAAAGGGAGATAACCTAGTTAAAATTGCCACAGCTCAAAAATTTTGGAATATGCGCATGTTCACTTAGTAGTGATGATGTCTGTAAACTTTCATCCAAATTGATTGATAAATGTAGGAGGAGTTGCGCACACAAGAATTTCATGCAGAAACCCTATTAAATCAAAGTTCAAGAGAGATAACCTGGTTAAAATTGTCGCAGATCAAAAAGTTTGGAATATGCACATGTTCACTTAGTAGAGATGATGTTTGAAAGGTTTCATCAAAATCGGTTCATTAATGTAGGAGGAGTTGCGCACACAAGAATTCGTTCGAACGGAAAGACATAATAAATCTAAGTCAAAGGGAGATAACCTGGTTAAAATTGTCGCAGATCAAAAAACTTGGAATATGCGCATGTTCACTTAGTAGTGATGATGTCTGAAAAGTTTTGTCCAAATTGATTGATAAATGTAGGAGGAGTTGCGCACACAAGAATTTCATGTAGAAACCCGTATTAAATCAAAGTTCAAGAGAGATAACCTGGTTAAAATTGTCGCAGATTAAAAAGTTTGGAATATGCACATGTTCACTTAGTAGAGATGATGTTTGAAAGGTTTCATCAAAATCGGTTCATTAATGTAGGAGGAGTTGCACACACAAGAATTTGTTCGGATGGAAAGACACAATAAATCTAAGTCAAAGGGAGATAACCTGGTTAAAATTGTCGCAGATCAAAAATCTTGGAATATGCACATGTTCACTTAGTAGTGATGATGTCTGAAAAGTTTTGTCCAAATTGATTGATAAATGTAGGAGGAGTTGCGCACACAAGAATTTCATATAGAAACCCATATTAAATCAAAGTTCAAGAGAAATAACCTGGTTAAAATTGTCGCAGATCAAAAAGTTTGGAATATGCACATGTTCACTTAGTAGAGATGAAGGTTTCATCAAAATTGGTTCATTAATGTAAGAGGAGCTGCGCACACAAGAATTTGTCCGGACGGAAAGACAGACGGACGGACGGACGGATGGATGGACGGACGGACGGACGGACAGACGTACAGGGCAATTCCTATATAGCCCCCACTTCTTCGAAGCGGGGGTATAATTATCCAATATTCAAATATCCATTTGCTCCTTGAAATTTTGATATTTTGACATCAGGTGTACAGGGGATTAATTTGACATTCAAATAATTGTGCACCCAACATCTCCAAGTCACCTCTTGTAAAAAAACATTGGAATAAAAGTGACTTGAACACTGTTTGCAAGCATGCGTATATGATGAATCTTTCTGCATGACAGAACTTACATTATTGAACTCATACTATTTGCTTTACATCCTTCATGAACATCCTCCATGACATCTGAATCACACAACTGTGGTGAGGCACATGCATTTAGAAGAATTACCCAAGCACTGCAGTGAAGACTCAATTTAATTATTGGTGTTTAAGGTCATATACTTCTGCACAATGGCTAATCAAGACCACAACATGGAGATAAAGTCAAGGTCAGTCAATCGTTTATTCTCCATGTTGCCTAATTTTAGAGGACTCACACCCCAAGCATTAGTGACTGGGTCCTATTTTACCAGTGAAACAGAGATTGTTTATCACAATTAACATGCACTGCTTCACTTCTTGGGGTTCCTGTGGGGGAGTGAAGACTCTCTCAACAATATCAAGTTTATGGGTCAACAGCTAATGGAAAATATTCAAGTAATGTTTTGATTGATTTATAAAATGGTAGAAGAGTGACAACCACACATGGGACTAATGGTAAGACAAAACAAATACAGGTGGAGTATAAGAAATAGAAAATCAACAATCTGAGTTGGAGTTTCTCAGGTGTTCACGACACAAGTGAAATCTAGGAAAAATTCCAACAAGAGTCATTGATTTTCTACCTGAGTTGTGCTCTGCATAATTAAACTTCAATTTAGTGAAAGAAGCTTATATTTTTAACTGGTTGAGTGCTAAAAGCCACTATCATGGCTCTACTGAAAAGTGCTGAAAGCCAGTTTAGAGGTTTTACACTGAATGCATTAGCTTGTTGTTTGCTCAGTAGAGTAAAAAAAATGTTGAAATAAAATTGAAATCAATAAATTACGATTTATTGGAGAGTGCCTTCATTGGTTAATCTATTGGGTTGGCGTAATAAGATTTCTTTTTTCTTATCAAAACAAAAGATATCGAAAAATATTTGTCAGACATTTTGGTAAAAGAAACACACAGATATAATGTTACCACAATGAGATAAATTTTAAAATCTATTAAGCAAAAGTTTTCACTAGGTAATATACACTTTGCAGAAAAAGGGTAAATTACCATTTATGCAGTGGAATCCTATTAACCCTTTACCCAAAGTAAGGGCCAAAACTGGCCAGTGCTATTCACAAAAATCAGCATTTCATTTTTTGTCTCAAAAACACAGCTTTTGACCCCTCATTGGAATGAGCTTGTTGAGCTCGAGCCTATGAGGGGTCATAAGATATGTTTTTGACGCAAAAAGTGAAAAACATTAGTTATTCAAGAATTTTATTTGCAAGTGTTGTCTGCTTTTCGTGTTGTGTAAAGGGCTAACTGAATAGTCATCTTGCCAATGAAAATTATTCAATGAACAGGAATATTCCATAAACAGGGATTTGGCCACCATTTTCCTGATTCTTGAGAAAAACTGAGAATTTATTCTTTTAGATCTATGTTGACAGAGCTCAAACATGTTGGCAGAGATAACATTTTTGTCCCATTTGAAACACAACCGAATGGAATGGTTTAACGCGCCGAAGGTGCGCAGGGACGGTATGGGGAACAAACACAATAGAAACATAGTGGAAACTATACTTTATGATTCTGGAGAATCATGGCTTTTCCCGATGAGATTCCATGATTTTTCATGACTCCACGGTGTCTAATGAATTGTTTTTAATTGTCTCACTGGAGTTCCTTTATTGATGATATAAGAAAGGTGGGTATCGTAGTCTCAAATGACTCAGTTTGATAAAGTTTGATAAAAAAAATGTTTAGGTGCAAACCATCATTAATGGAGGGGAGGGTTAATATCAATATCGTCGTTAGACAAGTTAATGACCAACAGAAGGGGTTATATTTGTTTGACACATACCCATTGTGTGCTGTGGCTATTTGAGAATGGTCCATTTTAACTTATATATCCAAAATATTGATGTCTGACAGTTTGTAGAAAGTTAACAAGTGCTAACAGGTATATTTTTACATGCAACTTGTAATGTCACACCAATAGCTGCGAATGGCCATATTTTCTTAAAAATCTACAAATTGTTTTCAGAGAAATCCAGGGAGAACACAAGATTCCATGATCTTTTATGACAGTGGAGTGTCAGAAGAATTGTTTTTAATTGCATCACTAAAGTATTTTTATTGATGCCTTGTGAAAAATGGGTATAATAGTCTCAAATAACCCAGTGTGATAAAAGAAAGTTTTGGTTAAAACATAACTGTTGGTGGAGAGGGTTAATATAACTATCAGTGTCTGAGAATAAGAGTCTAATGCAAATAGCCCATTATATCTCAAATTTATCTAAACTTTCGATATTTGACAGTTTGTGGAGGGTTAATGAAGACTTGCGAGAATAATCCTTCTCCAGAGTTTATTAGGCTTTTCCCTCTGGAAAAGACTATTGTTTTTCTACGGATTATCAGGCTTTTCCCTCTGGAAAAGACTATTGTTTTTCTACGGATTATTATTATTTTTTATTTTTTTTTTTTTTTCCACACATTTTGTCCGTACGCTTCAGAAGCCATTTGGGAACCGATTTTCACGAAATTTTGCACACACATAGAGGGGCACAAAATCTAAAAATGTACCAAAGCGGAATTTTCAATTTAACCCTTATTTCGTCAGAATTGGCAAAAAACTGCCCAAATTGGGGTTTATCGGCACTTTCTCGAAACAAGTCTTGTAGATTTTTTTTATACATTCGTCATTGCTGGACCTGTCTGTGACACGCCCTTTGATACACACGACATATCGGGCAATGCATATGGTAACCCTCCACAGGCCGCCAAACATCGAAATTTTGATGAAATAGGCCGGTTTCAGGCCCCCACTGCACCCAAACAGTACCCGAGAGATAAACATAACTTCCTGTATTGGGATTGAAATTCACCAAGGATCAATTTTGTCAGTAATAAGGGTGTTCAAAAAACCAAGCGTTAACCCGTTTTGGGCTGGTTAAACAGCAATACCCCAATAAAGCTCAAAAATTCGTATTTTCCGTGGATTTCTCTAAACGAGTCTTGTAGATTTTCAAGAAAAATTTGTCACTCCCAGGCCTTGGTGTGACAATAGAATTTGCATGAACAAAATACTGCGGTGAGCATTTGTTAACCCTCCACGGGCTGCTGAAAGTCGAAATTGTGATAAAATGGGCTGTATTTGAACGCCTACAGCACCCACTTGGTGTACCACCGAGAAAGGTTCCTTCTTTTACCGGATGCAAAATCGATGGGGAAACATTTTTGATAGTGGTAAGGGTATTCAAAAGTCGAAGTCTTAACCCATTTTGGGCTGGTTAAAGAGAGATACCCCTTAAAAGCTTAAAACTCCCATTTTCTGTGGATTTCTCTAAAAGCAACTTGTAGGTTTTCAGGAAAAAATGGCTATTCGCAGGTCCTTGTGTGACATTACAAGTTGCATGGACAAAATATTCCGGTGAGCATTTATTAACCCTCTACAGGCTGCTAAGCATCGTAATTTTGTTGAAATAGGCTGTTTTCAGACGCGCACAACACCCAGTGCATACCTGAGAGATAAGCATAATCTACTTTGTTGGAAGTGGAATTCACCGAGGACCAAATATGTTAGTAATAAGGGTATTCAAAAAACCAAGCATTAACCCCTTTTGGGATGGTTAATAGCAATACCCATCAAAAGCTTAAAAAATCATGTTTTCCCTGAATTTCTTTACAGACGTCTCGTAGGGTTTCAAGAGAAAATGGCCGTTGATAGGTCTTAAGAGTCACATTACGAGTTGCATGGATAAAATATTCAGATAAGCATTTGTTAACCCTCCATGGGCTGCTAAATGTCAAAATTTCGAAAACAATAGTCTGTTTTTGGACACCAACAACATCAAATGGGAATGCTGCAGAGGAACATAACATCTTTTACCGGATGCAAAACTGATAGGGAAAATTTTTATTAAGTAGTAAGGGTATTCAAAAATTGAGGTCTTAACCCATTTTCGCCCGGTTAAGGAGATACCCCTTTTAAAAGCTTAAAATTCCCATTTTCTGTGGATTTCTCCAAAAAATCTGGTAAGTATTCAAAGGAAATTGCCCATTTGCAGGTCTTGGAGTGACATTACAAGCGGCATGAACAAAAGATTCCGGTAAGTGTTTGTTAACCCTCCAGAGGCAGCAAATTTTGAGAAAATGGGCTGTACTTGGCCACCCATTACACCCAATGTGTACCGGCGAGATGAACATAACCACCTTCATTGGAAGTGGGATTCACCGAGGATCATTTTTGTAAGTAATGAAGGTATTCATAAAAACAAGCATTAACCCATTTAGAGCTGGTTACAGGGTGATACCCCTCAAAAGGTTCAAAATTCATGTTATCCGAGGATTTCTCTAAAAACATCACGTAGATTTTCAAGAAAAATTGGCCATTCTCAGATCTTAGTGTGAATTACAAGTTGCATGTACAAAATATTCCAGTAAACATTTGTTAACCCTATGCTGGTTCTCAAACATCAAAATGTTGAAAAAGTGGGCTGTGTTTGCATACCCGCAGCACCCAAAGTTAAGAGGAGAAATCAACATAAGTGGAAGTAGAATTCACTGAGAATTATTTTTATAAGCAATAAGCGTATTAAAAAATGAACCTTAACCCGTTTTGGGCTGGATAAACAATTATACCCATCAACAGCTTAACATTCCTGTTCTCCCTGAATTTCTCTGAAAACATCTTGTAGATTTTAAAGAAAAAATGGTCATTCACAGTTCTTGGTGTGACATTACAAGTTGCATGAATAAATATTCCTGTTGGCACTTGTTAACCCTCTACAAATTGCCAGACATCAATATTTTGGATACATTTGAGATAAAATGGACCATTTTTAAATTGACAAAGCACTCATTGGGTATGTGTCAAACAAACATAACTCCTTTTGTTGGTCATTGACTTGTTGGCCGATGATATTGACATTAACCCACTCCACCGTTAATGATGGTTTTTACCTAAACAATTTTTTATCAAACTGTGTCATTTGAGACTACTATCTTCACCTTTCTCATAACATCAATGACGGAACTTCAGTGAGACAGTTAAAAACAATTCATCAGACACTGTGGGGTCATGAAAAATCATGGAATCTCATCGGGAAAAGCCATGATTCTCCAGAATCATAAAGTCTAGTTATTTTTTTTTTGTTTTTTAGGCTTTTCCCTCTGGAAAAGACTATTGTTTTTGTACGGATTATTATTTTTTTTTTTTTTTTTTTTAGGCTTTTCCCTCTGGAAAAGACTATTGTTTTTCTACGGATTATTATTATTTTTTTTTTATTTTTATATTTTTTCCACACATTTTGTTCGCACGATTCCGAAGCCATTTTCGGACCGATTTTCACAAAATTTTGCACACGCATAGAGGGGCACAAAATCTAAAAATGTACCGAAGCGGAATTTTCGATTTAACCCTTATTTCGTCAGAATTGGCAAAAAACTGTCAAAATTGGGGTTTATCGGCACTTTCTAGAAACACGTCTTGTAGATTTTTTTTAAACTTTCATCATTGATAGACCTGTCTGTGCCACGACCTTTGATACACATGACATATCAGGCGATGCATATGGTAACCCTCCACAGGCTGCCAAACATCGAAATTTTGATGAAATGAGCCGGTTTCAGGTCCCCAGAGCACCCAAACGATACACGAGAGATAAACATAACTTCCTTTATTTAAAGTGAAATTCACCGGAGATCATTTTTGTAAGTAATAATGGTGTTCAAAAAACCAAGCATTAACCCGTTTTGGGCTGGTTAAACAGCAATACCCCCCAAAAGCTCAAAAATTCAGGTTTTCCGTGGATTTCTCTAAACGAGTCTTGTAGATTTTCATGAAAAAATTGTCACTCCCAGGCCTTGATGTGACAATAGAAGTTGCATGGACAAAATACTTCGGTGAGCATTTGTTAACCCTCCACGCGCTGCTAAAAGTCAAAATTGTGATAAAATGGGCTGTTTTTGGACGCCAACGGCATCCAACGGGTACGCCACAAAGAAAAGTGATTTCTTTTATCGAGTGCACAATCTATAGGGAAACATTTTTGTAAGTAGTAAGGGTATTCAAAAAACGAAGTCTTAACCCATTTTGGGCAGGGTAAAGAGAGAGACCCCTTAAAATCTAAAAATTCCCATTTTCTGTGGATTTCTCTAAATACATTCCATAGGTTTTCAAGAAAAATTGACTACTTGCAGGTCTTTGTGTGACATTACAAGTGGCATGGACAAAATATTCCGCTGAGCATTTATTAACCCTCTACAGAATGCCAAGCATCATAATTTTGTTGAAATGGGCTGTTTTCGGACACACACAGCATGCAATGTATGTCCGAGAGTTACACATAATCTCCTTTGTTGGAAGTGGAATTCACTGAGGACCATTTTTGTAAGTAATAAGGGTATTCAAAAACCCAAGCGTTAACCCCTTTTGGGGTGGTTATTAGCGATACCATCAAAAGCTAAAAAAAAATCAAGTTTTCCGTGGATTTCGTTACAAACATCTTGTAAGTTTTCAACAGAAAATGGCCATTGATAGGTCTTGGAGTCACATTATCGGTTGCATGGATAAAATATTCCAGTAAGCATTTGTTAACCCTCCATCGGCTGCTAAATGTCAACATTTTGAAAAAATAGTCTGTTTTTAAACACCAACAACAACAAATGGGAATGCCACAGAGATACATAACTTCTTTTACCGGATGCAAAACTGACAGAGAAAAATTTAGTAAGTAGTAAGGGTATTCAAAAAATCGAGGTCTTAACCCATTTTCGCCTGGTCAAGATGTACCCCTTAAAAGCTTAAAATTCCAGTTTTCTGTGGATTTCTCCAAAAAATCTAGTAAGTATTCAAGAAAAATTGACCATTTGCAGGTCTTGGAGTGACATTACAAGTTACATAGACAAAATATTCCGGTAAGCGTTAGTTAACTCTCCAGAGGCTGCAAAGCATAGAAATTTTGAGAAAATGGACTGTCCTTGGGCACCCATTGCACGCAATGTGTACCTGCGAGATAAACATAACCTCCTTCTTTGGAAGTGGAATTCATCAGACCAAGCATTAACCCATTTAGGGCTGGTCTTAACCCGTTTTGGGCTGGTTAAACAGCGGTACCCATCAAAGACTTAAAATTTCATGCTTTCCCTGGATTTCTTTAAAAACAACTTGTAGATTTCAAGAAAAAATGGCCATTCACGGGTCTTCATGTGACATTACAAGTTACATGGACAAAAAATTCCGTTGAGCATTCGTTAACTCTCCACGAGCTGCTAAACATCAAAATGTTGATAAAATGGATTGTTTTCAGACACCAAGAGCACCCAATGGATATGTAACCGAGAAATATAACTTCTTCTACTGCGCGTAGAATTCACAGAGGATCAGTTTTGTAAGTAGTAAGGGTATTTAAAAGAATGAAACTTAACCTATTTTAGACTGGATAAGGAGAGATACCCCTTAAAAGCTTAAAATTTACATTTTCTGTGGATTTCGCTAACTGCTTGTTGGCGATTTTCAAAAACAATTGGACATTGGCAGGTCTTACAAATTGCATAGATAGAATATTCCGCTAGTCGTTTGTTAATCCCTCTACAGGCTGCTAAATGTCAAAATTTTGATAAAATCGGCTGTTTTCGGGCAGCAAATGGGTATGTAATAGGTAAACATAACCTCTTTTATCAAACTCAGAATTCATGAGGGATAATGTATGATAGTGTTAAGGGTATTCAAGGGAGCGTGGTGGCTCAGTGGTAGACTGTTGTACTTCTATGCTAGAGGTCCCGAGTCCGATCCCCGTCCGGGACGACTCACGTTGTGTCCTTGGGCAAGGCACTTTAGCCCGGTTGCCGACATGGGGGCACGATGACGCCGTGTACTAAGGCATACTGCACGTCGATGGTACACATGTCTTCACCCTCTGTAACCCTGCTTGAGCGGAGCTTGAACAGAGAATGTTGAGGAGCTAACAGTTGCTCGTCGATGCTTGGTGGTTCTCTCCGTGTACTCCGGCTTCCTCCACCTATAAAACTGTCACGGCCACGATTAGCCATTGTGCATAAGTATGTGACCTTAAACACCAATAAACAAATAAATAAATAAATAAATAAATAAATAAATAAATAAATAAATAAGGGTATTCAAAAACCAAGCCTTAACCCTGTTTATATGATTAAAGACAGACAGCCCATGCCGTGTACGCTGCCTACATTACTTGTAAAATCGACACCCCCACTAAATCTACTTCGTGGTGCAGTGTCGGACCCGACCACCTGACGGTTCTGACCTCATTAGATAACACTCCTTCGTTGTATTATCGGCATGGATTTCCCCAAGAAGCAAAGACAAAAATACGTCTGCGGAAAATAATGGCAAATATTTTATTTAGTCTGTATTTTGTCCGTATAGAAAATGTCTCGCCCACATATACCTAAACATGATTCAATGATACAATTGGACATATTTCTCTCGTAAAACCTGAAAAAAGACTTGATTTATTTCATTTTAGGATTGCACGTGTATATTCTTAGAAGATTCTCTGTGTGTTATTAATATACAGCGTCAGTCTTTGATCTCGTTTGGGACGATCAGTGATTAACACCTTTTCGACAAGAGCTGTCGAAATTGAAAATAAAAAAAAATAATCAAATTTCACTAAAACCTTTTGCAGAATCGTGTTTTTCAGAAAACTCTTTCGCGATTGCATGTGTCGTTTTCAAAATTCCAATCAGTAATCACAATATTATAAATATGTTGTTGTCAATAACAAAATTGAAAGCATGTCCGTCAAACTTGCATGACGTCAGAACTCGACTCGGGTGAAATACTGCAGTGATGCAGTGAAAGGACGAGAGTAATAAACGCGGATATCGCAGTAGGCTTTAAACTGGCCATGGAATGGTCCTAAAATCATGTTTATATTTGCAGCTTTACTGCAAATAGGTTTCCCGTTGTTTCTTGTTGAAGTGTTGTTTCCGTCAAGCCCAAGTACCATAGAAAATTTGGAACACCGAGCAGTGGGCCTGCCCCATGAACACCTGCCTGTTATTAAAATTAATTAGCGGGGACATCTGCACCCCCACCCCCTTTCCTGCTGTTTTTTTTTACCTAGGACACCTGCCCCCTATTGTTTCTTTTACCTAGGACACGTGCCCCCCCCCCCCCCCCACCCCTGCTGTTTTTCACCAACTACACCTGCCCCCGTTTGTTTGCTAACGGGCCCCTCCCCATTGACCTTTCTATCTTTAGAAGCACCCGGGCCGACGGGGAGAGGGCGTGGTTGTGAGCATGGCTAGATTTCGCTGAAGGAAGGTACCCTCAAATCTGGGTCGAAAGTGGCGAAAATGACAAAAGGCTACTTCAACATATGGTAACAGTATAAACTTCAGACGATCTGGGCGATGTACAGACGAAAGATCATACCTTGGAGCCGGTTAGGTAATTTGGCACAAAAAACTCCGATTTTATGCTCAATCGCTGCTCTACAGTAGTCTACAATAGTGCCCAATTCCATTCCAAACTGATAGAGTCGGGACGAATAGTACTCTCACTTTCCACGCGATGCGTGGTGTTCTCCACGCGGTCTCGACACTTGCAACAGATGCCAAAATGTCGGCCAGGGTGCGTAGAACAAATTCTGAAAATTAGAAGTCGCTGCCTTCGGCGGTCTGGACACGGTTCGTGTTTGTGAGAAGTGCAATTTTAATGTCAAATTGGCAAATTTTCGTTAATTGTTTCCCGCCAAAACACCTACACACCGCCGATTTCTTTTCACTGCAACTTCTTCCGATTATCTAAGGTTTAAAGATAGTGTCAGGATACCCCCCCCCCCCCTCGCCGCTACAGCCCCCCCCCCCCCCCCCCCCCCCCCCCCCCCCCCCGCACTTCCTCACTTTGGCGACGTTCTGGGTTGAAAGTCTCGAAAAAAACAAGAGGCTACATTAACGTACGGCAACGGTATAAACTACAAGTAGTAAGGACGATATTGAGACACAAAATCATACAATGGAGCCGCTTAGGCAATGAGGCACCGAAACCTGGGACTTTATGCTCAATCGCAGCTCCACAGTCGTCTACAACACTGCCCATGTCCATTCTGAACTGATAGAGTCGGGACAAATAGTACTCTCTCATTCCAAGCGATGCGTGGTATTTTCCAGGCGGCTCGGACGCTCCAAACAGATCCCAAAATGTCGGCCAGGGTTCGTAGAACAAGTTCTGAAAATTTCAAGTCGCTGCCTCCAGCGGTCTGGACACGGTTGTCAGAAGTGCTATTTTAATGTCCAATATGCAAATCTTCATCAATCTTTTCCTGCCTGCCAGAAACCCAATCACCGCCAGTTTCTTTTCACTTTAAACTTCTGACGATTCTCTTAGGTTTAAAGGTTGTGTTGGGATCCCTGGGTGGCGGTCTTAAAGAAGCAACTTCCATTTACAGAGAGAGAGGGGGGGGGAGGGGGCTCTAAAGGAGTCTGCGCCCATTCACAACGTCTTTTTTCGAACTGGCTTGAAAAGGAAGGACCAAATTCAAACAGTTACCTCCTCTCTTCAAAACGCTATATCCCAACCAATTCTAGGCAGATTTCCATGAAATTTTCACTCGTTGTTCATGGATAGTTGCGGCATCACTTTCCATGAAGAGCGATACGAGTTTCGCATTTCATCACGTCGAATTCGAAAAGAGCGCATGCGCATGGATTTCTCTGAAAACATCTTATAGATTTTAAGTAAAAATGGCCATTCGCACTTTTTGGTTTGAAATTGCAAGTTGCATGAATACATATGCCTGTTAGCACATGTTAACCCTCTACAATCTGCCAGACATCAATATTTTGGATACATTTGAGATAAAATGGACCATTTTCAAACAGACAGAGCACTCAAAGGGTATGTGTCAAACAAACATAACTCCTTTTGTCGGTCATTAACTTGTGGGACAATGATATTGATATTAACCCACTCTACCATTAATGATGGTTTTTACCTAAACAATTTTTTTATAAAACTGAGTCATTTGAGACTACTATAACCACCTTTCTCATAACATCAATGAAAGAACTTCAGTGAGACAGTGTGGGGGCATGAAAAATCAAGGAATCTCATCGGGAAAAGCCATGATTCTCCAGAATCATAAAGTCTAGTTTTTTGGTTTTTTTTTTTTTTTTTTTTTTTTCTCTACACATTTTTGTCCGTACGATTCAGAAGCCATTTTCGAACCGATTTTCACACAATTTGGCACATGCATAGAGGGGCAAAAAATCTAAAAATGTACCAAAGCGGAATTTTCGATTTAACCCTTATTTCGCCAGAATTGGCAAAAAACTGCCAAAATTGGGGTTTATTGGCACTTTCTCGAAACACGTCTTATAGATTTTTTTAAAACATTCATCATTTCTAGATCTGCCCATGTCACAACCTTTGATACACACGACATATTAGGCGATGCATATGGTAACCCTCCACAGGCTGCCAAACATCGAAATTTTGATGAAATGGGCCGGTTTCAGGCCCCCAGAGCACCCAAACGATACAAGAGAGATAAACATAACTTCCTTTATTTGAAGTGGAATTCACCGGAGATCATTTTTGTAAGTAATAATGGTGTTCAAAAAACCAAGCATTAACCCGTTTTGGGCTGGTTAAACAGCAATACCCGCAAAAAGCTCAAAAATTCAGGTTTTCCGTGGATTTCTCTAAACGAGTCTTGTAGATCTTCATGAAAAATTTGTCACTCCCAGGCCTTGATGTGACAATAGAAGTTGCATGGACAAAATACTTCGGTGAGCATTTGTTAACCCTCCACAGGCTGCTAAAAGTCAAAATTGTGATAAACTGGGCTGTTTTTGGACACCAACGGCACCCAACGGGTACGCCACAAAGAAAAGTGATTTCTTTCATCGAGCGCACAATCTATACGGAAACATTTTTGTAAGTAGTAAGGGTATTCAAAAAACGAAGTCTTAACCCATTTTGGGCAGGCTAAAGAGAGAGACCCCTTAAAATCTAAAAATTCCCATTTTCTGTGGATTTCTCTAAATACATTCCATAGGTTTTCAAGAAAAATTGACTACTTGCAGGTCTTTGTGTGACATTACAAGTGGCATGGACAAAATATTCCGCTGAGCGTTTATTAACCCTCTACAGAATGCCAAGCATCATAATTTTGTTGAAATGAGCTGTTTTCGGACACACACAGCACGCAATGTATGTCCGAGAGTTACACATAATCTCCTTTGTTGGAAGTGGAATTCACTGAGGACCATTTTTGTAAGTAATAAGGGTATTCAAAAACCCAAGCGTTAACCCCTTTTGGGGTTGTTATTAGCGATACCCATCCAAAGCTAAAAAAAAATTATGTTTTCCGTGGATTTCGTTACAAACATCTTGTAAGTTTTCAACAGAAAATGGCCATTGATAGGTCTTGGGAGTCACATTACCGGTTGCATGGATAAAATATTCCAGTAAGCATTTGTTAACCCTCCATGGGCTGCTAAATGTCAACATTTTGAAAAAATAGTCTGTTTTTGGACACCAACAACAACAAATGGGAATGCCACAGAGATACATAACTTCTTTTACCGGATGCAAAACTGACAGAGAAAAATTTAGTAAGTAGTAAGGGTATTCAAAAAATCGAGGTCTTAACCCATTTTCGCCTGGTCAAGATGTACCCCTTAAAAGCTTAAAATTCCAGTTTTCTGTGGATTTCTCCAAAAAATCTAATAAGTATTCAAGAAAAATTGACCATTTGCAGGTCTTGGAATGACATTACAAGTTACATAGACAAAATATTCCGGTAAGCGTTAGTTAACTCTCCAGAGGCTGCAAAGCATAGAAATTTTGAGAAAATGGACTGTTCTTGGGCACCCATTGCACGCAATGTGTACCTGTGAGATAACCATAACCTCCTTCTTTGGAAGTGGAATTCATCAGACCAAGCATTAACCCATTTAGTGCTGGTCTTAACCCATTTTGGGATGGTTAAACAGCGGTACCCATCAAAGACTTAAAATTTCATGTTTTCCCTGGATTTCTTTAAAAACATCTTGTAGATTTCAAGAAAAAATGGCCATTCACGGGTCTTCATGTGACATTACAAGTTACATGGACAAAATATTCCGTTGAGCATTCGTTAACTCTCCACGAACTGCTAAACATCAAAATGTTGATAAAATGGATTGTTTTCAGACACCAAGAGCACCCAATAGATATGTAACAGAGAAATATAACTTCTTTTACTCGCGTAGAATTCACAGAGGATCAGTTTTGTAAGTAGTAAGGGTATTTAAAAGAATGAAACTTAACCTATTTTAGACTGGATAAGGAGAGATACCCCTTAAAAGCTTAAAATTTACATTTTCTGTGGATTTCGCTAACTGCTTGTTGGCGATTTTCAAGAACAATTGGACATTGGCAGGTCTTACAAAGTGCATAGATAGAATATTCTGCTAGTCGTTTGTTAATCCCGCTACAGGCTGCTAAACGTCAAAATTTTGATAAAATCGGCTGTTTTCGGGCAGCAAATGGGTATGTAATAGGTAAACATAACCTCTTTTATCAGACTCAGAATTCATGAGGGATAATGTATGATAGTGTTAAGGGTATTCAAGGGAGTGTGGTGGCTCAGTGGTAGACTGTTGTACTTCTATGCTAGAGGTCCCGAGTCCGATCCCCGTCCGGGACGACTCACGTTGTGTCCTTGGGCAAGGCACTTTAGCCCGGTTGCCGACATGGGGGCACGATGACGCCGTGTACTAAGGCATACTGCACGTCGATGGAACATATGTCTTCACCCTCTGTAACCCTGCTTGAGCGGAGCTTGAACAGAGTTAGAATGTTGAGGAGCTGACAGTTGCTCGTCGTTGCTTGGTGGTTCTCTCCGTGTACTCCGGCTTCCTCCACCTATAAAACTGTCACGGTCACGATTAGCCATTGTGCATAAGTATGTGACCTTAAACACCAATAAATAAATAAATAAATAAATAAATAAATAAATAAATAAATAAATAAGGGTATTCAAAAAGCCAAGCCTTAACCCTGTTTATAGGATTAAAGACAGACAGCCCATGCTGTGTACGCTGACTACATTACTTGTAAAATCGACACCCCCACTAAATCTACTTCGAGGTGCGGTGTCGGACCCGACCACCTGACGGTTCTGACCTCATTAGATAACACTCCTTCGTTGTATTTAGCAGCATGGATTTCCCCAAGAAGCAAAGACAAAAATACGTCTGCGGAAAATAATGGCAAATATTATATTTAGTCTGTATTTTGTCCGTATAGAAAATGTCTCGCCCACATATACCTAAACATGATTCAATGATACAATTGGACATATTTCTCTCGTAAAACCTGAAAAAGACTTGATTTATTTCATTTTAGGATTGCGCGTGTATATTCTTAGAAGATTCTCTGTGTGTTATTAATATACAGCGTCAGTCTTTGATCTCGTTTGGGACGATCAGTGATTAACACCTTTTCGACAAGAGCCATCGAAATTGAAAATAAAAAAAAAATCAAATTTCACTAAAACCTTTTGCAGAATCGTGTTTTTCAGAAAACTCTTTCGCGATTGCATGTGTCGTTTTCAAAATTCCGATCAGTAATCACGAAATTATAAATATGTTGTTGTCAATAACAAAATTGAAAGCATGTCCGTCAAACTTGCATGACGTCAGAACTCGACTCGGGTGAAATACTGCAGTGATGCAGTGAAAGGACGAGAGTAATAAACGCTGATATCGCAGTAGGCTTTAAACTGTCCATGGAATGGTCCTAAAATCATGTTTATATTTGCAGCTTTACTGCAAATAGGTTTCCCGTTGTTTCTTGTTGAAGTGTTGTTTCCGTCAAAGCCAAGTACCATAGAAAATTTGGAACACCGAACAGTGGGCCTGCCCCATGAACACCTGCCTGTTATTAAAATTAATTAGCGGGGACATCTGCCCCCCCACCCCCCTTCCTGCTGTTTTTTTTACCTAGGACACCTGCCCCCTATTGTTTCTTTTACCTAGGCCACGTGCCCCCCCCACCCCCCTGCTGTTTTTCACCAACTATACCTGCCCCCGTTTGTTTGCTAACGGGCCCCTCCCCATTGACCTTTCTATCTTTAGAAGCACCCGGGCCGACGGGGAGAGGGCGTGGTTGTGAGCATGGCTAGATTTCGCTGAAGGAAGGTACCCTCAAATCTGGGTCGAAAGTGGCGAAAATGACAAAAGGCTACTTCAACGTATGGTAACGGTATAAACTTCAGACGATCTGGGCAATGTACAGACGAAAGATCATACCTTGGAGCCGGTTAGGTAATTTGGCACAAAAAAAACTCCGATTTTATGCTCAATCGCTGCTCTACAGTAGTCTACAATAGTGCCCAATTCCATTCCAAACTGATAGAGTCGGGACGAATAGTACTCTCACTTTCCACACGATGCGTGGTGTTCTCCACGCGGTCTCGACACTTGCAACAGATGCCAAAATGTTGGCCAGGGTGCGTAGAACAAGTTCTGAAAATTAGATGTCGCTGCCTTCGGCGGTCTGGACACGGTTCGTGTTTGTGAGAAGTGCAATTTTAATGTCAAATTGGCAAATTTTCGTTAATCGTTTCCTGCCAAAACACCTACTCACCGCCGATTTCTTTTCACTGCAACTTCTTCCGATTATCTAAGGTTTAAAGATAGTGTCAGGATACACCCCCCCCCCCCCCTACCCCCCCCCCCCCCCCCCCCCCCCCGCACCGAAACCTGGGACTTTATGCTCAATAGCAGCTCCACAGTCATCTACAACACTGCCCATGTCCATTCTGAACTGATAGAGTCGGGACGAATAGTACTCTCTCCTTCCAAGCGATGCGTGGTGTTTTCTAGGTGGCTCGGACGCTCCAAACAGATCCCAAAATGTCGGCCAGGGTTCGTAGAACAAGTTCTGAAAATTTCAAGTCGCTGCCTCCAGTGGTCTGGACACGGTTCGTGTATGTCAGAAGTGCTATTTTAATGTCCAATATGCAAATCTTCGTCAATCTTTTCCTGCCTGCCAGAAACCCAATCATCGCCAATTTCTTTTCACTTTAAACTTCTGACGATTCTCTTAGGTTTAAAGGTTGTGTTGGGATCCCTGGGTGGCGGTCTTAAAGAAGCAACTTCCATTTACAGAGAGAGGGGGGGCTCTAAAGGAGTCTGCGCCCATTCACGACGTCTTTTTTCGAACTGGCTTGAAAAGAAAGGACCAAATTCAGACAGTTACCTCCTCTCTTCAAAACGCTATATCCCAACCAATTCTAGGCAGATTTCCATGAAATTTTCACTTGTTCTTCATGGATAGTTGCGGCATCACTTTCCATGACGAGCGATACGAATGCCGCATGGATTTCTCTGAAAACATCTTATAGATTTTAAGTAAAAATGGCCATTCGCACTTTTTGGTTTGAAATTGCAAGTTGCATGAATAAATATGCCTGTTAGCACATGTTAACCCTCTACAATTGGCCAGACATCAATATTTTGGATACATTTGAGATAAAATTGACCATTTTCAAATAGACAGAGCACTCAAAGGGTATGTGTCAAACAAACATAACTCCTTTTGTCGGTCATTAACTTGTGGGACGACGATATTGATATTAACCCACTCTACCATTAATGATGGTTTTTACCTAAACAATTTTTTTATAAAACTGAGTCATTTGAGACTACTATAACCACCTTTCTCATAACATCAATGAAAGAACTTCAGTGAGACAGTTAAAAACAATTCATCAGACACTGTGGGGGCATGAAAAATCAAGGAATCTCATCGGGAAAAGTCATGATTCTCCAGAATCATAAAGTCTAGTTTAGGCTTTTCCCTCTGGAAAAGACTATTGTTTTTCTACGGATTATTATTATTTTTTTTTTTTAGGCTTTTCCCTCTGGAAAAGACTATTGTTTTTCTACGGATTATTAATTTTTTTTTTTTTTTTGGGTTTTTTTTTTTTTTTTTTTTTTTTTTTTTCACACATTTCTGTCCGTACGATTCAGAAACCATTTTCGAACCGATTTTCACACAATTTGGCACACTCATAGAGTGGCAAAAAATCTAAAAATGTACCAAAGCGGAATTTTCGATTTAACCCTTATTTCGCCAGAATTGGCAAAAAACTGCCAAAATTGGGGTTTATCGGCACTTTATCGAATCACGTCTTTAGGATTTTTTTTAAACTTTCATCATTGATAGACCTGTGTGTGCCACGACCTTTGATACACACGACATATTAGGCGATGCATATGGTAACCCTCCACAGGCTGCCAAACATCGAAATTTTGATGAAATGGGCCGGTTTCTGGCCCCCAGAGCACCCAAACGATACATGAGAGGTAAACATAACTTCCTTTATTTGAAGTGGAATTCACCGAGGATCATTTTTGTAAGTAATAAGGGTGTTCAGAAAACCTAGTGTTAACCCGTTTTGGGCTGGTTAAACAGCAATACCCCAAAAAAGCTCAAAACTTCATGTTTTCCGTAGATTTCTCTAAACGAGTCTTGTAGATTTTCAAGAAAAATTGATCACTCTCAGGTCTTGGTGTGACATTACAAGTTGCATGGATAAAATATTCCGGTCAGCATTAGTTAACCCTCCCCGAGCTGCTAAACGTAAAAATTGTGATAAAATGGGCTGTTTTTAGACACCAACAGCACCCAAACGATATACCACAGAGAAAGGGGCCTTCATTTATCGGACGCAAAATTGATCGGAAAATATTTTTGAAAGTGGTAAGGGTATTCAAAATTTGACGTCTTAACCCATTTTGGGCTGGTTAAAGAGAGATACCCATTAAAATCTTAAAATACCCGTTTTCTGTGGATTTCTCTAAATACATTCCATAGGTTTTCAAGAAAAATCGGCTATTTGCAGGTCTTGGTGTGATATTACAAGTCGCATGAACAAAATATTCCGGTCAGCATTAGTTAACCCTCCCCGGGCTGCTGAAGGTCAAAATTGCGATAAAATGGGCTGTTTTTGCACACCAACAGCACCCAAAGGGTACACCACAAAGAAAAGTGCCTTTTGTTATCGCGCGTACAATTTATACGGAAACATTTTTGTAAGTAGTAAGGGTATTCAAAAGTCGATGTCTTAACCCATTTTGGGCAGGCTAAAGAGAGATATACCTTGAAAGCTTTAAATTCCCATTTTCTGTGAATTTCCCTAATGGTAACTTGTAGGGTTTCAAGACAAATTGACTATTCGTAGGTCTTTATGTGACATTACAAGTTGCGTGGACAAAATACTCCGGTGAGCGTTTTTTAACCATCTACAAGCTACCAAGCATCGTAATGTTGTTAACATGGGACTGTTTTCAGACACGCACAGCACCTAATGTATACATGAGAGATAAACATAATCTCCTTTGTTTGAAGTGGAATTCACAGAGCACCATTTTTGTAAGTAATAAAGGTATTCAAAAAGCCAAGCGTTAACCCCTGTTGGGGAGGTTAACAGGGATACCCATCAAAAGCTTAAAAAATCGTTTTCCCTGGATTTCTACAAACATTTTGTGGGGTTTTCAAGAGAAAATGGTCGTTGATAGGTCTTGGTGTCATATGACCAGTTGCCGGGATCAATTATTCTGGTAGGCATTTGTTAACCCTTCATGGGCTGCTAAATGTAAAAAAAATGAGGAAATAGTCTGTTTTTGGACACCAACAACATCAAATGGAAATGCCACAGAGAAACGTAACTTCTTTTACCGGACGCAAAACTGATAGGGAAACATTGATATTGATATTAACCCATTCTACCATTAATGATGGGTTTTACATAAACATTTTTTTATCAAACCCAAACCGAGTCATTTGAGACTACTATACTCACCTTTCTCATAACATCAATGAAGGAACTTTAGTGAGACAGTTAAAAACAATTCATCAGAAACTGTGGGGTCAAGAAAAATCATGGAATCTAATCAGGAAAAGCCATGATTCTCCAGAATCATAAAGTCTAGTTTTTTGTTTTTTTTTTCCACACATTTTGTCCGTATGATTCAGAAGCCATTTTCGAACCGATTTTCAAGAAATTTGCATACGCATAGAGGGGCACAAAATCTAAAAATGTACCGAAGCGGAATTTTCGATTTAACCCTTATTTCGTCAGAATTGGCAAAAAACTGCCAAAATTGGGGTTTATCGGCACTTTCTCGAAACACGTCTTGTAGATTTTTTTTTAAACATTCGTCATTGCTAGACCTGTCTGTGACACACCCTTTGATGCACACGACATATCAGGCGATGCATATGGTAACCCTCCACAGGCTGCCAAACATCAAAATTTTGATGAAATAGGTCGGTTTCAGGCCCCCATTGCACCCAATCAGTATACGAGAGATAAACATAACTTCCTTTATTGGGAGTGGAATTCACCGAGGATCATTTTTGTCAGTAATAAGGGTGTTCAGAAAACCAAGCGTTAACCCATTTTGAGCTGGTTAAAAAAAAATTTAAAGCTAAAAAAATTGTGTTTTCCGTGGATTTCTCTAAACGAATCTTGTAGATTTTCAAGAAAAATTTGTCACTCCCAGGCCTTGGTGTGACAATAGATGTTGCGTGGACAATATACTGCAGTGAGCATTTGTTAACCCTCCACGGGCTGCTAAAAGTCAAAATTGTGATAAAATGGGCTGTTTTTGGACGCCAACAGCACCCAATGGGTACGCCACAAAGAAAAGTGCCTTCCTTTATCGAGCGCACAATCTATACGCAAACATTTTTGTAAGTAGTAAGGGTATTCCAAAGTCAAAGTCTTAACCCATTTTTGACAGGCTAAAGAGAGAGACCCCTTAAAATCTTAAAATTCCCATTTTCTGTGCATTTCTCTAAATACATCCTCTAGGTTCTCAAGAAAAATTGACTACTCGCAGGTCTTTGTGTGACATTATAAGTTGCATGGACAAAATATTCCGGTGAGCGTTTATTAACCCTCTACAGACTGCCAAGCATCGTAATTTTGTTGAAATGGGCTGTTTTCTGACACGCACAGCACCCAACGTGTACCTGAGAAATACACATAATCTCCTTTGTTGGAAGTGGAATTCACCAAGGACCATTTTTGTAAGTAATAAGGGTATTCAAAAAACCAAGCGTTAACCCCTTTTGTGGTTGTTAATAGTGATACCCACCAAAGGCTTAAAAATTTATGTTTTCCCTGGATTTCTTTACAAACATCTGGTAGCGTTTTCAAGAGAAAATGGCCATTGATAGGACATGGTGTCACATTACCAGTTGATTGGATAAATTATTCCGGTAAGCATTTGTTAACCCTCCATGGGCTGCTAAATGTCAAAATTTTGAAAAAAATAGTCTGTTTTTGAACAACAACAACAACAAAAAAATCAAAAGGGAATGCAACAGAGAAACGTAACTTCTTTTACCAGACGCAAAACTGACAGGTAAACATTTTTGTAAGTAGTAAATGTATTCAAAAATCGAGGTCTTAACCCATTTTGGACTGGTTAAGGAGATATACCCCTTAAAAGCTTAAAATTCCAGTTTTCTGTGGATTTCTCAAAAAAAAATTTCAAGAACAATTGACCATTCGCAGGTCTTCGAGTGACATTACAAGCATGAACAAAATGTTTCTGTAAACATTTGTTAACCCTCCAGAGGCTGCCAAGCGTAGACATTTGGAAAAAATGGTCTGTTCTTAGGCAACCATAACACCAAATGTGTACCTACGAGATAAACATAACCCCCTTCATTGGAAGTGGAATTCACCGTCGATCATTTTTGTAAGTAATGAAGGTATTCACAAAACCAAGCATTAACCCTTTAGAGCTGGATACAGAGAGATACCCCTCAAAAGGTTAAAATTTTGTGTTATCTGAGGATTTCTTTAAAAACTCCCGTAGATTTTCAAGAAAAAATGGCCATTCTCAGATTTTAGTGTGACATTACAAGTTGCCTGTACAAAATATTCCTGTAAGCATTTGTTAACCCTATGCAGGTTCTCAAACATCAAAATGTTGATAAAATGGGCTATGTTTGCGTACTCACAGTACCCAAAGTTGGGAGGAGAGATCAAAATAAGTGGAAGTAGAATTCACTGAGAATTATTTTTGGAAGTAATAAGAGTTTGTTAGACACTGTAGGGAGTTTTCTATCGGCTATGCACTTAATATAGCCTAAAAAACTATCAGCTCTATATGCAATCTTATTTCGTCGCTGCCTAAAAAGACAAGCGGAATAGGTGAATCTCTCGATTTCTTGAAATCGAAAAATCTAGAAGGAGGGGGTTGGACGGGTACGATGTGTTCAACAGGTTTGCTATTTAGCCCTAACTTGGAGATTAACCATACAGCATTCACGCCAATGTGAAAGAGTATTGCCGAAAGAATTGTTAGACACTGTAGGGAGTTTTCTATTGGCTATGCACTTAATATAGCCTAAAAAACTACCAGCTCTATATGCAATCTTATTTCGTCGCTGCCTAAAAAGACAAGCGGAATAGGTGAATCTCTCAATTTCTTGAAGTCGAAAAATCTAGAAGGAGGGGGTTGGACGGGTACGATGTGTTCAACAGGTTTGCTATTTAGCCCTAACTTGGAGATTAACCATACAGCATTCACGCCAATGTGAAAGAGTATTGCCGAAAGAATTGTTAGACACTGTAGGGAGTTTTCTATTGGCTATGCACTTAATATAGCCTAAAAAACTACCAGCTCTATATGCAATCTTATTTCGTCGCTGCCTAAAAAGACAAGCGGAATAGGTGAATCTCTCGATTTCTTGAAATCGAAAAATCTAGAAGGAGGGGGTTGGACGGGTACGATGTGTTCAACAGGTTTGCTATTTAGCCCTAACTTGGAGATTAACCATACAGCATTCACGCCAATGTGAAAGAGTATTGCCGAAAGAATTGTTAGACACTGTAGGGAGTTTTCTATTGGCTATGCACTTAATATAGCCTAAAAAACTACCAGCTCTATATGCAATCTTATTTTGTCGCTGCCTAAAAAGACAAGCGGAATAGGTGAATCTCTCGATTTCTTGAAATCGAAAAATCTAGAAGGAGGGGGTTGGACGGGTACGATGTGTTCAACAGGTTTGCTATTTAGCCCTAACTTGGAGATTAACCATACAGCATTCACGCCAATGTGAAAGAGTATTGCCGAAAGAATTGTTAGACACTGTAGGGAGTTTTCTATTTAGGGCCCTGCGAATCGGGAAATTTATGTTCGAATCGAATCTCGAATCGAATCGGGACTGATGTCGACATCGAATCGAATACTCGAATCGAATCGGGATAAACTGGAGAAACAACTATAACTGGCATTATCTTGTGCAGAAATGTCCGGAAAGCACTGCGAGAAGAGATCGTTGACTTAACTTGACAACTTGGCGTTGTTTTAATTTTCTTTCTCGTTGAATGGCCATTCAGATGTTCACTTGGCCGATAATAAATTCAAGACATAAATATGGACAGAAAGGTGTTACTGCCCAGATTGGCCCAGAGACATTTGAGACAAACCGCTAAATTGAAACATGAGAATTAAAAGCACAAATGTAATACAAGTGGCACATTAATTCCCATGGGTTGAAGTCGGCTACAGCAGCTACCTTCACGTACGTTAGCGTGGCTAAATACATGCACAATTGTACATCTTATAGCGCTGACTCGTGAGCACACGGGATTCTACGAATAACTCTCTGGAAATCTATAAATAGCGAATTAGCGATGTGTGGTTATCTGGGAATCTGAAACTGAAAGTGAAACAATGCGGACTGACAGAATTTTGCAATGAATTTGACTATTTTCCGGATAGAAACATTAAAACTAGAAGAGTTCGCTATTTATTTCAACCGATTTCGACATGATTCATGTTCCTGGAAGCTTCGTTTGACTAACAAATCGGCAAACTATTTGAGATTGATATACGAATACCAAAGCGATGTTGACATCGAATCGAATACTCGAAGCTTCGCAGGGCCCTATTTCTATTGGCTATGCACTTAATATAGCCTAAAAAACTACCAGCTCTATATGCAATCTTATTTCGTCGCTGCCTAAAAAGACAAGCGGAATAGGTGAATCTCTTGATTTCTTGAAATCGAAAAATCTAGAAGAAGGGGGTTGGACGGGTACGATGTGTTCAACAGGTTTGCTATTTAGCCCTAACTTGGAGATTAACCATACAGCATTCACGCCAATGTGAAAGAGTATTGCCGAAAGAATTGTTAGACACTGTAGGGAGTTTTCTATCGGCTATGCACTTAATATAGCCTAAAAAACTATCAGCTCTATATGCAATCTTATTTCGTCGCTGCCTAAAAAGACAAGCGGAATAGGTGAATCTCTCGATTTCTTGAAATCGAAAAATCTAGAAGGAGGGGATTGGACGGGTACGATGTGTTCAACAGGTTTGCTATTTAGCCCTAACTTGGAGATTAACCATACAGCATTCACGCCAATGTGAAAGAGTATTGCCGAAAGAATTGTTAGACACTGTAGGGAGTTTTCTATCGGCTATGCACTTAATATGGCCTAAAAAACTACCAGCTCTATATGCAATCTTATTTCGTCGCTGCCTAAAAAGACAAGCGGTATAGGTGAATCTCTCGATTTCTTGAAATCAAAAAATCTAGAAGGAGGGGGTTGGACGGGTACGATGTGTTCAACAGGTTGGCTATTTGGCCCTAACTTGGAGATTAACCATACAGCATTCACGCCAATGTGAAAGAGTATTGCCGAAAGAATTGTTAGACACTGTAGGGAGTTTTCTATTGGCTATGCACTTAATATAGCCTAAAAAACTACCAGCTCTATATGCAATCTTATTTCGTCGCTGCCTAAAAAGACAAGCGGAATAGGTGAATCTCTCGATTTCTTGAAATCGAAAAATCTAGAAGGAGGGAGTTGGACGGGTACGATGTGTTCAACAGGTTTGCTATTTAGCCCTAACTTGGAGATTAACCATACAGCATTCACGCCAATGTGAAAGAGTATTGCCGAAAGAATTGTTAGACACTGTAGGGAGTTTTCTATTGGCTATGCACTTAATATAGCCTAAAAAACTACCAGCTCTATATGCAATCTTATTTCGTCGCTGCCTAAAAAGACAAGCGGAATAGGTGAATCTCTCGATTTCTTGAAATCGAAAAATCTAGAAGGGGGGGGTTGGACGGGTACGATGTGTTCAACAGGTTTGCTATTTAGCCCTAACTTGGAGATTAACCATACAGCATTCACGCCAATGTGAAAGAGTATTGCCGAAAGAATTGTTAGACACTGTAGGGAGTTTTCTATCGGCTATGCACTTAATATAGCCTAAAAAACTATCAGCTCTATATGCAATCTTATTTCGTCGCTGCCTAAAAAGACAAGCGGAATAGGTGAATCTCTCGATTTCTTGAAATCGAAAAATCTAGAAGGAGGGGATTGGACGGGTACGATGTGTTCAACAGGTTTGCTATTTAGCCCTAACTTGGAGATTAACCATACAGCATTCACGCCAATGTGAAAGAGTATTGCCGAAAGAATTGTTAGACACTGTAGGGAGTTTTCTATCGGCTATGCACTTAATATGGCCTAAAAAACTACCAGCTCTATATGCAATCTTATTTCGTCGCTGCCTAAAAAGACAAGCGGTATAGGTGAATCTCTCGATTTCTTGAAATCAAAAAATCTAGAAGGAGGGGGTTGGACGGGTACGATGTGTTCAACAGGTTGGCTATTTGGCCCTAACTTGGAGATTAACCATACAGCATTCACGCCAATGTGAAAGAGTATTGCCGAAAGAATTGTTAGACACTGTAGGGAGTTTTCTATTGGCTATGCACTTAATATAGCCTAAAAAACTACCAGCTCTATATGCAATCTTATTTCATCGCTGCCTAAAAAGACAAGCGGAATAGGTGAATCTCTCGATTTCTTGAAATCGAAAAATCTAGAAGGAGGGGGTTGGACGGGTACGATGTGTTCAACAGGTTTGCTATTTAGCCCTAACTTGGAGATTAACCATACAGCATTCACGCCAATGTGAAAGAGTATTGCCGAAAGAATTGTTAGACACTGTAGGGAGTTTTCTATTGGCTATGCACTTAATATAGCCTAAAAAACTACCAGCTCTATATGCAATCTTATTTCGTCGCTGCCTAAAAGGACAAGCGGAATAGGTGAATCTCTCGATTTCTTGAAATCGAAAAATCTAGAAGGAGGGGGTTGGACGGGTACGATGTGTTCAACAGGTTTGCTATTTAGCCCTAACTTGGAGATTAACCATACAGCATTCACGCCAATGTGAAAGAGTATTGCCAAAAGAATTGTTAGACACTGTAGGGAGTTTTCTATTGGCTATGCACTTAATATAGCCTAAAAAACTACCAGCTCTATATGCAATCTTATTTCGTCGCTGCCTAAAAAGACAAGCGGAATAGGTGAATCTCTCAATTTCTTGAAGTCGAAAAATCTAGAAGGAGGGGGTTGGACGGGTACGATGTGTTCAACAGGTTTGCTATTTAGCCCTAACTTGGAGATTAACCATACAGCATTCACGCCAATGTGAAAGAGTATTGCCGAAAGAATTGTTAGACACTGTAGGGAGTTTTCTATTTAGGGCCCTGCGAATCGGGAAATTTATGTTCGAATCGAATCTCGAATCGAATCGGGACTGATGTCGACATCGAATCGAATACTCGAATCGAATTGGGATAAACTGGAGAAACAACTATAACTGGCATTATCTTGTGCAGAAATGTCCGGAAAGCACTGCGAGAAGAGATCGTTGACTTAACTTGACAACTTGGCGTTGTTTTAATTTTCTTTCTCGTTGAATGGCCATTCAGATGTTCACTTGGCCGATAATAAATTCAAGACATAAATATGGACAGAAAGGTGTTACTGCCCAGATTGGCCCAGAGACATTTGAGACAAACCGCTAAATTGAAACATGAGAATTAAAAGCACAAATGTAATACAAGTGGCACATTAATTCCCATGGGTTGAAGTCGGCTACAGCAGCTACCTTCACGTACGTTAGCGTGGCTAAATACATGCACAATTGTACATCTTATAGCGCTGACTCGTGAGCACACGGGATTCTACGAATAACTCTCTGGAAATCTATAAATAGCGAATTAGCGATGTGTGGTTATCTGGGAATCTGAAACTGAAAGTGAAACAATGCGGACTGACAGAATTTTGCAATGAATTTGACTATTTTCCGGATAGAAACATTAAAACTAGAAGAGTTCGCTATTTATTTCAACCGATTTCGACATGATTCATGTTCCTGGAAGCTTCGTTTGACTAACAAATCGGCAAACTATTTGAGATTGATATACGAATACCAAAGCGATGTTGACATCGAATCGAATACTCGAAGCTTCGCAGGGCCCTATTTCTATTGGCTATGCACTTAATATAGCCTAAAAAACTACCAGCTCTATATGCAATCTTATTTCGTCGCTGCCTAAAAAGACAAGCGGAATAGGTGAATCTCTCGATTTCTTGAAATCGAAAAATCTAGAAGGAGGGGATTGGACGGGTACGATGTGTTCAACAGGTTTGCTATTTAGCCCTAACTTGGAGATTAACCATACAGCATTCACGCCAATGTGAAAGAGTATTGCCGAAAGAATTGTTAGACACTGTAGGGAGTTTTCTATCGGCTATGCACTTAATATACCTAAAAAACTATCAGCTCTATATGCAATCTTATTTCGTCGCTGCCTAAAAAGACAAGCGGAATAGGTGAATCTCTCGATTTCTTGAAATCGAAAAATCTAGAAGGAGGGGATTGGACGGGTACGATGTGTTCAACAGGTTTGCTATTTAGCCCTAACTTGGAGATTAACCATACAGCATTCACGCCAATGTGAAAGAGTATTGCCGAAAGAATTGTTAGACACTGTAGGGAGTTTTCTATCGGCTATGCACTTAATATGGCCTAAAAAACTACCAGCTCTATATGCAATCTTATTTCGTCGCTGCCTAAAAAGACAAGCGGTATAGGTGAATCTCTCGATTTCTTGAAATCAAAAAATCTAGAAGGAGGGGGTTGGACGGGTACGATGTGTTCAACAGGTTGGCTATTTGGCCCTAACTTGGAGATTAACCATACAGCATTCACGCCAATGTGAAAGAGTATTGCCGAAAGAATTGTTAGACACTGTAGGGAGTTTTCTATTGGCTATGCACTTAATATAGCCTAAAAAACTACCAGCTCTATATGCAATCTTATTTCGTCGCTGCCTAAAAAGACAAGCGGAATAGGTGAATCTCTCGATTTCTTGAAATCGAAAAATCTAGAAGGGGGGGTTGGACGGGTACGATGTGTTCAACAGGTTTGCTATTTAGCCCTAACTTGGAGATTAACCATACAGCATTCACGCCAATGTGAAAGAGTATTGCCGAAAGAATTGTTAGACACTGTAGGGAGTTTTCTATCGGCTATGCACTTAATATAGCCTAAAAAACTACCAGCTCTATATGCAATCTTATTTCGTCGCTGCCTAAAAAGACAAGCGGAATAGGTGAATCTCTCGATTTCTTGAAATCGAAAAATCTAGAAGGAGGGAGTTGGACGGGTACGATGTGTTCAACAGGTTTGCTATTTAGCCCTAACTTGGAGATTAACCATACAGCATTCACGCCAATGTGAAAGAGTATTGCCGAAAGAATTGTTAGACACTGTAGGGAGTTTTCTATCGGCTATGCACTTAATATGGCCTAAAAAACTACCAGCTCTATATGTAATCTTATTTCGTCGCTGCCTAAAAAGACAAGCGGAATAGGTGAATCTCTCGATTTCTTGAAATCGAAAAATCTAGAAGGAGGGGGTTGGACGGGTACGATGTGTTCAACAGGTTTACTATTTAGCCCTAACTTGGAGATTAACCATACAGCATTCACGCCAATGTGAAAGAGTATTGCCGAAAGAATTGTTAGACACTGTAGGGAGTTTTCTATCGGCTATGCACTTAATATAGCCTAAAAAACTACCAGCTCTATACGCAATCTTATTTCGTCGCTGCCTAAAAAGACAAGCGGAATAGGTGAATCTCTCGATTTCTTGAAATTGAAAAATCTAGAAGGAGGGGGTTGGACGGGTACGATGTGTTCAACAGGTTTGCTATTTAGCCCTAACTTGGAGATTAACCATACAGCATTCACGCCAATGTGAAAGAGTATTGCCGAAAGAATTGTTAGACACTGTAGGGAGTTTTCTATCGGCTATGCACTTAATATAGCCTAAAAAACTACCAGCTCTATATGCAATCTTATTTCGTCGCTGCCTAAAAAGACAAGCGGAATAGGTGAATCTCTCGATTTCTTGAAATCGAAAAATCTAGTTGTTTTTGTTTTTTGTTTTTTTCCACACATTTGTCCGTACGATTCAGAAGCCATTTTCGAACCGATTTTCACGAAATTTTGCACACGCATAGAGGGGCACAAAATCTAAAAATGTACGGAAGCCGAATTTTCGATTTAACCCTTATTTCATCAGAATTGGCAAAAAAATGTCAAAATTGGGGTTTATCGGCACTTTCTCGAAACACATTTTGTAGATTTTTATAATACATTCGTCAGTGCTAGACCTGTCTGTGACACACCCTTTGATACACACGACATATCAGACGATGCATATGGTAACCCTCCACAGGCTGCCAAACATCAAAATTTTGATGAAATAGGCCGGTTTCAGGCCCCCACTGCACCCAAACAATACACGAGAGATAAACGTAACTTCCTTTATTGGGAATGGAATTTACCATGGATCATTTTTGTCAGTAATAAGGGTGTTCAGAAAACCAAGCGTTAACCCATTTTGAGCTGGTTAAACAGCAATACCTCCATAAAGCTCAAAAATTTGTGTTTTCCCTTTATTTCTCTAAGTTTACGAGTCTTGTAGATTTTCAAGAAAAATTTGTCACTCCCAGGCCTTGGTGTGGCAACAGATGCTGCGTGGACAAAATACTGCGGTGAGCATTTGTTAACCCTCCACGGGTTGCTAAAAGTCAAAATTGTGATAAAATGGGCTGTTTTTGGACGCCAACAGCACCCAATGTGTACGCCACAAAGAAAAGTGCCTTCCTTTATCGAGCGCACAATCTATATGGAAACATTTTTGTAAGTAGTAAGGGTATTCAAAAGTCAAAGTCTTAACCCTTTTTGGACAGGCTAAAGAAAGAGACCCCTTAAAATCTTAAAATTCCCATTTTCTGTGGATTTCTCTAAATACATCCTCTAGGTTCTCAAGAAAAATTGACTACTCGCAGGTCTTTGTGTGACATTACAAGTTGCATGGACAAAATATTCTGGTGAGCATTTATTAACCCTCTACAAGCTGCCAAGTATCGTAATTTTGTTGAAATGGGCCGTTTTCAGACACACATAGCACCCAAAGTGTACCTTAGAAATAAACATAATCTACTTTATTGGAAGTGGAATTAACCGAGGACCATTTTTGTAAGTAATAAGGGTATTCATAAAACCAAGCGTTAACCCCTTTTGTGGCTGTTAATAGTGATACCCATCAAAAGCTTAAAAATTTATGTTTTCCCTGGCTTTCTTTACAAACAAAACCTCTGGTTTTCAAAAGAAAAAAGCCCTTGATAGGTCTTGGTGTCACATTACCAGCTGATTGGATACATTATTCCGGTAAGCCTTTGTTAACCCTCCATGGGCTGCTAAATGACAAAATTTAGAAAAAATAGTCTGTTTTTGGACACCAACAACATCAAATGGGAATGCAACAGAGAAACATAACTTCTTTTACCGGACACAAAACTGACAGGGAAACATTTTTGTAAGTAGTAAGTGTAAATCAAAAATCGAGGTCTTAACCCACTTTTGACTAGTTAAGGAGATATACCCCTTAAAAGCTTAAAATTCCAGTTTTCTGTGGATTTCTCCAAAAAAAATGTCAAGAACAATTGACCATTCGCAGGTCTTCGAGTGACATTACAAGCATGAACAAAATGTTTCGGTAAACATTTGTTAACCCTCCAGAGGCTGCCAAGCATAGACATTTGGAGAAAATGGGCTGTTCTTGGGCAACCATAACACCAAATGTGTACCTACGAGATAAACATAATTCTTTCATTGGAAGTGGAATTCACCGTCGATCATTTTTGTAAGTAATGAAGGTATTCACAAAACCAAGCATTAACCCTTTAGAGCTGGTTACAGAGAGATGCCCCTCAAAAGGTTAAAAATTTGTGTTATCTGAGGATTTCTTTAAAAACATCCCGTAGATTTTCAAGAAAAAATGGCCATTCTCAGATCTTAGTGTGACATTACAAGTTGCATGTACAAAATATTCCTGTAAGCATTTGTTAACCCTATGCAGGTTCTCAAACATGATAAAATGGGCTGTGTTTGTGTACCCACAGCACCCAAAGTTAAGAGGAGAAATCAACATAAGTGGAAGTAGAATTCACTGAGAATTATTTTTGGAAGTAATAAGAGTATTCAAAAAACAACACTTAACCCGTTTTGGGCTGGTTAAACAATGATACCCATCGAAAGCTTAAAATTCATGTTCTCCCTGGATTTCTCTGAAAACATCTTGTAGATTTTAAAGAAAAAATGGCCATTCACAGTTCTTGGTTTGACATTACAGGTTGCATGAATAAATATTCCTGTTAGCACTTGTTAACCCTCTACAACCTGCCAGACATCAATATTTGGGATACATTTGAGACAAAATGAACCATTTTTAAATTGACACAGCACTCAGTGGGTATGTGTCAAACAAACATAACTCCTTTTGTCGGTCATTGACTTATTGGACGACGATATTGGCATTAAACCATTCCACCGTTAATATGGTTTTTACCTAAACAATTTTTTATCAAACTCTGTCATTTGAGATTATTATCTTCACCTTTCTCGTAACATCAATGAAGGGACTTCAGTGAGACAGTTAAAAACAATTCATCAGACACTGTGGGGTCATGAGAAATCATGGAATCTCAACGGGAAAAGCCATGATTCTCCAGAATCATAAAGTCTAGTTTGTTCTTGAAAATCTGTAAGAACAAATAGAAGATATCTACAGAAAATGTGAACTTTAAGTTCTAAAGCATGTCATGTGTCGTCTCTGTATCAATTATCTCCTGTTCGACCACATTTGTTATGCATCATTACGTCATCTTTTCACATCTTCTAGAGCTATTGACAAAGAGAACCATGAATTTATAGACAAAAATAATTACATATATAAATAGGAAGTGTTGTTCGTACATCTGTGTAAATAAAATATAGGCTGGGATGGAGGGATGGGCAGTATAGCCGTCTTACAAACTAGTATATACCTAGCCCCACTTCCGGGGAAATGTTGGTGCCACCACTGCATTTGATAACTGCCTTACAGAGTATTAAATATACCTGCACCCCTTCCCATATTGGGGAACTCCCCCCTTTTATTGTAAGGTTCTTTAGGCACAACATAGCATCTGTAAGATGGCTATATATTGCCACGTTGCCACCCTGGGGTGGAGGATGGGCAGTGTATAACCGTTTTAAAGAATAGTATATACCTGGACCCACTGTCGAGGGAATGCTATAGTGTCAATACTGTATTTGATATTATAAGTAAATGATCCCACTTTAGCTAACTTTATTTACTGCTTTCTTATCATGCAGTGGTGGGGGCAGTGGCGTTGTGGTAACCGGTTCTCGTCAGATCACCGAAGTTAAGTAACGCCGAGCCCGGGTGACTGTCCTAATGATCAATTCGGACTCTCGCGTTGTGCCAGTGGGCAAGGCACTTAACGTCAATTATCCAAATGGGGAGCATGATGCCGTCGTGTACTAAGGCGTACTGCACGTCGATGGTACGCATGTCTTCAACCAATCTACTCCTGCCTGTGCTGCAGTGCGGAGTTACAATGTTGGGGAGCTGGCAGCTGCTCGTCGTTGACTGGTGGTTCTCTCCGGGTACTCCAGCTTCCTCCATCTGTAGAACTGTCACGGTCATGATTGGCTGTTGTGCAAATAATATCATACACTGTAGTGTGGAATATGAAGTGAGGCGTACCTTTCAATGAGTGTTTGGTTGGAGAAAGAGAGAGGGGGAAGGGGGGGATGATAAGATCGGTAATTTTGTTGGGATAAATCGACCGATGGCGTGGGACACCGTGGAATTGACCGATGAAACGGAACGCAGTGGGAGTGGAACTTATGGGCGGTTATTCTTGATAATAAATAAATATACACTTACTTTTGATGATGGAGATGATTCACTGGAAATCATATATCGACCACCGATACTTCTCAATTATGCTCTGCTCCCCATCCTATGAATTGCGCTTCAGACTTCTCAAATCTAGCACCCACCCCCAAATCATACCCCGCCAGAATTTTGGCTCGCTAAAAACTTAATGTTTACTTTATTCTCCCAACATCTAACATAACGACAACTAGAGGTGCTTCGCAGGGGCCACCGGGAGCATGGGCGGGCAGGGCAACTCATATTTTCAGGGCTCGTACCCCAGAGCAGTATGCCGGCTATGCTCGCAACAATGCCCTCTCCCCGATGGCTCAGGTGCTTCTAAGGATAGAAAGGTAAATGGGGGAGGGTCCCGTTAGCAAACAAACTTGGTGAAAAAAATAGCAGTGGGGCATATGTCCAAGGTAAAAAAAAACTGCAGGAGGCAGGTGCCCTAGGTGAAAAAGAAAAACAGCACGGCAATGAGGGTGGGGTGGGGGGGCTGATGTCCCCGCTAATTAATTTGAATAGGAGGCAGTTGTTCATGGGGCAGGTGTCCATATCCCATTGTCCAGTATTCCAAATGTTCTATGGTACTTGGCCTTGGTGGAAACAACATTTTAACAAGAAACAAAGGGAAACCTTTTTGCAGTAATGCTGCAAATATAAACTTGATTTTACTACTTCGATACCAGAGTTCCTTACTCTCATCCTTTCAGTGCATCATCGCAGTATTTCACCCGAATCGAGTTCTGGCATCATGCAAGTTTGGCTGACATACTTTCAATTTTGTTATTCCCAACTACATATTTATAATTTCATGATTACTGATCGGAATTTTGAAAATGACACAAGCAATCGCGACAGATTTTTCTGAAAAACTCGATTCTGCAAAAGGTTTTAGTGAAATTGGATTTTTTTTCATTTTCAATTTCGATGACTCTTGACGAAAAGGTGTTAATTACTGATCATCCCAAACGAGATCAAAGATTAACGCCGAAGATTAATAACAGACAAAGAATCTTCTAAAAATATACATGTGCATTCCTAAAATGCAATAAATCAAGTCTTTTTTCACGTTTTATGAGAGGAATATGTCCAATCGTACCACTGAATCATTCTTAAGTGTGTGTGGGTGAGAAATTTTGTATACGGACAAAGTAGACACTGAGTAAAATAATTGGAATTATTTCCGCGGACGTATTTTTATCTTTGCTTCTTGGGGAAATCCATGCTGCTAAATACGACAAAGGAGTGTTATCTAATGAGGTCAGGTGGCCGGGTCCAACAGCCCTCCTCGCAGTAGATTTAGTGGGGCAGGGGTCGATTTTACAGGTAATATAGGCAGCATACATGGTATGGGGCTGTCTGTCTTTAATTTTTAACCTTTATAGGGGTATCACTCTGTAACCAGCCCTAAACAGGTTAAAGCTTGGTTTTGTGAATACTTTCATTACTTACAAAAATGATCGTCCGTGAATTCAACTTCCAATAAAGGAGGTTGTGTTTATCTCGCAGGTACACATTTGGTGTTAGGGTTGCCCAAGAACAGCCCATTTTCTCAAAATGTCTATGCTTGGCAGCCTCTGGAGGGTTAGCAAATGCTTACCGAAATATTTTGTCCATGCAACTTGTAATGTCACTCCAACACCTGCGAATGGTCAAATTTTTTTTAAAATTTTTTTTAGAAATCTACAGAAAACTGGAATTTTAAGCTTTTCGGGGTATATCTCCTTAACTAGCCCAAAATGGGTTAAGACCTTGATTTTTGAATACACTTACTACTTACAAAAATGTTTCCCTGGCAGCTTTGCGTCCGGTAAAAGAAGTTATTTTTCTCTGTTGCCTTCTCATTTGATGTTGTTGGTGTACAAAAATAGACTATTTTTTCAGAATTTTGACATTTAGCAGCTCATAAAGAGTTAACCAATGCTTACCAGAATAATATATCCATTCAAGTGGTAATGTGACACCAAGACCTATCAATGGCCATTTTTTGTTGAAAACCCTACCAGATGTTTGTAAAGAAATCCAGGGAAAACATAAATTTTTAAGCTTTGGGTATTAACAACAACAAAAGGGGTTAACGCTTGGTTTTTTGAATACCCTTATTACTTACAAAAATGGTCCTCGGTGAATTCCACTTCCAACAAAGGAGATTATGTGTATTTCTCAGGTACACGTTGGGTGCTGTGCATGTCAGAAAACAGCCCATTTCAACAAAATTACGATGCTTGGCAGTCTGTAGAGGGTTAATAAACGCTCACCGGAATATTTTGTCCATGCAACTTATAATGTCACACAAAGACCTGCGAGTAGTCAATTTTTCTTGAGAACCTAGAGGATGTATTTAGAGAAATCCACAGAAAATGGGAATTTTAAGATTTTAAGGGGTCTCTCTCTTTAGCCTGTCCAAAATGGGTTAAGACTTTGACTTTGGAATACCCTTACTACTTACAAAAATGTTTGCGTATAGATTGTGCGCTCGATAAAGGAAGGCACTTTTCTTTGTGGCGTACCCATTGGGTGCTGTTGGCGTCCAAAAACAGCCCATTTTATCACAATTTTGAGTTTTAGCAGCCCGTGGAGGGTTAACAAATGCTCACCGCAGTATTTTGTCCATGCAACTTCTATTGTCACATCAAGGCCTGGGAATGACAATTTTTTTCTTGAAAATCTACAAGACTCATTTAGAGAAAACCATGGAAAACTCCAATTTTTTAGCTTTATGGGGGTATTGCTGTTTAACCAGCCCAAAATGGGTTAACGCTTGGTTTTTTGAACACCCTTATTACTTACAAAAATGATCTCCGGTGAATTCCACTTCCAATAAAGGAAGTTATGTTTATCTCTCATGTATCGTTTGGGTGCTCTGGGGGCCTGAAACTGGCCCATTTCATCAAAATTTCGATGTTTGGCAGCCTGTGGAGGGTTACCATATGCATCGCCTGATATGTCGTGTGTATCAAAGGTCGTGTCACAGACAGGTCTAGCAATGAGGAATGTTAAAAAAAAATCTACAAGATGTGTTTTGAGAAAGTGCTGATAAACCGCAATTTTGACATTTTTTTGCCAATTCTGACGAAATAAGGGTTAAATCGAAAATTCCACTTCAGTACATTTTTAGATTGTGTGCCCTTCTATGCAAGTGCAAAATTTTGTGAAAATTGGTCCGAAAATGGCTTCGAAATCGTGAGGACAAAATGCGTGGAACCCCCCCCCCCCCCCCCCCCCCCTCCACCCCCCCCCCCCCCCTCCCCCCACAAAAAAAAAAAAAATAATAATAATCCAAATCCATAGAAAAACAATAGTCTTTTCCAAAGGGAAAAACCTAACTAATCTCTGGACATGTTTCTCACGCTCTGCAATCAGATGGACCAAACACATGAATAACTAGACTTTATGATTCTGGAGAATCATGGCTTTTCCCGATTAGATTCCATGATTTTTCTTGACCCCACAGTGTCTGATGAATTGTTTTTAACTGTCTCACTAAAGTTCCTTCATTGATGTTATAAGAAAGGTGAGTATAGTAGTCTCAAATGACTCGGTTTGGGTTTGATAAAAAATGTTTAGGTAAAACCCATCATTAATGGTAGAATGGGTTAATATCAATATCAATGTTTCCCTATCAGTTCTGCGTCCGGTAAAAGAAGTTACGTTTCTCTGTGGCATTTCCATTTGATGTTGTTGGTGTCCAAAAACAGACTATTTTCTCAATTTTTTTTTTACATTTAGCAGCCCATGAAGGGTTAACAAATGCCTACCAGAATAATTGATCCATGCAACTGGTCATATGACACCAAGACCTATCAACAGCCATTTTCTCTTGAAAACCCCACAAAATGTTTGTAGAAATCCAGTGAAAACGATTTTTTAAGCTTTTGATGGGTATCCCTGTTAACCTCCCCAACAGGGGTTAACGCTTGGCTTTTTGAATACCTTTATTACTTACAAAAATGGTCCTCTGTGAATTCCATTTCAAACAAAGGAGATTATGTTTATCTCTCATGTATACATTAGGTGCTGTGCGTGTCTGAAAACAGTCCCATGTTAACAACATTACGATGCTTGGTAGCTTGTAGATGGTTAAAAAACGCTCACCGGAGTATTTTGTCCATGCAACTTGTAATGTCACATATAGACCTACGAATAGTCAATTTGTCTTGAAACCCTACAAGTTACCATTAGGGAAATTCACAGAGAATGGGAATTTAAAGCTTTCAAGGGGTATCTCTCTTTTGCCTGTTCAAAATGGGTTAAGACGTCGACTTTTGAATACCCTTACTACTTACAAAAATGTTTCTGTATAAATTGTACGTGCGATAAAAGAAGGCACTTTTCTTTGTGGTGTACGCTTTGGGTGCTGTTGGTGTGCAAAAACAGCCCATTTTATCGCAATTTTGACCTTCAGCAGCCCGGGGAGGGTTAAATAATGCTGACTGGAATGTTTTGTTCATGCAACTTGTAATGTCACACCAAGACCTGCAAATAGCCGATATTTTTTGAAAACCTACAAGATGTTGTTAGAGAAATCCACAGAAAATGGGTATTTTAAGATGTTAATGGGTATCTCTCTTTAACCAGCCCAAAATGGGTTAAGACGTCAAATTTTGAATACCCTTACCACTTTCAAAAATATTTTCCGATCAATTTTGCGTCCGATAAATGAAGGCCCCTTTCTCTGTGGTATATCGTTTGGGTGCTGTTGGTGTCTAAAAACAGCCCATTTTATCACAATTTTTACGTTTAGCAGCTCGGGGAGGGTTAACTAATGCTGACCGGAATATTTTATCCATGCAACTTGTAATGTCACACCAAGACCTGAGAGTGACCAATTTTTCTTGAAAATCTACAAGACTCGTTTAGAGAAATCAACGGAAAACATGAAGTTTGGAGCTTTTTGGGGGTATTGCTGTTTAACCAGCCCAAAACGGTTAACACTTGGTTTTCTGAACACCCTTATTACTTACAAAAATGATCCTCGGTGAATTCCACTTCCAATAAAGGAAGTTATGTTTACCTCTCGGGTATCGTTTGGGTGCTGTGGGGGTCTGAAACTGGCCCATTTCATCAAAATTTCGATGTTTGGCAGCCTGTGGAGGGTTACCATATGCATCGCCTAATATGTCGTGTGTATCAAAGGTTGTGTCATAGGCAGGTCTAGTAATTAGGAATATTTTTTAAAAATCCTAAAGACGTGTTTCGAGAAAGTGCCGATAAACCCCAATTTTGGCAGTTTTTTGCCAATTCTGGCGAAATAAGGGTTAAATCAAAAATTCCGCTTCGGTACATTTTTAGATTTTTTGCCACTCTATGCGTGTGCCAAATTGTGTGAAAATCGGTTCGAAAATGGCTTCTGAATCGTACGGACAAAAATGTGTGGAAAAAAAAAAAAAAAAAAAAAAAACCCAAAACCCCCCCCCCCCCCAAAAAAAAAAAAAAATAATAATAATAATCCGTACAAAAACAATAGTCTTTTCCAGAGGGAAAAGCCTAATTATTTTGTTTTTTACAAACATAAAAGACAACAGATAGAGTTACATCCCTTTTTCTTGGAACCACGTAAACATATCAGCTATTTTGTTATTAGATTTGCTCTTATTTCATTTTTCTCGAGTTGATTGATTTAATTGAACTATTTAATTTATAACAGCAAAATATGATCGAATTGTTGGAAATCTGATTTTTGTGACTATTTTCAGGTTTTTTGGTCAGCTTTTTATTTCGAGGTGAACAAAAGCAAAAAGCTTTCATTTAAACCATATAACGCTGATGTTTCACATACCCTGGATGTAGCACGCTCTCAAATACCTTGGATATTGGGTGCACCCTTTGCCATGGCTATTTGTCCAAGGCATTTTGAACAATCAAGACAGAATTTAATCGGGATACAGGGACAAAATAGAACTAGACTTTATGATTCTAGAGAATCATGGCTTTTCCCGATTAGATTCCATGATTTTTCATGACCCCACAGTGTCTGATGAATTGTTTTTAACTGTCTCACTGAAGTTCCCTCATTGATGTTATGAGAAAGGTGAGTATAGTAGTCTCAAATGACTCAGTTTGGGTTTGATAAAAAAAAATGTTTAGGTAAAACCCATCATTAATGGTAGAATGGGTTAATATCAAGATCAATGTTTCCCTATCAGTTTTGCGTCCGGTAAAAGAAGTTACGTTTCTCTGTGGCATTTCCATTTGTTGGTGTCCAAAACCAGACTATTTCTTCATTTTTTTTACATTTAGCAGCCCATGGAGGGTTAACAAATGCCTACCAGAATAATTTATCCATGCAACTGGTCAAATGACACCAAGACCTATCAACGGCCATTTTCTCTTGGAAACCCCACAAAATGTTTGTGAAGACATCCAGGGAAAACGATTTTTTAAGCTATCGATGGGTACCCGTGTTAACCTCCCCAACAGGGGTTAACGCTTGGTTTTTTTAATACCCTTATTACTTACAAAGATGGTCCTCTGTGAATTCCACTTCCAACAAAGGAGATTATGTTTATCTCTCATGTCTACATTGGGTGCTGTGCGTGTCTGAAAACAGCCCCATGTTAACAAAATTACGATGCTTGGCAGCTTGTAGATGGTTAATAAACGCTCACCGGAGTATTTTGTCCATGCAACTTGTAATGTCACATAAAGACCTACGAATAGTCAATTTGTCTTGAAACTCTACAAGTTAGTTACCGTTAGGGAATTTCACAGAAAATAGGAATTTCAAGGGATATCTCGCTTTAGCCTGCCCAAAATGGGTTAAGACGTCGACTTTTGAATACCCTTACTGCTTACAAAAATGTTTCCGTATAAATTGTGCGCTCGATAAAAGGAGGCACTTTTCTTTGTGGTGTACCCTTTGGGTGCTGTTGGTGTCCAAAAACAGCCCATTTTATCACAATTTTGACCTTCAACAGCCCGGGGAGGGTTAACTAATGCTGACCGGAATATTTTGTTCATGCAACTTGTAATGTCACACCAAGACCTGCAAATAGCCGAATTTTTTCTTGAAAACCTACAAAATGTTGATAGAGAAATCTACAGAAAACGGGGATTTTAAGATTTTAATGGGTATCTCTATTTAACCAGCCCAAAATGGGTTAAGACGTCAAATTTTTAATACCCTTACCACTTTCAAAAATATTTTCCGATCAATTTTGCGTCCGATAAATGAAGGTCCCTTTCTCTCTGGAATACCGTTTGGGTGCTGTTGGCGTCTAAAAACAGCCCATTTTATCACAATTTTTATGTTTAGCAGCTCTGGAGGGTTAACTAATGCTGACCGGAATATTTTATCCATGCAACTTGTAATGTCACACCAAGACCTGAGAGTGACCAATTTTTCTTGAAAATCTACAAGACTCGTTTAGAGAAATCCACGGAAAACACAAACTTTTGAGCATTATGGGGGTATTGCTGTTTAACCAGCTCAAAATGGGTTAACGCTTGGTTTTCTGAACACCCTTATTACCGACAAAAATGATCCACGGTGAATTCCACTCCCAATAAAGGAAGTTATGTTTATCTCTCGTGTATTGTTTGGGTGCAGTGGGGGCTTGAAACCGGCCTATTTTATCAAAATTTCGATGTTTGGCAGCCTGTGGAGGGTTACCATATGCATCGCCTGATATGTCGTGTGTACCAAAGAGTGTGTCAAAGACAGGTCTAGCAATGACGAATGTATAAAAAAAATCTACAAGACATGTTTCGAGAAAGTGCCGATAAACCCCAATTTTGGCAGTTTTTTGCCAATTCTGACGAAATAAGGGTTAAATCGAAAATTCCGCTTTGGTACATTTTTAGATTTTGAGCCCCTCTATGCGTGTGCAAAATTTCGTGAAAATCGGTTCGAAAATGGCTTCTGAATCGTACGGACAAAATGTGTGGAAACCCCCCCCCCCCCCCCCCCCCCCCCCCCCCCCCCAAAAAAAAAAAAAAAAAAAAAATAAGAATCCGTAGTAAAACAATAGTCTTTTCCAGAGGGAAAAGCCTAATAAAATATTTGCCATAATTTTCCGCAGACGTATTTTTGTCTTTGCTTCTTGGGGAAATCCATGCTGATAATACAACGAAGGAGTGTTATCTAATGAGGTCAGAACCGTCAGGTGGTCGGGTCCGACACCGCACCTCGAAGTAGATTTAGTGGGGGTGTCGATTTTACAAGTAATGTAGGCAGCGTACACGGCATGGGCTGTCTGTCTTTAATCCTATAAACAGGGTTAAGGCTTGGTTTTTGAATACCCTTATTTATTTATTTATTTATTTGTTTACTGGTGTTTAAGGTCACATACTTATGCACAATGGCTAATCGTGGTCGTGACAGTTTTATAGGTGGAGGAAGTACACGGAGAGAACCACCAAGCATCGACGAGCAACTGTCAGCTCCTCAACATTCTAACTCTGTTCAAGATTCGCTCAAGCAGGGTTACAGAGGGTGAAGACATATGTACCATCGACGTGCAGTATGCCTTAGTACACGGCGACATCGTGCCCCCATGTCGGCAACCAGGCTAAAGTGCCTTGCCCAAGGACACAACGTGAGTCGTCCCGGACGGGGATCGAACTCGGGACCTCTAGCATAGAAGTACAACAGTCTACCACTGAGCCACCACGCTCCCTTGAATACCCTTAACACTATCATACATTATCCCTTATGAATTATGAGTCTGATAAAAGAGGTTATGTTTACCTATTACATACCCATTTGCTGTCCGAAAACAGTCGATTTTATCAAAATTTTGACGTTTAGCAGCCTGTAGCGGGATTAACAAACGACTAGCGGAATATTCTATCTATGCAATTTGTAAGACCTGCCAATGTCCAATTGTTCTTGAAAATTGCCAACAAGCAGTTAGCGAAATCCACAGAAAATGTAAATTTTAAGCTTTTAAGGGGTATCTCTCGTTATCCAGTCTAAAATAGGTTAAGTTTCATTCTTTTAAATACCCTTACTACTTACAAAACTGATCCTCTGTGAATTCTACGCGCAGTAAAAGAAGTTATATTTCTCTGTTACATATCCATTGGGTGCTCTTGGTGTCTGAAAACAATCCATTTTATCAACATTTTGATGTTTAGCAGCTCGTGGAGAGTTAACGAATGCTCAACGGAATATTTTGTCCATGTAACTTGTAATGTCACATGAAGACCCGTAAATGGCCATTTTTCTTGAAAACTACAAGATGTTTTTAAAGAAATCCAGGGAAAGCATGAAATTTTAAGTCTTTGATGGGTACCGCTGTTTAACCAATCCAAAACGGGTTAAGACCAGCCCTAAAAGGCTTAATTATTTGGTCTGGTGAATTCCACTTCCAAAGAAGGAGGTTATGTTTATCTCGCAGGTACACATTGCGTGCAATGGGTGCCCAAGGACAGTCCATTTTCTCAAAATTTCTATGCTTTGCAGCCTCTGGAGAGTTAACTAACGCTTACCGGAATATTTTGTCTATGTAACTTGTAATGTCACTCCAAGACCTGCAAATGGTCAATTTTTCTTGAATACTTACTAGATTTTTTTGGAGAAATCCACAGAAAACTGGAATTTTAAGCTTTTAAGGGGTACATCTTAACCAGGCGAAAATGGGTTAAGACCTCGATTTTTTGAATACCCTTACTACTTACTAAATTTTTCTCTGTCAGTTTTGCATCCGGTAAAAGAAGTTATGTATCTCTGTGGCATTCCCATTTGTTGTTGTTGGCATCCAAAAACAGACTATTTTTTCAAAATGTTGACATTTAGCAGCCCATGGAGGGTTAACAAATGCTTACTGGTATATTTTATCCATGCAACCGGTAATGTGACTCCAAGACCTATCAATGGCCATTTTCTGTTGAAAACTTACAAGATGTTTGTAATGAAATCCACGGAAAACATGATTTTTTTTTTAGCTCTTGATGGGTATCGCTAATAACCACCCCAAAAGGGGTTAACGCTTGGGTTTTTGAATACCCTTATTACTTACAAAAATGGTCCTCAGTGAATTCCACTTCCAACAAAGGAGATTATGTGTAACTCTCGGACATACATTGCGTGCTGTGTGTGTCCGAAAACAGCCCATTTCAACAAAATTATGATGCTTGGCATTCTGTAGAGGGTTAATAAACGCTCAGCGGAATATTTTGTCCATGCCACTTGTAATGTCACACAAAGACCTGCAAGTAGTCAATTTTTCTTGAAAACCTATGGAATGTATTTAGAGAAATCCACAGAAAATGGGAATTTTTAGATTTTAAGGGGTCTCTCTCTTTAGCCTGTCCAAAATGGGTTAAGACTTCGTTTTTTGAATACCCTTACTACTTACAAAAATGTTTCCCTATAGATTGTGCGCTCGATAAAAGAAATCACTTTTCTTTGTGGCGTAACCGTTGGGTGCCGTTGGCGTCCAAAAACAGCCCATTTTATCACAATTTTGACTTTTAGCAGCCCGTGGAGGGTTAACAAATGCTCACCGGAGTATTTTGTCCATGCAACTTCTATTGTCACATCAAGGCCTGGGAGTGACAATTTTTTCATGAAAATCTACAAGACGCGTTTAGAGAAATCCACGGAAAACCTAAATTTTTTAGCTTTTTGGGGCTATTGTTGTTTAACCAGCCCAAAACGGGTTAATGCTTGGTTTTTTGAACACCATTATTACTTACAAAAATGATCTCCGGTGAATTCCACTTCAAATAAAGGAAGTTATGTTTATCTCTCGTGTATCGTTTGGGTGCTCTGGGGGCCTGAAACCGGCCCATTTCATCAGAATTTCGATGTGTTGCAGCCTGTGGAGGGTTACCATATGCATCGCCTGATATGTCATGTGTATCAAAGGTCGTGGCACAGACAGGTCTATCAATGATGAAGGTTTAAAAAAAATCTACAAGACGTGTTTCGAGAAAGTGCCGATAAACCCCAATTTTGACAGTTTTTTGCCAATTCTGACGAAATAAGGGTTAAATCGAAAATTCCGCTTTGGTACATTTTTAGATTTTGTGCCCCTCTATGCGTGTGCAAAATTTTGTGAAAATCGGTCTGAAAATGGCTTCGGAATCGTGCGGACAAAATGTGTGGAAACCCCCCCCCCCCCCCCCCCCCCCCCAAAAAAAAAAAAAAAAAAAAAAATAATAATCCGTAGAAAAACAATAGTCTTTTCCAGAGGGAAAAGCCTAATAAATACTTAGTTTAGCACCAGAATTCAGGAAAATAATCCAACTTTTGCTTGCTTTTTTTATTGCAGTTTAATAACAACCAGGGTCACCTTATGTTGGACAGTTTTATGGGTGGAGGAAGCTAGAGTTCCCAGAGAGAACCACCAAGAAATTGCAAGTAACTGTCAGACTCCCTAACACAATAAAGCCACACAAGCAGGGTTAGCATTGGTTGAAGACAAGTGCACTATCAATATGCAGTATGCCTTAGTACACAGCACCACTGTGCCCTCAAATGGGCAACTAGGATTGAGTGCATTACCTAAGGACACAACGTAGTTATCCCTGGCAGGGATTGAATCCTGGATCATTTGGTTTAAAGTCCAATACTGTAACCACTGGGTCACAATGCTCACTGTTAACTGAATACTCCAGTTAACTGAATTTGTTCACTGGCAATGTAGGTATTCAGTTGATAGGGTACCACTGCATTTAAAAAAAGACAACATCTGTTTGTCATGTAGTTCATATTTTTTAATTTGTTTCAAATGACTTCATGTGTTTTATTCTAAATTTCAGAAAAAATGGTTACTTCAAACAATGATAAAACCATGATACTTGAAATACGGTGACTATTTATTTTTTGCAATACTGTCTGGCATAACCTGTGAGAATCCCACTGATCTCTATAGAACTTGATTGCTGGAACATCAGAGAAAAATCTCGCATTTGAAGATGTGAAAACTGTAACACTGTGACTGTAGTGACAGCATAACAGCTTTCACATCATCAAACACTACATGAAAGACTATCACAGAAATGAGTAACATGGTATTAGATTTTCAATCTTGGCACTCATTTTTTTGTCAATAATAGCAAAAATACGTTGTCAACATTTCACAGTATCGCCACTAAAATGTGCACATTATCAACATACATTTTTCACATATATCAAAGTATAAGCTTTAACAAGAGCACCGCATAGCGGGACATTATACACCTGTTTTGTATTTTTGAACTTATTTGAACATGACCTGTATTTTGTTGTGATTAAACAACATATCAAGTTTGGAACCAATCGGAAAACAAATAATAAAAGCTATCATCCGGAAACCAAATATTTGATGCATTCTATGTCCAACATATTCGAACTTGACCTGTCTTTTGTTTTGATTAAACCACATACCAGATTTAGGAGTTGATCGAAAAAAAATTACTAAAGTTATCATCTGGAAACCAAATGTTGACGTACAGACAGACCGACGGATGGACAAATGGATGGACAAATGGACAGACAGACAGACTGATTCCATAATTCGACGGTTTTTCAACAGGCGTATAAAAAATCAGTCAGGCCATACTAAAGTTATAATCCGGAAAACACAAAATGCACAAATTCAAGAGGAATAACTCTGGAAAGGTACATGTGATTTTGGCTGAAAGTGAACTTGAGCTGTGCTTTGTGGTCATAAACAAAATCTGAGAATTTGAAACAAATTAGTCAAGGCAAACTAAAGTTATCATCCGGAAACCACATAATTCAGAAATTTGCAATCATTCAAAGGGAATAACTATGGAACGGCACATGCGATTATGGCCAAAGGTGAACTTGAGCTGTGCTTTGTGGTCCAAAAAAAAATCTGAGAATTTGAAAAAAATCGGTCAAGGCAAACTAAAGTTATCATCCGGAAACCACAAAATCCACAAATTTGAAATCATTCAAGGGGAATAACTCTGGAAAGGTATATGCGATTGTGGTCAAAAGTGAACTTGAGCTGTATTTTGTGGTCAAAAACAAAAAAACTGAAAATTTGAAATAAATCGGTCAAGGCAAACTAAAGTTATCGTCCGGAAATGAGAAGTTGGGCTAAATTCCCATAAAGGGCCATAACTCTACTGCAAATGGGCCGCTAGAAACGGAAATCGAACCCATCCTGTATTTTGTCATACTAAATCCACATGCCAAATTTAACTCAGCTCAAACCATTACATCTAAAGTTATCAACCGGAAACGTAATGTGTCCATGGACGGACAGACAGACGGGTGGAGAGACCATTCAAACGGGCATATAAAAACAACATCTGAAAAATTTGGTGTCAATCGGTCAAGGCGTTCGGCTTTAAATCAGCATTTTTTTTCAAATTCAATTCAGCATTGCTATTTTACTTTGCAGATACTTTTAACAACTGGTCATTTTATTAAAATACTAGCCCCCAAACTTTAATACCCGATCATCTGCTTTATATTCTTTTGAATAAATAATTTATACTGCACATCAGTGCACACTGGAAAAAAGTGATTGACCTCAATTTTAAAGACACAGTAAAAAAACAATGTACGGAAGCCAACAGGCGACATCAGATTTAGCATTATCGAAGTTCACTTGATCAATCGAGGTGCAGCAAATGCTTTGAAAATGATTTGCTGCTATAAGTAAATCATTGATTTGCACATTTCATCTCATGGAAAGTGAAAATGTACCCTAATTCATCACTAAAAATTTGTGGCTTCTCTGGAATTTTCAGAAACGTATATGAAGCCAGGAACCAGAAGTGAAATTAGTGAACACTGGTACAGAGATTCCACTCACAATACCCTATAATTACAATTATATGAATGTCATAAAACATGTTATTTTACATTTTTTTCAATGATGAACCCAAACAGTGAAAGGAGGATGACACCATGTCATTGAAGCACTGCAAGATTGGCATTGACTGCACAATGTTTTCACAACTGGGATTACCATAGAGAAATTAATTACAGTTGCATTACTTCAATTTACTTGCATATTTGGTCGGATATTGAATACTATTCACTAGACAGTGGACATTAATCTTGTAGCCACTCTGAAAGATAAGGAGGGAAGGACTGACCAAGAATGTTACTACAAATGAAAACTTACTGAAACGCTTTGAAGGTGAAGAACATATGTTTCTTCTACCTGATTCACTGGGGGAGGGGCATGGCATGTAGGACATACATGTAGATGCCAACTGATTAGCTTGGCAAGTTATTTAATGAATCACTCGATGCAGTGCAATGATTCACACTGAAACGCTTGATTCATTAAATAACTTGCTAGACTAATTAGTTATCGCTGTTGAATCCTTGTCAAGTTCATGAGATGTCCACGCTATACCTGTTAAGTTACTATGTGGGAATGTTGGGAAATTGGGTCGGTTTGCGACTCCTTTCAGTGTTCTGTGCATATACCAAATACAGTACCGAAACTGAGGTATTTACCTGAAAAATACTGATACCAATACCGAACCTGAAATTCCAATACTGCACAGCTCTAGTCAGGATAATTGAAGTCTCAAAGTGTTAAATTTATTTTGGGTAAATACCTTATTTTCCTCAAACAGAACATGTACCAGCACTTCTGAATGGAGCCTAAACTTGACCTTCAAGCCCTCAACATTTTTAACAGTATATTTTATGCATGGTGTGGTAAATGAACATCATCTTTCAAAGAGAAAACATCAATAAATCGTACCTCAGAATGCTTTTGCTGTTGTACAGAGTCCATCTCGAAGAATGTTGGAACACCTTAATCCATTAAAAGATATTACAATACACCAGAAAGGAAACATGAAGCATTACTATATTTTCCCTACCATTAAGCCACAACCTTCATATATAAAGCAAGTACCACATCGGAAAGGCTTGAATATTCAAGAAAGAACAAAAGATTTATTGATTGGAGGAATCTGTGAATGTGTTAAACCCTGCAGAATATGTGTCAACTTCCTTTCATTATATTGATTTATATATAACAAATATAACAATTTCAAAAGATTCTATTTACTGTTGACAAGAAACAAAGTGTCACCTGTTTTCAAACTTTCAACTTTTTGTCCTGTATAAAGGGACTGAAACGACATTTGTCAAAATCTCTGAAACATTTTTACAAATTTAATTCAAACAGCTATTGCCCTGAATATATAAATACTCAATTAAAACAATAGGGCAAATAATTCCTGTGCCAATGTTACCATTTTTGTTATTTTTAACTTGAACATTTCATGTGAATTTGAATCCTTGTTTGGCATATCATAAAAAATATCAATGCCATTTTTTTTTAAATAAAACCTTACCTTTAAGGGTGCCATAGGGACAGGTCTATGCTGATGGACATAAAACTGTTGGTTATCCTTCATACCTTCTACAGGTGTCTGATTCAAACTACCACACCTCAATGACATCAGGTCCATTGCCTGTTTGTACACCACATCTCTAGCATCACTTCCAAGACGGGAACGACTTCTGAAATGAGAAACATCTCAATCAACCAAACAAAACAGTGAAAATCACATACAGTACTGTGGAGCCCACGTAATTGGATATCTCTTAATTGAATAACCCTGTTAATTGAATATAATAAATATAACACAAATCCTTTACCATACATCCAGTACAAATTTGACCTGTAAATTGAATATAGGTTATAGAGTAAACTCTGTTAACTGAATAAAAAATCTTGGTAACCTGTTGAGAAATTACCTTAACTCTCCCCAGTTTTCCTTTGTTTATAGACCTATTTGGCCTCAGTTCATCCAATACACGCATTTGATCTATTATATCTTGTTTGACAGAGCTCATGGAGCTCTGTCAAACCAGATATAAGAAAATAAATGATAAGTTTATCTCTAGAATACAGGAAAGTGACACCATCCCTGTTAATTGAATACTCCTGTTAATTGAATAATTTTCATTGGCAAAGTGGTTATTCAATTAACAGGGTTCCACTGTACTGGGATTGCAAAAGCAGACATAGAATTTGACCACATTGTGACTGGGTTGCAATCTGGTCAAAATTCTCCACCTACTTTCCAGTCCACACCACATTATTTATTTATTTATTGGTGTTTCTGCACAATGGCTAAAGGTATTAATCTACATACAATCTACATACAAACATTCTGGGTTATATCCCTTTTCTAGAATGTTGTTGGCTGTTAGTTCCTTCGATTAGTTTGGCACTTTACTGAAAATCTTCAATCACAAAATTGTAAACGAGTTGCAATTAGAACTCATTGCCGAAATTTGGGCCAAGTGTTTACCATTGTAATTTGGAGAAATTTTAAGGCCTGATACAAGAGCTGATAACAAACCTTTTAAATATGTTTTGATGTCAGGGACCAATCTATCCCAAAAGCCTTTACCTAATACAGAGGAACCTTGTCAACCATTTATGTACCTAACATGAAAGGCAGATGACTCTTGCAAATAAAATTCTTGAATAACTAATTTTTTTGTGTCACAAACATAGCTTATGACCCCTAATTGGAATGAGCTCACAGAGCTTTTCCAATGAGGATTCAGAAGCCATGTTTTTGAGACTAAAAATGAAAAAATAATCAAAACTGAATGGTGATTTTTGTGAATAGCGCGGACTGATTTAGGCCGTTATGTCGGTTAATTGAATAGCCAATTTTCCACAACAGGGAGAGAAACTTAAGTTTAGTCAATCGTTTATACTTAGGTTGCTCATTTTAGAAGACTTCCACCCTAGGCATTGGTGACTGTGTCCTATTTTAACAGTAAAACACAGCTGGTTCACAACAGTAAACAAGCAGTTTCACTTCCCAGGGGGTTCCCACGGAGGCCACACAACATTAAAATTCACCTGTCAAAAACTAGAGGTGTTTGCCCAAGAAGACTAAGAATAACCCATCATTCCATATTATGTTAAGCTACAATAGTCTTTAAAAAATTGACCAAACAAACACAGACAAATGATACAAATATACTCTAAGTTGAAAAAGGGCAATAACTTTGTGCACAGGTTTTTATAAGCTTATTGTTTTACAAAGATTGGCGAGCATTCCGAGATCCTCTGAAAATATAAATTTTATAGTAAATTTCCTTTCTTATTATACCTACCGCAATTGTTTACTACAGGCTTGCACTACAGTGGAAGACCCTAACTCGGATAAAATACTCTCTATTTTAATCTTTCCCAAGAGATATGGGAAAGGAAAGTGGTGTAAAAAACACCACGAAAAAATAAGCCAAAACTGGGCCGAGCGCCATCTGCACACAACCAGTATGGGACGCTCTTCCCTTAGTACAAATCCACGACTTCCGTTAACCAATGCGCAGTGCGTCATCAATTCATCATTCGTTTGAGTCCTCCAACATAGAAGTTATGTGATCAGCGGGGAGGAAGGATTCTTACCCGAAAAAGAAGACGGAAGGGCCTACATGTAAACAATTGCGGTAGGTATAATAAGAAAGGAAATTTACTATAAAATTTATATTTCTTATCAACCTACCTTACAATTGTTTACTACAGGCTGAATAGACAATAGGATGGAGGGAATCACATAACCAACCCACACATAACTCAATTGCACTGGAACCATGGACAGAGGAAGAGATCCCTAGGCCTATCAAACCATAGCATCACAAACATTAGTAAAAGACAATGAAAGATGAGGCGTATGGTGAAGTGCGACACACAGACAGAAAGGGCAGTAACAGCACGGAGCTGGAACTGACCCTGTAAAAAAAGCACAATGGCTGGGCCAGACAACACCCAAGATGAAGAAAGAGGGCCTGTAGGACAAAGGTCCTCTGTCGGCTCCTGGAACTGTCGCAGATAAAAGAAGGTAGCATTTCTCCAGTAGGCTGCCAGTATAACATCCGACAACATGACAGAGTTAGTAAAAAAGGAAGACAATGCACTTACCTCGTGGCAGAAAAAACGATTGGTAATACAATCACCAGTAGCTAAATGAGCGGAAGCTGCACGAAATAGCAAGACAAATCCATCGAGAAATGGATGCAGGAGAGATCTGGCATGTGAGAAAACGCATATCCATCCAGGATAAAGGTGCAAATGCCCCTCCCCCAAGCAGAACAGCGCCCAAGAAAGTGTCCATCTTGGAGTAAACTGCAAAGTCCTAGGCCTTTTCAAGGAAAAGAGCTGAACAAGCTTGGAGAGGCAAGGTTGAGTGTCGAAACAATGCGGTACCACATATGAAAATGGTCTCCGAAGCATGGACTTGTACCCATTGCTGGAGTCCCCCAGAAACAAACATATACCATAAACTCTGCAAGCAGTGTGATCGAAGGAATGACAGAAGCAACAGAGTGATCGCACACCATCGACATAAGAACCTTCTACTTAGCCACAGAGGCTAAACCAGTGGAGTGAGTGCCTCTTTGAAGAAGAAAAGCAACTCCACTGCTTGTCTCGAAAAACCACTACGGAGGAGACAGGACCCGATAAAGACATGCGCGAAGGCACAATGAAGTCAGGTCAACTTGAAACCTCTTCGGGCGACTTTGGCAAAGAAAGTCGCGACGTAGAGGGAGACATGCCGGAACCGCCGCTAACAGAGAGTGGAGCAGATTGATCCACACCCACCGAGGCGACGGGTGTGATCGAAAGGATTCGACGACTGCAGGTTCATATCTGGGCTAGAACCTGAGGTGGAAGAACCGGCAGGAAGGCGTAGCTGACAAGACCGTCACAAAGGAGGGCCAGAGCGTCCACGGCGAAGGCCAGAGCATCTGCGCAAAGGGACATAAAAGTGTCCACCTGATGGTTCCAACGAGTCGCAAAGAGATCGATGGAACACCGCCATGTAGAGCATCCACTCGGTGGAAAAGAACCTGCCCCGTCGGGACAGGGAGTCGGCTAGGACGTTCAGACGACTGGAAATGTGATGAACAACCACCCCGGCGTCGACATCCTGAATGAGCAGTAGAAGATCCCGAGCCAATTCATACATTGGAACCGAGTGCGTGCCGCCCTGGTTCCAAATGAAGCAACCAGTGTCGAATTGTCGAACAACAGAAGGACCTGACAATTCGACAGGTGAGGTGAGGGATCCACTGCCTGAAACTCAGAAGAAGAGCAAGAAGCTCCTTCTGGTTGATGTGTAGAGATGTCCGATCCTGGTCCCACATCCCGTGAAGGGAAAGACCTAGAGGATCCAACGTCGCACCCCATACGAGATCGCTGGCATCTGCCGTCAGAACGCGATCGGACATGGGTAAGTCTGACAGGACACCCTGCGTGATCCATTGAACATTCGTCCAGTGGAGACGGTGAGGATGAAGAGATTCTGGTAACTGAAGCATCAGATCCAGAGAATCGACATTCCGCCTCCAACGACTGAGCGGAAAGTGTTGGAGAGGTCTGACATGCAGCCGACCTAGAGGAATGAGATCTGTCACCGAACCGCAGAGACTGAGCAGCCAGAGAATACCCCGTGCTGTCGTGGATGTGGACTGGGACAGAGTCAGAGCAAAAGCTGAGAGAATCACAGCCCTGGCCTGGGGAACCGCCACCATATTGAACTGAGTACGGAAGGCCATCCCCAGATGACAAAACGACGGAGAAGGGACCAGATCCGACTTCTCCTCGTTGACTCTGAATCCTAGCGACGTGAGCAAGCTCAACAGAGTGTCAACATCCAACTCCAGTAAGGCAGCATTGGAATGCCTCTGGAGGATATCGTCTAGATATGCCGAAGTAGTCAGCTGGACTGTGTGCGACAGAAGGCTATCACATGCGACATCGGTCGGGTGAAGGCTAAAGGAGCCAGGTTGAGGATGAAAGGCATGGCCTTCAACTGGTAAGAAAAGCGAACTTGAGATACTTCCTCGACACCCGATGAATCAGAACGTGAAAGTAAGCATCTCGCAGGTCGCGAAATCTCCCTGGTGAATGGAACGGCGGACCGACCTGAAAGTCTCCATGCTGAACTTGGGAGCATGATAGACTGGTTCAGGATACTCAGATCGATAACCGGTCGGAGTCGGCCGTCCTTCTTCGGTGCCAAGAACAGGCAGGAATAAAACCCCACTGACTGATATGTTTTTGACGACCTCGAACGCCCCTTTGGCCAGGAGATTGTCTGTCTCCATGGACAAAAGCTCCGGACGTAAAACGTCTGTAGGAACTGTGGTTGGAAGAGGCACTCTGCACAGAGTGGGGTGCCTTCGGAAGGATATGCGCAGCCCGGACCGAACAACATTTAACACCCAAGGATCGGATGTGATGGTGGCCCAACGGTCTGCGAACTCTGCAATCCTTCCTCCAACCTGGGACGAATCGAGGTGAGGACCTTCAGTTCGAGCCCTAACGAGAGGAGAAACCACCTCCTCTACTGCATGAAGAATCCTGAGACTTCCCTCTAGCCTGCCGATGCTTACCCTTACCCCATGAGTAAGAAGTAGAAGCGGTGGCATTAGGATCAGCCCTTTGCTTTGCAGAGGAAGCAGAAGGGCACTTGTTTGGCTTTGAACGGTCCCTGTCTCCCCCAGAAGGCTGATCAAGCTGACGAAGCAGCAGCTGGTCTTGGAATGACGTAGGATGTCATCCCAGACCATCGACACGGAACCCATGGAACAGTAGCATAACTGGGAAAGAAGCAGATCGAAGAACAGCGCACTTCCCCCAGGAAGGGAACGGCCTGTGTCCAGCACAGAGCCCCTTCGAACTAGTTCCAAAATAGCCGTGTCACAGGCATGCGTCTGAGTAAGATGCATGAGCGCCTTGGACAGCACACGCAAAGGAGCCTGTAGATCGTCAAACCTATCTGGAGGCAGATAGGCAGCTAAGGCAAAGACGACATGATCGGAGAGAGAAAGCATACCCAGCATTCCTCTCGATAAGCCCAACATGGAGTCCTGATCCAAAACCGTCAAAGTCTGGCAGACTGACGGATTGGCGAAATCGTAGTAACGATAATGCACAGGAGGCAAAAAGGTGTCAACCCTGGTGAAGAACGGAGCCTTCATAGCCTTGGAACTCAGCTTAGAGTCCAAGGCTGAAAATGCTTCAACCACCTGGCACAGTCGAAGACGCCCAGAAACAGGTTGCTCCACAGGCTGTAGGCACACGACCGATGATCGCGGCCTGGCTGTCACTGTCAGCTGGTTTGATGGTTGGAGATCCGGAAGGAACCCAAACACAAAGTCAAGAGCTGCCCCGAAGTCAGGACTGCAGGCTCTCAACATCAAAGATGTCTGACTCCTCCCCTGGAGTCGGAAGATGCATAGCCCATCGTGGGCAAACCAGCCAACGCCTCCCATGGTGTAGGCACCAGGGGGATCAGAAAGCGGCCTGTTTCCAATCCCGGAGGCGGTGCCATAGGGGCGCCTGGAAACCACTCGCTGGAAGCAACGGGAAGGCTCTTGGACAGAACCTGAGTGAGTAAGGAGAGGGCCTCCCTAAGCTCACTGCCCGTACCAGCCGGTTCGACATGGGGATGCACCAGCAAAGTGGCTTCACACCTGACCGTCTTAACCAGCGAAGGGTCACGATCCTCCAATACACCCGAAGCGGAGCGACAGACGGCAGCCAAAACATCTGAGGGCCGACGTGTACAGGAGAGTTGCCGCGGGGTACAAGGTCCAGGCTGCACTGAAGACGTTGGACCCGCAAAACTGGCCGTGTGACCAGAATGAGTGGATGGAAAACCAGGAAAACGCCAATGACAAAACTGTGGTACTCGACAGCGCAGAGACCACAGTAGCGGGTCAGGCGGCAGCCACTTCCAACTTCGCCGAGTTGAAGTCAGGGAAGGCTGAGGCCGATACCTCCACGTCTACACTACCAGACACCACTACAGACAACTGCAGGTATAAAACTGCTGTGTTCAACGGCCGAGAGGACACAGCAGGGGGTTCAGTCAGCAGCCACGTCCGACTTCGCCAAGTTGAAGTTGGGGAAGGCTGAGGCCGAAACCCCACAACCACACTACAGACATCTCTGCAGATCCTTGCAGGGGTAAGCCAAGGCCAGCTAAAAACGGTGCCCGATGTTGTAGACAGAACAGCAGGAGCAGCAGATACGATGGGAGCTGTTGGACCTGGCGGAAAAGGGGAGAGAGCCACCTAGCTCGGCCTCCAAAGGAGGAGTCACAACCCTAGTGACAGCCTCAGATGCCGACTGGAGAGGGCGCATAGTCCCGGAACCAGGCATCTCTTCATCAGAAATCCAACAGCTCCCGCAGTATCAACCACGGTAAAAAAAACTGCACATGCCCATGGAAGGGGAATAACTCTCACCAGATGTGGTCGAGTCGGGGAGGCCCCGAAACGACCGCATTCCACACCACCCGCAGGTGCAGAAGAAACAGCCACGAGAATGCACCAAGGCGAGGGCAAAAGGAATTGCCCTAAAGGAACCAAACTGGAAAAAACAGAGGTGAGAACAATAGAAGAAAAAGGTGAACTCAACAGATACAGAAAGTAGAAGAACACCCTCAACTACGAAAGAAGGTGGCAAAAAAAAAACCGGTTGGTACACGACAGAACCCAGAACACGACAGACCCCCCTCCCCCAACGGGTGCGGGAGGAGCTGCACATCCCCCACCGGGGGGTATAACTCACACTAGATGTGGTCGAAACGGGAGGCCCCGAAACGACAGCATTCCACACCACCTGCGGGTGCAGAATAAACAGCCACGAGAACGCAGCAAGGCGAGGGCAAAAGGAATTGCCCTAAAGGAACCAAACTGGAAAAAAACAGAGGTGAGAGCAGTAGAAGAAAAAGGTGAACTCAACAGATGCAGAAAGTAGAAGAACACCCTCAACTACGAGAGAAGGTGGCAGAAAAAAAACGGTGGGTACACGACAGAACCCAGAAGTCCGACAGGGACCGAAAAAACAGAAATTCAGCCCTCAACAAAGTGAAGAAATCCTGTCCAGACAGTCCCTCATTGACACCTAACTCCAATAACAATTTAAATTTATCAACCGAAAAATTTAATTGTCGAACCACGTTGACACGATGTCGAAAAAACATTCGCGAAAACAAAATAATAAATAATATACAATGAGAATGTGATTGAAAATATAAACGAGAATATATAAAACACAGTCCTGTTATTATACGATCTTCAGATCCATAATCCAGTCACAGGAAAACCATTATCGACGAGTTGAATTATCACTGTTTCGTAGAGCAAAATGGCCAGACATTCTCCACGTGTGCGGATAAAAAAAAGAATGATGAATTGATGATGCACTGCGCATTGGTTAACGGAAGTCATGGATTTGTATTAAGGGAAGAGCGTCCCATACTGGGCGTGCGCCGATGGCACTCGGCCCAGTTTTGGCTTATTTTTTCGTGGTGTTTTTTACACCACTTTTCTTTCCCACATCTCTTGGGAAAGATTAAAATAGAGAGTATTTTATCCGAGTTAGGGTCTTCCACTGTAGTGCAAGCCTGTAGTAAACAATTGTAAGGTAAGTTGATAAGAAATGCTGAAAGAAGCACAGTGAACAAGCACTGCTCCCCTTTCTGAGGTTCGCAAGGGAGTATTTCTATTAATGGTTACCGGTACCTGAAATATTGACTGCCTCAGCTGTGAAGCCACAAAGAGGGCTCTTCTGAAAATGCCGGAAGAGCTTCCACATATTGTCAATTTAGCAAGGACAACAACTCAGAAACCAAGCAAACAACTGACATAAATCTTGTTGGGCCTGAAAGAAGTGTCTACAAAGTGTGTTTTGTCAAAATTTTGTTGCATTGTTCTTTGATAGTTCCTGATGTATGGTTGGATGGAAAGAAGTTAGGGAGTGAGGGAAGGAGGAAGGAAGAAAGTTACAGAAAGCCAAATGCTATATTCCACTTTCGCTTGAAAAAGACTTAAAAGGCTCACCCTGATTGTGTGATGCAAATGGATATGACAACCAGGCAACAATGAATGGGACATCAATCTATCGCACGTTAAGTTTTCAGCCCAAGCCAAAAGCTATTTTTGCAGCTAGGTTGACTAATAAAGCAAGCAACCAATAAGCTACACTATTCAAGGATGCAACACAGATCTACTGCAGATCATACATAAACTCTTGACATTTCTTACTAATTGTCATGATGTATTTACCAATCAGGTGCTGCTCCCCTGATGTTCTTGATATTAACCCTCTGCACAATGATGTAAAATAATGAAATTTCAAGCAGCAAATTTTATCTTTTTTCCCTAAAATTTCCTAAAGCAACTAGGAATTTAACCAATTCAGGCCTGTGGATTTGAGGTGAATGGCCGTCTGGGTCATGAGAAGGTTACCTAAAATGAAAAACATATGAACGAAAAGTGAGTCAGGCCAAATTGTCATCGGGTCACATTTTCGCCACGATGAATATCAAGTATAAATAAATGGTGGAATGATGCTGAGCATCAATCAATCACCAGTTGCATAGGTGCTTGCATCTGCCTGAAAATATAGCTGCTCTGTTAACCAATTATTGGCCAACAGAGCAGCTATACTTCAGGTGGATGCAAGCACCTATGCTGATGATTGGTTGATGCACGACATCATGTTAAGCTGTTGATCATCTTAAGATGTAACATAGGTACAGAATCAGGAAATGGCAATAATTCAATTCTGCCACGAGTAGTGATTATGGATGCCATACTCTTCTGCACCAAGCCAAGATTAGGCTATATTTGCAATTAATTATATTTATTTATTGGTGTTTAAGGTCACATATTTCTGCACAATAGCTAATTGTGACCACAACATGGAGATAAATTCAAGTTCAGTCAATTGTTTATACCCATGTTGCCCATTTTAGAGGACTTGCACCCCAAGCATTGGTGACTGGGTTCTATTTTACCAGTAAAACGGAGCTTGTTTGCAACTAATGTGTATCTGAATTGCTGCAACACAGCCACATTATTGTTCCTAAGGATTCATCTCTATTCATCTGGATATTGCCACATTAAAAGAAAGAACTTAGTTGCTATAGTTGCTATAGTTGCTATACATATATATTAAGGTGACTTAACAGGTTACCCGAATCAAGTATAGGGGAACGAACGAAAGGTTACCAAAGCTCAGACCAGGTGAACAATAAATAGGTTATGCAGAATTCTGAAAAAGCAGGCTCCAATTCAGTCTTGTTCGACAAAATTCAATGAACTCTATCAAATGTGAAGTAATTAATTTTTTAGTTGCATTTTGGGAAAAATTTGCAGGTTGAAAGTTTTATATTTTCACATCTTGTAACAGAGTTAAACAAGCAATAAAAGGATATTTGCCCAAAGGCATTCTCCAATGAACCACGGAAATAAAATTTATAGATATATCAAATTAATTGAGCATTATAAGAGTTGAGGTCAGAAGAAGAGTAATAGTTCCAGTGATATTTTTATTTTGCAGTACAGGAAAAACATTTTTTTTAAATTACCTACTCTCAGAAATGTTCTCAACAAAGTAAATGTATACAGGATTAAATTACTCAAATGTTTTTTTTCAATCTATACCTGCACCGAAGTTGTAAAAAATAAAGGTCATCTCATAAGTATTTATTTCTTTATTGGTGGTTAAGGTCACATATTTCAGCAGAATGGTTACTCATGACTTCAACATGAATATGAAGTCATGAAGTCCAGGCAATTATTTATACTGACTTCCACACAAGGAATTGGTTACAGGGTCCTATTTTTTTTACCACAGAAAGCAAGTACTGCATCGGCCCTGGGGTTCCCACAGGGAACCTCTTATAAGTAAGGAGTTCATTAATATCGTGTAACCCTGTTAATTGCATAGCCACTTTGCCAATGAGAATTATTCAATTAATGGAAGTATTCAATTAACAGATATGTGGTCACTTTAATGAGCACATGGTGCTCTGTCAAACAAGATATAATAGAGTAAGTGCTTGTATTGGTTATACTGAGGCCAAATAGGTCCATACAGAAGTGGAATTTAGTGACTGCAAGGGTAATTTAGGATATTTTATAAGATGTTTTATTCAGTTAACATGAGTTTACACTATAACCACATGCAATAAACAGGTCAAATTTGTTCAGTAGGTAATTTAAATAGCTTGTATTTGGAAATTATATTCAGTTTATAGAATTGTGCAATATTTTATTTATAACATCTCAGTCTTGTGGTGTAATGTGATATCAATCCAATTCATGCCTTGAGACAGGCTGATTTTGGAGACACTAAGACTGGCTGTAAAGGTCATGATACACCCTTGAGCATGCAATGTGTGAAGAACAAGTAAGATCTGTCCATTGAATATTTTTTATGGAGCAGACAAAATTACAACAGCTGAATGATCTGTGGCACTGACCTTGGAGTTTTCACTTTGGGTCAATGCCAGCATACCCTTCAGTCATATGCAAGCAGTGTGTGACATATTAACTGGATCTGCACATTCAATCCATTTTTATGGCCCATACAAGGTTAGAATGAATGAATGGTTTGTAACCTGATTATTCATGGAGTTATGAAGTTGGGTCAAGATCATGACACACAAGCATTGTTTGAAGTATGAACAAGCGCTGTCCACTGAATCACTTTTTATGGTCCAGACAAAGTTAGAATGGATGAATGGTCTGTGAACTTGATATTGGAGTTATGACCTTGGGTCATGGTGAAGTTGAATCATTTTTTTGTGGGCTGGACAAATTAGAGTGGAAAAGCGGATGGATGGACAAAGCAAAAAATGGTACTCTCCCTTAAAGAATGTTTTCTGGGAGCACAAAAATGACAAAAGCCATGACAAGATTTTATAAAAAGCTAAACATCTCAACTGTCCCAGAATGTCCAGGAGAAACTCCCGTAAATTCAGTTTATTTCCCGGCCTCCCAGAAAGGAATCTGTTTTGGACAAAAATCCCGAAGAATAGTAGTCAAATATTGTTTCATTTCACAACATTCAGTCTGAAATCACAGGGCTTTGAAGCTCCGATCATAATGGTTGGAACAAACGATATGCAGACAAGTGAATTATATTTAATAATCTTTTATTATAAATATTTCACTTATATCCACATGTTTGTTTCTGTTTTATTCATTTCAATTTAGCTGCATGGTCATTTTTCGAATGCCAAAGCAAAAATAGGTGACATAAGCACATAACATATTGACAACCATCTTCACTTAAATAATGATTCCTGATGAATAAAATATATGAAAAGGAATATTAAACAATACATATTTTTTTATACAGTTCAGATATACAAACTCATTTTTTATTCAGTTGTCCACTCAATCTGTGATCCACTTCGGCAAAGCAGAAGATCATAGTTTAAAAGTGGGTACAATTTGCTCACAGAAATGCACCTTGCTTCTGTGATATCTTGAAAAGTCACAGTTGAAAATCGATACACAATGGACATATTTTTGAACTGTCACTACTTATTTATTATTTATTGGTGTTTAAGGTCACATATTTAGGCACAATGGCTAAGCATGACAGTGACAGTTTTACGGGTGGAGGAAGCTGGAGTACCCGGAGAGAACCACTGAGCATCAACGAGCAACTGTCAGCTCCACAACATTCTAACTCTGCTCATACAGGGTTACAGCAGTTGAAGACATGTGCACCATCGACGTGCAATATGCCTAATTACACGGCGTCATCGTGGTCCCGTGTAGACAACTGGGATAAAGTGCCTTGCCCAAGGACACAATGCGGGTCATTCCGGACGGGTATCGAACTCGGGACCTCTAGCATAGAAGTCCAGTCTACCACTTAGCCACGATGCTCCGAATAGTCAATAACACTGATTTTTTTTCTGTTTTACAAGTTTTAGTTGAGGCGTCTATTCTTGGAAAGTTCCTAATGGTATTTGCAGAGATATTAACACAATTATGAATTACTGACAATGAGAAAAAATCTCAACCCACTAAAGGGCCAACAGCCACTCAAAAATTAGTTCAGAGAGTTAAGGATTAACCTTTTCTTAATAAATCATCCAGATCTGCTACAATATAAGATTTTTTTTGGAGTAAAATTTACAAGATAATGTTTTTAAGTATTGTGAAATCTTAAATTATTATAACCAGCTACCATTATTATTATTATTAGGTTATCATTGCCTCCAAAATATACAGGCACTTGGCCTGCAGTTCAACTCAGTGAAGATTTTTTTTAACGTTAAAATTATTCTGAACCGGTCCCCCAGTGTATTGTTACAGATAGGAAACTTTCTAAAAGTTAGGCCATCACTTTATTAATGAATCTTTCTTTTCAGCATAACATGTGTCTTTTAGTTTATACTTTCAGATTATTATGGTGCGATATGTGAATCACAGAACGTATAGTTATCCAAAAGTGTACTTACGAAACACTGCAATTCAGTGCATCGCGTCGTGCATCACGGAATTCCCTGTTTAAAAATAGGTCATGCTGAGCAAATTTCTCGCTTCCCAAAACACTTTTAAGTCCACTTTTGGTTATCCACTCGAAATTCGATCTATTCCTTGTTTAATTTAAATGCATTCTGTGAACTAAAACGACCCTGTCATACTGAATAGTATGCCATACTTTGTAAATGTACTGTTCGCAGAATTGTGTCAGGAAACCATGCCGTTCCATGCTTGCTTACTCTTGTGTGACGTCATTAATTTGTGGGCTTCTCGATCAGGAAGTGACTTGTTGTCAAGGCGATTAACACTTTACCCATCTTGACGTCTGACAGATTTGTCAAAGAAATTAGGAAACATTTAAGCTAAAAATTAATTATTTTAAAGTAAGTTTTCCAAGAAAACAAACAAGACAAGGTCCCTTTTACCTGCCCTGACACAATTCTAAATTATAGTTGTGATTTTTGTGAAGTTTGAATTGACTTTCGTTGTTACTGAAGCACGGGGGCGTTGCCCCGTTGAAATTCGTTGATACTGTTAAAAATCGTTCCTTTCGTTAAAAATCGTCCGTAACCCCGTTCGCCCATGCGTTGTCCCGTTGAAAAGTGTTATTCAACAGTTTTCCGTCAGATTTTATTCATTCTGCTTCAGAATCTCGTAGGCATCAGACGCACGTCAGGTTAGTCCCGTGTTTATTCCTGAATAGGGATAGCATTGGAACTCCGGTTGGGTCCGCCGTTATATTATAATCTGAGACAGTCAGCCATAATCTGCATTTAGTTTAAGGTTGACCCAGTCTATGTTAAAGTATTTTAACCAGTAGGGAAATAAGCGTTTAATGATTTGCGCGGTGATAAATATTTACGTGAATACGTAACAATTTGTCAATTTAACCATCTCACTGCCAGGGTAGAAAGACAATGTGTGAATACACATAATCTTGCTACTATATTTAAATTTAATTAATTTTAAATGCTAGTACACATTATTCAGTGAATACTGAAGTTGTGTTCTTCATAGCAATTAAATCAATTTGTCAATTTAACCATCTCACTGCCAGGGTAGAAAGACAATGTGTGAATACACATAATCTTGCTACTATATTTAAATTTAATTAATTTTAAATGCTAGTACACATTATTCAGTGAATACTGAAGTTGTGTTCTTCATAGCAATTAAATCAATTTGTCAATTTAACCATCTCACTGCCAGGGAAGAAAGACAATGTGTGAATACACATAATCTTGCTACTATACTTAATATTTAATTAATTTGAAATGCTAGTACACAGTATTCAGTGAATACTGAAGTTGTGTTCTTCATAGTAATTAAATCAATTGGTCAATTTAACCATCTCACTGCCAAGGTAGAAAGACAATGTGTGAATACACATAATCTTGCCACTGTACTTAATATTTAATTAAATTTCAATGCTGGTACACATTATTCAGTGAATACTGAAGTCGTGTTCTAAATATCAATTCTTTAATTTAACCATTTAACTGCGAGGGTAGAGAGACAAATGTGTGAATACACAGAATCTTACTACACATGTTAAATACCTGAATAACTGGGAATACTTATATCTGACACAATGAATACTGTGATATGTGTCATCTGTGATTAAACTGTAATTAAATTTTACCCTTTCACTGCCAAGGTAGAGAGGCAAATGTGTGAATACACAACCAGCCTTGCTACTTAAATTGAACAATAAGTCAGTATAGGGCATAGTTACTGTTAAGCAAATGCAATACATAAAATCATTTTCTTCAATAATAACACTTTAACTTTTTTAGTATCGTAAGATAACAAGGCCAGTGTGAATACACTAATTTCTTGCTATCTGTTGTAAAGCATTGAAGCAATAAAATAAGATACACATAGTAAATCCGTTAGTCTGTATTTTGGGATAGGTATTAACCCATTTGAGGTTCACTTTGTGCAGGATCCAAGAGTGAATACACTTGTCTCCTGTTAAAATTGTATTATTACATCTTAAGTCAATTCAATCTAAGATTTCCTGTTGTTATAATGTGTGTGTGTATGCTGAATTAATGTAGTGTGAATGCGAGTGTGAATAGCATAATAAATGATGAACTTTATCTTCAGTCCTGTGGTTCTCTCACAGCATAAAGCTTAACCCCAGTGCCATGTAGGTGGCAGAGTACTGTGTATAAGTGGTGTAAGGTCAAGTGTTTCTATAGTGTCAGTCCTAGTAGTGTATCCCTTATTTGCTGACATAGTGTCAGCTGGTGTCATCCTGACGTCCCGTGGTTGTCTAACATTGGTAATTCAAACTCGGGTAAAAATTAACGATTGACCACTCGGTCGTTACAGTATATTTCATATTTTATCAAAGACCAATTTAGTGAAGATCATTAGATCAGGGCCTTATAATTTGCAATACCAATCAAAGCAAGTGAAAGAACATCTAAAATGTGTGATGTACATTCCACTGACTTTAAAAATTCTTTGTTGATAAAACAGATTCATCATAATTTAACTTTGTTGATAATACAAGACTATGACACTATTTGTTTGAAAACTCCGAACTAATATCACAGGCCAGTTTAACAATTTATCTCCCTTGAAAAATTCACCCACCCAACAATAGGCAAACAAAATGATCATCCACCCAATCTGTGCAGGCCTGATAATTCTATCTGTGAGGGGCTGTCAATTAGCTAGAAATAAGTTTCAATTTTACATGTGTAAAGTGAAAAATCACATAACATAATCGGTTGTCACATATTTATCTTGTGAACAAGTATGCACAATACTCGGACCATTCCTTTGTTTAAGATGGATGCTAGTGCGCTCACATCTGCAAATGTTCATAATTGAAAAAGAAAGGTGCTAAAAACTGCACTCATAACAAAATAGCCAAGTTGAGCTTCAAAACATCGGCAACTGAATATATCATGTCGGAACTGGTAGGCTGATTAATTTTTTTTTTTTTAATTGGCCAGATCAATATGACATAAACAAATTACAGAACCTTTTATAATTTGCCTACTTCTGAAAACAGTCTGTGTAAATTGCTGGGTCTACTTCATAAGTGAAAATATTATCAGTGTTCCTTTTACACAATGTGCATACCAAGTTATATCAAGTTATACCAAGTTATAGTCCTGATTGGTAAATTTGATGAAGCCGGCAGTAAGGGGTTCTTTTATTGGCCAGTCAATAGTAATATCGTCTGCTGTATAAAATCATTTTGATTCTACCAAATCATTTTACCATCTCTTGTGTGTGAAGTCAATAAAATAACTCCTGAAATCTGTGTTGGAAATACATGCAAGCATTTATGTTTATTTTCTTACGTTTATCGGAGTTTAATTAAAATGCTGGTTGTCACAGTTTCTACATTGCTAAAATGGTCATTTAAAGACTTTATCGGATTTGAAACAAACACCAAAGGTGAAAAACATTGATTACTTTTGTACAAAATATGTGCTGCACACTCTTGATACTGCCTAAAAACAGCGGAGGATGAGAGCTCTTTCTGATTTTGACCAGTTTGCTACGGAGGCTGATTTTATAAGTGAATATACATTCAAAAGACATTTAGCAAGTAAATGCCATGAAATTCGCTTTGTCTTTTGAAAAAGATTGAATTGACATCACCCAAGTGGGTGAATCCCCTTCTCCCTCATCAACTGCCTCTGACTATAATGCTGATAGGTGCCAGGATAAATCAAGCCAACCCAAACTGACATTCTAATTCTAAAAAATGCCAGGGATAATCCAAACACAAAAAGCCAATGGTGTTAAATTAATTAAGGCACATGAAAACGTCAACACAGCAAAGAAATTAACAACAGTTTTGGAACAGTCAACAAGAGAAAAACTAAAAGAAAAAATTATTAAATCAAGTTTCAGAGCAGTTCTGAGTGATGGATCACAGCCATGCAAAACTGGCTCTGTAAAATAACAAGTGTTTGTCAGAACTGTTTATGATGGCAGTGCACTGCACATGTGTACAGCTGAAAATTTACAACAAAGTAGAGATGACACACTGCTGAAAAAAATGGAAATTCTGACGATTACAACAAGAATGCTGTCACAGCAGCCACAGCCAATGGAGTATCCATTAATACGGGGGTGGACAATGGTCCGTTGACCCATTTACAAAATGATAACTGACTATGGCTTATTTCTATTCACTGCTTAATGCATCGAATTCAGTTGGCAATTCAAGATTCCCTGATGAAAGCAAAGGAATTCTCTTCTATTCGGGATTTTCTAGTTGTGCTATAATATCTTTTTAAGCAGTCGGGTAAAGTTTAACATCATTTTAAAGACCATGCCAAACAAGTTATTGGGGTGAGAGTTTTCAATGTTCCCAAATGCTATGGTATCAGGTTTGTGAGCCATGAAAATAGGGGCTTAGATCATCTGCTTAACGAGTGAGTGGTCTTATGCCCAGTGATTGAGAATATGGTAGCTTCAAGCTCGGCTAAAAAGATTAAAGGGAAGCTTTGTGGCATCCAGAAGAAAATGAAAGTGTCAATGACACTGTAGCTCAACTTGTTTAAGACATGTACATGTGTAGTATGTGACACAGCAATAACAAACATCTAGGTAATGACCTGATAACAAAGGTACATGTAAAGTATTGTAACGGTCTGTACATAAATGCTGACCGTAGCCTGTAACATATATATACGTAAAGTATTGTAAAAGTGGGGTGACAGTTAGATGCTAAACTAGAAAAGAAATCTTTGAGTCCCAGAGTGGGTCTGACTGAACCCAAAAATATTTGTTCTCATAGCACAGTGATAACAAAGGTACCCAAAAACACTCGTTCCTGTCACAAGGTGATAACAAAGGTACCCCAAGAAAAATACAGACTCTAGCCTGAGCCGTATTGACATGTGCACTTACTGTGTGTAAGTAGTACTGAACAAATCAAAGTTCATCTAATTTGCATAATTTCTGTACGAGAAAAAAACCTGTATTATATGTGATGTATTCCATGTTACTAAACATTCCAACAAAAATTTATTCAAATCAGAACTTTCATACAGAAGTTCTGTACAAAAAACTGATTGCACTAATTTTGGTACAAAATGGCTGCTGGCGGCCATCTTGAATTTTGGACTGCACCCCAAAACACTCGTTCTCGTCCCACGGTGATAACAAAGCTACCCAAGAAGTTTTGTAAAGATCGGTTCATAAATACAACCTCTAGCCTGAGCCATATAGAAGTTGTGTACAATAAACTGATTGGACCTAATTTCGGTACAAAATGGCCACTGGCAGCCATCTCGAATTTTGGACCGCACCCAGAAACATTCGTTCTCGTCCCAAGGTGATAACAAAGGTACCCAAGAAGTTTTGTGAAGATCGGTTCATAAATACAGACTCTAGCCCGAGCTGTATTGACATGTGCACTTACTGTGTATAAGTAGCAATGAATAAATCAAAGTTCATCTAATTTGCATAATTTTTGCACGAGAAAAAAACCTGTATTATATGTGATGCATTCCATGTTACTAAACATTCCTACAAAAATTTATTCAAATCAGAACTTTCATACAGAAGTTCTGTACAAAAAAACTGATTGCACTAACTAAAGTACAAAATGGCTGCTGGTGGCGATCTTGAATTTCGGACCGCTCCCAAAACCACTCGTTCTCATCCCAGGGTGATAACAAAGTTACCCAAGAAGTTTCGTAAAGATTGGTTATAAATACGGTCTCTAGCCAGAGCCGTATTGGCATTTGCAGTTACAGTGCTGAAAGTAACACTAAATAAATCAAAGTTAGTCTAATTTGCATAATTTACGCACAAGAAAAAAACCTGTAGTATATGTGATGTATCCCATGGTACTAAACATTCCTACAAAAAATTATTCAAATCAGAGCTTTCATATGGAAGTTTTGCGCAAAAATCTGATTGCACCTAATTTTGTACAAAATGGCTGCCAGTGGCCGTCTTGGATTTCAGACCGGACCCAAAAACACTCGTCTCATGGCGATAACAAAGGTACCCAAGAAGTTTCGTAAAGATCGGTTCATAAATACGGCCTCTAGCCCGAGCCATGTGTACAGCGCGACAGACAGATGGCGGGCCATGGCAATACCTCAAATTTGGATTCGCCAAAGTTGAGCTAAAAAATGAAAGATTGCAAGTAACTATGTATGTGCATTTTCATTAAGCACATAATTCAGCAAATAACTTTCATTTCACTTCAATTTGAAAAAGAACAACTTATGTTTTTTGAAATCAAACCTTCAATTGAAAAACTAATTTCAAAACTCAATGATTTGAATTGAAATGAAAACAGTAATGCACTATCCCCCTTTGAGGAAATTCTGAGACATTATGGGTTCACGTTGATTGAGAATGTTCATGTTAACAAAATTTTAAAAGCTAGGCACAAGAAAAGATAATCTAAAAAGAGTGAATATTTTGATGTCAGATATGAAAGCATGGTTCACAATAATTTGCAAGCTCTTGAACAGTCAGTGAAGTCAATTGCTGTTCAGGTTATACCTTCATTGATTCACTGTGCAGAAGGAAGGTTCATGTCATTTTTTGATCAGAGTACAGTGTTCTAAAGTATGACATGGCTTGATCCTGCTGATTGGGTTGACACTGAAAGAGAACTAGTTGCACTTCAATAAGTTGCAATACATTTTGATACCCCACTTAATTTAAATAATTTTAACAGATTAACAAGGATTACACATTGCCGATGTGTGGTCAAGTCTTTTTCACACCTGTAAGGCTTGTCATTGTAAGAAAATCAAATCCATTGATATTTGTTCAAGTTATCAAGCAAACAAGCTGAAAACAGGCAAAAATTAACTAATTAAGAGCCATAACTCCACTAACTTAAACTCATTCGAGACTTTGTTAAGAAAGTCTCATATAGCAAATACTGACTGAGTCCATTGATATTTGTTCCAAGTTATCGCACTAACAAGCTGAAAACAGGCAAAAATTAACTTATTAAGGGCTATAACACCACTCAGTATGGGTGAACCATACCAGTTTTCGACCTGATTCAAGACATTGTTAAGAAAGTCTGACACACCAAATATTTACCAAATCCATTGATATTTGTTCAAGTTACCATGGTGACAAAATGAAAACAGGCAAAACTTAACTAATTATGGGCCATACCTCCACTCAGTATGGCCAAACTACACCAGTTTTCAAACCCATTCAAGACATTGTTGAGAAAGTCTCACATATCAAATATTGACCAAAGCATTGATATTTGTTCAAATTATCATGCTAACAAGAAAGTCAAGCCCATTCACCCACCCATCCCCACCTCCAGCCCACCTATGACGTGACTTCATCAAACTATAGGTCAAGTTTGACTATGGCACATGACACAATGGAAGATCTCACAATACTGAAAGTAAATGATCATGTCTGGTCCATGGAAGACAGAGATGCTTTGATTGAATCTTCTCTGAATCACTTCATGAAAAAGTGGCGAACTACAAAAATTGACTCTGTTCCATTTGATCTAATTGTCAACAACAGTAAAAAGAAAACATGATGACACTTCTTCCTCTGATTCCTCTGGAGGTGAAGACATTTTAGCTGCCAGCCCTAGTACAGCTCAGAGTGAATTTCAGAAAGATTCAGCTGAACATGACAGTAAGATGTCATCATTTGAAGAAGAATCAGATGATGATTCAGTAAACTTCGAAAGCTCTGAAATTGAGGGGGTTGAACATAGTCTGTTTGTCATAGAAGAAACAGAAGTAGGTTCATCTGAACACATTTGAAGAAAGCATCAATAAACATTGCTTAATGCAGAACTAAAACTGTGGTCACTGTCAGATACATATATATAAAAGCATTTTTCAATATGGCCATGATGGAAACTAAGTTACTGTTTAATTTAAACAATGACAAAAAGTTTGTCACAGCATGTATCTTTTATTTAAAAAAAAAAGAAAGTGTTGCTTAAATTTCCTTTATTTTGAAACAGTCCTATCACCAGAGCTAGTAATCATAAATGAAGATTGAGAAATAATATGTATTCAGTGCTGTTTGAATAAATTGCTTAAAACAAGTTTAGTTTTTGTTTATTTCTTTGTACATGTAGAAACAGTTGTATTTCATCAATATCATTCTTCCTTCCACTCTTATTTAAAGCATTCCCATGCATACAATACCTAATTGATGATTTTTTAAATTTTGCGAGTGCGATCTGCTCTCGCGGTTTCATTTGTGAGTGCAGTTTCTTTGCACTCAAACATTTACTCACATGAAGGACTGTCATACAAGCCTGGGAATTACAAGTGAATCTATTTAATATCATATACTGCTCAAAGATTAACCAGTTCACTGCTCTAGGTCCATACTGAATACCAACCCAACTTTTGATGCCCTGTGGTATAAATCTGTATGGAGTATGGAGATACTACATACAGGCAATGAATACTACAACAGTGTTATTTAGGGCTGTCACAATTAATGGATAGTCGATCAGTCACGCCGAAATCGATTCGTATTTTTTGTTGTCGAAGAATCGCTAAATTTTACCCCGTTTTAGACATTTAATAATTAAAAAAGAATTGATGAAATTGTTTCTAGAGGTGAAAGGCCAAGAACGTTGACTTAAATCTAAAGAAGCCATTAGAAGCATTTGTGTTTTAGGTCCATTCAAAGCTTTGATGTTCAGAACTTTTGAATCGTCAGTTTAATAATTAAGACTGGTCGGCAGTTGCGAGAAGTTCGCGAATGACAATTGGTCTTGATTATTACATTGACGGTTCAACAGTTCAGAACATCAAAGCTTTGAATGTACCTAACTGAAGATCATCTTCGTTGTTCACTTGAGGTAGTGTTATTCTCAATAATGCAACAGACGATATATAAGATGCCATTCATTTAATCTTCTACTTTTCACTGTTTACAGAAAAACTTGAGGCAACAACACACTCAGCTATCAGTTGGAGTTAACTTTCTTGATATTCTTGAAATGTAAATATGGCTAGAAAAACCTTTACAATTTATGAGGTTGTTACAGAATTATTTGCCTAATAATTCAAAAGAAAGTTTATTAAATGTTTTAATTCCCAGTTTTTAGGTGCAGCTGGGTGGGTGGAGGAATCCAGAGTACCCAGCGAGAAGCACCTGTCAGACAGAGATGGGCAGTATTGAAAAACTGAGTTCAATACCAGTATTGGTATTTTTTCTGTTTATGTGAGGGTCAAGGGGTGCATATAATAAAATGTGACAAATGAAAACAGGGAGCAAAATCACAGTCCTATCAGCAAGGTTGGCTGATTAACCCATTACCCAATACAAACAATATCAAAATGTGTTATTTTAATGATTTATTTTTTAAAATTTTCAAAAAATTTCACAACAAAACCATATTATGTAACCTCTCATTGGAATGATCTTGACAAGCTCGTTCCAATGAGGGGGTGACATGATATGATTCAGTCAAAATATTTTGAAAAATATTTTTATTTCAACTGCTCTGTTTTTAAATTACATGGACTGATGCAGCTGAATAGAAATTTTGATATCAGTGTGAAGAGGGTTAATGCAAGACAAAATTCAGTGCAGCCCATTTAATAATTTAGTAGAATATACCTGTTAATTCAATATAATTTCCAAACACAAACCAATTTACCATACCTTCTGTTAATTGCATACATGTTGTTGGTCAAATTCTTGTTAATTAAAAAGTGTTTTAACTCTTTGAACCCGAGCTGCCATTTTTCTGGCCAGAAAGATGATATGTCGTAACGTCATTAAACAGGATGGCTGTTCAGTAAATGTGTGGGGTACACCTATCAATATTTTCAACGTGCAGCCTCAAAGCTGCACGTTGAAAACATTGATTGGTCTACCCTTAATAATGAATATGGACTCATCTAATTGCTGCCATTGAACTGGCATGGTAGATACCACCAGTGTTCAAGGGGTTAATATGTTGGGAAATTACACCGATAATCACGTAATACTTTTGTTTATAGACCTATTTGGTCCCAGTATGTTCAATACAAGAATTTAATTATTACATCTTGTCAGACAGAGCTTTGTGAGCTCTGTCAAACAAGATATAATAGAATAAATACTCAGTTTATCTCTTGAATACAGGAAAGTGACACAAATCACTGTTAATTGAATAATCCTGTTAATTGAATGATTTTTTATGGCAAAATGGTTATTCAATAAACAGGGTTCCCATGTTGTGTGAACGACAACTATTTTGCAATTTTTTTTCCTGTTTTTGTTTTTGGAGAAAAGGGGGGAGCGGGGAGTGTTTGTAGAGATTATACCTATAAATTCAAACATACCAGGGTGAGGAATGGAAAAATATTCTTTCTGGTGTTGAAATGACAGTGTCCATGAGACTATGGATTTGCCTTGCCTGAGTATATGTCCTGACCCTATAGAATACAACCCTTATACATAGGGCCTGCACATATAGAATATCACAAAAAGCCTAAACAAAAAATGTGAGTCCCCATGAAGATTCAGACATCCCATCACGGACCACTGACTTACTTGTTTAGGTCAGAATTTTCTTTGTACACTATATCGACTCTTGGATGACAAACTGGTTCATCAAATGAAACAGCTTTTACCAGTTCCATTGTTTTCCTGTCGAGTTAAGAGCATGAACAACACAATTTCCAATAAAACCCACTTGGGACCAGTCAAGTTACAGTGCCATAAAGGAAAAAAATTCAATACTTCACCAAGGTGAAAATAAATGGCAACCCAATTAAATCAATACACAAAATCAAAATTAACTGAATTGAACTGTTCAGGAGTAAATATACCATGGTAGATTACCTCCAATGACCAATGAATATGATGAGGCATTTAAACATGACTAAGTCTTTTTAAACTGTGAAGAAATATCCAACATATATAACTCTTTAGATTTTAATCTTGCAACACTGTCACATCATTAATCCCTGAGTACAGGTGGCTATTATTAACTGGCAGAGTGCTAAATTATTTTTGGTTGTCAAAATATGTTCATACGTTTGCCTTGTTAAAATTTATGGGAGAGTGTCCATAGGCACTCTCCCATAAATAGTAACATGGCAAATCCCTAAAGACAAAATAATTTCATTTCAAAGATAACTTGAAGCTCACCTACAGAGTATGAAGCCTCTAAGCTGCTGAACCTGCACTTTAGCATAAAGCCCTAATGTGGGATTCCAGCACTCAAACAGTTAAGACAGAACACGAGAGTGGAGTACGGGGGACTGAAAACAAAGACCCGAGGTAGAGTTTTTTCTGTATTTCATGACTGCAGAATGTGCATGTCAAATACAGGACAAACTCTACTAAGGGTAATTGAGTCCTGTCCCCCCATACTCCACCAGAGTTATAATCTGTATTTCACCCAGATGCATAATGTCCAAACAGATGCGTTCTTACATAATATTCTTAAACGTAATCCAGATTCCATGTGTGGTGTATCTAGAACGTTTCCCAATGTCTATATCATATCTCGTAACATTGAATATACACAGCAATTGTGCAAGAAATGAAAGTGTCAATGACACTGCAGCTCACTTGTCCAAGAAGGGACTGAACTAATTACAAAGATCCAGTAATGCCAAGTCACTCACTCAAGTTTCTACAGAAAACACATCACACTAAAGCTACATATGAAATATGAAAAAGATTGGGTGAGAGGTGCTGCCTGTAGGGTCTGCTAATGGGGATGCTGACAATTTACATGCCAAAATCCAAGATGGCCACTGACGGCCATTTTTTTTAACGAGATTCAGAAAAATTTGATAGCTCCCATTTGGACATCACACCAAAAGTACATACAAAATTTTGAAAAAGATGGGGTGAGGGATGTGGCCTGTAGGGTGTACTAATGGAATTGTTGACAATTCATATGCCAAATCAAAGATGGCTGCTGGCAACCATATTTTTTAACGAAATTCAGAAACATTTGATAGCTCCCATCTAGACACCACACCAATGCAATGATGAAATTCAAAAAAGATCAGGTGAGAGAAGCGACCTGAAGGGTGTGCTAAATGAATTGTGGTCAATTTATATCCAAATCCAAGATGGCTGCTGGCGGCCATGTTTTTCAACAAAATTCTGAAATATCTGATTGCTCCCTTCTAGATATCACACCAAAGTTACATATGAAATTTGAAAAAGATTGGGTGAGAAATGCAGCCTGTAGGGTGTGCTAATTGAATTGTTGACAATTTATATGCCAAATCTAAGATCGCTGCTGGCAGCCATGTTTTTTCAACGAAGTTTGAAAAAAAAAATTGATAGTTCCCATCTAGACATTGCCCCAAAGCCCAGATGAAATTTGGGACTGATCGGGTGAGAGCTGCGGCCTGTAGGGGGTGCTGAAGGAATTGTTGGACAATTTATTTCCAAATCCAAGATGGCTGCTGGCAGCCATGTTTTTTCAACAAAATTCAGAAAAATTTGATAGCTCCCATCAATATATCACACCAAAGCTACATATGTAATTTGAAAAAGATTGAGTGAGAGATGTGGCCTGTAAGGTGTGCTAATAGAATTGTTGACAATTTGTATGCCAAATCTAAGCTGGCCACTTGCGGCCATGTTTTCAATGAAATTCGAAAAAATTTGAAAGCTCCCATCTAGACATTGCCCTAAATCCACGTATGAAATTTGGAATTTATCGGATGAGAGCTGCAGGCATGAAAAACTAATCCTTAAAGTTCTCCAGTGAGGGTTGAAAAGCAATGCTTAATTTGTTTTTAAAACAACAAAATATTTATTGGTTATGGTACATATTACTGATTTAATGTCAAACATTGTATCACTAAAATATTTAACCCTCTGCACTTTGATGTCAAAATACCAAAGTTTTCAGCAGTGATTTTTTCCCACAATGCAACTGAGAATTAAAATGAAAGTGTCAATGCCACTGTAGCTTAACTTGTGTGTTGTGTTTGATGAAAAAGGATAATGTTGAATGTTTATGAAAGGATTATGAAATAAGACAAGAATTGTGATAATTGGAAATATGTTCATTTCTGTTCCCTGTAATCTATGTTTTTGATAAAAAATAATATGAGGTGTACACTGTACTAAAGTGCTGAGGGATGGGTTAATGTGGCCTCACAGTTAATGTATGTGGCCCTCACAGTTAACGTATATCAACAAAAGTTACCAAGTTACAGTGAAATTATTCCAAAACGAGTCATCCTATCAAGTTACATTGAAATCTTTTCAAAAATATGGCCTGCAGACTGTGCTAAAGGTTTTCAGGCTTCGGGCCCCTATAGCCGTCAGTTTCCCAATTGCGTTCAAAGGGGACGTTCTCATCTAGACATTATATGAAGTCAACCTACCAAGTTACAATGAAATCCCTTCATAAATATGACCTGCAGACTGTGCTAAAGGTTTTTGGGCTTTGGGCTCGGGCATCCATCATGGTTGAATGATCGCAACCAAAATGGGAATTCTCATCTGGGCATCATCTGGAGAGATCCTTCGAAGTTACAATAAAATCCCTTCATAAATATGACCTGTAGACAGCTCAAGGTTTTCAGGCTTCAGGCCCCCTGAAGCCATCACAGTTGACCAATCATGACCAAAAGGGGATGTCATCATCTAGGCATTATAAGGAGTCAAACTTACAAGTTACAATGAAATCCTGCCATAAATATGACCTATAGACTATGCTAAAGGTTTTGGGGTTTTGGGCTCGGGCGGCCATCAAGGCTGAATGATTGCAACCAAAAGGGGACATTCTCATCTAGACATTATTTGGAGTCATCCTACCAAGGTACAATGAAATTCCTTCATAAATATCACCTGTAGACTGTGCTAAAGGTTTTCGGGCTTCAGGCCCCTGTAGCCGTTACAGTTGCCTAATGGTGTCCAAAAGGGGCTGTTCTCATCTAGACATTATATGAAGTCAACCTACCAAGTTACAATGAAATCCCTTCATAAATATGACCTGAAGACTGTGCTAAAGGTTTTCGGGCTTTGGGCTCGGGCAGCCATCATGGTTGAATGATCGCAACCAAAAGGGGACATTCTCATCTGGACATCATCTGGAGTGATCCTGCAAAGTTACAATGAAATCCCTTCATAAATATGACCTGTAGACTGTGCTCAAGATTTTCAGGCTTTGGACACCTGTAGCCATCACAGATGACCAATCACGACCAGAAGGGGATGTCATCAACTAGGCATTATATGGAGTCAACCTAACAAGTTACAATGAAATCCTTCCATAAATACGACCTATAGACTATGCTAAAGGTTTATGGGCTCGGGCAGCCATCAAGGCTGAATGATCGCAACCAAAAGGGGACGTTCTCATCTAGACATTATTTGGTGTCATCCTACCATGCTACAATGAAATCCCTTCATAATAATGACCTGTAGACTGTTCTAAAGGTTTTCAGTCTTCGGGCCCCTGTAGCTGTCACAGTTGCCCAATCGTGTCCAAAAGGGGAATTCTCATCTAGACATTATATGAAGTCAAACTACCAAGTTACAATGAAATCCCTTCATAAATATGACCTGTAGACTGTGCTAAAGGTATTCAGGCTTTGGGCTCGGGCAGCCATAATGGTTGAATGATCGCAGCCAAAAGGTTAATTCTCATTTGGGCATCATCTGGAGTGATCCTGCGAAGTTACAATGAAATCCCTTCATAAATATGATCTGTAGATTGTGCTCAAGATTTTCGAGCTTCGGGCACCTGTAGCCATCACAGTTGACCAATCACGACCACAAAAGGGGATGTCATCATCTAGGCATTATATGGAGTCAACCTAACAAGTTGCACTGAAATCCTTCCATAAATACGACCTATAGACTATGCTAAAAGTTTTTGGGCTCGGGCAGCCATAAAGGCTGAATGATCGCGATAAAAATGGGACGTTCTCATCTAGACATTATTTGGAGTCATCCTACCAAGGATGAAATCCCTTCATAAATATGACCTGTAGACTGTACTAAAGGTTTTTGGGCTTCAGGCCCCTGTAGCCGTCACAATTGCCCAAGCACGTCCAGAAGGGGACTTTCTCATCTAGACATTATATGAAGTCAACCCACCAAGTTACAATGAAATTCCTCAATAAATATGACCTGTAGACTGTGCTAAAGGTTTTCAGGTTTTGGGCTCGGGCAGTCATCACGGTTGGCAGATCACGCCCAAATGGGGAAAGTCTCATCTAGACATCATAAGGAGTCATCCTACCAAGTTACAATGAAATCCCTCCATATTAAACATGACCTGCAGACTGTGCTAAAAGTTTTGGGGTTTTGGGCTTGGGCAGCCATCACGGTTGACAGATCATGCCCAAAAGGGGACGTTCTCATCTAGGCATTATACAGAGGCATCCTACCAAGTTACAATGAAATCCCTTCATAAATACAACCTGCAGATTGTGCTAATGGTTTTCGGGTTTTGGGTTCGGGCAGCCATACCGGTTTACCGATCGCGACCAAAATGGGACGTTCTCATCTAGACATGACCCCAAACCTGCATATGAAATTTCGTGATGATCAGACAAGAACTGTGGGGTGTAGCCCATGCTATAGGAAAATGTGAACAGACTCACAGACTAACAGACTTCCGCACGCGTGATGGCAATAGCTTATCTTCACTTTGTCAAGTTAAGCTAAAAATGTGGACAGAGGAGAATTTCAATCGTATCGCGACTGGGTCATGATCAGGTTGAAATTCTCTGTCCACTTTCCTCCTCACAATACCAAAGAATCTAACCCATGGAAAAAAGAAATGCCATAACAATAAATCTTGGATGCTATTTTTGTTTGTTTTCCTTGATGTGTTCCTGATTTTGCAGTATTTGTTAATGAAATCTTGACCGACTGAAGTAATTAAGTTGAGATCGTATCATGACCTGACTGCAAAAAATATTGCTTTTGTGATCACAGTTCTATAACCTTTTTCTACTCTTTCTAGCAAAAGAACAGTAAAGAAATAGTGATATGATTACCAGCATTAGTGTAGAGGTAGCCACCAGTATCCTAGGTTACTGTAACTCACTTTATGAGTAGGGATGTCATGACGGGGTCGTCTCGAAGTGCCGACGGCTATTGTTTCCAAAGGTAGGACAAAAAGATGTGATTAATCCTCTACATCAAAGGGAAGGAGATTATAGTTTATTTCTAATTTATAGGAGATTTCGACAATAACAAGAAATATTTTTATAAATCAAGAACCGATATTTATGGACGAGGGAGAACATAAATATCATTTTTGATTGATAAAATATTTTTCGCAACAAAGGAATAACGGTTTTCGATCGATAAAATATTCGGGAAAATATTTAATAAATCAGAAAAAAATGAAATATTTTTCCGAAAAATGGATCATGTTGTCTATTCGCCTATATTTTCTCTTTCGCGGTGTCAATTTTCCACCTGCATTCAACTGTAAAATACTTGCCTCATGGAAAGCCTGTTCTTTCTTAATAAAGTCAATCATTTTATATAAATTGGGATGAGAACCTGCTATGAAGAGTTGAAGTTTTCTGTGCCACCCCTCTACGTGGTTTGTTGTTCGAGGTCCATCGGTTTCAAAGTGATTCCAGGTTTCTCTCCCATGTTCACCCTCAACCCAATATGTTGTAACATAGACAGTGAACCGAGTTACTCGGGGATCCACTTGTCTGTCTGTTGATTCAGGAACATCCTCCCATTCTTCTAGCACCATAAGCCAAGTGTCATTTATCTGATCTACAGGAACCAGATTTTATTCTGTATTTATAGTCATTAAATACTAGATTATTTCCACCTCTAATATTTGGAATGTATGTCGTACTGACCTGAACATTTGCCATTCTGACTGCAGAAGTTGCTGGGTGGGGGACATATATAGGGCCTACCGATACAGTGAATTTTAGTTGTCCAAAGGATGCCGCATTTTGTTTGGACAAACATAGTTAATAGAGTTAACAAAGTTATCGAAGTTGTATATGCAACTTTCTACTCACTGATAAGTGTTGAGTATTTGAGAGTAATCGGCAGAGCAAACTAAACACAACACATCTACTTAATCGAAACAAACTATAACAACACTACCTCCTGCTGGTCACTGTTAATTAATTGAAGATCATCGGCACTTCGAGACTAACCCGTCACGACTATCAATTATCCGTCGACTAATCACCAGCATTAATCGATGGTTAGTTGATTAACAGTTGTTTCCCATGAATTGCACAAGAAATCTCTAATATACTTACAAAACAAAATTTAAAACTGACTATGTTTGAATGTGTACACTTCTGTGTTGAGATAAAATGAAAACCCCAAAATATCTCCGAATGATCTGAAGAATTGAAACAGAAGAACACTTGTGCAAATGTTTAATTACTATAACTAATTTCCAGAAATTTGGAACATAAAATTCACTCCATTCCTACACAAGTTACAATTTAGTACTACAAGTGAACTGACCATTGTGAGTCTTGTGACAATTTTCTCACTTTCGTGGTCCGGATTGTTGCAATGGGGTTGTTAGAGTGTACAAGACTGAAGATTCAATTTATTCTGCAAGGACTTCCCAAACCGCGAACTGTTAAAGCATACAACGTTTGAACGATATTCTTTAGTACAGATTAACACATTTAATACTACAGAGAAAAGAGACTAATCAAATGGCAAGTCTCAGTGCAAAATTATGTTGTTGCGTGAGGAAAACAAATAATAAAAATTTAATAATAATAATAATTTTAAAGCCTAGAATCCACACACGGTGCTCAATGGCTGTACAATAATTGCGTACATACATATACACACATGCATGTACATTCTCTCACAGATACATGGTAGAGATTGGCGGTTGTGATTTTTTCACTTCGGTTTCGGTTTTTTGGGGGGTGAAGACCCGGGTTTCGGTTTTGGTTACCTTATGCATTCTCAACTAATTTTGGGAATTTGGAAATGAAGAACCAGTGAACTTGTGTTCAAGTATGAAGTAATAGTCTCGGAATGTTTTTTTCCAGGTGAACTTGAATTCATTGGTTGTTCATAATTCAAAATTATTATTGCAAGGTATCAGACAATCAAATTTAAGCACCTTTAGGCCTCTGACCATGATTTTCAAGGACTGTTATAAGCTTGATGAGATTCAGAGAGAGGAAAATTTTAACACTGTCACCAATGCAAATCATTTAGAGTATTGTAACCATTATTTCATAGGTGTCTGTAGAAAGAGAATTATTCCCCTTCGATCAATGCGTATACAAAACGTATCTCCATGTGCTTTTGTGCTATTAATAAATATATACACGCAATGTATGACAAGGGGTTCGGAGACAATTTTATTGGTGCCCAACACCACATCAGCAACCAAGGCTATATCATGGCGATAAAAGCGACAGCACCTAAAAGAAAAAGGATATTGAATTAAAACAAAATAAAAACAAACTACAACTTTACCAAAACAAGTATGTGAGTGTGACTTGATGAGTAACGAGGCAATCCTCACTGACCCATTCACACTCACGCACCTGGTAATGTCAGTTTATGATCAAAATTAAAAGACCACTGAAGGAAATGCCTTACGAAAAAGGCAGGTTTTAGTACCAGACTTGAATGATTCAAGTGATTTACTATTTTTTATGTTGATTGGAAGAGAATTCCAAAGCCTTGGGCCAGCAACTGCAAAGGCCCTATCACCAGCACGAGAAAATTTAGATGCGGGCTGAACCAGATTGAGTTGACCTGAGAGACCCTGGAGGTTTGTGGATGGTAAGCAGATCGGACAGGTAGGATGGTGTAGATCCCAAGATACACTTAAACACCAAAAGGACAATTTTAAATTGAATTCTTTGCTTAACGGGTAGCCAGTGTAACTCAGAGAGAACTGGTGTTATATGGCAGTACTTTCGAGTTCTGGTTATGACCCGTACAGCACAATTTGGGATGTGTTGTAGCTTTTCAAGAATAGATGGTTTAGAGCCAATCAGAAGAGAGTTACAGTAGTCGAGGCGACTGGTAACAAAGAATGAAGGGTCAAATTTTGCTAATATTTCTAAGATGAAAAAATGCACTGTGAGAGACATGTTTGATATGTTCATCAGCGACCAAATTTTCATTCATGAAATAACAAGTTTCGAACACAGCTACTGGGTTTTATCGTAGAACCTCCAAAATTGAAGGACAGTTTGGATATTTTGGAAAGTTGATGAGGTAGACCTATAAAAATTACTTCTGTCTTGTCATCGTTCAATTTCAGAAAGTTTTTAGTCATCCATGCCTTGATGTCTGAAATACAAAGTTCAATCTTACTGCATGCTTCAGGCTCAGAGGCATGAGTAAAACTAATATACAGCTGCGTGTCATCTGCGTAAAAATGAAAATCAAGGCCATGGCTTCGGATAATGTCACCGAGGTGGGAGATATAATAATCTAACTGTTCATTCACCTCAATACACAGTACAATTTATACCTGACTTGTACCACTTTAAAAATGAACAACAATCAACTAATCAAAGTGTCAATGACACTGTAGCTCAACATGTGAAAGACATGTACATTTTTGTATGTGACACAGCAATGACACACATCTAGGTAATGACCTGATAACAAAGGTACATATAAAGTATTGTAACGGTCTGTGCATAAATGCTGACCGTAGCCTGTAACAAATGTAAAGGTAAAGTATTGTAAAGGTGGGCAACAGTTAGATGCTAAACTAGAAAAGAAATCTTTGAGTCCCAGAGTGGGTCTGACTGAACCCAAAAATATTTGTTCTCATAGCACAGTGACAACAAAGGCACCCAAACACACTCGTTCCTGTCACAAGGTGATAAGAAAGGTACCCAAGATGTTTTGTGAAGATCGGTTCATAAATACAGCATCTAGCCTGAGCCGTATTGACATGTGCACTTACTGTGTACAAGTAGCACTGAATAAATCAAAGTTCATCTAATTTACATAATTTCTGCACGAGAAAAAAACCTGTATTATATGTGATGTATTCCATGTTACTAAACATTAATTCAAAAATTTATTCAAATCAGAACCTTCATATAGAAGTTCTGTACCAAAAACTGATTGTACCTAATTTGGGTACAAAATGGCCACTGGCAGCCATCTTGAATTTTGGACCGCAGCCAAAAACACTCGTTCTCGTCCCAAGGTGATAACAAAGGTACCCAAGAAGTTTCATGAAGATCGGTTCATAAATACAGCCTCTAGCCCGAGCTGTATTGACATGCACTTACTGTGTACAAGTAGCACTGAATAAATCAAAGTTCATCTAATTTGCATAATTTCTGAACGAGAAAAAAACCTGTATTATATGCGATGTATTCCATGTTACTAAACATTCATTCAAAAATTTATTCAAATCAGAACCTTCATATAGAAGTTCTGTACAAAAAATTGATTGTACCGAATTTCGGTACAAAATGGCCACCGGCAGCCAGCTTGAATTTCATTATGCACCCAAAAACACTTGTTCTCGTCCCAAGGTGATAACAAAGGTACCCAAAAAGTTTCTTAAATATCGGGACATAAATACAGCCTCTAGTTATTGTGTACAAAAACTGATTGGACCTAATTTCGGTACAAAATGGCCGCTGGCAGCCATCTTGAATTTTGGGCCACACTCAGAAACACTCATTCTCGTCCCAAGGTGATAACAAAGGTACCCAAGAAGTTTCGTGAAGATCGGTTCATAAATACAGCTAGGGCTGTCACGCTTTTTTAATATAGGAGTCGATTAATCATTGGAAATAATCGATAATAATCGATTAATCGTACCTAGATGCCCCCCCCCCCCCTCCCTCTCTTTGAAGTCGTTAAAAATGAAGTCCAAGTCAGTTGACCTACCTCAAGTAAACAACGAAGACGATCCTCTTTTAGGTACATTCAAAGCTTTGATGTTCTGAACTTTTGAACCGTCAGTGTAATAATCAAGACCGGTCGTCAGTCGCGAACTTTGCAGGTTCACAACTGGCGTCCGGTCTTGATTATTACACTGACGGTTCAAAAGTTCAGAACATCAAAGCTTTGAATGTACCTAAAAGACAAAAGCTTTTTACGGCTTCTTGGGGTTTAATGTCGACGCTCTTGACCTTACACCTTTAGAAACAATAGTTTTTTCATTCAATTTTTTTATAACTATTAATCGTCTAGAACGGGGTAAAATTTACCGATTCTTCGACAACAAAAATACTAATCAATTTTGGCGTGACCAATCGACAATCGATTAATCATGACAGCCGTAAATATAGCCCCTAGCCCAAGCCGTATTGACAAGTGTACTTACTGTGTATAAGTAGCACTGAATAAATCAAAGTCCATCTAATTTGCATAATTGTCTGCACGAGAAAAAAACACTTATTATATGTGATGTATTCCATGTTACTAAACATTCATACAAAAAATTATTCAAATCAGAACTTTCATACAGATTTTCTGTACAAAAAACTGATTGCACTCATTTTGGTATAAAATGGCTGCTGGTGGCCATCTTGAATTTCAGACTGCACCCCAAAACACTCGTTCTCGCCCCACAGTGATAACAAAGGTACCCAAGAAGTTTCGTAAAGATCGGTTCATAAATACGGCCTCTATCCTGAGCCGTATAGAAGTTGTGTACAACAAGAAGGACGCCAACGCCCTATAGCTCACCAACATTCCTCTTTGATAGTAACTTTGGCAAACACAAGAACTGTACCAAACAGGCTCATAACATGCAACAAAGCTTACCTAAACACAACCTCTTAAAAGTAAAACACAGAAACTGACATAAACACTAAGTTAAACATAAAGTTCTGAGCTAAACAGAAAACTAAACACAAATAAAAATGTCAAGAAAAATGTTTAAAATGCAGGGTATGAGGGGTTAATCATGGAACAATGATACTGAGGAACATTTATGATGAATATATGTGCCATGGGAAGAGAAGGAGCACAGCAGCTGACCAAGACACTTAGTTAAACATGAAATTCTGAGCTAAACAGAAAACTAAACGCAACTAAAAAATGTCAAGAAAAATGTTTAAAATGCAGGGTATGAGGGGTTAATCACGGAACAATGATACTGAGGAACATGTATGATGAATATAAGTGCCATGGGAAGAGAAGGAGCACAGCAGCTGACCTAAACACTTAGTTAAACATGAAATTCTGAGCAAAACAGAAAACTAAACACAACTAAAAATGTCAAGAAAAATGTCTAAAATGCAGGGTATGAGGGGTTAAATGATGGTAAAATGATAATAATCATCATATAGCAGCATTATAAAAGCCATGATATGGAAACAGGGCTAGTAAGTGACCTAAACAGAAGCTTTAACATTATTGGACACATACGCTGACGCCGTCCGATCGAGCCATGCCATAAGCTCACACACCTAAAGTTGGTGAGCTAAAAAACTGATTGGACCTAATTTCTGTACAAAATGGCCACTGGCAGCCATCTTGAATTTTGGACCGCACCCAGAAACACTCGTTCTCGTCCCAAGGTGATGACAGAAGATCGGTTCATAAATACAGCCCCTAGCCCGAGCCGTATTGACATGTGCGCTTACTGTGTATAAGTAGCACTGAATAAATTAAGTCCATCCAATTTGCATAATTGTCTGCACGAGAAAAAAAAATGTATTATATGAGATGTATTCCATGTTACTAAACATTCATACAAAAAATTATTCAAATCAGAACTTTCATACAGAAGTTCTGTACAAAAAACTGATTGCACTAATTTTGGTACAGAATGGCTGCTCGTGGCCATCTTGAATTTTGGACCGCACCCAAAAACACTCGTTCTCGTCCCATGGTGATAACAAAGGTACCCAAGAAGTTTCGGAAAGATCGGTTCATAAATACGGCCTCTAGTCTGAGCCGTATTGAAGTTGTGTACAAAAAACTGATTGGACCTAATTTTGGTACAAAATGGCCACTGGCAGCCATCTTGAATTTTGGACCACACCCAGAAACACTCGTTCTCGTCCCAAGGTGATAACAAAGGAACCCATAAATACAGCCCCTAGCCCGAGCCGTATTGACGTGTACTTACTGTGTATAAGTAGCACTGAATAAATCAAGTCCATCTAATTTGCATAATTGTCTGCACGAGAAAAAACCCCGTATTATATGAGATGTATTCCATGTTAGTGAACATTCAGACAAAAATTTATTCGAATCAGAACTTTCATACAGAAGTTCTGTACAAAAAAACTGATTGCACTTACTAAGGTCCAAAATGGCTGCTGGTGGCCATCTTGAATTTTGGACTGCACCCAAAAACACTTGTTCTCGTCCCACGGTGATAACAAAGGTACTCAAAGAAGTTTCATAAATATCGGTTCATAAATACAGTCTCAAACCCGAGCCGTATTGAATTGTTTACGGACAGACGGATGACGGGACATGGCATAACCTCAAATTTGACTTACGTCAAAGTTGAGCTAAAAATAAAAAATGTCAACTACCGCAACAGTCGACAATTAGTTGACTAATCGCGACAGCCCTATTTAGGAGTTTCGTCCATGGAACTGATAAAATGCTGTGGTGTAATACAGAGACGCCTTTCCAACAGTGTATTACACGACATTTCTTATCCAAAACAGAAAGAACATTTTGTTTTATCATCAAGATTTTAGAAGAGTTAAATGAATATAAAAGGTAGTTCCAGAAATCTGTCTAGAATTGTTGGCCAATGAAAAATCAATCTCTTTAATTTTTTGGAGACAAGTGACAGGGGAACAAAATGATCTGTGCAGATCTGTGCTTCAAGTACACAGTGTTGTCTGAGTTGAGTGGTTCCACCTGGTTTTGGAACAGGTGCTCCAATAAGCCTTCTTTGAGTAATCATTAAACATTTAAAAGACAAAATACCTTTTATTTCCAGTCATCACTTGCTTATATGTCCTGCTGGTTATATAGCAAAACTCATGAAAACAGCCCAACCAGTTTCTTGTTAAATTGCAATTATGGATACTTGCTAAAACAAACTGCTTAAGTTGTTTCTTGTTAAATTCCAATTACAGATAGCTAAAATAAACTACTTAGTTTGTATAGACAACTGCAGGTAATCATTAAAACAAACAGCTCATGAGGTTTCTTCTCAAGCAAAAATAAAAAGTAAAATGATTTCTACTTCTAGCCAAGTTTTAAATTCCATGGGACAATCCATGACAGAAAAAAAAACACTTATAACTTAACACAAATATTTGACTGCATATCTTAACCTTTCATCCACCTAAAAAGCAATATTTGCATAAAAGCTTGCCAAATAATTTTTGGGTATTTTTGATTTACATGTTTCCTTACACTATACTTTATTGCAATGAAAGCAACAAAGTTGAAGATATGAGCTGAGTTAGTTTGAAAAAATAATTTTGGTATTGGCAGTGGATCCTGAGACATGTGTCAGGTAAAAGGTTATCAATTATACTATGCAAATCAACCACCTATATTAAAGATCCCAAACTACATTTCCAGAGGAAAAGATTTTCATTACAACAGTACCGCAGAAGTTATTTAATGAGTATATTTCTCATATATGATTTAGATTTTACTCATTAAAGGTCACTGTCATTAAAACTTGTATTCTGTAATTAGAAGGTATATTCCTTACCTATTGAGATAGAATCACTATAACATTTCCAATATCACCACAGGAGGGCTGCTAATAGGTAGTTAGTTATATTATTTTGGAAGTATGTTCAATGTTACAATCTTGAATAAAAGATTTTCAAATCAATACCAAAGGATCAATGATTCCAATAGAAATAGAAACTGTTATCACTTGTAAATAGAAGGAACAGTCCATAGCCAAATAAAACCAGGCATAGATCTATGATACTGAAATATTAATTTGAGCAGACTTTCAAAAAGAAAACCTGTATTTATTTATTCTGTTTTTTTGTGATAAGTGTATTTGAACACATTTAACTAGGGCCCTACAATGCTTTGAGATTCGATTCAATTTCAAATCTTAAGTAGATATTCAGTTCGATTCAAAATCAGCTGTCTGATTCATTTTCCTTAGAATCTTTTCACTGGTATTTCGCTTGGTATCAGTCATCTCAGTCGTCTCACAAAACGTATAGCTGAGATAGAAATTGTACATAAATAATGTTGAAAATAAAGACTGATGTAATTTCAGCTATCTTAACATAAAAAGTATCTGTATCCATGCAGCCATCCATGCCAATTCCAGTTTCACTAGCACCCCCACTGCTGAAAGAATTTTAAAGTTCCCAAGCAGTATATGAGTATATGAGCTCACGGTTGCTATCAGCTAGCCCTGTGCAGTACGAAGTAAAGAAATTCTTGCACCCGTTTCTGTTTTTGAAGAAAAATCTTTGCCGGATAATATTCCAACTACATCATCAATGCATGCCTTCGTCTAAGGCACGGCTTGATGATGTAGATGGTGGAATATTTTATCAACTGGGACTTCAAGACACCTGCATTTGATTCGAGGTTCGATTTGATTTCAAATAATAGACACGATTCAATTCAAGATTCAATTCAAATAAAAAATATGTGACTTGCAGGGCCCTAAATTTAATCCTTGTCATTTTATCTTGTATCCTGTTTGTATAGATACAAATTGATACAAATTGCTTCATTGAGATTATTATCCTAGAGTAGATAGGGATGCAATGGGGACATCTTATCTCATGATGCTCGCAGTGTATCTGGGTCAAATATCTTTCCCCAACGGTTGAGATTTACCCACTCTACCTCAATGGCACTCCAGGATAATTTTTCTCCTACCACAACCCACAAAACATCATAGAAATCAAATTTCAACAAAAACTGACTCTTACACTGACTGATCGCAGAGACAAAGTGATGAAAACTTCTGTATATCATCACCTTGTATGCTGCTGGTGGATATTCCTGTCCAGGACAGGATTTCTCAGGTCACTGAAATAAGTATAATTTGGGCACATTTAATTCAAACTTTTCTCCTGTAATTCAACTGTGAGTCTTAAGCGAGGAGCTGGGCATGTCCCATGCTATAGGTTAGAGGAGCTGCCGCATCGGTGTGAAAGTAAAGGCACATTGTGATGTAGGTGCCACAGAGCTCATATTTAGAATAGGAACAGCCACGGACCAAGTCGGTTGCCATACATGAGTGTAAGATCAGAAATACGAAGTACGAGCTCAGGGAGCTATTTGCATTTAATTAAATGGTATTACCTGTCATAGAAGGGGAGTCATAAGTAGGCAGAGTAGGCTTTGCCTATATGAACATTATTCTGAGATAAAAGAAGGGGAGCATTTAACTTCAGTGGTGGCGACTGCTGGAGTGAAAAGCGTCCAGTGAAGTGATAATAAGCTAGTGGCCATGTGACGGCAGTGCTAGAGTGACATTTCATCATTTGTTAGAGGTAGGGCGATATAGTAAAGTGACAATACGTTAGTGGCCGTGCAACGGCAGTGGTAGAGTGACATTCTGTCACATGTTAAAGCAAAGGCATCTGGTAAAGTGACAATATGTTAGTGGTTGTGTGATGGTAGTGAAAGAGTGAAGTGAAATGGCGACCAAAATCCAAACACCAGAGACAAAGAAAGGGAAACCAGCGACAACAAAGAATGCGGGCCTGCAAGTGACTCAAAAACAGTGTGGGTAGGGTGCGATTGACGTTTTTCTTATTCATTGGATTTCATGTAAGTCACTCTTCTCATACAAACTTTGTCCGGGCCATAACTTTTTTGTCTTTTGACCTACACCTTAGATACTTGGCATGTGGATGTATCACCATGAGCCTGTGTGCAGTGTACCATAGTGACCTTCATGTGACCTTGACCTTTGACCTGAAGTTCATATTCATGTGTTTTTTTAAGGGAAACATCACACAAACTTTGTCCGGGCCATAATTTTTTTGTCTGAAGGTCAGATGTATGCTCTTTTTTAAGGGAAACTGTCTGGACCAGAACTTTTTTGTATTTCGAGTCAGGCTTTAGATATTTGGCATGTGGATGTATCACCATGAGCTGGTGTGTAGTGTACCATTGTGACTTTCACGTGACCTTGACCTTTGATCTGAAGGTCAGATTTGTGCTTTTTTCAAGGAAACTTTGTCCGGACCAAAATTTGTCTTTTGAGCCAGGCATTACATATTTGGCACGTAGATGTATCACCATGAGCTGGTGTGTCGCATACCATTGTGACCTTCATGTGACCTTGACCTCAAGGTCAAATTTATGTACTTCAAATAGGGAGTAATTGTCCAGACCAGAATTTTTTTGTTTTCTGACCTAGGACTTGGTTATTTGACATGTGGATGTGTCACCATGAGACTGCATGTCGTCTACCTCGATGACCTTCATGAGACATTGACCTTAAGGTCAAATTTATGTAGTTCAAATAGGGAATAATTATCCAGACCAGAACTTTTTTGTTTTTTGACCTAGGACTTAGATATTTGACATGTGGATGTATCGCAATTAGACCGCATGTCACATGTAATCATGACCTTCATGTGACCTTGACCTCAAGGTCAAATTTATGTACTTTAAATAGGGAGTAATTGTCCAGACCAGAATTTTTTTTTGGACATGTGGATGTGTCACCATGAAACCGCATGTCTGCTACCTTGATGAACTGCATGTGACCTTGACCTCGGACCTCAAGGTCAAATTTATGTACTTCAAATAGGGAATAATTGTCCAGATCAGAACTTTTTTGTTTTATGACCTAGGACTTAGATGATTGACATGTGGATGTATCACAATGAGACCACATGTCATCATGACCTTCATGTGACCTTGACCTCAAGGTCAAATTTATGTACTTTAAATAGGGAGTAATTGTCCAGACCAGAATTTGTTTTTTTTTGACATGTGGATGTTGAGCTAGATCATAGATATTTATAACCCCGCTCCCCAAAGGGGAAGTTGGGACATACTTGTTGGGCTTGTACTGGGCTCTTACTGGGAGGGGCAATATTTTGGCCCTGCCCCAAATTTATATTTTCTGAACCAGCGTCCCAATTAGTAATCTTCCTTGGGGATCTTCTTCAAATCCAGCAGGCAGAATCTTTTTATAAATGGTAAGAAAGTAAATTTTATTTCAATTGAATGTTCTTTTTTGATTAAAGATTACATCTTTTTGTGAGTGTGTAAGGACATGCAACTAGAAAGCCCTAATTTGTAATAAAAAAATTGTCTGTCATGAGCCGATGTGTCGCATACCATAGTGACCTTCATGTGACCTTGACCTTTGACCTGGAGGTCAGATTTATGTGCTTTTTAAGGGAAACTTTGTCCGGGGCATAACTTTTTTGTCTTTTGACCTAGACCTTAGATATTTGGCATGTGGATGTATCACTATAAGCCGGTGTGTCCCGTACCATAGTGACCTTCATGTGACCTTGACCTTTGACCTGAAGGTCAGATTTATGTGCTTTTTAAGGGAAACTTTGTCTGGGGCATAACTTTTTTGTCTTTTGACCTAGACCTTAGATATTTGGCATGTGGATGTATCACCATGAGCCGGTGTATCGCGCACCATAGTGACCTTCATGTAACCTTGACCTTTGACCTGAAGGTCAGATTTATGTGCTTTTTTTTTCTTTCTTTTGAGCTAGACCTTAGATATTTGGTATGATTGTCAATATTTTTCATGTACATATAATTTGCAGTGCATTAAATAGAAAGGAAGGGGAGACATATGTTTTAGTGTGCTAAAACAGTTTCTAGTTTTATATGTAATAAAATTGTTGTTTTCAATGAACCCCTGTTGATTCATGGTTTTTGGGAAGTCATTGACCCCTTCAGGATAAGAACCACTCAAACAAAAAAAAGGAATGGGCGAGTTTGTCACGATGTGAGATATACGTACACGCACAGATTCAGACGACACTCCTTGAGTTTTGGATGAATACGCAGCGTGAATCTATTTCCCCCAGCAGCGACAAAGCCCGGTTTCTGCGGTTTTATTCACCAATGATTTCTTGAGAAAAATTTAGATGAATTTTTCATCAGATCTAGTCATGGCTACTTCGCAGCAGCCATGACTAGATTTTATGAACGGTATATTGAAAATACTCAGCTGGTTAAGAGATCTACCAAAGGTATACACCACAAAAACCATTAATGGCTCACATTTATTTATTTATCAGTGCATAAAGTATTTTTCAGCATTTAAGACTATATCATGACCACAACATAGGTATGAAGTCAAATTTAGCCAATCGTTTATACCTATGTTGCAGGGCACAAAATTTGAGGCGAGTGAAAATGTTAGGGTGAACGATTTTCATTCACCCCAATAAGGCGTGATGATCCAGTTTTGTATTGGCTGATCAAGGTTAATATTGTCAGAAACCGGGCTTTGTCGTTGCTGGGGGAAATAGATTCACGCCACATATTCAGCCAAATCTCAAGGAGTGTCGCGTGAACGTATGTCTGACCGTAACGAACCCGCCCATTTTCATTTTTGTTGGGGTGGTTCTTATCCTGAAGGGGTCAATGACTTTTCCTCAAAATGCATAAATCAACAGGGGTTCAACTGAAACGACAATTTTAACACATATATATAAAAATAAGAATGGTAATTTGTGACTTACATGAAACCCAAATGAATAAGAAAATCAGAACGTCAATCACACCCCACCCACACAGCAGTGTTGGGAGGTGAACCGAAATTACAACTCAGTGTCGGTTATTTAAAAACACCGACTGACCGGAATGTGAGATAACCGTCAGTCGGGACACACATGGTTATTTAACTGCACAATCTTGAATGCTGTCACTTCTTGTATTAATGTGTTAAATATAAAGGGGGGGAATCACAGAAAAAAAATCAGAGCCTGGAATTCCTAATAAATAACTTTTTTGGTCCCGTAATATAATCGTATTTCCGTATTAAATACACTTTCTTTCAAATGACAAATGAATGAAATGATCAAAAAATCCCCCCCATTCAGTGTGAGATTGAAAGCGCCACCTGGTTTTGGACAATAATAGAACAAACATCGAATTACCAAAATGACCACACACATCACTTGAATGCAATATCCATGCACCTGCTGGCCACTGTCAGTAATTTCTATGTATCTGTTTGAATGGGAAAAAAAACAGTTGGACACTACACTTGTTCCAATAACATTTTCAAGACTACAGGCCAGGATTGGGGGCTTTCAGTATCCACACACGAAACTCAGCACGATATACATTAATTTTCATGACCTTCAACAACAACGGTAAAACACTGTATCTGTAAAATTATCACTTTATCAAATGCGGTTTCCTTTGCTGAACTGAAACTTACCACTTGCTTCGCATCTATACTGTCCGATATATTTATTTTTACATGTATTTTTGAAAGTTTGAACCTGAAAATAGGTTTCAAATTCACAGATGAAGTCCGATAAAAATTAGGGTTACAATGGCCCAAATGAACGACTTTTACTTTTAAAAATTTTTAGTGTCGGCATATTTGTTTAGGGTCGATCTGGTTAACCTAAACAAAGGGATTTTTTTTCTTTGGCCCCACATTTCACAACATTACACCTTCAGCATATTTTTTACCCAAGTTGTGCATTGCTACCACAACATTTTCTCTCTTGTCTTGTGTGTGGTGGGGGGGGGGGCTTCCCAATGCTATTCAACTGTATATATGTGAACAATCTTCATTGTTCTCAGGATTAATGGTTCACTGTACATGTGGTGCGCTACATATAATCTCATAATTTAGAGACAGGGGAAGGTACAGTTGCACTTTGAACTTTTATTAAACCTAATATTTGGGAAAAACCCAAGTGTTTATATAGTGTTTAATACTTGAATATTTTTCTCTAAAAAAAACAAAATCGGAGTCAAATCTTTTTTAAAATGAAAGTGTCAATGACACTGTAGCTCAACTTGTCAAGACAAAGACATGTACATGTATAGTATGTGACACAGCAATGACAAACATCTAGGTAATGACCTGATAACAAAGGTACATATAAAGTATTGTAACGGTCTGTACATAAATACTGACCGTTGCCTGTAACAAATGTATAGGTAAAGTATTGTAAAGGTGGGTGACAGTCAGATGCTAAACTAGAAAAGAAATCTTTTGAGTCCCAGAGTGGGTCTGACTGAACCCTAAAATATTTGTTCTCATAGCACAGTGATAACAAAGGCACCCCAAAACACACTCATTCCTGTCCCAAGGTGAAAACAAAGGTACCCAAGAAGTTTCGTGAAGATCAGTTCACAAATATGAGCTGTGTAGAAAGAAGTTGTGACAAAAAACTGATTGGACCTAATTTCGGTACAAAATGGCCACTGGCAGCCATCTTGAATTTTGGACCGCACCCAGAAACACTCGTTCTCGTCCCAAGGTGATAACAAAGGTACCCAAGAAGTTTTGTGAAGATCGGTTCATAAATACAGCCTCTAGCCCGAGCCGTATTGACATGTGCACTTACAGAGTATAAGTAGCACTGAATAAATCAAAGTTCATCTAATTTGCATAATTTCTGCACAAGAAAAAAACCCGTACTATATGTGATGTATTCCATGTTACTAAACATTCATACAAAAATTTATTCAAATCAGAACTTTCATACAGAAGTTCTGTACAAAAGACTGATTGCACTAATTTTGGCACAAAATGGCTGCTGGTGGCCATCTTGAATTTCGGACCACACCCAAAAACACTCGTTCTCATCCCACGGTGATAACAAAGGTAACCAAGAAGTTTCGTAAAGATCGGTTCATAAATACGGCATCTAGCCTGAGCCGTATAGAAGTTGTGTACAAAAAACTGATTAGACCTAATTTCGGTACAAAATGGCCACTGGCAGCCATCTTGAATTTTGGACCGCACCCAGAAACACTCGTTCTCGTCCCAAGGTGATAACAAAGGTACCCAAGACGTTTCGTGAAGATCGGTTCATAAATACAGACTCTAGCCCGAGCCGTATTGACATGTGTACTTACTGTGTGTAAGTAGCACTGAAAAAATCAAAGTTCATCTAATTTGCATAATTTCTGCACGAGAAAAAAACCCGTATTATATGTGATGTATCCCATGGTACTAAACATTCACACACAAAAATTATTCAAATCAGCACTTTCATATGGAAGTTCTGTGCAAAAATCCGATTGCACAAAATTTCGTACAAAATGGCTGCCATCGGCCATCTTGAATTTCGGACTTGACCCCAAAACACTCGTTCTCGTCCCATGGTGATAACAAAGGTACCCAAGAAGTTTCGTAAAGATCGGTTCATAAATACGGCCTCTAGCCCGAGCCGTATTGGCATTTGCACTTACAGTGCTGAAAGTAACACCAAAAAACATCAAAGTTAGTCTAATTTGCATAATTTACGCACGAGAAAAAAACCCGTATTATATGTGATGTATTCCATGGTACTAAACATTCATACAAAAAAATTATTCAAATCAGCGCTTTCATATGGAAGTTCTGTACAAAAAACAGATTTCTGCATCGTTGGTACAAAATGGCAGCCATCTTGAATTTCGGACCGCACCCAAAAACACACGTTCTTGTCCCACAGTCATAACAAAGGTACCCAAGAAGTTTCGTAAAGATCGGTTCATAAATACGGCCTCTAGCCCGAGCCATAGCAGCTTGGCACTTAAAGCTCTGAAAGTAACACTAAATAAATCAAAGTCAGTCTAATTTGCATAATTTACGCACGAGAAAAAAACCCGTATTATATGTGATGTATCCCATGGTACTAAACATTTATACAAAACTTTATTCAAATCAGAACTTTCATACAGAAGTTCTGTACAAAAAACTGATTTTTGCATCATCGGTACAAAATGGCCGCTGGCAGCCATCTTGAATTTCGGACCATACCTAAAAACACTCGTTCCCGTCCCAGGGTCATAACAAAGGTACACAAGAAGTTTCGTAAAGATCGGTTCATAAATACGACCTCTAGCCCGAGCCATAGCCAATTGTTGACGTACGGACAGACAGACAGATGGACAGATGGACAGACGGACAGACGGATGGACGGACAGACGGACGACGGGCCATGACAATAGCTCAAATTTGACTTCGTCAAAGTTGAGCTAAAAAACGAGTAGAAACCGAAACCGTGGAAAAATTTCATAACCTCCCAATACTACCACACAGTTTTTGAGTCACATTCGGGCCTGCATTCTCTGTTGTTGTTGGTTTCCCTTCCTGGTCGCTGGTGTTTGATCTTTGGTTACCTTTTCACTTCACTCTATCATGGTCATCAAATGGCCACTGACGTATTGTCACTTTATCGGACGCCATTGCTCTAACATGTGACGGAATGTCACTCTACCTCTGCTGTCGCACAGCCATTAACGTATTGTCACTTTACTGGACGCTTTTCACTCCAGAAGTTGCCACCACTGCTCCCCTTCATTTATCTCAGAATAATGTTCATACAGGCAAAGCCTACTCTGCCTACGTATGGGACATCCCCAGCTGCTCGCCTAGACACAGTCTAACACGCCTTCAGATTGGAATGAATTTTTCGAGAAATCCCCCCAATTTTTATTTCGATAGCCAGGACATTAATTCTCACTTTAATTGCTTCTCTTGAACTTGGCCGCTTAGATCTATCTTAATTTAATATTTGTTTTTAAGTTCCTTTGAAAGTCTTGGATTTTGGTGTATCCTGACATTCGGTGACAGACCAGATGCATAACATATGTGTATGTTCAAAATCTTTTGGATGTACTGTTTTTACAACTATTACCTATTAACTGGACATAATTACACAGATAATGACTGCAGGAGACGACTGGTCTCTCTTTTTTTTAATGTGTTATCAGACCACGCATTATGGCGTTAAACAGAAATGCAGTAATGGACATAAAATGTCATGCTTAATTAGCAGCGCTTGAATTATTGCTGGTCTGTTTAAGTGACAAATTGGTTTTCAAGGGCGATCATACAAATGCACTTTCTTTTACCTTTGGTCCGAACTAGAAAAATTATCAAAGATATATACACTTTTGAACAATAAAATAAAAAATTCAAGTTATCACCTTGACAAATATAAGATTTGATTCTTTTACACCGCTAAAAACTTAATTTCAGGGCAGTTGCAGAGTTAACCATTTCTTTTCATTCCAGATTTGTGTTTTAGTCCAGGCACATTAGACATAAAAATGAGAAAGTAAGGAAAAAAATCGGAGAAAGCTGATTTTTTTATATGTTTCCGGGACACACATTGCGGATAAAGTGTGAAAAGTCCCCGCGAATCCGAGTTGAGCTTTTTTAGTTATAGCGTTTTTTTGATGAAAAAAAAATTTTTTTTAAAAATTCGACCCAGCTCCATATTTCTCATTCTTATTCGCCTTAGTAGGGTGAGAATCATAAATATCGTGCTGAATTATATTGAGAATACATATCCCCAACAGAAAATGCCAACTTTGTACCAATCCTTACACTCAATGGTGAAATATTCACGAAAATGTACAAAATTACAAAAATTTTTTTATTGTTTTCATACACACAACGGTACACAACGTCCATTAAATCAAATCTACGACTACTTTGGGAGTTAAATTATATATCAAAAATTGCAGAAAAGCAGTGGCTTTATAATGATATATAACAATAGTCATTTATTCCATAATGAACTGGTGAAACGTGTGAAATATTAACCATACCCCCTAAACTCAAATTCAAACGGCATCGACTTTTCTCATTCAAATACCGTATTATAGCATCATTGTTTCAATTTCTAGATAACATAGACTACACAGAAGTCAATGAAATATTCTGTGGACTTGCCAGAGGTGACTGTACAACAGCTGACGCTGTCAATCAAGAAAGTGTCAACCATCTACTGTCAAAATTACACAAACTGCTCCAGAATGTGTCCGTAAGACACACAGGAAAGCTTTGGGTACAATACTACGAGCAAATAGGTCTTCTCCAGTTGTTCTTGAGAGCAGAGCGCACAGGCGACTGGGAACTCCACACATATTGTCTTCGCAATATGATTCCAGTATTTCACGCAGGTGGTTATACGCAAAAAGTTCTCATCTCTATTTGCAGCAGATGAATGAGCTAACAGAAATAATGCAACAGGATGATTTGAAGTTGTTCACTGAGAAAGGTTACTTTACCATAAGGCGCTCAGATAAATTCTGAGACGGGATATATTCTGATCAGACCATAGAGCAGTGTTTAATGAGAATGTTCAAGCTCCCTGGTGGTCTCACACATGGCAGGGGAATAACCGATAGCACTGTTGCAAAATGGGTACATGGACTACCTCTTTGCCTTCCGATATGTAATGCTCTCGAAAATTTTGTTCATGTTCACACTGGTCATGGCGAACAACATCGGGATCTCCGTCAAAGTTCACAATTGACTGATGCCAATGATATCACCAAATTATTGAACTGGCTCAGAGTGCATTCCCCCTTTCAGAATAGAGATCCACTACAATTAGTCTCTATAGCGACCGGGCTTGTGGCCGACGAAACTGTGAACTGTGACCAAGTTCGCAAAATTGGTGAATGTTGCGTATCGAATGTTGTAAGCAAAACGTTCAACAGCATCAAACTACGACGTGTTGACACTGTGAAGTCTTTCGCATCGATGGCAAATAGCATCAAAGTCCGTGGAAGTAAGGTAGTGATTGACCCCACAATTCTGTTCAACCGCATCACATGTGTTATTCAGTCACAAGCAGAGATGGAAGAGTATCTCAAATATGAACTCGCCCCGAAACCACCAGCATTGTTTGATTCTGCTGGAATGAGGAAGACACAGAAAAGCATGCTCGGTAAGATCCTCAAAACATACGGTTCCGAGCAAACTAAAATCCCAGAACATTCTCTGTTAGTTGTAGATGGTGGATTTTTATTGAGGGCAGTTGTATGGCCTAAACAGTCGTCATATAAGGACATATGTACATCATATTCCAATTATCTAGTGAGACATTTTGGGGCGAACGTCGTGGTTGTTTTTGATGGTTATGCTTGTACAATGTCGACAAAGGGCATGGAACAAGCCCGTAGATCTAAAGACAGGTATTTCATTGATATCAATATCTCACCCGAGTTACCAGCCACCACACCCCAATCCGATTTCCTTGCAAATGCCAAGAACAAAACCCAACTGATCGATCTTCTAATGCAGGAGCTATCTGCTATCAATATTCAGTCCAAGCAGGCCGAGGCTGATCCTGATGTACTGATAGCCGAAACTGCACTTGACATCGCTCAAGATGACAACAATGTTGTCGTTGTGGGAACAGACACAGACTTGTTAGTCATTCTTACCTCTCGAGTTCAACCGGGATGTAATATTCACATGATGTATTCCATTACCCCAAACTTACTAGTTTCAGTTAGTGAAATAGCAACCAAAATGGGTGACCATAGAAGCAACCTCCTTGTAGCACATTCTATAAGTGATTGTGACACTACTTCTGCACTCTTTCGAGTTGGAAAGAAGAAAGTATTCAGTACAATTGTCTCCGATGTTACTAGCGACTCACAACAGTATGTCAACACAATTTTGGCGGATGACAGTACACCAAGTGCAGTAGCCGCTGCCGGGGAACAACTTCTCCTGATCTTATACGGGAGTAAAACTGTTTCCTCTCTCGACCAATATAGATATGTCACTTACAAGCATTATGTAGCAAAATCTAAACTGAATAAACCTATCGACCTAGCCTCACTCCCACCAAGCAGCGATGCTGCACAACAACATGTCTACAGATGTTATCTCCAGGTCCAACAATGGCTGGGCACTTCGCTTCCTTCGACGGATTGGGGGTGGTCGCTAGACAATGGACTTCTTGTACCGACTGCAGCCACAAAGCCATGTGCCCCCGATAACCTTCTGAATCTGATCAGTTGTGGTTGCAAGAGTGCTTGTACAAAAAGGTGTGGGTGTAAGAAGGCAGGACTCTCTTGCTCAGGTTTGTGTAATTGCAGTTCGGATTCTTGTAACAACCACAGAAACACTGTCCTGTCGGAAATTTCTGAGTTCGATGAATAATATGTATATAGGTCATGTCATTTCTGTATATAGCGTTGATAATAGTCAATGTAACATAATCCATGTTGATTGATTTGTACATTCTGTAAATATTATTTATTGATTTTTGTACATTCTGTAAATATTATTTATTGATCTAATGCTGCCAGACACAGACGTGTCTGTTCGGTCCCAAGCCCGAAAATAGTTGAGTTCTCATGCTGATGAATTTTATGCCAAAAGGGGAACTTGGCCAGAAGCAGAGGGGGTCTTCCATAATGTCTATTTTGTAAGCAATGATAAAAGTCTTCAAATGATGGTGGATTTTTTATCGTCTGTCCAACTAACATCCCGTTCTGTACTACGACCCTTTGGGCAAATCCGTTAGGAAAATCATCATTTTTTGCGTAAATCCGATACTTTTTTGTGAATTTTCAATAATTTTTCACAGAAATTGTCACAGAATGCACATTTTCCTCTAGGTAAATGTATATTAGACATTATGTAGCTCGAAATACGCGTAAACAAAAAATACAGTTGGATCAATTCGAGGTTACAAAGTTCGTACGATTTTTTTAAATTTTTTTCAAACGCGTTTTCGAAAAAAGGCTGTAGAAAAAAAAGCTCAACTGGGATTTTAGGGGACTTTTGTCTAATCGTTCAGTGACATGTACTCGACATTCCCTGAAAAAATCAGCTTTCTCCGATTTTTTTCCCTAGTGAAACCTAATGTTCTTGGGCTATTATGTGACAAATGGCAATGCCGCAACATGTGCCATCAACAAGTAGCCTTACACCCATATGTTGCTATAACAGCCACAAAAAGATTTTGACTTCTTTCAAGCAGTGAAATACTGTATTCCGACAAAAAACGATTATTCAACTCTGCATAAAATACATTTAAAAGTTGTATAAAATGAATATTGTGAGGGTGTACCTAACATAAATTTGAAAATCGGTTTGGATAGGGATGAAAAATATTTGTATCCGAATATTACTAAATTTATGACTTTTCATAAAACCCACCCCTGACTTTGATTAACATTTCACCAAATGACAGGAAATAATCTTGGCTTCCCCACTGTGTCACACAGCTCATAAATAGAATCAATCAAAAGCTTGGTACAGGGGATTCCATGCTAAATTTATATTACTGACATAATTCGGCAGTTTTATTGGTCATTAACGCAGACAGGTCATGTACAATGCTCTCTTTAATCATTCACATCCCAAATTCACTAAATCAGTAAATTAAGCAACGTAGCTGAATAGTAATCATTTGGAATCAGTTTACTCATTAAATACAAATACATCAAACTCTGAACCCATAAAAGTTTCTACCAAGGACTGAATTTTACATGTATGTCAGAATATTTTAGCTACACCAATGCTAAATGATGTAATATCTGGATACTGTACTTCAAAAGATAATGTTACAGCATGATACACTGCTGTTTGTCTGAACATATATTCATCACGGATCGTTCACCCAACTGGAGTAATGGTGAGCGATTAACCCTTCACCTTGATTTTATTTTCAGCATTAGATAGACGAACAGAAATTTTGTTCACTCCAAATTTCATGCCCTGTGCTGCCCAGTTTAGAGGACTTCTACTACAGACATTGGTTCTGCATCCTATTTTATGATTAAAACAGAACTTGTTTACCACAGTAAACAAGCAGGGGTTCCCTTCAGAGTTAACTCATGACAGCAAAGGGTTAACATATTGAAGCAAGTTGAAACAGCACTGACATTCTGGTGAAGTCATTTTGGAAATTATTGATTATGATGATGTCATGCGTGTGTGGTGGGGAAAAATCATCTTCAAGTGGTATAGGTAGCAACTTCGAAATATACTTTATGCAGGGTTGAATAATAATCGTTTTTTAGAAGAATACAGTATTTCACTACTTGAAAGAAGTAAAAAAAAACTTATTGTTGCTGTAATAGCAATACATGGCCACAATGCTACTTGACGCTAGCATGTGTTACGGCAATGCAATCTGTCAATTATTTATTTATTGGTGTTTAATGTCACATATTCCACACAACGGCCAATCGTGGCCACGTCAATTGAGGTGAATTATGATGCCATATTTGTTTACAAAATGCAGATGACAATGATGATGAAATAGACCAGAGATCATTCAATATCCAAATGAGGATAGTTACATGGTGTGGATAAGATTGATCTGTCTTACCCAGGTATCTCACCTTGGACATGCAAATCTCAATAGGCAGTTGGTGGGAGAAAAAAGTTATTATTGAGGTATGCAGGCTTTTTTATGGTCATCCTAACATTGTAATGGGGCTATTTATTGCCTAAACCCCTGAGGTTTAATTTTGACTTATTTGGGTAAACTCAAAACTTGTTTTCTAAGGACCTTGTCCTTTGTTTCTAGGCAAGTCTTGGCTGCAGCTGTAGGCAGCCAAGACTTGACTAGAAACAACTGCAAAGTCACAGGAGTTAGATGTTAAAGTATTGCAAAAATGTTTAAAAATCTCCAGGCCCTATTGCCTTAACCCTTTACCCAACCTGAAAAGCCGACGACACTTGCAAAAATAATTCTTGAATAACTAATTTTTTTCATTTTTTGTCTCAAAAACATAGGTTATGACCCCTCGTTGGAACGAGCTCGACGTGCTCGTTCCAACGAGGGGTCATAACCTATGTTTTTGAGACAAAAAATGAAAAAAATAATGAAAATTAATTGGCGATTTTTGAGAATAGCGCTGGCCGGTTTTGGCCGTTACGTTAGGTAAAGGGTTAAAATTGTCAGCTGTCACCAAATCCGATGTCACTGTTGACTTTGTGATTTGAAAATGTATTGTCTCAACTACCGTGACTCATGTGAACAGCTGGAATAAGAGAATAACTTCAAGAATATTTCTATTTTTCATCAGTGATGTTTGTTTCTTTATTGGGAGTTTCAGGACAATTTCAGCATCTGTGGATATATCCCAATCACAAGACAAGTATAAAGTCAACTTTGACCATTCGTTTACAATTATGTTGTCACTTTCGAGGACCCACAACCCTATTAAACCAGTAAAACAAAACGTGTAATCTACACAATAATCAAGTACAACTATACATGTACCTCTTTGAGATTTCCATGGTGATTTCATCATTGATAATGCCCCTCTCTGATATTAACTTATGGAAATTTTTGGAAAGTCCTGTCACTGAGGACAAAAGGAGAAAGAAATGTTCTTAATATCGGAGTATAAGAAGGATTGCTTAATGTTAATTCATGGAAGGGTAGTTTTCCCACTCAAATGGAATTTACATTTTCAGAAAACAAAGTACAATGAAAGTGTCAATGACACTGTAGCTCAACTTGTCAAGACAAAGACATGCACATGTATAGTATGTGACACAGCAATGACAAACTTATAGGTAATGACCTGATAACAAAGGTACATATAAAGTATTGTAATGGTCTGTACATAAATACTGACCGTTGCCTGTAACAAATGTATAGGTAAAGTATTGTAAAGGTGGGTGACAGTCAGATGCTAAACTAGAAAAGAAATCTTTTGAGTCCCAGAGTGGGTCTGACTGAACCCTAAAATATTTGTTCTCATAGCACAGTGATAACAAAGGCACCCCAAAACACACTCATTCCTGTCCCAAGGTGAAAACAAAGGTACCCAAGAAGTTTTGTGAAGATCAATTCATAAATACGAGCTGTATAGAACTTGTGACAAAAAACTGATTGGACCTAATTTTGGTACAAAATGGCCACTGGCAGCCATCTTGAATTTTGGACCGTACCCAGAAACACTCATTCTCGTCCCAAGGTGATAACAAAGGTACCCAAGAAGTTTTGTGAAGATCGGTTCATAAATACAGCCTCTACCCTGAGCCGTATTGACATGTGTGCTCACATTGTGCAAGTAGCACTGAATAAGCCAAAGTTCATCTAATTTGCATAATTTCTGCACGAAAAAAAAACCCTTAGAATATGTGATGTATTCCATTCATAAACATTCATACAAAAAATTTATTCAAATCAGAACTTTCATACAGAAGTTCTGTACAAAAGACTGATTGCACTAATTTTGGTACAAAATGGCTGCTGGTGGCCATCTTGAATTTTGGACCACACCCAAAAACACTCGCTCTCATCCCACGGTGATAACAAAGGTACCCAACAAGGTTCATAAAGATTGGTTCATAAATATGGCCTCTAGTCTGAGCTGTATAGAAGTTATGTACAAAAAACTGATTAGACCTAATTTCGGTACAAAATGGCCACTGGCAGCCATCTTGAACTTTAAACCGCACCCAGAAACACTCGTTCTCGTCCCAAGGTGATAACAAAGGTACCCAAGACATTTCATGAAGATCAGTTCATAAATACAGACTCAAGTCTGAGCCGTATTGACATGTGTACTTAATGTGTGTAAGTCGCACTGAAATATCAAAGTTCATCTAATTTGCATAATTTCTGCACGAGAAAAAAACCTGTATTATATGTGATGTATCACATGGTACTAAACATTCACACAAAAAATTATTCAAATCAGCGCTTTCATATGGAAGTTCTGTGCAAAAATCTGATTGCACCTAATTTTGTACAAAATGGATGCCATCGGCCATCTTGAATTTTGGACCGGACCCAAAAACACTCGTTCTCGTCCCACGGTGATACCAAAGGTACCCAAGAAGTTTCGTAAAGATCGGTTCATAAATACGGCCTCTAGCCCGAGCCGTATTGGCATTTGCACTTACAGTGCTGAAATTAACACCAAAAAACATCAAAATTAGTCTAATTTGCACAATTTACGCACGAGAAAAAAACGCGTATTATATGTGATGTACCCCATGGTACTAAACATTCATACAAAAAATTATTCAAATCAGAGCTTTCATATGGAAGTTCTGTACAAAAAACAGATTTCTGCATCATCAGTACAAAATGGCGGCTGGCAGCCATCTTGAATTTCGGATCGCACCCAAAAACACTCGTTCTCGTCCCACGGTCATAACAAAGGTACCCTAGAAGTTTCGTAAAGATCGGTTCATAAATACGACCTCTAGCCCGAGCCATAGCCAATTGTTGACGTACGGACAGACGGACAGACGGACGGACAGACGGACGACGGGGCATGACAATAGCTCAAATTTGACTTCGTCAAAGTTGAGCTAAAAATCACTTAAGTAAACTTTTCAGCTCATGTGTCATGGTGGTCCAAGAACTGAAGGTTTGCTAGTATTTCAAGTGTACTTTTCAGTAACCCACCTGCATACTGATTCCTTAGTTGGAACAGCACCATTTCAGGGCTTTACTTCATAAATTTCATTGGAAAAGCATGATAGATTCAATCATTTATTTGTTTATTTATTGGTGTTTAGTTTAAACAATATTTTATTTCCAGTAAGCAAAAACATACAAGTACAAAAATATATACAGGATACAAATAATTGTCGGAAAATGGATCCAGCAGCAAGCTTAAGCTTATGTAAGCTGTCTCCATTGCATTTAAGTACATTTAGCTGATTCAATATAGCGAGGTTGATTAAATACCAGAATAGAATATTTGAATTTAAATTCAAAAAGTAAATATCTTATCTCTAGTGGATGCACAGTATAAGAGGAGATAAGCTGTAGGTCACTCGCATGAGAAGTTAGCTCTCAGTTATCCTCTGCTGACAATACCAAACCTGGACACCACCCCTCGTGAGTCACCTTGCAAGCTTTCCAGGAGATGGCGCCCAGGCCCGGAACCATCAACAGAGTGAAATGAGAATGAGTCGTCTCAATTACTAACCCACAACTCCCTCCTCTGGCACTGTACATTAGGTATTGGTCCAGTGCTATATGGACTCGACCGAAAATGAGTTTATTATTAATAATGTACTGGTGTTTGAGGTTACTTTTCAGCGGCCATGGCTAATTGCAACCACAACAAGGGCATTAAGTCAAGGTTAAACAGTCATATATACCAATATTACCCATTTTAGTGGACTTCCAACACAGGCATTAATGACCGGGTCCCATTTTTCCAACAAACTGAAATAGTTTACCGATGTAAACAAGCACTATTTCACTACGAGGAGGTTCCCACGAGGAGAATATATTTTTAGTAGCCATAAATTAGGGAAACGTTTAAGCCTAAGGGGCTTACCTTAGTGCTTGAAAGAAAATAATTTGGGTCCACACAATGGAATGAGATACACTCACAGAATTTCGAAACGTGGGATACTCACTGTCAATCTCAAATGAACTAAAGAGCAGTTACATGGTATTTGATTTGGAATCGAGTTTGGAACATTGGTGATCTTTAATAATTTAACAATGTCATCGACCATATAGCACTGGTACGGTACTATAGTTGCGGATAAGATAGACTGGTCAAACCAAAGGGGCCAGGTGGAATGTTCAGTAGAACTCCAGTGATCTATATATTGAGCCTCGTCGATTTGGGGGGTACATCGCAAAGAGGGAGCAACCACCTATTGAAGGGAGTACTGATTCTAGGTTAATAAAAAAAACTAGAATCTACCCGATGCTTCGATAAAGTCATGAACACAATTAGCAATTGCTTCATTAGTTTGGGCATTATAGGACGGATTTCCGTACAACAAAGTGTCGATGTCAGAACTACAGTTCAGCCTTCCAAGCGTTGCATGTCTTGCATCGGAAAACAGCGGACAATCTATCAGAAAGTGTTCAGCAGTTTCACAAACTCCACAACCGCAAAAGGGTGAGCTTGTCAAATGATTGTTATACAGATCACAGTTGAGATTGCTACACCCTAGGCGGAGCCGACAGTGATATATTTGGGTTCTTCGGGATTTGTTGAAAAGGAAAAAGTTGGGAACAAAACCCTTTTCTTTATAGATGTACAAGTCGAAATTGCCCAAAGTATTTTCTCGGATCGTTGTTGGAAGGAGATTCCACAGCCTAGTAGTTGATGGTATAAAGGATCTTTGGTGCTGCACTGTACAAGAGAACGGCACAGGCAAGTCCGTATTAGAGGGCAATGTATATTCATGACCATCCGATAATAAGGGGGGAACTAAAGTTGATATACAATTAGGAGTGATGTGGTGATACATTTTAAAATATTGTTTTAATTTGTGCTTCTCGCGTCGGGTCTGTAATGTTTCCCACCCTGTCTCGGCGTATAATATCTCCTTACTGGCATTCCTAGTTGCCCCCGTAATGATTTGGGCAGCCTCAATTTGGATTTTTTTGAGTTCCATGGTCTCGGTTTCGGTACAGTTGTCCCATACCGTGTCCACATATTCAACAACAGGGAGTATGAATGCAAAATATATTTTTTCCAAGGTTTTACGATCGAGGGAGAATTTGAATTTTCTGATAAGGGCAATTCTTTTCCAGGCAGTTGAGGTTATGTTACTGATATGGTTTCCCCAGGAGTCATGGTCGTTAAATGTCAACCCCAGATGTTTGTGATGATCAACCTCTTCGATGTTTAACATTAAAAGGGTGGGGTGCTTGGTTTCAGTCCGTTTCCGTGTAATAACCAATGATTCGGTTTTGTTTGGGTTGAAATCCACCAGCCATTGGCTTGCCCATCCTTTGATCATTTTGATATCTCTTTGTATAACTTCTGCAGCTCTCACGGGGTCCTCAATGATAATATAAAGGGAAGTGTCATCTGCGAACAAGCGAATATCAGATATCATCAATAATATCATTGATGTAAATTAAAAATAGCAGGGGTCCCAGTATAATTGGTGTTTAATGTCACTTTCTGATCTATTGTTATGGTTTGTTTACTGGGGTTCAACAACCTTTCGTGTTCGACAGTTTATCGTAAAGGATGCCAGAATAACAAGAAAATCACTGAGCAACAGCACATAACTGTCTGACTCTCCAATTTACTATCCTGACACAAGCAGGGGTAACATTGTCTAATGGCAAGTGTACCATTAACATACTGAATGCTGACATAGACAGCAACACCGTGCTCCCACTTGGACAATAAGGATTATGTGTCTTCGCTAAGAACACAACACAAACAAGAGCTGGACTTCCGTTCGGTGCATACCCCCATGCGGTGTACCACCAAGTGTGGGCATACCTATGACCAACAAATATTATTTATGAATATTCTCGTACGGACTGACGGACAGATGCACAGATGGACGTATGCAATCCAGTATAATCCCCCCCCCCCCCCACCATTTTCTTCGAAAGTTTTCAACAACTTCTAAGTCAAAAGGTATGGTAAATTGTTTGGTGTTTGGAAGTTTTATGCAATGAGGCAGAAGCCTTTGTCATAGGCAAACTGCATGCTATATTTCACTGAAATACGATAACTCCAATCCAGTATACCCCCCCCCCCCCCCCCCCCCCCCCCTGCATTTTCTTCTAACGTTTTCAACAATTTCTAAGTCAAAAGGTGTGGTATTTGGTGTTTGGAAGTTTTATGCACTGAGGCAGACACCTTTGTCATAGGCAAACTGCTAGCCATATTTCACAGAAATCCGATAACCCATACCTGAGATACAGGCTGAACAGATAAATAATGTCTATTTCCTACAATTTCTAAGTCAAAAAAGGGGGATAACTCTAAAAAAGAGAATGTGAGAAATATCGTTGAATCCTTTTTTTAAAGCCTATGCCATAAGCAGTGTTCATGGTAAATTTCATTGCAACAGAACATTCGATACCCTAGATACAGGCTGAACAGACAAAATTTGGCTTGGACGGACACAATTTCTAAGTGAACAAGTAATAAAAAAAAAAAAAATAACTAGTATGGGCATACCTATGCCCAACAAATATTATAGAAAAAAATCCAGCAAGAGGATAACAGATCCAGAAGTCGAGTTTTGACATTAAATTCTGAAGAAATAAGGTATTTGTAGCAACAGTGACCTTGACCTTGGGGCATGAGACTATGAAATCGATAGGTGTCTTCCTTTCCTTAATTTACTTAAGTTATGAATAATCTGGGACGGACTCACACACGGATGCACAGAGAGACGGACGGACGCATGTAATCCAGTATACCCCCATTTTCTTCGAAAGTGGGGGTATGATGATGTGGGTCTGAATCAAATTGTAGAGCTTTCGATTTGAAGTCAAGTTCAATGCACAAACCAATCAGCCACTACCATCTACAGCGATATCAGGACCACCACAAGTATAAAGTCAAGTTCAGTCAATCATTTATACCTACAATGCCCACTTAAAGAGAATTCACACCCCATAAGTTGGCCACTGCATCCTATTTTACCAGTAAAACAATGCTGGATTACCACAGTAATCGAGCACTGCTTCACTTTGCAGGGTTTCCACTGATGAGATAATATTTTATAGTCATAATTCAATCTTATCAGGAAATTTTTTCTAGAATTTATTGGAGTGTGGCTTTTAACACTCTTCAAAAAAAACAATTATAACAAAACAAAAAGAACAAAACATTTAACCCTTTACCCAACGCAGACGATATCAAAATTTATTATTTTAAATATCATTTTTTTTAAATTTTTAAAAAAATTTCATTAAAACCATATCATGTGACCCCTCATTGGAATGAGCTCATTCCAACGAGGGGTCACATGATATGGTTTTGCTGAAATTTTTTTAAAAATAATTATTTTTTTTCAACTGCTGAATTTGCATATTACGTGGGCAGATGCGGCCGATTTGTTGGGTAAAGGGTAAAGACTATGAGGAATCTATCAGTATCAGGGTAGCTACATTCTGAATCTCTGATACTTCCAAATTTCCCATGTGAAGTGCAAGACGTGTAGCCATGCTTGTTTATTTTCAGACAAGTCCTGCTTTACTGGTGTAATAGGACCTGGAAGACAAACAGTATCTTCGAAAGTGGACAACATAAATGATTGACAAAGCTTGACCTTACCATACTGACCTGGGAATAAACCCATAATCAAAAATAAGCTCACCTACCAACTTTTCCGATTTCAGTTTCAAAGTCACCTCCTTGAAAATAATCAGGTCCCTAACCTTGGAATGACATCGACGATAGCATTGCTGTTATGTTGTTACAATGAAAAGGAACCCCTTAACCCTTTACCCAATGAATTGTCCACATCCGCCCACATAATATAGCAGCTGAAAAAATATTATTTTTCAAAAATTTCAGCAAAACCGTATCATGTGACCCCTCTTTGGAATGAGCTCGTACCAATGAGAGGTCACATGATATGGTTTTGATGACATTTTTTGAAAATTTTTTAATTTAAAAATGATATTTAAAACAATAAATTTTGATATTGTCTGCATTGGGTAAAGGGTTAACCAAGGCACATGATATCAAAATTCGTTATTTTAATTATTTTTATTTGAAATGTTTCAAAAAATTTCAACAAAACCATGTTATGTGTCATCTCATTGGAACGAGCTCAACCAGTCACATGATATGGTCTTACTGAATGAGAAGTCATGTGATATGGTCTTGCTGAAATTCTTTCAAACTTTTTTTCAACTGTTTAATATGTACACTACATTGGCACATAGCCAGGCCTGTCATATTCAAAATTCCAGGAGGGCCATTATGGTTTACCTTAAATGACTCCAGGAGGGACATTTTTGGTTTGCCTCAAATGAACCCAGGGGAGCCATTTTTGGTTTATGGGGGGCCATTTTTGTTTCACCCTGTCGGGTAGACCACTCAATCATTTTAAGGTACTTGGTTTACGTAATATGATTGCACATCATGCTGTGTTTTGATGCAGGCTTAAAAATTTGGATTCAAGATACCCATAAGCCATAACACTCACTGTGCATATCAAATGCAGATAATTATAGACTGTACAAGTACAGAAGACACATATTTTGCAACATAACATACCATATGATTTCCTGAATGTTCAGGTAAGGGGTGTGAACATTCAGCTTTTCAGGGATGAGCATGCTAATAGAGACCCAGAAGATGGACTGGTATTTGGATGCTAAAAATTCTAACTGTTTTTTGTGCAGTTCATGATTCGACTTCCACTTGGCAATTTTAAAACCAATCCACCCAAATGAAAAAGGGCATGGAAGATGATTTAAATGGAGAATGACTGGTGCACATCAAGGGAACTAATTTAGAGGCACTAACATCTTAGAAAACACAACTGATTGGAAAATACTCATAAACATGGTTGTTCAATTTATCGTTACGCATGACCAATGGTGACGACTGGTGTATTGTTATGCTGCTTATCTACAGTTTTAGCGCTTTTGAGTTGGAATGTTGGATGAGTGCATGAAAAATCAAAAAAAAAAAAAACCCATTGAATCACACCAGGTTCGGTGATTGGATCGCATATGGGAAATTTTTTGCTTCCCAAACAGCAGTGCATGGAGGGCTTTTTTCCAGGTTCGGTTTCGGTTTTATTTTTTTTAAAACCTCGGTTTCGGTTCGGTTTTTCGGTATTATTTCCAAGCCCTTCAATTAATCACTATCGTCTTACTAGAAAAGACTAGAAATGTCACCTGAGAGCTATTTAAAGTGTGCTATGTCCTACTGGCAGTACTGGGACATAGTACACTTCACTAGCACTCAGGTGACGAAGTGTTAATATGCACTTGGGGTAGATTGTATGTCATTTCATTATTTTCCTGTTGTTTATGTTCTATTTTGGTAAATGCTATACATCAGTAGCAGCGGCATAGGGGTGGGGACAGTGAGTGGAGTTTTGGGTGGGGTGGGTGCCCCCCCCCCCCACCACCACCACCAAAGAACTTCAAATTGCTATCTGACACAATCAGGGTGCCTTCGAAGGCCACGTCAGGCATTGTAGAAACGCTCCGATATTGCTCCTGGGGTATGGCCCACAGATCCCAAACCAATGGGTGGGGGACACACTCTCCCATGCCCACACCCCTGGCTTAGGCCTAAGACCTTTGGGAGATGCCGTAGGAATCTCGACCTTGGACCCCCACATCTTACTTAATATTAGCACCACCGCCCAGATCAAAATCCTGGCGCTGCCACTGCTATACATTATATACCTGCTTTGATATATTTTGTGTTCAGTTTTAATTTCGATAAAATAAATAATTTTCACTTGTAACTTTTCTGTTATAATGTTTAACATCGCCATAATGCAGGGACTCCATTCACTGTCCTGTTCCTCGATACCTCACTGGACCTCTCGCCTCCTCTCAAAGTACTGAGTACTATGATCTCTCCCTAATGTTGTTATGTGCAAAATAAAATGGATTTACGGCATCAACGAGTATCACATGGGGAATAAATGGTCAAAGTAAATAAACCCTATATAATTTTGATTATTATTTTATTTCATGCATTTAATATGAGATAAATATGACTGAAATGAAAAAATGAAAGAAAAAAAACATTCATGTGTTCCGACACTTACCTAATTTCGTGCAGTAAAAGCCCACACTCACTGGCCACAATCATTCTTGTGTAGGCCCCACCATTTTGGCTGAAAATATTGGGTGCGACGTATATGTGGGAGCGACTAAAACATGGACATAATTATACGGAAATAATCGTTTTGGATTTGCCCATTCTACTGACATTTGCTGTCATTTTCAAAATCCGATTACAACAAGGGGTCGTTATAAATTTCGAAGTTCAACGTCAAAGTATGCAAAAAACGTATGGCCGTTTTTTTGGTGCCTATCAGTTCGGTTTTTTGGTTTGCAGCAAAAACCGAAAACGAACCGAAAAACCTCCATGCTCTACCAAACAATGATGCAAAACCAACAAAAAATACCACGCAATTTCAACTTTGGACTTCTGCAGACCTATCAGACAAGTGACTGCAACAACACACTTCACACTGCACGAACTGCACTTCATTGCCTCCTTGTATCCACAAAGATTACTATTTGAGACGGCCAATTTTGAGGTGCCTTTGATTGAATTAATAGTCGCAGAAATCAGGGTCAGGTAGATGTTTACCATCTACGTAATTTTGACTTCAGGCAGGCATCTGTGACTGCTGCCAGGGGCAATTACCCACCTGAAAAATGACAGGCCTGCATTGCAGAAAGGGTAGAATTCCGTGATAATCTGACTCAGAATCTGATTCTAGTAATGATTCTCCCATATCAATATCTGAACAATAGAAAGAATGGGCATCATGTCCTTTTGAGTCTCGCAAAATGTCTTTAAATTCTGCCCTGTAAACTCATTCATTAGGTAAAGGGTTAATGCAGCTTTTTACATTTTTGACAGAAATTGTAAATAAAAAGAATTTACATCATAAAGAAAAAGAAAAACCCAACAATTATCTTTAATGACATTATATATTTTGGATGGGCAGAGAATACTACCATATTTTTTGGCATGAAACTATTTAACCCTTTACCAAATCATGAAAAGCAGATGACACTTGCAAACAAAATTCTTGAATAATTAATTTTTTTAATTTTTTGTCTTAAAAACATAGGTTATGACTCCTCATTGGAACGAGCTTGACAAGCTCATTCCAAAGAGGGGTCATAACCTATGTTTTTAAGACAAAAAATGAAAAAAACAATGAAAAATAATTGCCGATTTTTGTGAATAGCACTGGCCGGTTTTGGCCGTTATGTTGGGTAAAGGGTTAATCCTTGGGTCCCCAAACAGACACTTTTATATTGCTTTCAAAAGTTGCCCTCATGTGTATTCTTCCCTGAGAAATTAACAGCTAGGCTACATTTATCCTGCCTCTATTGGCAGCCAACAATGATGTAGAAACGCTGGTATGTTATCTGCTGTGTGCATGTATATACAATAGAAATTAACACAAAAACTAATCTTAGGCCTTAAGGGTTAAAAACATTCAATAGAAATTCTTTTGCACAATAAATATAAGAAACTGACTGAAAAGAATATTTTTTTTATCTTCCTGAAATTTATCATTTACTCATTGCACAGTGGAACCCAGTCAACCCCTTACCCAATGCAGAGAATATCAAAATTTATTATTTTAATTACTATTTTTTGAATTTTTCAAAAAATTTCAACAAAACCATATCATGTGACCCATCATTGGAACAAGCTCATTGAGCTCGTTCCAATGAGGGGGTCACATGATATGGTTTTGTAGAAATATTTTTAAAAAATTATTTTATTCAACTGCTCAGTTTGCAAATAATGGGGCGGATGCGGGCGATTCGTAAGATAAAGGGTTAGAATCATTGCCAGTGAAAAATATTCAGTTAAAAGGGGTATTCAAGTAAGAAGGATTTGTTCATTTTCGTCAATTCTGGTGATAAATTGTGCTTACATTCTATTATATTTTGTTTATCGGGTTCAGGTAGCTCTGTCAAACAGGACAAAATATATTTGATGTTTATAGCAGAGCAACTAAGACTAAAATAAGTCAGTAAAACTTGGAGGATACAAAGGCTGATCAACAAGAAAGATGCATGATGGAACTAAAGAGGGCATTTTTTTTGTTTTCTGGTTCAGTTGTGGCAAACCGGAATACTGACGAACTGCAAGATCAAGCAAAAACTGGACAAATGCTTTTACTATTTTTGCATAAACTGATTAATCTATCTTACTGGGAGGGAACTGAACTAGTGGATCCTATGGTTTCACATCACTTTGTCTACCAACAAAGAGGCGAATCTGTAGTGCTCTCATTGTCACATTTTCTCCCTTATTAACTCGTCGACCAGGTATGTTAATAAGGAAGAAAAGATAACATTATGAAAACACAACATAGATTAAAAGAAATTTATTCATTTGCTACCCTAATTTATGTTTTTTTCTGATTCAATAACTAAGCAACTGATCCCCTAGAGACCCTAAGAATGATCAGAGTAGTTGGGCTGAACCCAATGGAGATACTTACCGGCAAGGCGTATTGTGGTGTGTGGCATCATACAATCTATTGCAGATTGTTTCCAAGTTAAGGAGCCTGAAGTGTTATTTACTGCATGTTCTTAACCCTTCCGTGCCTCTTTGATGTGTGGCACACTGGCGGTAAACTGACACTACAAACCCGTCTGTGCGCTGCGTGCCGATGACATAGTAATGCATCTACTCTTACCTCAGTCCAGTCCAAATGAATTCAGAGTTATTTCCCTTTAGTTGCTTGGCTACAGTTTTAGCACCAATTGCACCAGAATCATAGTGATTCCACAGACAAATATGACTCTAATGACAGCGACGTGGAACAGGATTCTGCGGTATAGTCTGGCTCAAATCAAGCTGACACACATGACACTACTATAAGTGCTGGACGTTCAGATGATGTTGCCAGTAATAATCCAGAGGACAGAGAGAGTCCTTCAACGTTTGGAATAGGACTGGCCAGTGAGAGGGAATGCAGCAGAAAAAGAAGTGTTGGTCAGGGACGTGGCAGAATACGAGGGAGTGAGCATGGTCACGGAATTGGTCCATTTTTTCAATGGGTAAAATGCACAGATTTTGTTCCGACTAGATATCCCATGTTCGGAAGCAGGGAAGATAAATCTTGACTTACCTTACAATTCAAATGAATGGGACTATTTACACTTTTATCTAACGGACGAGATGATCCCGAAATTAACCCCAATATCCCAAGTCTGGGAGGCAGGTTTGGCTGAGTCGCAAAAGGGTTTACACACAGAAAAACTGAACCCAAATTAAGATTTTTTCGTAAAAGCAAACCGAAACCGAATTTGAAAAATCAAAACCTCCTGGTTCTACATGGAACTGTGACTGGAAAAGCAGTCTCTTTCTCGATCATATCATGATCTGTTCATGACACACTTACACCAATGAGTCAACATTTCATGAATAAAAAATTATAAAATCAACACCGATTTAAGAAAAACAAACGAAAATAGCATCAGAGATTCAATGCTCTCACATTTTTTTTTTAACAGGTGAGATACTTCCATGTTTGTGCAGAGGATAATGGACAGAGAATTTTGTCCAGACTGTGTCAGGGTCGAGATCTAATTGTAATTTTATGGACACATTTGTAATGACAGTATAGTAGAAATTTAGAAGATTCTGGATCCCCCTCCACCCTGAGGTACTGGTGGAAAAGACTTCACTTTCCGAGAACTATAACTGAGAAACTCTCAAGTATTCGTTTCTATCATACAATGTCAATGGGGAGGGTGGATTGTGGGAGATGGGGTGGTGAGTATCAGCTATAATAAACAAACAAGGAAATTATACAATCAGTAGGGTGATTTCTGAAGCTTTATATCATCCCTTGCATTGAACAAGGTGCCATCTGCAATGCCTTAGCATAGCAGATGGCACCTTATTCCTCTCAAGGGAAGATATAATATCAATACTATTGAATGTCACATTTACAATTTACGATATGTTGTAAACTCCCAGACTTAGTTGTAAACTCCCAGACTTAACTCATACCCTGAGTCAAGTGCCCTTTTTGATACACCTGCCCCCTTTGCCTTGGATGCTTCCGGTATCCTTGAGATTCCCGACTAGCTATTTAATCAATAATTAAGTATACCTGAGTCGCTTAGTCCACATTCTTCTCAACTGTTGTTTTTCATAAATTTTTATCTAGTGTATACAAACCAAAGCACTGAGAGAACAGATTGTGACAAAAGAACACACCACTTTCATTTGTATACTCTCGAGCAATAACCTGATATCCATAGTAACCCGCTATTTCAACACAACTTTGTTTGAATAGTTTGGATATTTGAATAAAAAATAATCATTAAAGATAGAATCCAGAGCAGATTTAAACTGCTATCAATTGAGTTTTGCAGTATAAGGCAGAAAGTATAGTAGATATAATGATGTAGCCCAACTCTAACTGATTCGCTAGCTTAATTTTATCAGTAAGAATTTATTTATCAAGAAGCATTACAATTTATTACAGTGGGCCCTACATAATTGGATATCACTTAATTGAATAACCCTGCGAAATGAATATAATTTTCAAACACTAAACCACTTATCATACAAATTATTTGATCAGTACAAATTTGACCTGTTATTTGCATGTCGGTTTTAATGAAAACTCCTGTTAACTGAATGAAGCCTCTTGTGATATTTTGAAAATCGGTATGAAAGGCAACAAATTTACCAAGTTTACAGACCGATTTGGCCTCAGGAATCCAATACAAGCATTTAATCTATTATATATTGTTTGACAGAGCTCCATGATCTCTGGCAAACAACATCTTATAGAATAAATGTTATTAGTTTATCTCTACAATACAGGAAAGTGACAAAATCCTTGTTAACTGAATATTCCTGTTAATTGAATAATTTCCAGTGGCAAATTAGCTACTCATTTAACAGGATTCTACTGTATTAGAAAAAGCCTCCAGGCACTCTCCAATTAAAAAATTAAATAAATTAAGTTTATGCTTCTATCTGAATACTGAGTATAACCAGAGAGTTGAAAGCCTTTATTTAGGTACCAACACACTTGAATAGACCTGATAAAAGCTCCCAGCACTTAAGAGTTATAAATGCCTAGAAAAAAAACATTTGGTCAGTTGTTTATGAAATATGAAAATCAAGCTTCTATGTCTGCTGAAGATTTTTTAAATTTCTTAAACAATGAATGTTAATCATCTTATTATCTTATGTCATGCAAATCTACATGATATTGACCATGTATACCAAGTTTCAAAACCAACATGTTAAGAAATGTAAAAGTACTTCATTCTTGAAGTAGAGATGGGCATATTGGAATTTTGAGTTCGGTATCAGTATTTTTAGGGGGTATACCTCGGTATCAGTTCAGTGTTCGATGTCTGACTTGACTGAAATTTGCTGATAGTACCAAAGGGGAATTCACATCAAGAAAAAAGAGAATATGTTGTTCTAGTATCTTTCTACCACAAAGCTATAAATGCCATTGCCAATGAGATCAACAGTGGCATTCTTTTAAGACCACAAATCATATCTACAGTAAATTTGTGACTTGTTCTAAACACACCTTTATGTTTAAGGACCTATTTCAGGCTTTTGCGATCTCAGGGCATGTGTGCTGACCATACCATCTTAAGGAGTCATTGACAATAGACAAATCACCTGCGCAGTGATTTCTAGTTAGGTCTTGGCTGCCACTTAACTAAAAATCACTGCTAAGCAACTGTAAATGTACATGTTGTAGTCTAGTGGGAATTAAGGGCAATTGCCCAGGCTAGTGAGGATTAACAAAACAAAAAAAGAAAATCAGTCACTTCTTTAATGAAAATGAATCTTTTAACTGTTATCAAGCCTCAATAGGACCTTATAAATAGCGAATGTAGGAAAATTTGAAAATTCAGGTGGTTGTGGTATTCAACAATTGGTTCGGTTCGTTTTTTCAGTATCCATGTGATATCAGTATCGGTTCGTTTTTTCAGTATTTTGGCCATCTCTATCTTCAAGATTTCAAAACATCAACAAACAAATCAACCAACATACCAACTAACTGGCCACCAGTTATAGCGACTCCTGGAGACCACAGAAGTGTGATTGCCCAGCCTGAATATGGGTCATATTTTTTCGATAATCCTTTTTTATTTTGAATAACCAAATTAAATTAATTATTTCTATGAACATGTAAATCCCATACCAAAGAGTGGCGCCCCTTTCACAGCACTAAGACAATTCTTATGGAGAACAAGTATTGAAATGAAGAAAACAGTTCAGCAAAGCTTTTTGCAGCAGGTGGTACAATTCATGTCCTGGAAGGACTTTTCAGTTTTGTCTCAGGAGAGAGCTGTCACAGGATCCACCATTTTTCCCAGAATTCAAAGCTAAAGTGGGTGATCAAACTGAATACTCAATATACATACTACAGTGGAGCCCACTTAATTCATATCTCTTAACTGAATAACCCGGTTAACTGAATATAATTTTCCAACACAAAACCATTTACCAAACTGCCAGTACAATTCTGACCTGTTAATTTAATATAGTTTACAGTGTAAACTCCTGATAATTGAATAAAAAATCTTGTAACCTGTCAAGAAATTTAAATTTTATAGTAAATTTCTTTTCTTATTATACCTACCACAATTGTTTACTACAGGCTTGCACTACAGTGGAAGACCCTAACTCGGAAAATATACTCTCTATTTTGATCTTTCTCAAGGGATTTGGGAAAGAAAAGTGGTGCAAAAGCACCAAGAAAAAATAAGCCAAAACTGGGTCGAATGCTACCGGCACACACCCAGTAGGGGACGCTCTTCTCCAAGTACATATCCACGGCTTCCATTAACCAGTACGCAGGCAGTAACCAATGAATCATTCTTTTGAATCCGCAAACAATGTAGTTATGTGATCAGCGGGAGGATCGAAGGATTCTTACCTGAATAAGAAGACGGGAGGGCCTCCATGTAAACAATTGGGGTAGGTATAATAAGAAAGGAAATTTACTATAAAATTAAAATTTCTTATCAATCTACCTTACAATTGTTTACTACAGGCTGAATAGACAATAGGATGGAGGGAATCACATAACCAACCCCCACATAACCCAATTGCACTGGAACCGTGGACAGAGGAAGAGGTCCCTAGGCCTATCAAACCATAGCATCACAATCATTAGTAAAGACAATGAGAGACGAGGCGTACGGTTCTGTGCAACGCACAGACAGAAAGGACAGTAACAGCACAGAGTTGGAACTGACCTTGTAAGAAGTCTAATGGCTCCTGCTACTGACGCAGATAGAAGGTGGAGAAAGTAGAAGCATTTCTCCAGTAGGCTACCTGCATAATATCCGACAACTTGACGGAGTTAGCAAAAGCCCAAGAGGTAGACAATGCATGCACCTCGTGGGCAGAAATACGATTGGTAAAACAATCTTCAGTCGCTAGACGATCGTAAGCTGCACGAATAGTAAGACATATCCATCAAGAAAATGGATTGAGGAGAGATCTTCTGTCGACCAGGAATAAGAGACAAAAAAAATTGTTTCCTGCTTTTCCTAATGAACTGCGTCCGATTGAGATAAATGCGAATTGCCTGAACCGGACAGAGCAAAGGGCGATTACAGTCCTGATACAGGTAGGAGGTGGAGTCGTTTCTGTTATCTGATTCTTAGCCACAAAGGAGCAATCAGCGGTAAACGTAACACTGTTGGGAGAGCTCCTGAAAAAGGCCGGATCAACCGAGAGGGCGTGAAGCTCACTAACCCATCTGGCCGAGGCAAAAGCCATCAGAAAAGCGGTCTTGTATGTGAGAAAATGCATATCCACCTAGAATAAAGGTTTGAATGCCCCCCCCCCCCCCCCCCACCCCAAGCAAAGCAGCACCTAAGAAAGATTCCATCTTGGGGTAAGCTGCAAAATCGTAGGCTTTTTCAAGGAAAAGTGCCAAACAAGCTTGGAGAGGTATGGATTAGTGCCGATACGACGCTGTCCCACATTCAAAAAGGTCTCCGAAAGCATGGATCTGTACCCTTTGATGGTAACAGGCTGGAGACCCTGAGAATCAAACAGATATACCAGAAACTCTGCAATCTGTGATATCGAAGGATTGGTCTAATCAACAGAGTGATCGGCACACCATCGACAGAAGACCTTCCACTTAGCCGCATAGGCTAAACCAGTGGAGTGCCTCCTTGAAGAAGAAATGCACTCCACTGCTCGTCTCGAAAAAACCTCTACAGAGGAGACAGGACTTGACAAAAGATATGTGTGAAGGCACAATTAAGTTGGATGTGAAACCTCCTCGGGTGACCTTGGCAAAGAAGGTCGCGACGTAGAGGGAGACGTGCGGGAACCGCCGCCAACAGAGAGCGGAGCTGATTGATCCACACTCGCTGAGGCGACAGGGGAGCGATCAGAATGATTCGACAACTGCAGTTTCATATCTTGGCAGAATCGGAACCAGCGGGAAGGCGTAGCTGACAAGACCATTCCAATCGAGTGATAGAGCGTCCATGGCGAAAGCCAGAGGATCTGGACACGGGACACGAAAGTGTCCACCTGATGGTTCCAACGAGTCACAAAGAGATCGATGTGGGGACGACCCCAGAGATTGCAAAGTGATTGGAACACCGCCCTGTGGAGCATCCACTTGGTGGAAAAGACCCTGCCCCGTCAGGACAGGGAGTCGGCTAGGACATTCAGACGACCTAGAATGTGACAAACCACCACTCCGGTGTTGACATCCTGAGTGAGCAGTTGAAGATCCTGAGCCAATTCGTACATGGGAATCGAGTGCGTGCCACCCAGGTTCCAAATGTAAGCAACCACTGTCAAATTGTCAGACAACAGAAGAACCTGGCAATTCGAAAGGTGGGGGATCCACTGCTAGAAACACAGAAGATGAGCAAGAAGCTCCTTCTGGTTGATGTGAAGAGCTGCTTGATCCTTTTCCCATGCCCCGTGAAGGGAAAGACCTAGAGGATCCAACGTCGCACCCCATCCGAGATCGCTGGCGTCTGCCGTCAGAACACGATCGGACGTGGGTAAGCCCAACGGAACTCCCTGCATAATCCACTGAACATCCATCCAGGGGAGAAGGTGACGATGAAGAGACTCTGGTAACAGAAGCACCAGATCCAGAGGATCGACATTCGGCCTCCAATGACTGAGCAGAAAGTGTTGGAGAGGTCTGACATGCAGTCGATCTAGAGGAATGAGATCCATCACCGAACCGCAGAGACTGAACAGCCGGAGAATACTCTGAGCTGTCGCGGACGTGGACTGGGACAGAGTCAGGGCAAAAGCTGAGAGAATTACAGCCCTTGCCCGGGGAACCGCCACCATATTCAGCGGAGTACGGAAGTCCATCCCCAGGTGACAAAACGACGGAGAAGGGACCAGGTCCAACTTCTCCTCGTTGACTCTGAACCCTAGCGACGTGAGCAGGCTCAACAGTGTGTCGACATCTGACTCCAGAAAGGCAGCATTGGAATGCCTCTGGAGGATATCGTCTAGATATGCCGAAGAAGTCACCCTGGACTGTGTGTGCGATGGAGGGCTATCACATGTGACAGCAGTTGGGTGAAGGCCCAAGGAGCCAGGTTGAACTGGTAAACTCGCCCCCGAAAAGCGAACCTGAGATACTTCCGCGATGTACGATGAATCGGAACATGAAAGTAAGCATCTCGCAGGTCGATGCTGGAAGCGAAATCTCTCTGGTGAATGGAGCGGTGAACCAATCCTGAAAGTCTCCGTGCTGAACTACGGAGCAATAATAGACTGGTTCAGGATACTCAGATCGATAACTGGTCAGAGTTGGCCGCCCTTCTTCGGCACCAAGAACAGGCGGGAATAAAATCCCACTGAATGAATGTTCTTGACGACCTCGATCGCCCCCTTTGACAGTAGATTGTCGATCTCCGTGATCAAAAGTTCCCGACGTGTAACGTCTAAAGGAACTTGTGTTGGAAGAGGCACTCTCGACAGAGTGGGATGCCTCCGGAAGGATATCTGCAGCCCGGGCCAAACAACATCTAACACCCAAGGACCGGATGTGATTGTGGCCCAATGGTCTGCGAACTCTGATATCCTTAATCCAACCTGGGACAAATCAAGGTGAGAACCTTCACTTCGAGCCCCGGCGAGGCCCGCGAGAGCAGAAACCACCTCCTCTACTATATGAAGAATCCTGAATCCACCCTCCAGCCTGCCGACGCTTACCCTTACCCGTGAGTAAGAAGTAGAAGCGGTGGCAGGAGGATCAGCCCTTGGCTTCGCAGAGGAAGCAGAAGGGCGCTTGTTGGGCTTTAGATGGCCCCTGCCTCCAACAGAAGGCTGATCAAGCTGACGAAGCAGCAGCTGATCTTTGGAATGGACCGTCGCCACGCAACCATGAAATAGTTGTGGACCCGCCAAAGAAGCAGATCGAAGAGCAGCGCTCTGCCCCTCAGGAAGGGAACGGATTGTGTCCAACACAACGTCCCAGTGAACTAATTCCAAGTTAGCCGTGTTACAGGCATGTGTGCGAGTAAGATGCATGAGCGCCTTGGAAAACACACACAAAGGAGCCTGTACGTCATCAAACTTATCTGGAGGCAGATAAGCAGCTAAAGCAGAGACGACGTGATCTGAGAAAGAAAGCATGCCCAGCATCTCTCTCGATAAGCCCAACAGGGACTCCAGAGTCGCCATAGGAATAACGGCCAACTTGGGCTTGGAAAGCCTGAGGGAGGTGGAGTTCTGATCCAAGACTGTCAAAGTCTGGCAGACTGACGGATTGGCGGAATCGTAGGAATGATAATGCACTGGAGGCAAAAAACGTATCAGCCCTGGTGAGGAACGAAGTCCTCATAACCTTGGAACTCAGCTTAGAGTCCAAAGCTGTAAACGCTTCAACCACCTGTCCTGACTGGCACAGTCGAAGGCACCCAGAAGCAGGTTGCTCCACAGGCTGTCGGCATGTGACCGATGATCACGGACTGGCTGAAACTGTCGGCTGGTCTGACGAATTGAGATCTGGAAGGAACTGAAACTAAAAGTCAAGAGCTGCCCCCAAGTCAGAAGACTGTTGGCTCTCGACGTCAGGTATGTCTGACCCATCCTCTGAGTCGGAAGACACATAGCCCATCATGGGCAAACCAGCCGATGCCTCCCATAGTTTAGGCACACCTGAGGGATCAGAAAGTGGCCTGCTTCCAATCATGGGGGGCACCTGGAAACCACTAGTAGCCTCGCTGGATTTAACGGGAAGGCTCTTGGAAAGAACCTGAGTGAGCAAGGAGACTGCCTCCCTAAGCTCACGGCCCATGTCGGCCAGTTTGATGTGGGAACGAACCGGCAAAGTGGTTTCACTCCTGACCCTTTTAACCAGTGAAAGGTCACGATCCTCAAATACACCTGACGCGGGGCAATGGGTGGCAGCCGAAATATTTGAAGGCAGATGCATATAGGGGTATGATATACCCCAAGGATCTACAGTGCGGGAACTCAGGAGAGTTGCCACGGACCTCTGAGGGACGGAAGGTCCAGGCGGCACAAAAAGCGCCGGTCCCGCAAAACTGTCCATGGGGCCAGAGTGCGTGGACGAAAACGCAACAGAGTCCATGGTGACCCCACCATGAACATCCGAATCCAATGAGAAAACTGCTGGGCTCGACGGCTGAGAGACCACAGCAGAGGATTCGGTCGGCAGCCCCTTCCGACTTTGGCGAGTTGAAGTCAGGGAAGGCTGAGGCCAATTCCCCATGTCCACACTACCAAACATCTCTGCAGACCCCTGCACAGATAAGCCGAGGCCAGCTGAAACGGTGACCGATGACGTAGCAGATGGAACAGCAGTAGCAGCAGATACGATGGGAGCTGTTGAAACAGGTGGAAAAGTGGAGAAAGCAATCGAGCTCGGCTCCAAAGGAGGAGTCACAACCCTAGTGACAGTCTCAGATGTCGAATGGAGAGGGACCACAATCCCGGAACCAAGGCATCCCTCCACCAGACAACTCAACAGCTCCCGCAGTATCCACCACAATTAAAGACTGCACCTCCCCCACAGAGGGGATATAACTCTCACCAGACGTGGTCATGTCAGGAGGCCCCAAATAACAGCGCACCCCGCGGGTGCAGGAGGAACAGCCACGGGAACGCACCACATGCTTGGGCAAAAGGCATTGCCATAAAGGAACAGCATAACAGAGGTGAGAGCAGTAGAAGAAAAGGTGAACTCGACAGATGTAGAAAGTAGAACACCCCCCAACTACGAGAGAAAGGTGGCAGAAAACAAAGGACCTGTGGGAACACAACTGAACCCAGATGGCCGACAGGGACCCAAAAAACAGAAATTCTGCCCTTAACAGAGAGGAGAAATCCTGTCTATACAGCCCCCCCCCCCCCATTGACACCTAACTTCAATAATAATAAAATTTATCAACCAAAAAATTTTATGTCCGAACCGCACGGTATGCAAAAGTCATGCGCGAACACAGAGAATATATAAAATACAATGAAAATGTGGTTGAAAATAATAACAAGAATATATAAAACACAGTCCTGTTATTATACGATCCTCAGATCTATAATTCCAGTCACAGGTAACCATTATCAACGAGTTGAATTATCACTGTTTCTGGGGGGCGCGGTGGCTCAATAGAGGTCCTCGGTTCGAATCCCACCTGCGGCAACCGCGTTGTGTCCTTGGGCAAGACACTTCACCCCCATTGCCCATGTGGGGGCACGATGACGCTGTGTACTAAGGCGTACTGCACGTCGATGGTACGCTTGTCTTCAACCAATCTAACCCTGTCTGTGCTGCAGTGCGGAGTTACGATGTTGGGGAGCTGGCAGCTGCTCGTCGTTGCTCGGTGGTTCTCTCCGGGTACTCCGGCTTCCTCCACCCGTAAAACTGTCACGGTCATGATTAGCCATTGCGCATAAATATGTGACCTTAAACATCAATAAATAAATAAATAAATAAATAATCACTGTTTCTGAATGCAAATGGACGTCTTGCCATGTGAACAGACGAAAAAAGAATGATTCATTGGTTACTGCCTGTGCACTGGTTACCGGAAGCCGAGGATATGTACTTGGAGAAGCGCGTCCTCTACTGGGTGTGTGCCGGTAGCACTCGACCCAGTTTTGGCTTATTTTTTCTTGGTGCTTTTGCACCACTTTTCTTTCCCAAATCTCTTGAGAAAGATCAAAATAGAGAGTATATTTTCCGAGTTAGGGTCTTCCAATGTAGTGCAAGCCTGTAGTAAACAATTGTAAGGTAGGTTGATAAGAAATTACCCTGACTCTCCCCGTTTTCCTTTGTTTATAGACCTATTTGGCCTCAGGACATCCAATACAGGCATTCAGTCTATTATATCCTTTTCAACAATGCACATGGAGCTCTGTCAAACAAGATATAATAAAATAAATGCTAAGTTCATCTCTGGAATATGGGAATGTTACACAAATTGAATACTCCTGCTGATTGAATGATTTTCATTGGCAAAGTGGCTATTCAATTAACAGGGTTCCACTGTAATTGTGTTTACAAAGCTGTCCTGATGCAGTTTTCCAAATAAATATTTTGGTATATTCAGTTGATGACACAAATGATTGTTTATATTTTTTCACAGGGGAGAATATTTATTTTACAACAAAGTGACAGGCACTCAGCTGTTAAATGCTAAACAGGATATAAGAATCAGTTGACAGTCACACATGCTGAATCAGCAGGTGCATAACAGCTAGAAACTCACTAATAACTTTTCTTTTACAATTTTTGCATGCTGTGATTTATAAACAGAAAGGGTATACCAGTATTGTACGTGATTAAAAAAAAACTGTGATGACTTGTTCTTAAAAATGGATCCAATCATGTATTTTTTCCACAAATGGAAATCTGTGTTATTCCAAAACATAACTGCACAATCTTCGCATAAACAAAACTGTTGTGTATGCAAGTTTTGGAGGTTTGATATTATGAATACATTTATTTATTGGTGTTTAAGGTCACTTTCATCATCTATAGCTTTATCATGACTGCAACACAAGTCTTTATTTATTTATTGGTGCTTTACCCTTTCAACACTGGCAGCCTGGAAGCCGTGGAAGTATTTCAGTCAAAACTATCAACGGCAAAACCATCCTGGTTTGTTGGGAAGTTCAGTAACAATTTAATCCAACAGTTCTATCGAGCTGTTGGATTAAATTATTATTGAACCTCGCTACAGATTTTTTGCTCTTAAAATAGTCTGCTTGTTCACTGCCAATTTTTTCTTCACACAAAAATTTAAGCACACCAGGTTGAAAGGGTAAAGGTCAATTCTATGGCTATATCAAGATCACAATATAGGTATGAAATCAATTTTTTCTCATCATTCACACATGTGCTGCTCACTTTAGAGGACTTCCACCCCATTCTCTGTGTTCCTTCACATAAAACTGAACAAACCCCTGTTCTAAAAGAAATGAGAGAAAATTGATCTAAGATGTTAATTTCATTTGAATTTTGATTCCAGGCCTTTTGATTGGTCTAATTTGGTGACATTGCATACTTACCAAGTCCAGTCCTCGGTATTAGTGACGGCATTCGGCAATGCCGTCACAAACGCCGTCGCCGTGGGGCATGGCGGCAGCATTTTCTTGCCATCGCAATTTGGCAGCCATAATATTTTTTTACTTGTCCCAATCACCTGAAGTCCGTCAGAACTGATCATCCAACCCTACATAACATATGTTTTATAGTCGTAACTGGTGTATAAAATCAATATTTGAGGAAATATCTTATATTAATTAATTTGAAAGTAAGTTTGTACAAAATGTATGTGGTTGAAAAACTGTTCATAACCGGTTGTTTTTCATTTGTTTGTGTTTTTTCGAAAGAACCCCCTTGTTGACTGTGATGCACGTTTAAAATAACCTAGGAATTCCTGGGCAATTCCGTTTTGACGTCACACCTTACATAAATACATGTACAACCAATCGAATTTTTCGTTTCATGAAAGTATGCTAAATTGGTGTACTGGAACAATGCAGCAGTTCTATTGGTCGCTGCTGTAATCTCAACAGAGCACATGGTCATGTTCCATTTTAATTTTAGCATTCTCCACTTGTGGCATATGTAAACTGTACAATCTCAAACAAACTGAATTGGAAAACAATCAATCGGTTCAATAAAACAAGAGGCCCCAGGGGGCCTGAGGGCGCTCACCTGACATGGTAGCCTAAATATCAACCCAGAGAATTGATTTCCACAAGTTGCATCTGCTCCTCCTAATAAAAGCTGAAACCAAATATCCAAATATTCTGACCAGTGGATCTAAAAAAAGATTTTTAAAGAATATTCCTCATATTGAACTAAGTCATAATTCGGGCTCCCACAGGGAGCCCATATATGAACCCAGGGACTTGGCTTTAACAAACCTGAAACTCACACCCTTAAGGATTCTGCACACCAATTATCAAAACATTCCGACTGCTGGATCTGAAGAAGAAGATTTTTAAAGAAAATTCCTCATTTTGAACCAAGTTACAATTCGAGCTCCCACAATCAGCCCAAATATGGACCTAGGGACATGGCTTGAACAAACTTGAATCTTACCCCCCTAAGGATGCTGCATAAAAAATATCAAAAGCATTCATCTGCTGGATCTGAGGATTTTTAAAGAAAATTCCTCATTTTGAACTAAGTTGTCATTCAGGCTCCCATAGTGAGCCCAAATATGAACCAAGGGACTTGGCTTGAACAAACTTGAATCTCAGCCCCCTAAGGTTGCTCCATGCCAAATATCAAAACATTCCAACTGCTGAATCTGAAGAAGAAGATTTTTAAAGAAAAATTCCTCATATTGACTAAATAATAAGAGCCCAAATATGGACCCATGGACTTGGCTTTAACACACTTGAATCCCCCCCCCCCCCCCCCCCCCCCCCCCCACCCACCCAAGGATGTTACTCACCACATATCAAACCATTCCGACCGCTGGATCTGAAGAAGAAAATTTTTTAAGAAAAAATTCTTCATTTCGAACAAAGTTACAATTCAAGCTCCCACAGTGAGCCCAAATATGGACCTAGGGACATGGCTTGAACAAACTTGCATCTCACCCCCCTAAGGATGCTGCATACCAAATATCACAAGATTCTGCCTGCTGGATCTTGAGAAGAAGATTTTCAAAGAAATTTGCCTGAAATGCACTAAGTTCAAATTTGGGCTCCTATACTGAGCCCAAATATAAACCCAGGGGGGTGATTTGAACAAGCTTGAATCAGATCCACCCCACAATGTTGCATACCAAATATCACAAGATTCTGCCTGCTGGATCTGGAGAAGATTTTTGAAGAAATTTGCCTGAAATGCACTAAGTTTGAATTTGGGCTTCTATAGTGAGCCCAAATATGAATCCAAGTGGCCGATTTGAACAAATTGGAATCAGATCCACCCCACAATGTTGCATACCAAATATCAAAAGATTCTGCCTGCAGGATCTGGAGAAGAAGATTTTTGAAGACATTTGCCTGAAATGCACTAAGTTCAAATTCGAGCTTCTATAGTGAGCCCAAATATGAATCTAGGGAGCCGATTTGAACAAAATAGAATCAGATCCACCCCACAATGTTGCATACCAAATATCAAAAGATTCTGCCTGCTGGATCTGGAGAAGAAGATATTTTAAGAAATTTGCCTGAAAAGCACTAAGTTCAAATTTGGGCTCCTATACTGAGCCCAAATATAAACCCAGGGAGCCGATTTGAACAAACTTGAATTAGATCCACCCCACAATGTTGCATACCCAATATCAAAAGATTCTGCCTGCTGGATCTTGAGAAGAAGATTTTCAAAGAAATTTGCCTGAAATGCACTAAGTTCAAATTTGGGCTCCAATACTGAGCCTAAATATAAACTCAAGGGGCCGATTTGAACAAACTTGAATCAGATCCACCCCACAATGTTGCATATCAAATATCAAAAGATTCTGCCTGCTGGATCTGGAGAAGAAGATTTTTTAAGAAATTTGCCTGAAATGCAGTAAGTTCAAATTTGGGCTCCTATACTGAGCCCAAATATAAACCCAGGGGGCTGATTTGAACAAGCTTGAATCAGATCCACCCCACAATGTTGCATACCAAATATCACAAGATTCTGCCTGCTGGATCTGGAGAAGATTTTTGAAGAAATTTGCCTGAAATGCACTAAGTTTGAATTTGGGCTTCTATAGTGAGCCCAAATATGAATCCAGGTGGCCGATTTGAACAAATTGGAATCAGATCCACCCCACAATGTTGCATACCAAATATCAAAAGATTCTGCCTGCAGGATCTGGAGAAGAAGATTTTTGAAGAAATTTGCCTGAAATGCACTAAGTTCGAATTCGAGCTTCTATAGTGAGCCCAAATATGAATCTAGGGAGCCGATTTGAACAAAATAGAATCAGATCCACCCCACAATGTTGCATACCAAATATCAAAAGATTCTGCCTGCTGGATCTGGAGAAGAAGATTTTTTAAGAAATTTGCCTGAAAAGCACTAAGTTCAAATTTGGGCTCCTATACTGAGCCCAAATATACACCCAGGGAGCCGATTTGAACAAACTTGAATTAGATCCACCCCACAATGTTGCATACCCAATATCAAAAGATTCTGCCTGCTGGTTCTTGAGAAGAAGATTTTCAAAGAAATTTGCCTGAAATGCACTAAGTTCAAATTTGGGCTCCTATACTGAGCCCAAATATAAACCCAAGGGGCCGATTTGAACAAACTTGAATCAGATCCACCCCACAATGTTGCATACCAAATATCAAAAGATTCTGCCTGCTGGATCTGGAGAAGAAGATTTTCAAAGAAATTTGCCTGAAATGCAGTAAGTTCAAATTTGGGCTCCTATACTGAGCCCAAATATAAACCCAGGGGGCCGATTTGAACAAACTTGAATCAGATCCACCCCACAATGTTGCATACCAAATATCAAAAGATTCTGCCTGCTGGATCTGGAGAAGAAGATTTTTTAAGAAATTTGCCTGAAATGCACTAAGTTTGAAATTGGGCTCCTATACTGAGCCCAAATATGAACCCAGGGGGCCGATTTGAACAAACTTGAATCAGTTCCACCCTACAATGTTGCATACCAAATATCAAAAGATTCTGCCTGCTGGATCTGGAGAAGAAGATTTTTTAATGTTTTTCTCATTGCCTACAGTGTTAAAAACTGCTGACTCAGCACTTTTTCAAAGTCCCGAAACTGTACCCTATGATAAAACCGATGGCAATTTTTTTTTACCAATTCTTTCTGTTGGTCCTAAGGAAGCTCCACACCAAATAAAAATTCCCGGTGCCGTGCAGTTTTGGAGATATGGGTGTTTTAATTTTTTTCTATTTTTAGCTCCTGCGGTTCCCATGGGGCTACGGGAAAAAAAAAATCAGCATAAATTAGGAACTTATGACCCAATAAGCCCTCACAAAAAATTTGATTCAAATCAGCCTCTCGGTTTGCAAAAAATTTTGCCCCTCCCATAACGACGCCAAGTATAGCCCCACAAACTTCTCTTGAACAAATCTGAGTCTACACCTCAAAAGGAAGCTGCACACCAAATATCAAGTCTCTGCTACTGCTGGTTCATGAGAAGAAGATTTTCAAAGATTTTGGTGCCCCTTGGGGGCGTGGCCCCACCCAGGAGGAGGGGCAACTTCATTTGAACAAATCTGAATTGGCATTAGGTAATAAATATTTAGCCAACATTTGAATAAAACTGGGCTAGTGATTTAGGAGAAGTCGATAATGTAAAGTTAATGCCGGACGGACAACGGATGGATCACGATCAGTAAAGCTCCCGCTGAGCTTCGCTCAGGTGAGCTAAAAATAAACGCATTGAGCACAAAACAAGGGTGAGTTGGAAAATAATTCTTGTTGTGTTTATTGGGTCAGAGTCAACTCGCCCCGGGTTGATGCACAATGCAAATATTTCTGTCTTAACAGTTACTGTCAAAACCGATAGGCTAATAATGCATGGATGCGACTTACAACCAGCCCCTAAAATTAGGACAACCAGTCAATCAATTGATCACTTAATCGAACTACAGCTTGTCCAACTGACCACCCACCAGTGATCTCTTGTCCATTCGAAGTCAGCTGTTCTGATTAATGATTATTATTTACTTAGTGTCTTAATACTGTCATCCAAACAATTCAATTCAAAAGTGCCGTCGCTGATAAAAATTTGCCGTCGCAGAATTTTTGGCGGCGGCAATGTTGTGCCGTCGCAATATTTTCCTAATTCCGAGGACTGCCAAGTCATTTACTGTTCACCCCCAATGAAGAAACTTTTTTGTAATATTGGCAATCTGTAATACTATTTTTTCACTTCTCGGGGTTGTTTTTGGTGTCTGGGAATATCTATTAAGCTTATGGAGTCTAATTTCAACTTTCATCACTTTTTACTGCAACAGAACATGTGTCCTAACATGCACCTCTGAGAAGCTGGCTGATTCATACATGGCACAGCAGTTTTGTGCTGCCCCAGCAAATTTACCAATCAACCAGGGCAGAACATGTGCTGTCACTGGATGGCACTGTTAATTCTGTGAATTTCACCAAGGTGGTGTGAGCAGCACAATGATGTCATTTCAACTTGGCTTCAGCATGCCAAAAAATAGTTACAACGCGATGACTGATTAAAAATGAAAGTGTCAATGACACTGTAGCTTAACTTGTTTGTATGTTGTGTTTGATGACAAGGATAATGTTCAATGTTTATGAAAGGATTATGAAATACGACAAGAATTGTGATAATTGAGAATATGTTAATTTCTGTTCCCTGCATGTTATGTTTTCAACAAAAAAAATTTGAGGTGTAGACTGTACTAAAGAAGTGAGGGGAGGGTTAATGTGGCTCTCACAGTTAATATATGTCAACCAAAGTTACCAAGTTACAGTGAAATTATTCCTCTACGAGTCATCCTATCAAGTTACAATGAAATCCCTTCATAAATATGGCCTGTAGACTGTGCTAAAGGTTTTGGGGCTTCGGGCCTATGTAGCCATCACGGTTAACCCATCCTAACCAAAAGGGGACGTCCTCATCTAGGCATTAAACTGAGTCATCCTACAAAGTTACAATGAAATCCCTTCATAAATACAACCTGCAGTCATGGATGAATGATCATGACCAAAAGGGGACATTCTCATCTAGACATTATCTGGAATCATCCTACCAAATTACAATGAAATCCCTTCAAAAATAGGACCTGTAGACTGTGCTAAAGATTTTCAGGCTTCGGACCCCTGTAGCTGTCACACTTGACTGATCACGACCAAAAGGGGACATTCTCATCTAGACATTATATGGAGTCATCCTACCAAGTTACAATGAAATCCTTCCATAAATACGACCTGTAGACAGCGTTAAAAGTTTGGGGGTTTTGGCTCGGGCAGCCATCACATTTGACAGATCACGACCAAATGGGGAAGTTCTCATCTAGACATCATACAGAATCATCCTACAAGTAACAATGAAATCCCTCCATATTAAATATGACCTGTAGACTGTGCTAAATGTTTTTGGGCTTTGGGTAGCCATCACAGTTGACTGATCGCGACCAAAAGGGGACATTCTCATCTAAACATGACCTCAAACCTGCATATGAAATTTTGTGACGATCGGACAAGAACTACAGGGTGTAGCCTGTGCTAAAGGAAAATGTGAACACACTCACAGACTAACAGACTTCCGCATGCGTGATAGCATTAGCTTATCTTGACTTTGACAATTTATGCTAACAATTGTTGGACCAAATTTGAGCTGTGACAGAAAAATTTCAGATCCTAGCTTCAGGCCTAGCTGTTTCACCCAGTTTGCAGCACATGGTCCAAGGTTGGGAGAAAAATAATCTCCTCCCCAACCCAATGATTGCCCATAAGGGACAGAAAAATCTAACTTGAATACTTTCACCAGGCAGAGATTTTTCTACCCTATAAGGCCATGCCAGCTGTACTTATTTGTGAGTTGAGTTTTCCTGCAGACATCAAGATGGTGTTATTTTTTTTTCATCCTCAAACAATGAAACTTAATTTTCGGTAGGGAGGAAACTTTCACAAGTTTCAGGTAACAACACAGAGTATAATACTTATCACAGGGTGTCTGTACTTGGATGAGCAGTCCAGGACTTTCCAGAACTTTCTTGGTACAATATTCAATGAGGCAGATATGAAAGTAAAGGATATTCAAGGGTGTTCTAGGACAAACAGAAAAGCCATCCGCCACCAGGATTTACAAAAGTTACATGAATGTGTAATGTGAGGGAACTGGTACTGAATATTTATTTTTTTTTAATGTCATATCAACAATCAAATCTGCAATCTAAGGTGCAGTTCTCATCTCACAAGGCAGATATTCTATTGGCCATAGAAGGAATATTCAGCTTGCTGTAAAGGCCCCTACACACTTGCGCAATATAGATTAGTTCTACTGCTCGTAAGCAGTATGTCTCAAGTGTGCAGAGGGTTTATTCTGAGGCAAATAGCTTACAAGTCATATGCCGCACACATCAAACATGTTTGATATCATTTAACTCACAAGTCTAATTGCTAATAGTGTGCAGAGAATGCTAGCCAGATAACTTACAATAACTACACTATATTTATCGATTGTGGTGAATCTGTGAATCACACCAATCAAATTACGCCTCCATGTATTGTGACTTATACAAAATGGCAGCTTCCACAAGAGTCGAATACACATGCCAGGACAACAATATTGACATTTGGTAGAGACATGTGTCTCTACAACATTAGAACTGCCAATTTCAAAACCAGAGAGAAAAGGGAGGCAGTATTCTGCAAAATTACCACAAATGTAAAGATGTCACATGCATAAAATGCAAATTACCCAAAACCTCCAAATAGGCTGCCGATGATGTCGGTAAAATTATTCAAAAACTAGCACATACCTGGTTAAAATTTCTTGTTTAGGTATATGAGCATAAATTGTCTGTCATTTTATAAAAATTATTTTTAAGAAAATGAATGGAAAAAGTGAGGGTATGTTTTGATTTGAGTATGTTCTGTCTTGAACATACATCTGCCAATTTCAAGAAGAAAGGTCTTCAAGTACGTAGCTAAATTGCTCAGGTCTTCAGAAAACATGCTTTGCAAGAAATCTGCCTTATAGTCTCACTGCCAGGGCACTGAACCTCAAAGTGACGTCCAAAGTTTCAAAGTGGCATCCAAAGTTTTTTCTCAATGGAATGTAACAGTAACATCTGTATTACGAAAAAATTTACAGGACGTCTGGCAGCCTTGAGCAATTTAAAATTTCCACATTTAAGGTGACATAGTCATTTCACAGACTGCAATGTTCGACTGGAGATAATACAACATTCTGGGCACATACCAAAGGTTGCCTACGAGCCTATATACATATTTAAGGGATATTTTGGGTGTTAGGTGATTCTATTCATCAGTGCTATTTTAAGCTGATATATCTGCTAACCTTGTTTGTTAATTGCAACTCTTTATTGTGCCGTTGCAAGAGCAGAAAAAAGTGCACGCCATTTTAGCAGCATTACATTTGCAACTTTTTGTAGTACATGGCATCTGGCTTGAGCAAGAACATTTTATTAACTTCAATACTTCATCTGGGTCCAGATCAACATGGGACAGAACTGTTATGGGCTGGAGCGACTTAATCTCTAGTTCCTTCTCGAAGCCATATTTGATAGAATCTAAATTTGGAGATCTTGCTTGAAGGGCATTCTTCCAGACACATGGTTAAAGGTGTGTGCTTTTGAAGAAGTGTAATCTGATGACTTACATAACTTAATCAACCCCCAATGAAAAGCTAGACAAACAAGAGCTGGACTTTCGTCCGGTGCATACCCCACATGGTGTACTGCCTAGTGTGGGCATACCAATGACCAACAAATATTATTTATGAATATTCTCGTATGGACGGATGCACAGATGGACGGACGCAATCCAGTATACCTCCACCTTCCATTTTCTTCGAAAGTTTTCAACAATTTAACAATTTCCAACAATTTCTAAGTCAAAAGGTATGGTAAATTGTTTGGTGTTTGGAAGTTTTATGCAATGAGGCAGAAGCCTTTGTCATAGGCAAACTGCATTCCATATTTCACTGAAATCCGATAACCCCAATCCAGTATGCCCCCCCCCCCCCCTCCCATTTTCTTCAAAAGTTTTCAACAATTTCCAACAATTTCTAAGTCAAAAGGTATGGTAAATTGTTTGGTGTTTGGAAGTTTTATGCAATGAGGCAGAAGCCTCTCACAGGCAAACTGCATGCCATATTTCACTGAAATCCATACCTGAGATACAGGCTGAACAGACAAATAATGTCTATTTCCTACAATTTCTAAGTCAAAAAAGGGGGATAACTCTAAAAAGGAGAATGTGAGAAATATCGTTGAATCCTTTTTTTTAAAGCCTATACCATTAAGCAGTGTTCATGACAAATTTCATTGCAATAGAACATTCGATACCCAAGATACAGTCTGAACAGACAAAATTTGGCTCGGATGGACCCAATTTCTAAGTGAACAAGTAATAAAAAAAAAAAATAATAAAAAACAAAATAACTAGTGTGGGCATACCTATGACCAAGAAATATTATTAAAAAAAAATCCAGCAAGAGGATAACAGATCCAGAAGTCGAGTTTTGACATTAAATTCTGAAGAAACTAGAACTATCACTGAAGGTGATTAATACCCCCGCTTTGGGTTTTTAGAGGAATGCACTTCTGATCATGTAGGCGAAGGCCATAAGGAAATGTTTCCATAAAGATCATTTTTTGTTGATGAAATTTGTATTTGCATGTGGCCTTCCACAGAACAGCACTGAATACTTAAAGAGCCCACACATATATGATTTACATTTGGAAAAACACATTTACAATGTGCAACATGTATTCAAAATCGGTTCATTAATGTAGGAGGAGTTGCACACACAAGAATCCCATTTGAAAACCCATAATAAATCCAAGTTAAAGGGAGATAACCTGGTTAAAATTGTCGCAGATCAAAAATTTGGGAATATGCGTATGTTCACTTAGTTGTGATAATGTTTGAAAGGTTTCGTCAAAATTGATTGATAAATGTAGGAGGAGTTGCACGCACAAGAATTTCATGTAGAAACCCATAATAAATCTAAGTTAAAGGGAGATAACCTAGTTAAAATTGCCACAGCTCAAAAATTATGGAATATGCGCATGTTCACTTAGTAGTGATGATGTCTGTAAACTTTCGTCCAAATTGATTGATAAATGTAGGAGTTGCGCACACAAGAATTTCATGCAGAAACCCATATTAAATCAAAGTTCAAGAGAGATAACCTGGTTAAAATTGTCGCAGATCAAAAAGTTTGGAATATCCACATGTTCACTTAGTAGAGATGATGTTTGAAAGGTTTCATCAAAATCGGTTCATTAATGTAGGAGGAGTTGCGCACACAAGAATTTGTTCGAACGGAAAGACATAATAAATCTAAGTAAAAGGGAGATAACCTGGTTAAAATTGTCGCAGATCAAAAATCTTGGAATATGCGCATGTTCACTTAGTAGTGATGATGTCTGAAAAGTTTTGTCCAAATTGATTGATAAATGTAGGAGGAGTTGCACGCACAAGAATTTCATGTAGAAACCCATAATAAATCTAAGTTAAAGGGAGATAACTTAGTTAAAATTGCCACAGCTCAAAAATTTTGGAATATGCGCATGTTCACTTAGTAGTGATGATGTCTGTAAACTTTCGTCCAAATTGATTGATAAATGTAGGAGGAGTTGCGCACACAAGAATTTCATGCAGAAACCCATATTAAATCAAAGTTCAAGAGAGATAACCTGGTTAAAATTGTCGCAGATCAAAAACTTGGAATATGCACATGTTCACTTAGTAGAGATGATGTTTGAAAGGTTTCATCAAAATCGGTTCATTAATGTAGGAGGAGTTGCGCACACAAGAATTTGTTCGAACGGAAAGACATAATAAATCTAAGTCAAAGGGAGATAACCTGGTTAAAATTGTTGCAGATCAAAAATCTTGGAATATGCGCATGTTCACTTAGTAGTGATGATGTCTGAAAAGTTTTGTCCAAATTGATTGATAAATGTAGGAGGAGTTGCGCACACAAGAATTTCATGTAGAAACCCATATTAAATCAAAGTTCAAGAGAGATAACCTGGTTAAAATTGTCGCAGATTAAAAAGTTTGGAATATGCACATGTTCACTTAGTAGAGATGATGTTTGAAAGGTTTCATCAAAATCGGTTCATTAATGTAGGAGGAGTTGCGCACACAAGAATTTGTTCGGATGGAAAGACACAATAAATCTAAGTCAAAGGGAGAAAACCTGGTTAAAATTGTCGCAGATCAAAAATCTTAGAATATGCGCATGTTCACTTAGTAGTGATGATGTCTGAAAAGTTTTGTCCAAATTGATTGATAAATGTAGGAGGAGTTGCACGCACAAGAATTTCATGTAGAAACCCATAATAAATCTAAGTTAAAGGGAGATAACCTAGTTAAAATTGCCACAGCTCAAAAATTATGGAATATGCGCATGTTCACTTAGTAGTGATGATGTCTGTAAACTTTCGTCCAAATTGATTGATAAATGTAGGAGGAGTTGCGCACACAAGAATTTCATGCCGAAACCCATATTGAATCAAAGTTCAAGAGAGATAACCTGGTTAAAATTGCCGCAGATCAAAAAGTTTGGAATATGCACATGTTCACTTAGTAGAGATGATGTTTGAAAGGTTTCATCAAAATCGGTTCATTAATGTAGGAGGAGTTGCGCACACAAGAATTTGTTCGAACGGAAAGACATAATAAATCTAAGTCAAAGGGAGATAACCTGGTTAAAATTGTCACAGATCAAAAATCTTGGAATATGCGCATGTTCACTTAGTAGTGATGATGTCTGAAAAGTTTTGTCCAAATTGATTGATAAATGTAGGAGGAGTTGCGCACACAAGAATTTCATGTAGAAACCCATATTAAATCAAAGTTCAAGAGAGATAACCTGGTTAAAATTGTCGCAGATTAAAAAGTTTGGAATATGCACATGTTCACTTAGTAGAGATGATGTTTGAAAGGTTTCATCAAAATCGGTTCATTAATGTAGGAGGAGTTGCGCACACAAGAATTTGTTCGGATGGAAAGACACAATAAATCTAAGTCAAAGGGAGAAAACCTGGTTAAAATTGTCGCAGATCAAAAATCTTGGAATATGCGCATGTTCACTTAGTAGTGATGATGTCTGAAAAGTTTTGTCCAAATTGATTGATAAATGTAGGAGGAGTTGCGCACACAAGAATTTCATGTCCGGAAAGACGTACGGACGGACGGACGGACGGACGGACAGACGTACGGACGTACAGGGCGATTCCTATATAGCCCCCACTTCTTCGAAGCGGGGGTATAATAAGGTATTTGTAGCAACAGTGACCTTGACCTTGGGGCATGAGACTATGAAATCGATAGGTGTCTTCCTTTCCTATAGGGTAACCTCTGGTGTAAGTTTGGTAAAGGTGCGTCAAATAGAACTAAAGTTATTGCCCGGAAACCAATTTGTCACAAAATATTCTACTGATAGTAACAGTGACCTTGATCTTGGGGCCCCAGACTCCGAAATCGATAGGTGTCTTCCCTTCCTATAGGATAACCTGTGGTATAACACCTAAGTTGAAAAGTTTGCATTGGCTTCCTATTATGGCTAGAGCTGAGTTCAAAATTCTCTTCACATATAAAGTACACATGAAGCAGTCCCCAGCTTACATTGCTAATCTAGTAAAACCATATATACCGAAACGCTTCCGCCGTTCCACAAACCAAAATCTTTTAGAAGAGAAATCCTATGTTCTCGCTAGCTACGGTGGACGTTCTTTTAGCTATAATGCTCCGAGACTGTTTAACATGCTACCAGAATTTGTTAAAACAGCCCCTTCTTTGACAGCATCTAAATCCAGATTGAAATCCCATTTATTTAACAAATATTTTTAAATCCTATGTTGGTCATCATTTTGTTTATGAGCAGTGTTGTAAAGCGCCATGGAACTTTTTTAATATTGTGAAATGTTTGCGATATATAAATGTATATTATTACTATTATTATTATTATAAGTTTGGTGAAGATACATGGAATAGAACTAAAGTTAATGCCCGGAAAACAATTTGTCACATAATATTCTACTTATAGTAACAGTGACCTTGACCTTGGAGTCCCAGACTCCGAAATCAATAGGTGTCTTCCCTTCCTGTAGGGTAACCTCTGGTATAAGTTTGGTAAAGGTGCGTCAAATAGAACTAAAGTTATTGCCCAGAAACCAATTTGTCATAAAATATTCTATTTAAAGTAACAGTGACCTTGACCTTGGAATCCCAGACTCCAAAATCAATAGGTGTTTTCCAAAAGTCGTCAAAACTCGACTAATAATAATTTACTTAAGTTATTAATATTCTCGGACGGACTCACACACGGATGCACAGACAGATGGACAGACAGACGCACGGACGCATGTAATCCAGTATACCCCCATTTTCTTCGAAAGTGGTGGTATAACTATAAACAATAGCCTCATTGAATAGTTAATGCATCACGTGACAAAATGGGGCGATTTGTTTGGTCAGTATGTACACTACATAATGGGAGTTGTAAAACTTCATTCAGCAGTAAATCTCATTATGTAAAGTTTTGTTTTCTGACCAGTCTTATTACTGCAACATTTACCCAAAACAAGAATGCATTGAAAAAGCATGAACTTCTGTGGATGTACTTCCGCTGAAAGTGTTAATTAAAATGACACAACTAGATCATCAGTGCTTAATCTTACTCTAGGACCTTGTCCACATTGATAGACCCAGGACTTACCTTTCCGGTTACAATATCGACAATGGTTTCACGGTGCTGTGACGGATCCATAAGATCTGTACACATCTCAAGTTTGGAGTGGAGAACTTTGCAGTCAACAGCATCAGACACAATTAGTTCTGTGCCCTCCTCTTTGTGGAATATTTGGGATCTTTCTGTTCTTGTCCTCGTGTATCTCGAATATGCTATGAGCTAAGGATTCACAGGCATGCAAACTTTGAGCCCATACCTTAAGGTTTCTGATTTGAGAGTAATGCCTATAATAGTAAATACCTGACTTTCCATGGCCATATCTCATAAATGTAGTCTCTATGAACATGTCACCTCATTACCCATTTCAAAGACCCGGAATGTGTCCCATGACATGTGCACCTCTCATGAAATGGGCCAAAACATTAGGCTCAAGATTCTCCATTTGGCACATGTAGTACAGGCCATACTTCACGTAATTCGTATGGCCGGAGGCAAAAAAGTATGGCAACATACTTCGCACAACATGAAGGTGAAGGGGCCAGTCACCTTCCCTTTCAGTATGAGCACACATCATGAGGAAAACCGGCTTCAGAAAAGCATCCACCCACATTTTCGTTGTCTGACTTTCATCACTTAAATCTTCCAATAAAGAGGACAGATCTTCCAAGCATTCAAAGTTGTTTTTCTTGAATAATTTGGAGACAGGTTTTATGCAAATAAACTCATAGCTCTCATGTTCATTGGAAGGAGTGCCTTAAGGTTCCAATTTGACATTTTCTTGTAAATGCTCTTTATTAATTTATAAATGCTGTTCATAAAATACTTGTTTTCAAAACAAAATAGCAGTTTTTGGCGAACATGCACTTATTTATGCATTGAATAATGTCATTTGTGTCTATATGAGTAACACTTCTAGATTTTTTCAAGTAAATGTTGATTATATATGAGACTTTCAGCACCTAGGTTAACTATACGAATTGAAATTGAGTACCCATTTTCTGCGATGAATATCTCAAATTACTAAATGCTGTCAGACATCCAGCAAACTTTTTCAGAATTAGATGTCCCTCTATCAGAAACCACCAAGAAAAAAACTTTCTTTGGACACAACTTTGAGGTTGGGCAGAAAGTTGGCATTTGGTGGCCGGACTATTATGAGTAATACATGTATATATGGTGGCCTTTAGGTGAGCTGTAAATTTCCAAAACGAATCTAATTTGATTGGATATCTCTTTTTTAAAGGGTTTTCAAGGATGGTTTAAATATGGAGGTACTTTTCAGATCCTTTTCAGGGGATTTCTATATTTCAAGACTTTCAAGGAATATCATAGTAAACTACCTGAGACGAATACATTATGACAAGTAATGTCTTTTAATAGTTCTTTTTAGCTGTTATGTTTCTCATGAAAGGTAACAGGGTATGGACACCCAAATAAGAATCAACAGAAAGTGTCGTTTCTTTCTAGGATTTATAAAATAAATTTCACATTATCATCCACATGAAAGAGAGCAGTTGTACCCACTTGCATTTCCAACTCACCTTGAGATATGAAATTATGGTATTCATTAGGACATGACAAGAGCAAGTAAATGTATGACAGATTAATTTTAAAGTTATATTTCATTTTGATTTTGAAGATCATTGTATGTCTGTTATTTATATCAAAGTGAAAACCACATAACATACCTAATTTGTCCCACATAATGTTTTTATTAGTTTAAATTTATCTTTTTAAACTTGATTTCAAAGCAATTTCATTTGATTTATTGGAATATTATAGCTGTCAATAATAGATATTCGCTTTCAAATCATATCTATTAAGTGTGCTTAGTGTTTGATTCTTCTTTATCACTAATACATACATCAACATAGAAATGGCTCCAAAATTATTTTAACTCTTTAGGTGCCAAGGCACATCTAAGTGGATGTAATCTATGACATCATCATGTCGCTATGACAAGACCTGCCATGATTAATCAAGAAGTCAATTAACTCTTTGAACCCTGGTGGTATCTTCCATGTCAGTTCATATGTAGCAATTAGAAGAGTCCACATTCATTATTTGGGGGCAGACCATCAATATTTTCAACGTGCAGCCTCAGGGCTGCATGTTGAAAATATTGATTGGTCTACCCCACCCTTAACTTAGCAGGCATCCTACTTAATGAAAGTATGACAGACCATGTCCCTGGGCCGGTAAAGCAGCCTCTGTTCAAAGGGTTAATCGTCAGAAGCATCCATAATCGACTACAATTTCAAAGTTGCAATTATGGATTTTCATCACTCATTTACTGATAAATTATTAATTATTACTCTCCTCCCCATCATGCCCAAAAGAAGTGTCAGAGGCTGAAGAATATCAAAATACATTGAAATTGATATGGGAAAGAAGTATAAAGATGCAACACATGACACCAGGTCTGGCATTCTAGAAAGTACGGGAGTACAAATAATTATCCTCAGTTTGAAGGAGTGCCTTCTTAAATCTCAATGCAGCTATTATTAGACACTTAACACCTCAGGTCCAAACCTGAGCCTAGACTCTGGTATGGGCCTGAGGTGGTCAGGACTCTGACTTTTCCTCAGAGAGCAGTATTATTATTTATTTATTTATTTATTGGTGTTTAAGGTCACATACTTATGCACAATGGCTAATCATGACCGTGACAGTTTTACGGGTGGAGGAAGTCGGAGTACCCGGAGAGAACCACCGAGCAACGACGAGCAGCTGTCAGCTCTCCAACATCGTAACTCTGAACTCTGCACCGCAGCACAGGCAGGGTTAGATTGGTTGAAGACATGCGCACCATCGACGTGCAGTACGCCTCAGTACACAGCGTCATCGTGCCCCCATGTAGGCAATCGGGGTGAAGTGTCTTGCCCAAGGACACAACGCGGTTGCCGCAGGTGGGATTCGAACCGAGGACCTCTCGGCTTGCAGTCTGCATCTCTACCAACTGAGCCACCGTGCCCCCTCAGAGAGCAGTAGGCATGCAGCATGCCTGCATGCCTAAAGAATGTCCAGCCTGAGGGACTAATGATCAAAAATATTGCTTTCTATATAGTTGTTTCTAGAGGTCACAGAGTATGATTAAAGTCGACTTTAATCGATTATTTTTCTTCAAAAGTCGATCATGGAATTTCATAATCATGCCAGCCCTAACAAAGACACAAATATAAATTTAACCCCTCTGCATACAGAGGTAAAAATATTTAAATTTTTCAAGCAGCAAATTTCCCCATAATGCAACTAGGAATACAATTTTGCTTTGACAGAGCTCTGTTATACAAGATTCAATTGGTTAAATTCCTAGTTGCATTATGGAAAAAATTTACAGCTTGATATTTTAATATTTAGACATCAGCATGCAGAGGGTGATGTTCACACGTAGCCAGTTCTTTATACTTTTGCCTTCCACTAAAAGGACAAGCACCCAGGCATTAGTTACTGGGTTCTATTAAACATGCACCAGTAGTCCAGTGCAACAGAACTTCTTTACAACAGTAATAATGCACTGCATGCACTTCATGTATTGTGATTCTATGGAAAATATTAGCTACTCCAGTGTCTTTTCTGATCAGATCAGCTCAAAATATCCAATTTTATTCCTTATCCAATTATATTCTTTATGTGTTACAATTCAGCTGATCAGATGCTTTAACCCTTAACTCTTTGCATGCTGCTGGCGGGTATTTCTGCCCAGCACAGGGTTTGTCTTGTCACTGAAAACAATATAATTTGGGCACATCTAATCACATTTTCCCCCTATAAATTGAATGGATTTTTTCATCAATGATTTCTTGTGTTATACTTTAATTAATTTTTCATCAAATCTAGTCATGGCTGCTTCATAGCAGCCATGACTAGCTTTGATGAAAAATATCTTAAAAATACTCAGCAGGTTGAGAGTTAAAGGCCTATTTCTGACTTTTACGACCTCAGAACAGGTGCCCTTAATTAACATGCCATCATGAGTAGATCATGCTGACAATAGACAAATTACATGGGCAGTGGTTTCTAGTACAATATGGGCTGCCTGTTAAGGCAGCCAAGACTTAACAAGAAATCACTGTTAAGCCACTTGACGTGCAAAGGTTGTTGCCAGTTGTGAAATCAGGACAATTGTCTCGGCCCTTAACTGGTAGAGTGCTAAATTATTTTTGATTGTCAAAATTTGTTCCCAAGACTTTGGATCATTACAATTTATGGGAAAGTGCCTAAAAGCAGACAAAGTAACTACACTTCAAAGAAAATATGAAGCACCTCCACAGAATATGGAGACTTTAAGATGTGGAACCTGAGCTTTAGAATAAAGTCCAAATATGGGCTTCCAGCACTCTACAAGTCAAGGGTTAAAGTGACACACGGGCTACTCAGTTCCAGGGGGGTCTTAGTCTCCACTTCATTTCACCTCATGCTGGGTTAAGAGTGTGTGTACCCCTCAGGTGAAGGTCCAGGGTCTTCCATGGGGAAATATTTAACTTTCCATGCCAATTGGAGCACAAAGAGTTCATTTTGAAGTTTTAACTGGTCGAGTACTAAATTATTTTTGGTCCTTAAAATTTCTTTGAGCATCTTTGTCTTGTTACAATTTATAAGAGACTGCCAATCACTCTCCCATAAATTGTAACAATGCAAATTCTAACAGATAAAATAATGTCACTTCAAAGATAATATGAAGCACATCCACAGAATGTGAAGCCTTTAAATTGTGGTACAGGTACTTCAGAATAAAGCCCAAATATGGGCTTCCAGTACTCTACCAGTTAAGCACCCAGTAACTGAAGGAATAACTATCCAAATAACCAAAGAAATATCAGTGTGAGAGAACATGAACGAGTATAAGAGATTTCAAGCATAAATGTATATAAAGTTGGTATTTTTCAAGATAAGTGGGGGATAAGTCCCCTCAATCCACACCCGTCCCAATGGTTATGCCACTGTGATTTTCTATAGTTTATTATTATTACATCAAAATATTGCTGACAATAGAGCTCAAGATAAAAATCATGTTAATTACAGGTATAAAATCATGGTTCATACTTTTATTATGATTTTATATAACAAATTTTATAAAGACTGGGGAAAACCTCACAAGCCTCGTTTTTCATATATTTTTTTTCAGGAATCTAATTGGATTTCTGCAATTTTCTCTTTTTACAGGAATCCACTAGAATCCAATAGTTTGAGAGGATGCAAACACCCTGGGCTAACCATTGTTCAGTCTAATGTGCCAAAAGTTTTAACATTAGCCCCCTATTCATGGGGTGGTCTGGTTGTAGGTGATGAGGAGAGATTGGGATGGGGAATGGGTTGTGACAATTGTGACATGGAGATTAATGAGGAAGGTAAACATGAATTGGATGGCAATCACGTGATTCCTTGCACTTTACTGATCAGAGTAAAAATGAGACCAAAACAGAAGCAAAAATTTCTAAGCCAAAATTAGAAAAGAAAATATGAAATCACAACCAAAAATATGAAACATTTTGTTAAATCCACTTGGATTCCAGTAGTTTCATTTTACAGGAATATTACAAGAATATAGGATTCACAGATTCTTGTCGAAACAAGGCCTGCCTCATCACCAATAGATGTAGTTGTACTCTTCATGCATAAATTGATACTTCAGACACAAGCAGGAGGAATTTAATAATTTTACTTTTTATTTGGTTTTGGAATATTTAAACTCAAATGACAGTGACATTATTTAAGTGCTATGATTTGGAACAAATTTGTTTTACAAAACTGTTTATTAGTAGCTGTTAAACTCCGACTCACCCAGGTCTACACAGGCTCATAGAAACCTAGGTAGGTGGGGGGGAGGGGGGGGGGGGCAGTCTTACAAGTCTGTTGATTTGAGGTGGGAAATCACTCTGGAGTCTTTTGGGTCTGCCAGATTTTTGTGTTAGGAGCTCAACTGATAACCTGCCTCATTAAAAATTCATGATAGACTCCTTAAGTTGGAACTTGTCCAACGCATCATTTTCACATGTTAAGTCAGTGACTTAACTAAAGTGACATGAGAAAGTTGTGTCCAGTTAATTCTGAGCATGGGTCATCTTGCCTATGGCATAGTGTGTCGCATGCTGTAAGCAGCATGTGACATTGAAATAATGTGGTTAAGATATAAATAAATTACAAAACATGGCTATGATGGGGAACCATATTTATTTATTGGTGTTTAAGGTCACTTTCAGCACAGCACATTTGGCTTTGTCATCACCGCAACATAATATGAAGTTAACTTTAGCCAATCGTTAATACCGATACAGTCCACTTTAGAGGACTTGCACCCAGGCCTGAAAATAAGCAGTCTGACATTTGCAGAATGAGGTTGCCAGAGGGTGAATTTGATGATGCTATCCCATCCAGTGGGCCAATTTATCCTCTGGGTACCTCTTTCTGTTTAGTTTTGAGACCCTGATTCAGACTGAGGTTCACAGAGGGCAGGAACCAGCCTAGGGGGAAATTTAGGGAGATTTCATGTCTCCTTCCAGAAAAGTAGGGAGATTTCATAGGCAAGTGGGGAAAATTAAGAATATTTATGTACCACCCCCTGCCACCCCTTCATATTTTCAGCTTGTGGTCCTCCATTAAGGTTCAGTTGCCTATGATGCATCTATGCCAGGTTAAAAAATCACAAAGTAATTATTGAGTGAAAATCCCCCACTGCTACCCTCTCCTTCATGACCCCTCCCCTCTTCTTTGTGCCAATCCCCCCAGTACGCTCCTGTGGTTGCCTTTCACCAAAGTCTACTAAGCTAATAATTTCCTAAGTCTGAAAGTGTGAACAAGACCAGATGTAAGAAAGTTGCTTGGAAGGTACTTTTTCAAGATCCTTCATATGCACACTTGGGCCCTGTACAAAGCTTTTCTTGTCATCACTAAAGCTTTTTTTTTCACGTATTTCATTTCCATTCGTGTTTTTCTGGGAATAGACGGCCCAACAGTTAACAGTCATCAGCAAAACGAATAAAAATACAGTGTTAGAAAATACATCCGTTGTGTATACATTTTCAGTAGAGAATTTTCGGCATCCTAAGCGACGTAACCTACTTTCAAACTAGGTTATTTTGTTGAGTCGCGTAAGTCACCTATTTTCGTTTCAACACTTGAAGCTCCGACTGAAACAGAACAAAATAGAAATAAAAATACGCAAAAAGCGACAATGGACAATTGATTCTCCTGTGATTTCAAATAAATGGTCGCTTATTTGACAAATTAAAATGCTAATTTATCACACACAAGCACATTTGATTCTGGAAAATAATCGTTTTTATGGAAACCTCAGATCATTCAGTTCAGTCTTTCCTCATTTTCGCCAATTTTTAGAGGGTGATTTGTAATCGCCCCGACAATTTTTCTACGCAAATTTGGGCTTAGAAGGGCGACATAATCGCCCTAGTTGCCCTGACAGAGGGTAAATGCAGGGTAGCATCACTAAATTCACCCTCTGGGGACCTCATTTTGCACATGACAGTCTGCTTATTTTCTGGCATGCTTGCACCCCAGGCATTGGTTCTGAGTCCTATTTCACCAGTAAAGCAGAACTTGGTTAGAACTTGGTTACTGCAGTAAATAAACACTACTCCACCTCTCTGGAGTCCTTCAGGGGAATGGGGAACAGTCAAATCAAGTACTTTTTTGCTGTGTGGTACACAGGCGAGGCAATTAGTCATGCAACCATGCTAGAAAAAGAACTGATTTTGTTGCAGGAGAGCATTCTCTATTCTTCCAATGACTATGTGTTGTTAATAATCTAAGACAATCCAAAATCAGTTCATTTTAATGGGTTTTTTATTATTCTGTTTATTCGAACACCTTCATGTATACTCTACTCACGTTGATATCAAAACCGGGCTTCAGACTGACTCCAATGAAAATGCCTCGTCTTAAAGAGACTATATTATTATCTACTTGAACCCTTTATCCCAATTAATGGACCAAACAGGTCAGTGAAATTCACAAAAATCACTAGTCAATTTTTAATTTTTTAAATTTTTGGTCTCAACATGAGGTATGGCTGAAAGCAATTCATATCCTTGATGTAGTGCTGGACAACTGAAAGTATTTTACTATTGAGGTTCAAACCCCAAAATTCACATTTATCTTCCTCTTGCTACATCTGAACATTGTTCCAAATATCAAAGTTCAGTCACTAAATACCTGCGATCAACAAGTTATAATACAAAAAAGGGAGGGGAGAATATTCAAACCAATGTTTTTTTAACATGGCATAAAGAGCATCAGCAAACTTTTAGCCTTTTTACCACTGGATGGAAAAAGATGCTAGTGGTGGTCCAAGAGCTGAAAATTTATAGTTCTTCTTGTGTATATTGTTTGTGCATATACTTTTTCCTGAAATTCATCCAATTTCCCTGAAAATCACCCTCAAGTTTCCTGAAAACTTTTTTCTGAGATTAACATGCCTGAAGTTGTTCCAAAACACAACAATAGGCTCACCTGACATGGTAGCCTGAATATAAAACCTAGGGAATTGATTTCAACAAGTTGCATCTGCCCCTCCTTAGAAAAGCTTATACCAAATATCCAAAGATTCAGACCAATGGATCTAAAAAAAAAATTGAACTAAGTTATAATTCAGGCTCCCATAGGAAGCCCAAATATGAACCCAGGGACTTGGCTTTAACAAACTTGAATCTCACCTCCAGTGGGATGCTGTTTTCCAAATATCAAAAGATTCTGACTGGTGGATGTGAAGAAGATATTTGAAGAATATTCCACATATTGAACTAAGTTATAATTCAGGCTCCCACAGGGAGCCCAAATATTGACCCAGGGACTTGGCTTGAACAAACTTGAATCTCACCCCCCTAAGGATGCTAGCATACCAAATATCAAAATATTCCGAATGCTGGATCTGAAGAAGAAGATTTTTAAAGAAAACTCCTCATTTTGAACTAAGTTCCAATTCGAGCTCCCACAGTGAGCCCAAATATGAACCTAGGGACATGGCTTGAACAAACTTGAATCTCACCCCACTAAGGATGCTGCATGCCAAATATCAAAACATTCCGACTGCTGAATCTGAAGAAGAAGAGTTTAAAGAAAAATTCCTCATATTGAACTAAGTTATAATTTGGGCTCCCACAGGGAGCCCAAATATGGATCTAGGGACATGGCTTGAACAAACTTGAATCTCACCCCCCTAAGGATGCTACAGTTAAAACTAGAAGTCCTGTCATGAAATGCACACAAATAGCACATTGATATGCGCGTTAATATACGCGTTATGGCCCAAGTAAAGCTATCAAATTCTGTACATATGGCCTGTGCACAAGCAATGTTTCAGCCAATGGACCTCCGGGTAATCCGGAGGTCCATTGGCAGAAACATTGCATGTGTTTGCTTTGAGTAACCAAGAGAAACTGCCGTGCTTTGGATGCCATTCGATATGGCAATTGCGCGCAATCCCAACGCGCAATTAAGCCTAGATAAGCGCACTATTCGTGACAGGACTTCTAGTTTTAACTGTACATACCAAATATCAAAACATTCCGACTGCTGGATCTGAAGAAGAAGATTTTTAAAGAAAATTTCTCATTTTGAACTAAGTTATAATTCGGGCTCCCACAGTGAGCCCAAATATGACCTAGGGACATGGCTTGAACAAACTTGAATCTCACACCCCTAAGGATGCTACATACCAAATATCAAAACATTCCGACTGCTGGATCTGAAGAAGAAGATTTTTAAAGAAAATTTCTCATTTTGAACTAAGTTATAATTCGGGCTCCCACAGTGAGCCCAAATATGACCTAGGGACATGGCTTGAACAAACTTGAATCTCACACCCCTAAGGATGCTACATACCAAATATCAAAACATTCCGACTGCTGGATCTGAAGAAGAAGATTTTTAAAGAAAATTCCTCATTTTGAACTAAGTTATAATTCAGGCTCCCACAGTGAGCCCAAATATGAACCCAGGTACTTGGCTTGAACAAACTGGAATCTCACCCCACTAAGCATACCAAATATCAAAAGATTCTTAATGGTAGATCTGAAGAAGAAGATTTTTAAAGAATATTCCTCATACTGCACTAATTTCAACATTTGGGCTCCCATAGAGAGCCCAAATATGGACCCAGGGAATTGATTTCAATAAACATGTGAAACAATCTTTCAAAGATATTATATGTGAAACATGAAAGCTTTTGGAGCAGTGGTTTGGGAGAAAAGTAGTGTTAAATGTTTTTCCCATTACCCACAGTGTTAAAGAATGGTGACTCAGCACTTTTTCAAAGTCCCAAAAAAGTACCCCATGATAAAAACAGATAGCAATTTTTTTTACTCTTCCATTCTGTTGGTCCTAAGGAAGCTTCACCCCAAATAAGAATTCTCAGTGCTGTGTAGTTTTAGAGATATGGGCGTTTTAATTTTTTCTATTTTTAGCTCCTGCGGATTCCATGGGGAGACAGGAAAAACAATTTTGGCATAAATTAAATACTTATGACCCAATAAGCCTTCATATCAAATTTGGTTCAAATCTGCCTCTTGGTTTGGAAAATAGAAATTTTGGGCGGGGCGAAAATTCTTGCCCCTCCCATAACGAAGGCAAATATACCTCCTCGAACTTCTCTTGAACAAATCTGAGTCTACACCTCAAAAGGAAGTTGCACACCAAATATCAAGTCTCTGCTACTGCTGCTTCATGAGAAGAAGATTTTTAAAGATTTTGGTGCCTCTTGGGGGCGTGGTGCCACCCAGGGAGAGGGGCAACTTCATTTGAACAAATCCGAATTGGCATTAGGTAATAAACATTTACCCAACATTTGAATAAAATTGAGCTAGTGGTTTTGGAGGAGAAGTCGGTTTTGTGAAGTTTACGACAGACGACGAAAGGAAAGTGATCAGTAAAGCTCCCCTTGAGCTTTGCTCAGGTGAGCTAATAAAAATGGGCAACAATTGGTTACCTTAAATTTTTCGGCTCCAAAATTCAAATGCATCTTCCTCTGGTTATGTCTAAACAATGCACCAAATATCTAAGTTCAGTCTCGAAACACCGCTTAATGAGTGGAAACAAAAAATGTACCTCTAAAATACAACAAAAAATGGCCACCATTGGCCCACCTTAAATATTTCGTCCGCAAAGATATACATGCATCCTTCTCTTTTTAGACCCCCCACCACCAAAAAAAACTGTGTTTATGGTAACCTGCAGAAGAAAACTAGGGTAGGTAGGTAGGGATTTTTTTTTGATTAGGCTTTTCCCTCTGGAAAAGACTCTTGTTATTCTATGGATTATTATGCTGTTCCCTCTGGAAAATACTATTGTTTTTTCTATGATTATTTTTTATAAGGCTTTTCCCTCTGGAAAAGACTAATGTTTTTCTACGGATTATTATTTTTTTTTATTTTTTTATTTTTTTTTTGGGGGGGGGGGGGGGGGTGGTTTGGGGTTTTTTTTTTTTTTTTCAAACATTTTGTCCGCACGATTCCGAAGCCATTTTCGGACCGATTTTCACAAAATTTTGCACATGTATAGAGGGGCACAAAATCTAAAAATGTACCAAAGCAGAATTTTCGATTTAATCCTTATTTCGTCAGAATTGGCAAAAAACTGTCAAAATTGGGATTTATCAGCACTTTCTCGAAACACGTCTTGTAGATTTTTTTTTAAACCTTCATCATTGCTAGACCTGTCTGTGCCACGACCTTTGATACACATGACATATCAGGAGATGCATTTGGTAACCCTCCACAGACTGCCAAACATCGAAATTTTGATGAAATGGGCCGGTTCCAGGCCCCCAGAGCACCGATACACGAGAGATAAACATAACTTCCTTTATTGGAAGTGGAATTCACCGGAGATCATTTTTGTAAGTATTAAGGGTGTTCAAAAACCAAGCGTTAACCCATTTTGGGCTGGTTGAACAGCAATACCCCCATAAAGCTAAAAAATTCAGGTTTTCCGTGGATTTCTCAAAACGAGTCTTGTAGATTTTCAAGAAAAAATTGTCACTCCCAGACCATGATGTGACAATAGAAGTTGCATGGACAAAATACTGCGGTGAGCATTTGTTAACCCTCCACGGGCTGCTAAAAGTCAAAATTGTGATAAAATGGGCCGTTTTTGGACGCCAACAGCACCCAACGGGTACGCCACAAAGAAAAGTGTTTTCTTTTATCGAGCGCACAATCTATACGGAAACATTTTTGTAAGTAGTAAGGGTATTCAAAAAATGAAGTCTTAACCCATTTTGGGCAGGCTAAAGAGGGAGACCCCTTAAAATCTAAAAATTCCCATTTTTCGGGGAATTTCTCTAAATACATTCCATAGGTTTTCAAGAAAAATTGACTACTTGCAGGTCTTTGTGTGACATTACAAGTTGCATGGACAAAATATTCCGCTGAGCGTTTATTAACCCTCTACAGAATGCCAGGGGTTCTTTTTTTTCCACACATTTTGTCCGCACGATTCAGAAGCCATTTTTGAACCGATTTTCACAAAATTTTGCACATGGATAGAGGGGCACGAAATCTAAAAATGTACTAAAGCAGAATTTTCGATTTGACCATTAATTCGTCAGAACTGGCAAAAAACAGCCAAAACTGGGGTTTATAGGCACTTTCTCGAAACACGTCTTGTAGATTTTTTTTAAACATTCATCATTTTTCGACCTGTCTGTGACACAACCTTTGATACACACGACATATCAGGCGATGCATATGCAACCCTCCACAGGCTGCCAAACATCAAAATTTTGATGAAATGGGCAGGTGTCCTGCCCCCACAGCAACCAAACAATACACGAGAGATAAACATAACTTCCTTTATTGGAAGTGGATTTCACCGAGGAGCATTTTTGTAAGTATTAAGGGTGTTCAAAAAACCAAGCGTTAACCTGTTTTGGGCTGGTTAAACAGCAATACCCCCATAAGGCTAAAAAAAATTCATGTTTTCCGTGGATTTCTCTGAACGAGTCTTGTAGATTTTCAAGAAAATTTGTCACTCCCAGGCTTTGGTGTGACAATAGAAGTTGCATGGACAAAATACTGCGGTGAGCATTTGTTAACCTTCCATGGAGTGCTAAATGTCAAAACTGTGAAAAAATGGGCTGTTTTTGGATGCCAACGGCACCCAATGGGTACGCCACAAAGAAAAGTGCCTTCTTTTATCGAGCGCACAATCTACATGGGAATATTTTTGGAAGTAGTAAGAGTATTCAAAAGTCGAAGTCTTAACCCATTTTGGGCAGGCTAAAGAGAGAGACCCCTTAAAATTCCCATTTTCTGTGGATTTCTCTAAAAACATCCTGCAGGTTTTCTAGACACATTGACTACTCGCAGGTCTTTGTGTGACATTACAAGTTGAATGGACAAAATATTCTGGTGAGCATTTATTAACCCTCTACAAGCTGCCAATGGGCTGTTTTCAGACACACATAGCACCCAAAGTGTACCTTAGAATAAACATAATCTACTTTGTTGGAAGTGGAATTCACCGAGGACCATTTTTGTTAAGTAATAAGGGTATTCATAAAACCAAGCGTTAACCCCTTTTGTGGTTGTTAATAGTGATAAGCATCAAAAGCTTAAAAATTCATGTTTTCCCTGGCTTTCTTTACAAACAAAACCTCTGGTTTTCAAGAGAAAATGGCCCTTGATAGGTCTTGGTGTCACATTACCAGCTGATTGGATACATTATTCCGGTAAGCATTTGTTAACCCTCCATGGGCTGCTAAATGTCAAAATTTTGAAAAAATAGTCTGTTTTTGGACACCAACAACATCAAATGGGAATGCAACAGAGAAACATAACTTCTTTTACCAGACACAAAACTGACAGGGAAACGTTTTTGTAAGAAGTAAGTGTAAGCAAAAATCGAGGTCTTAACCCACTTTTGACAAGTTAAGGAGATATACCCCTTAAAAGCATAAAATTCCAGTTTTCTGTTAATTTCTCAAACAAAATTTTCAAGAAAAATTGACCATTCGCAGGTCTTGGAGTGACATTTCAAGTTGCATGGACAAAATTATTTCGGTAAGCATTTGTTAACTCTCCAGAGGCTGCCAAGCATGGACATTTGGAGAAAATGGGCTGTTTTGGGGCAACCATAACACCAAATGTGTACCTGCGAGATAAACATAACCTCCTTCATTGGAAGTGGAATTCACCGATGATGATTTTTGTAAGTAATGAAGGTGTTCACAAAACCAAGCATTAACCCGTTTAGGGCTGGTTACAGAGCGATACCCCTCAAAAGGTTAAAAAGTCATGTTATCTGAGGATTTCTCTAAAAACATCTCATAGATTTTCAAGAAAAAATGGCCATTCTCAGATCTTAGTGTGACATTACAAGTTGCATGTACAAAATATTCCTGTAAGCATTTGTTAACCCTATACAGGTTCTCAAAGATCAAAATGTTGATAAAATTCGCTGTGTTTGCGTACCCACAGCACCCGAAGTGGAGAGGAGAGATCAAAATAAGTGGAAGTAGAATTCACTGGGAAATATTTTTGGAAGTAATAAGAGTATTCAAAAAACAACACTTAACCTGTTTTGGGCTGGATAAACAATGATACCCAGGAAAAGCTTAAAATTCATGTTCTCCCTGGATTTCTCTGAAAACATCTTGTAGATTTTTAGGAAAAAATGGCCATTCACAGTTCCTGGTGTGACATTACAAGTTGCATGAATAAATATTCCTGTTAGCACTTGTTAACCCTCAATAATTGGACAATAAATAGACACAGCACTCACTGGGTGTCAAACAAACATAACTCCTTTTGTAGGTCATTAACTTGTTGGACGACGATATTGACATTAACCCTCTCCACCGTTCATGATGGGTTTTACCTAAACAATTTGTTTATCAAACTGAGTCATCTGAGACTACTATACTCACCTTTCTCATAACATCAATGAACGAACTTCAGTGAGACAGTTTAAAACAATTCATCAGACACTGTGGGGTCATGAATGAAAGTGTCAATGACACTGTAGCTTAACTTGTGTGTTGTATTTGATGAAAAGGATAATGTTCAATGTTTATGAAAGGATTATGAAATAAGACAAGAATTGTGATAATTGGGAATATGTTCATTTCTGGTCCCTGTATGCTATGTTTTTGATAAAAATAATATGAGGTGTACACTGTACTAAAGAGCTGAGGGGTGGGTTAATATGACCTCACAGTTAATGTATGTGGCCCTCACAGTTAACATACATTAATGAAAGTTACCAAGTTACAGTGAAATTATTCCAAAACGAGTCCCAATTGCATCCAAAGGGGACGTTCTCATCTAGACATTATATGAAGTCAACCTACCAAGTTACAATGAAATCCCTTCATAAATGACTTGTAGACTGTGCTAAAGGTTTTTGGGCTTTGGGCTCGGGCAGCCATCATGGTTGAATGATCGCAACCAAAAGGGGACATTCTCATCTGGGCATCATCTGGAGTGATCCTACAAAGTTACAATGAAATTCCTTCATAAATATGACCTGTAGACTGTGCTCAAGGTTTTTGGGCTTCGGGCCTCTGAAGCCATCACAGTTGACCAATCATGACCAAAAGGGGATGTCATCATCTAGGCATTATATGGAGTCAACCTAACAGGTTACAATGAAATCCTTCCATAAATATGACCTATAGACTATGCTAAAGGTCTTTGGGCTCGGGCAGCCATAAAGGCTGAATGATCGCGATCAAAATGGGACGTTCTCATCTAGACATTATTTGGAGTCATCCTACCAAGTTACAATGAAATCCCTTCATAAATATGACCTGTAGACTGTGCTAAAGGTTTTCGGGCTTCGGGCCCCTGTAGCCGTCACAGCTGCCCAATCACGTCCAAAAGGGGACCTTCTCATCCAGACAATATATGAAGTCAATCCACCAAGTTACAATGAAATTCCTCCATATTAAACATGACCTGCAGACTGTGCTAAAAGTTTTTGGGTTTCGGGCTTGGGCAGCCATCATGGTTAACAGATCATGCCCATCTAGGCATTATACAGAGGCATCCTACCAAGTTACAATGAAATCCCTCATATCCCTCCTAGAATCACTTACGTCAAAGTTGAGCTAATGACCACCATCCCACAATCTTGAATTTGCTGCCCCAAGGATACACATGTATCTTCCTTGTCATGTCTGAATGTCTCAAATATCAAATTTCAGTCTCGAAGTACCTGCGATCAATGAATGGTAACCTAGAAAAAACAATAAACTAGAGTGATGTCATGCATGCAGCCCGACTGTCCCAGGAATGGCAATGCTTAGATGCAAAATAGTAGGAGCCATTTTTTGTTAACAGTTTACCTAACGAATCT